>BSUD01000008.1:122313466-122423596 GCA_033239045.1 Fagopyrum esculentum | reverse complement strand
GGTAATTATCGAAAAAAATGAAAAAAAAAATCAGTTAAAAACGTAACCTGATTTTTATTTTTTTCAAAAATTTTAAAGTAAAATATATAACTTTTTCATAAACATATTTATTTTTATTTTTTTCGAAAATTTAAACGGCACTTATCGGAAATAGATTTCATGAAGAGATTTCATTTTTAAACGTAACCTATTCTTATCGAAAAGAATGCAAAAAATTAATAGTTAAAAAGTTAATTATCGAAAAAAAATTTTAAAAAAATAGTAAAAAACGTAACTTGATATTATTTTTTTCAAAGGAAATCGGTGCATTATTTTTAAAATAAGTTTGTTGATGATAAATTTGGAATTTGGGCAAAAGCAAATGAAATCGAATATTATATTATCAAAGAAAATCGAAAATCAAGTAAATTGGAGAAATCAGTAATCGGTAATTAGAAAATTGGAGCGTAAAATAAAATCGCAAATTGGCTAATATGAAAGAAAATCGGAGCTTATAATATCAAAGGAAATAGAAAATCAGTATTCATGAATTATGAAATAGTTTTTAGATTATCTGTGAATTAGAGAAGACAAAGCCGGCGTTAATATAGTAGACCAACTACTTGAAAGGAAAATCAGTAATTAGTAGATGATCAACGTGTAAAATAGAGTAATAATGAAGAACGAAGGTAGACGTTAATGAAAAACCTGCTTCGAAAGCCTTCTTTAATGGAAGTGAGAGCAAAAGAAATCTGATAAGAACATTAAAAAAGGAGATTTGATAAGAACGTTAAGAGAAGAATAAGAAAGGAGCGGATATAATTTTACGTTATGAAGTAGAATATTTATAGAATAGAAATCGTAGGAAGTGTGTTGTGGAATTTTCAAGGTATGATAAGAACGTTAAAAAAAAGATTTGGGTAGATTTTTGATCTGATAAGAACGTATCAAGGATCTGATAAGAATGCACAATTTTGAATAGCATTCTGTTAGTTTTGTAAAAAAAGATTTTATGGCTTAAAAATAAAGATTTATTGGCCTATAAAATTTTGGAGAATCTCCAACAAACAAAGTGACTTACAATTTTGATCTGTTAGTTTTGTAAAAAAAGATTTTCTGGCTTAAAAAATAAAGATTTATTGGCTAATAAAATTTTGGAGAATCTCCAAAAAAAATTTACGTACAATTTTGATTTGTTAGTTTTGTAAAAAAAGATTTTTTGGCTTAAAAAATAAAGATTTATTAGCCAAAAAATTGTGGGAGCTCCATTTGATTGTTGTTTCCACAGCGTGCCACGTCCTCAAATCATGCACTCTCTTTTAGTATGTATAATAGATAATAGATAATAGATTTGCGTTAGATTTTCTCAACAAATCGAGTTACAATAGATGAGTTTGTTAATTTTGATTAGTAGATAGGTAGATTTATTTTTTTAAAATATTTATTTTAATAAATTGACGTGGCATGATGACTGTTTACAAATTCTAATAAAAAAACTTTCTTATAAAATAATTAATGGCAAATCTGTAAATACGTTGTGGTAAATCTGTAAATAAATTGGAAAAAAGCTGACGTGGACGGCCTTAGAGATTGACACGTGGACAAAATGGGTGTTGCTTTAGTAGTATATATAGATTAGTTAAAAAATATAAACTAAATGTTTAAATTTTTTTAAAAATAAACCTAAAACAACTAATTAGTGGGGAAGTGTTCAAGTAAGGCCCATTATTCCGGTAAGGCCGTGCGGCCGTCTGTACGGCCGACACGTGTCCCGGAATTTTTTTTTTTTTATAAAAAAAACGAGTAATAGTTCAAAACTTATTATGGAATAGTTCATAACTTATAAAAGGATAGTTCATGAATTATAATAGAATAGTTCATAGTGTAAAATTTATAAAGGATTGAAAGTAATAGTTCAAAACTTATTAAGTAATAGTTCATAACTTCTAAAAGGATAGTTCATGAATTATAATAGAATAGTTCATAGTGCAAAATTTATAAAGGAGTGAAAGTAATAGTTCAAAACTTATTATGGGATAGTTCATGAATTATAATAGAATAGTTCATGAATTATAATAGAATAGTTTAAAGTGCAAAATTTTATAAAGGAGTGAAAGTAATAGTTCAAAACTTATTATGGGATAGTTCATGAATTATAATAGAATAGTTCATGGATTATATTAAAAAGTAATAGTTCATGGATTATATAGGAATAGTTCAAAGTTTATAGGATAATAGTGCATAAATTATAACATGGTAGTTCAAATAAATTTTCATTAGTTTCCGTAAAAAAAAAAAAAAATCGTTTCAGAAAAGGAAAAAGAAAAAAATTTTTTTTTTTTTTCGGGACACGTGTCGCCCTGCGGTATGGCCGTACGACCGTACCGCAATAAAGGGGCCGTACCTGAATATTTACCTTAATTAGTGCAAACATTAAGATTAAGATGATATTCTATTATAAAAATATTTTTTATGATTTCTAAGTTACAGTTAGAAATTTTTTTCTTGAAAAAAACATAGGTGTTACGGTTCTTCAAATCTGTTTATACTATCATCTCATCATTTTGTTATTTTAGTTAACGTATTTTACACTATCAGTTTATATCTTTTTGCACCATTATCAAATGATGTTTATGATAAAAACAAATTTTATTTATACACTTTTATTATAATATTTGTTAGTTCAAAATTTTTATATTATTAGTTTATACTTTTTTTTAAAGTTATAAAAAAATTTAAAATATGAATTGTATTTAAATTAATAGATTAACAAATTTAAACGAATTATATACAAATTTTGAACTAAAAAATGTATGTGAAAAAATAGGCACATATCACTACGATGACGGTATAGAAAGTATTCATTTAGAAAAAAATGAATGAGCTGTATGGTTTTGTGTGGTATGTAGTCTTCTTAACCAAAAATTCAATTGTAACGCAATAAACTTGAACAAATTACTGACGTAATCATTTGCTTTATTTATTGACTGTGTTGGATTCTAGATGGGGGCTAATTGCTGAAGTAAAACCAAAACAGTGCACTATCATATAAGAAATCAAAGATTGAGACTGACCAACGATAAACACTAAAGAAAAGGGAGAGAAAAAATGGACAAATAGATGGGTTCAATTCACAACCACTACCAATAAATTATTACACCTTATATAAATCAATGCGCAGTTCAATATTCGTGCAATATCATTGACCCAAAAGTAAAACATTTGTACACTTCCTCTACAATCGATATAAAAAAAATAAAACCAACCACTTCTGATTTTTACCATGTTATATTATTTTCACCGATTCATTTACTACAAGCTCTTTTGGTTAGGTTTTCATTAACTACCCATTCAGCTGGAAATTTTGCTTATTTTATTTGGAAGCAACCACTGCATTATAGCTTGCAAGGAGCCAAGCATCTCAACCTAAAGCTGGGTATCATTGTTAGCATTCAGCAAGAATCTGCATTTCTGGGTTGGTTTTCTTCAACCTGCATGATATTTGCCCCTTTTTACTGTTCCTGATCTTGGCAATTTCCTGCCAATTACAAAATTTGCTTCCCCATAATGAACTTAGAGATGTGAATCGAACCGAGAATGTTTCCGTGTAGTATAAAGAGGTAATGTAAGATATACAACGCTACAAGTATGGTATTTGAAAAATTACATTAAGAGCAAGAGGGGGAAATAACTGTGGATCTATATGCTGCAAATCTCGAATACCCGAGTGGAATATAGTTAACAAGTATCTAATATTGGCTTCCTATGAATGCACACAAAGAGCAGCACCACCCAGCTGCTGCTCCTAGTGGATATCTGCCCTCCTACATTGCTGTATGAGTGAGCAGTCAAAATGAAGCTCAATTTTGGAAAAGAATGTTAGCCCTTAAGCAGACCTGTTATGCTACAAGAAACACACCAACACGTGTTCACCAGATCCGTAAGTGCATCAAAACAAAAGCCATGATCACGGTTGCTATCTTCGTGTACAAAGGAGGGTTGCTCCTTGACGAGCTATTTTCGCTCATTTGTCCTGTGCTGACAAACGCATCCGTGTCTGAAGCTGTTGCGCTCATATTTACAGTCACGTTTACGGTACCTGAACCTGATAACAACAGGTCTTCCAGTGTCAGGAAAATGAGAGATGATCACAAGTGACATCAAAACAAGCCAAAGGGATTGTTGCTCTCAAGTTTAGTTGAAAACTGTCAAAATATGACATTATTCTAGGATATTGGGTATTATTGACCTAGGAATTTCCGGCCTAATTGATCCTCAAAGTTCTAAATCAGGTTGCACAGTCATAAAAAAAAAAGTAAAACGGTTTGTAATTTTAACTCTTCAAGTTGTTTTTAGAATCAACCTAAGTCTAAAAAATGGCGAGACCTCATCCCGGATAGGGTTACAATTACCCAACCCAATTTGTGAGTGCCATTCTCAGAGATGCAGTCAACACCACGCATTCAAAGGGATTATCAAGATTTGACAGGTTTGGATTATGAATCGATGTATAATTAGAAGCTACAAAAGATACTTACAATCATAGTCGACCCATCCAATCCTCTGGCGAGCTATATCGTATACAACTGCTTTGTTTTTCAGAACAAGGTCTGCAATAGAAAGTGTGGAAGGGGTTTAGTCAAAATGTACCATAGAAAGCAATCTTTAGTACCAGGTGATGAAGTAGCCGGGAAAAGGAACAAAATCTTACCTCCTAAAATGGTCATTGCTTGACCTTGAATTTTCTGAAACCCCAAACACCAAATTAATGCTCCACCCTATTACCAAAGTTCTAGCCAGTCAACACCAACTCAGATTACCTAAATATATCATAAGATGGTGGATGCCGTCTTACCTTATTAACGAAAAAATTAAAACAACGTATTGTTGGAAACTTAAAGGGAAACAAAATTATATAAGACATACTACGATAAGTAAGGCTTCAAAATGAACGCTCAAAACTTACAATAGAATTCTGTTCGATTAGATAGTCTTGTGGGTCCAGAATCATGGATGCACCGCCTTTGAAGTTGAGACTAATTCTTGGAAATGTCTGATCAACTCTGGATGCAAGAAGAACTCAACACTTCCGTACACGAAAAAAAACTGCCCAATGCATTGAAAGATATGTGAAAAGTAAACTCATTAAAATGGACATGAAATACCTGGATGCTGACATATAGCAAATACTTCCCTTGGAATGGATAGTCTGTACCGACTGAGGAATAGCACTGCTAATCTGGAAAGTGAAAACTTGATGTCAGTTTATTGACTCTGTTCATAGTCGCACTAAAATGGAAAAAAGAAGGGCAGATGGGTATCTTACAGCGTTGATGAATGGAGTATAAGCTGCTTCAGCAAGATAAGCCAAAGTTGTTCCAGAGTCTATTATAGTCCCTGTGTTGCTTGATGTTTCAAAAGCTGAAGGATCAATAGGCAAATACTGGCCGTTGACAGAAATACTCTCCATATACAGGTTGTAATGTGGCCTGTACATTTGAAAACTTCATTAGCAAAATACTATCCTAGTCTACTTAAATACTGGACTTCTGTTACTGAAGTCAAGGAGATAAATCTAATTGTCAGATCCTTTAGAAGTACACACTGATAACTACCATTGTAAACAGAAACTTGAGCTTATTTTACTCTCCAATATTATGTTTTGCTCTATAACTATGGAGAAACTTGAGCATATTTCAATCTTCATGGATCACTCTCAAAAAAGACATAATCAGTGATTTTGTCTTGTCTAAGGTAGTTACATGTCTAAGTTTCCCAAATAAACTAGTAGATCCAAACAAGCCAGGTAGATAGCAAAGACTGTAATTTGACCATTTGAGTAATGGAACATAAATCTATCATGAGAAAGAATCAGTGACAATTTTCTCCTTCCAGTCAAAGAGTCAAGACAAAGAGCAACAGAGATGATGCCCTAGATTTTACCTTTTCTCATCATCCTTTTCTTTTCTATCACAAATCAAAGACAAATAGCTTCCTAAGGTGATAGTTTAGAAAAAAAGATGTAATATATCAGTTTCCTGCAAAGGAAGGCAGATCTTCCTGCTCCTAGGCCGCACCTGGTTGAAGGTGCCTGGCTTTAACCTTGCGCCAGAGCACCTCTATAGAGCACTAGTGTAGAGACGTCATTTTATGTAGGGTTGTAAGAAAGAGTTCGGTCCAACTGATCCCAACCATGTTTAGACCAAGCCTAAACCGACCTGAACCTAGTCATTAGGGTCAGTCACCGGTCCAGGAAATTTCGAATTGGGTTCGGGTTGAGTCAGTTTTGGACTGTTGAACAGTTCTTCAATGACATTTATAGTACACTAACAACTTCCATCTCTAGAGAACCAATAAGTGTTCCAAATCCAAGAAGAAAGAACATACTGATCACGAACAAGGGGAGTGTAGACCATGCCGGGCTCCACAATCTCTCCAAATACCAATATTCCTCCACCATTAGAATCTCCCCTCAAACAGTGAGAAAAAGCTTGTGGCGTGATCCCTTGCTTAGAAAGCTGAGAGATAACTGACATAGACTGCTGACCAAATCCAAAGATCCCGTCAACTGCTCTGTCTGACTTGGTCAACTCCCCTGTCTGGATCGTGCTGCACCTGCAATTTTTCAGTTTGCAGAAAGGCAAAAAGAAAAAGAATAGTGAACCTCCGTTAAAAAATAGCATTATTGACTGCAAACATGCCTCAATATATGCAGTGAAACACGTTAAATTTCCAATGTTTTAGCAATCAATATATAAGCATCAGCATGGAGCTCCTTCATTCTGTAAAGCATGACTTCATGAGGCTTTTGTCTACGCCTTTTATCAACCGTGGAAAGACTCAACAACTAACATACAAACACTTTCGTCTATGCTTAAATATAATCATATAATTACTGAAAGAGACAAATCCATGAAATAGCTGTGCACCCGAAGACAATTGGAGCCGTGTTGCTCGTGTTCTGGGTGACGGTGCTACCGGAAACAGCATCAAGATGCAGCAAATCGGAGAAGTAATAACCAGAAGTCCCACTCCCGTCCCCATACTGGAATTGGTAACTGCATTGGCCGTTCTGGCTGTCACAAAGAGAGTCCGAGGACTGAGATCCCAAGTTACACTTCTTATCCGAACAAGGAATAGCTTGAGCTGTGCTTGAACTTGAGGCGTCAAAGAAGTTGAGACCAATCTCCTGTACATAAAAACCAGAGGTGAAGTTCAAAAACCTGCCAAAATTAGAACATTAGTCACAGCTATAAAACAAACAAATTAAAGACTTAGGAGCTCATCTGTTCACTAAACTTGAACCAAAGAGAGTGGAATTAAATTGTGAAGATTACAGGCAATATGCAAAGAAAAGTAGGACTAGTTTACTTGTAGTCCGCTCGTGGTGGGGCAACCGGCGCAGCTGGTGCAACTAATCCACAAAACATCACTCCCAGTGTCTATCTGGACATGGAATTCTTGTGCTGGAGTTCCCAGTTTCACTGTTGTGAAGTAAAGCCTAACCACATGACAGTTATGAAATCAATATAAACCACTCAAAACAGCATTTGTATATATATAAAAGGGAAGCAAAAATTTGACCTAAACTGCTTTCTGTGAGAATTAAAACTGACAAAAGAAATTCATTACAGTGTGACAGGAAAAGAAATAAAACAACAAGAAAAAAAAAAATTATCATTAATGGTAACTTCTACTAGAATTCCCGATCGCAATTCACAAGTACCAAATTGGCAATTTGGGATTCAATTTCATCACACGTATACTGATATCAAACCACATGTTTGCAATAAGAGGGATAGAATTATAAAAATGGTAAGATTGATTATTACCCAACAAGATAAGGATCATAGGTACCATAGACTGGGAAATCAACGACGCCTAACGACTGCAAGATCCGGCCGCGCCGGGACCTGTCATGCGCTCTGAGATGACTCAATGCAACTCGCTTGTTGATCGGAAAAGCCCTATGAAGGGTCAGTGTCGTCGGGAATCCACCCAAAACCGGCGCCGACGGAATCACGACGGCAGCAGCTAGTACCCAGATTTGGAACCCCACCACAAGAATCGCCAAAATTTGGTTCCTTCTCATTCTAACTCTCCCCTTCCTCTCTTTCGTTTCTTACAAACTTCTTTGTATATTCCGTGCCAACCAAACAGAAAATAAGGGATGATGAATAAAGAAGATCAGAGACAGGTACAAAATATTCCTGTACGCTCTTTAAGCTTTTATGGGGATTAGGAAGCAGAATTTGAGATTCGTATGTAAAATGGAGAGAAGTGGGGAAGACAGAAGAACAAGTAAACTGAAAAGATGGAGAAATTGAATTTATATGTTGCGTACCTGTGTTGATCTTTCAACTTCGATTTGGTTCAATACCACGATCCATGGTTTCAGTGGATTTACTGCTATTTTTGCTCTCTTCTCAACATTTTTGTATAGACTAAAAGTCGAAAATACACTACTAGTACACGTTGAATGTAAAATTTTACAGAAAATCACGGATTTAATTAAAATTTATTAAAACTGCACACTTAACACTCTTTAAAAAACAAATATGCATAAAAATCAGTGATGGTCACTCTTTGTATATATAAGTACATTAACCCCTGAATTTCATTAATATGAAAGTACATGAAATTATCAAAACAAATATCTTCTCTAATTATAAACTAGCGAACAAAACATCAGATAACAACAAAACTCTAATGATATTGATATAAGAAGTGTTATTTTTTTAAATTTTTTTTAGGAGGATAATAAGTGTTATTTTGATAGTGAGTGCATGCAAGTGAATATCTGTCACAAATATGTATATTTGGTGGGTGACTTTGTGTCAATTTTACCGAAACAAGTTGTTACATTTAACGGGTGTTAATGTTGTTTGGAAAAGTTTATTTAAGAGATGGAAAGCAGGCACCGTACGATGGTCGTGAAGATCTTTCGGCATCGCAAAGTGACTTCCCCCTCATCTTTCAATTATGATTTATGAATCTTCATGTATGAATCATAAAAAAGTATTCATTATTGATATTTTAACTTTAATATTCCCAAATTGAAAAGTGACCAATTGTAGTTTAGTTAATGGACCTAATGGACCTCAAACAAAATGCAATTGTGACTGTGAAATGCAAGATTAATTAGAAAATAACTATAATAAAGTGATTTTCTGAAATATCATAACGTGATATCCATAGAAGGACGGGCCATTACAAGTTGGCTTGTGCACTTTTGTTAATTAAAATATGAATGGGGTGTGATTTGTCCTCTTTGATCAAAGTTTTGTCATGGTATGTATTTGTTTTCATGGCATCTATCTATGGTTCTGAGGAAGGAAGCTTCTTGTCGTACTACGCATTCTACCGCGAACCTCCAACAAATTTTAATTATTCAATCCTGGTCCCACTCGGTGGTACCTGGGCCCCACTCTGTCTCGTGCCTCCTCTCTTGCAATTTCTACCCAGCTGAATCTTCTTTGTTTTTATCTTTGACAGACTAATTTACTTTTTTTTAAAAAAAAGGAAGAAAAAGAAAGCGGTTCGAAAGTCCGAAAAATCGGCAGACGGTCAAACCGTCAAGGAGGACCACAAATAAAGGAGAAAAGAAGCACACAAAAATACATCAAAATGAAACCGAAAGCAAAAAAGTCATAATTATTCATCTTCGAACGAAGTACACAGGGAGGAAGCCGGACACCTCAGTTTTGGACTGCAACGTAGCCGTCAGGAGTCGATCACAAATTCACGCCTCCTTCTCGACAAACGCACGAAGCCACCAGCAAATGACTGCATCAAACCTCAGAAGACGACTGCCCTTTTATCTAGTCAATAAACTTCAGTTTCGGTAACAATATTTTCATCTTCGGCTTCATTAAGCTGGATGGTTCTAATCGGACCGGGTGCCTAGTTACAATGAAATACAATAAATGTAGAGGTGGCGTGACCATCACAGTGCCATAAGCGTACAAATTCTTGCATGTGACTTCTTTTGGGCAGATTAATCCCTACATTACTATCAAGCATTTGAACTTGCTGACGCTGGATTTGTTTGATTCTTAGTGCCATCACATAAGAGATATTATTTTATATAAAGAAAATAAAAAAGAAAGATATATAAAAAAAAAAAAGAGTAGACATGTAAATGAAATGATCCTGTTCTTATGTCACGCAAAGTAATCAGGTCCTTTCTCCCTCAATTTATGATGAGTTGGCTTTCTTCTTTTTTACAAAAAAAAATGCATAAAAAGAATATAAAGGCAACATTCAATAAAGAGGGAGAGAGCTTCCACCAAGGTATGCTGCCTTTAACTCAAGACCCACCATACAAATACAATTATTGTTTATCAAGTTCAAAATCAATGCCTTTCATGTCATCTTTGATTTTATCCAACTTCTTAACCCCTAAGCAAACTCTTCCATCTGGAAAGTAGAAAGGGTCCCTGCAACCAACATACCCCTACCCTACAAACCACCTTCTTTAAGGTTCAAACTTTACTTGATCAACCATTAACTTGCAAAATGTAAACTTTTAATACCATGGAAGCTCATTTCTCTTCAAGAAGTAGAGATGTGCATGACTTCAGTGACAACAGCTCCTCTTCGGATGCTGTCCCAAAACCTTGCCATCGTACTCTCCCGAATTTGTCGAGTAAGAACATGTACCTGTTCAACTAAAGAACTGAGTAATGAATTTATTTTAAAGGTAGAATAGAAGAGACCCTTTCCGTACCCGGTCAGAAGATTCAGTATCTTAAGTTCCTTCCTGAAATAGTAGTGGTCACCAAACGAATATACCACTTGTCTTCGGAGCTCGCTGCTTGGATCAGCAACGTTTGATTTCTTCATTGCTCGTAAGAGCAGTCGCTTTACTGGGCCCAAGGTTAGAAACCAAGAGTCTATGAAAGAGACCTAATAAACAAGCAAAGCATGATATAAATGATCTAAAGTGAGCAAAACTGGATAAAAGATAACATCACCAAGGGCCTTGCCCGAACATGTATTTTGTTTCAGGACAAAACTTAAAAACAAACTAGTATCTTCTTGACCGACAGTAAGGGCACTCGACGACCCAGAAGGCCCAGGTTAAAGTTGATCAAATGTTTGTGGACCCGTACCCTGCACCCCCTGCTCACAAGTGTCATCTGTTTAGGCTACAGAGCGCAGGACAAGGTCATAACCCAGTGCCTAATGTTGTGTTTGGTGATAATAAAAGTGGCATTATGCGCAGACCTGTGACTTAGCACTAAACAGCGCCCTTGGTGTTATTCATTCTCCAGTTTAATTAATATCTAACTTCAGATATTTTTTTAAAAGTTCAATATTTCAATTCATTTAATATTCCACTTCATTAGTTTTCATCATGAAATTAGGAATAAGAATCTTATATTATAAGATGCCTATATCCACATATATAGCAAATATTAAACCAAAACTAATATTAGCAACAAATCTGTCTGATGCAAAATATGCTTGATCTATATCTCAAGATTCTCAACCCCTTCATCCAGTCTCGTGTCTTCTCTCAAAGACTACAATCATGTCTGACTATATTTATGCGTAGATATTTTTACATATTGATATCGAAGCAAGCTTCAATTTATAATTGCATTCTTAGCATCAGTGGTGTTATAACATATCAATGACATGCTTATGGTTGATCCATCACTGGCTTATCTGAGGTCAATACACCTTCCATTCTTATGGATAAGCCTTCTCTATGCTCACCTCCCCCAAAAACTCATCGTTCTTGTTTTTTCATGACGTAGCATAGCATGCCAAAAGTTATATGAAGGCCACATCAGTTATGAGATGCAGCATGCCAAAAGTCATATGAATGCCCTGTCATTTATGATCAGTGATTCAAGTACATTTCCTACTTCCATCCATCTGGTTTGAAAAACATGAGAAACATTGAGCTTTTCCTAAGATTCATAGCATAACTGAAACTTCCCAATCTAGGAAAAGGTAACCATTCTTTACCTGATACAGCTGGACTTTTTTTGAATTCTTGAATGTGTCAAAAAATGGAATGGTCCAAGAGTTGATCATGACCTATCACAGAAGAAATATATACAGGTTAAGAAAAACACCTTTTTTCACAAATTCTCTGAGGTTTCTTATCATCCTGCATAATGAAGCAAGAACTTCAAGTCCCCAGAGAGAGGAAATTTTATTAAAAGAAAAAAAAACCCTTGTGTTTCCCTACTCCCTACCACCTATTTGCATAAGAGAAATAGCATCAATCCAGCATCCAGGCAGTCTAAAAACTAAAACCATAAACTCACTCTCTATTATTCTATATTACTGTTCTCTCCTTCATTAGCCATCTTGACTTCTCAACTCAGCTAATGTTTTCGACTTCTAACTGATAATTCCAGATTACACCACAAGAATCACAAATTTGCAAGATCAAATATCAAATGAATATGGAAAGTGACACCAAAATTTATTTACTACGAGTCGAGGTATACTCTGCATGTGATGAAAAATAAGCAAATCTCATGTAAGAAAAAAGATACAAGCCGTAACCGCAATTCAGACACTTATTACAAAAGTAATCAATGAAAAGTCTTGAAACAAAACTTATTCATACCAAAAATCATTCTTTGGAAGAAGAAGAAATCTCTTTCAAATAGATGATTTTTGGGAAAACCGCATCTTAGCATAACTTTGGAACATAGACCCATCACTTTCTAAGAGCTGAATGTCAGTGACAGAACATAACAAGCTTCAAGGCTCAAGCTATCACAGTCTTTTAATTCGGGAATACTACCGTGCGTTGATACTTTTCATTTAGGAAAGCTAAATAGTAGTTTCAACAGAGGATTTGTCAATTGCATAAACCATATGCAGATAAAGGGTCCGTTCAGCAAGCCCAACAGATTATTCTGCGGGATTATTATTTTCAATAATCCCTCTAATAATCGATAATCCAAGTGTATTTGGTTACTTTTTTTTTGTCAAAATAATCCCAAAATAATCCGAGTACAATAATCCCAAAATAATCCGAGTACAATAATCCCATAATCTGCGCTTGCCAAACGGACCCAAAGTGTCCAGAATGGTTGCTTAAGACTTGAATCTCTTCTGATGTGCAAAGAGGACTGCTCTATTGGAGTTATTAAAAGAAAGTCTTAACCTCTCTAACAAAAAGCTTAAGACTTGAACCTCTTCTATATGCAAAGAGGACTGCTCTATTGGAGTTTTTAAAAGGACTGCTCTAGTATTCCCAAGTGGTCAAATGACAGATTATAGACTCAATACCGAACCCCAAAGCAGCCTAGCTGATCCTAGCTGTGCGTTGATACTTTCATTTAGGAAAGCTTACTAGTAGTTTCAACAGAGGATTTGTCTTTTGCGTAAACCATTCTGCAGATAAAGTGTCAAGAATGGTTGCTTAAGACTTGAACCTCTTCTGATGTGCAGAGAGGACTGCTCTATTGGAGTTATTAAGAGAAAGTTTTAACCTTTCAAACAAAAAGCACGAGAGTTATGTGAAACCCTGGAGTCCAACAAGCATTGCAAGAAAGAAATATGGCAGCCACGATAACTAAATCATCACATCTATTGACAGCTTTATTTTTTTACTTCAGACTTTAAGAGAGTGGTTATGTTTCTTGTGTAGACTATTTTATGCATGGATTGGAAGCCATGACTAATTTTGGCAACAACACATCTGATTGGCAATCCAAATTACCATATTCATATGGTTAACCAGATCCAACAACTATTATCATAACTGAAATAAGACGGACGTTTCCTGATTCCTTACAATCCATGGATTTCAACCATATCAAGCGAAATCAAATATAAATTGATACACATTCGTACATAATTTCGCCTTTTCATCACACCACATTTCAAGCTTCATATAATGCATTCTTGAATCCAGTAGTATCCCCTCATAAACTATATACTATACCCCACAATTACACTGCAAATTTAAAATCAAGAATCAATGAAGCTCCATACCTGAGAACTAGCTCGGAACGAAAGGCAAAGTAGAGTAGCCTTGGGGGCTTCATTACCATCCATCACAATGGGAAGCCTAACACTTGTACCATCTGGATAACTCACTTCAAATCCCGGAAACTTCACAGCAACAGCAGCTGGAATCATAACCTTGCTTGCTGCTGCGATCTACAAAATCCAAAAGGCAAAATCAACAAGGATCGGTCAGACAAAACACGACGAAAACTCATATAAAAAACAAATTTTACTAGGTCCATACTAAAAAATTGGATTGTAACTTTAGAAACTACAAGGATTACCTTACCGCCATGCTTCTTGAGATCAGACATATCAGCAAAGTAACCTCTACTCATCTCATCTGCACTGCCCTTCAATTTCCATGAACAAGATAAAGAAAAAGTATACCATTACCAATTATTCAAAATCAATCCCCAAAAAATCCCAGTGCATTTAAGCATTTTAGCATCGCTTACAGCCTAGCCCGTTCCTTTTCGATCGCCTCCTTGTTACCGAGCTGAAACAGCAAAATACCAATTGATCAGCAAAAGAAATTAAGAGCTGATCCCTTCGATTTCATAATCAGGAAACAAACCTGGTAGATGTCGAGAAAGCGAACAGAGACAGATTGAGAAGGGGTAGAAGGTGGAAGCTGACAAGCTCCATTTACAGAAAGGTTTTGTGAAGCTAGAATGATTGATTTAGCCCTTCCAGTTGACTGTTGTATGAACCGACTCACCGTAAACATCTTTTCTCGACTTGGTGGTTCTATGGAGGCGCCGGGTTGTTTGGTCTCTTCTCAACTTAGCTGTCTTCTTCCCAAGAAGTTCTCTTTCTTCTGCAACTATAGTGGCTGGTGAACAGAGCAATCGAAAGCCCAGCTCGTGAACAAAGAAAGATGGGGCCTGAGCCTCTGAGATCGGCCCATGTCAATCCAGTAGCCCATTACAGAGTGATTTAAGTTTTTATACATGTTGTTAAAATGCCAATCTTATTTGATATTCGATGTGGGATAATTTATACTAACATATCATCAAGTCTCACGTACCAAGGACGGATTCAAAATTAAAATTTTGGGTAGGCTATATTTTGCCTTCAACAACCAACATTCATTATCGGGTAAACATATTTCAATAAGGATGATTACTTGGTTGTTGTTTTTGCGTTTATATTAAGGGGAACCTTTCAGGTACGGTTCATTGTTAAGGTAGGGCCGTGCAGCTGCGTGTGCAGATGACAAGTGTTCTTCTTTTTTTTTCAGATACGAATGAAAATGATAGTTAGTTCAAAAGTTATTGGGAGAATTTGATATACTAGGCCTTTTTGAGTTTTTGTTAAAGAAAATGTACTCCAAATTTTTTACCACCTTCATTTAATAGTAGGTAAAAAAATATTAACCCCCTTCTATTTACAAAGAAACAATAACTAACGCTTTGTTGTCTAAGTTTTAATTTTTAATTACTTAATTTATTTTTTATTTTATTTATTTTTGTGACTTTTTTACTTTCTTTATTATTTTCTTTTTTATTTTCTGGAATAAATTTATCATACCAGAATTTTCACATACCAGAATTTTTACATACCAGAAGTTTATCATACCAGAAATTTCTCATACCATAAATTACATACCAGAAATTCAACCAGAATTTTCATACCAGAAAAATACATACCCGAAGTTTATCATACCAGAAATTTCTCATACCATAAATTACATACCAGAATTTTCATACCAGAAAAATACATACCCGAAGTTTATCATACCAGAAATTTCTCATACCATAAATTACATACCAGAAATTCAACCAGATTTTTCATACCAGAAAAATACATACCCGAAGTTTATCATACCAGAAATTCTCCATATCCTACACAAATATCATTCGGTTCAACCATAAAGAGACAGTCCAAGAAAATCTTTCAGTTTTAAACTGAACTGAAAATTGATCACCATACTGTAACAAAAGAGGTTGAGAACCTGATGTTGGTTTGTGATACTCAAGTACAAGCCATATGTTCCAGGAAAATCAACAGACTAGAGTTGGAACATATGATAGTAATAAATGGGCAAAACATCCTTTTGATCTCCTGTCAATTTCAAAATTAGTAATCTCCAACTCCAAAACTTACCAATTTCAACATGAGTTGGATCTCAATCAAAGCACCCTAATTCATGGCGTATAACCTATGACTAAACATACCAGATTTATTAATTCTCAAAATCTAGGACACAAGTAAAATTACCTGATCATAGTTGAGTTCTTCACCGGAATTGTCCAAGGCCGCTATGGTCCCAACAGGTTGCTTACGGAAGTACACAATCGACTTCCTCAAAGCCTCCCAAGCATCGGAAACAGTAGGGTGAGTCTCAAAACCAGCCTGTGACCTAGGAGTGTCAATCGACTTCCTCAAAACCAGCCCGTACATAGGTTGCTTACCAACAGGTTGCTTAGCGGCGGGATCTTCTTCGGCGGGATCTAGATCTAGATTCAGATCTAGATCTGAATCTAGATCTGGCGGGATCTTCTTCGGCTTCTTCCTCATCTAGATGTAATAGACAATCCACCTCTGTACATTCTCGTCCTTACCGTGCATAGGAAAGCGCACACCATATTGGATCAAGATCTAGATCTAGATCTCGTCTTCACGCAGGTCAGACACCTGTTGATTAACCCCATTTTCCGGTCGAAATCGAGAGAACCACCGAAACTGATTAAGAAGAAGAAGAGAGGGAGGGAGAAGAGGCAAAAACGAAAGCTTGAAGATGAGCACATTGAAACTTGAAAGCCGAACAACATACCTGTTGAATATCTTCTCCTTGGCGATCGAAGAAGAAGAAAGAAAGAAGATGAGCTGCTTCAAAAGGCGTTGCTGCTCAGCTCCAAGGGAAGAAGAAGATAGCTTGTGTTGTTGCTGTGTCTGCTGAGTTAGGGTTACGGTGAATGTGGGCTTTCAACAGTAAAAAAAAAAAGGGTCTACTTACTAAACGGATTATACAAAAAGCCTAGTTACTTTTCACAAAACCTAAAAAAGCCTACTTACCTAATTTGCCCAAAGTTATTAAGGGATAGTTCATCGCTTATAAAAGGATAGTTCATGAATTATAATAGAATAGTTCATAGTGCAAAACTTATAAAGGATAGTGCATAACTTATAAAATGATAGTTCATGAATTATAATTGAATAGTTCATAATAAATAAACGATTAATTTATAAATAATTTGATATAATAACCTAAAAAGTAATAGTTCATGAATTATATGAAAATAGTTCAAAGTTTATAAGAGAATAGTACAGAATTTATAACATGGTAATTCAATAAAATTTTCATTCGTTTTTTTTGGGGGAAAAAAAGGACACGTGTCAGCTCCACGTGCAGCCGCATGGCCCTACCCGAAAAACTCAACCGCACCTGAACAATAACCTTATATTAAGATTATATTAGTGAAAACTTTATATATATTAAATAAAAAAAAGTGTAAGATTTTATTATATATATATATAGGCTTTTGTTCAGGTACGGTTCAATTAATGCGGTACGGCCGTACAACCGACACGTGTCCCGAATTTTTTTTTCTCTGAAACGACCTCTATTTTTTTTTTGAATCAGCTGCTCAATTTTTTTTTTTTTCAAAAACGAATGAAAAGTTGTTTGAACTACCATGTTATAATTTATTATATATATATATAGGCTTTTGTTCAGGTACGGTTCAATTAATGTGGTACGGCCGACACGTGTCCCGAAAAAAAAAAAATTTCTCTGAAACGATTTTTTTTTTCAAAAACGAATGAAAAGTTGTTTGAACTACCATGTTATAATTTATGCACTATTATCCTATAAACTTTGAATTATTCTCATATAATTCATGAACTATTACTTTTTAATATATTTTATCAAATTATTCATAAATTAATCGTTTATATGTTATGAACTATTCAATTGTAATTCATGAACTATCATTTTATAAGTTATGCACTATCCTTCATAAATTTTGCACTCTGAACTATTCTATTATAATTCATGAACTATTCTATTATAATTCATGAACTATCCAATAAGTTTTGAACTATTACTTTCACTCCTTTATAAATTTTGCACTTTGAACTATTCTATTATAATTAATGAACTATTCTATTATAATTCATGAACTATCCCATAATAAGTTTTGAACTATTACTTTCACTTCTTTATAAATTTTGCACTATGAATTATTCTATTATAATTCATGAACTATCCTTTTATAAGTTATGAACTATTCCTTAATAAATTTTGAACTATTACTTTCACTCGTTTTTGGAAAAAAAAAATAAAAAAATTCGGGACACGTGTCGGCCGTACGGACGGCCGTACCGGAATAATATGTCTTACCTGAACAACACCATATATATATATATATATATATATATATATATATATATATATATATATATATATATATATATATATTATTTAATTAATTATATACGATAAAGAGACGATAACGACAAATTCTTTATTCAAGTTTTGATAAGTACTCTTTTGCTTATATAGAGATAAAAAAAAAACTCTCAAATAATATAAATTTATATTTATAAAGTTGTTATATACAAATTTTAGATTTTAGGATTTGAATATACTAAATTTCTTCAAATCTTGTTATTTATTGTTAGTTTATTATTAATTTAAAGATTTTATACAATAAAAAATACGTTTGATTTATATAATTAATATAAAGCATCCATACAACAAAAAATAAATTCAATTTATATAAACATTCAACATTTAGATAATCATATCAACATTATAGATCAATGCATCCTCTCGAAATCCTAGAATAGATTGAATTTAGCTAGACATACTTGAATTAAACTCAAACTTTATTAATTGAAGAATTGGGGACCGGTCAATCGGTCAAGGGTGACCCTATCGACCGTCCTACTACAGGAACAACGGCAAGAAATTTCGAATTAAATGTTGAATAAATGATACTTAAGAGTTAAGTCCTAAGGTTGAATGTTTTATTTATATAAATAATCTAACATAATCTCCTACGGGTTTACAAAGATCTATCAAAATCTACCAAATCATATCTTTTAATAAGATAGGATTTGTCCATAATGGATAACTACAAAACAAAAACGTCCAAATGGACGAGCTAAAAGATAGCCAAAAAAATAAAAGAAAAAGGGAAGAAAGATAGACGTCAAAAGAACGTGAGTGGCACGTGATAACACGATTTATGACTTAGGTTTAGGTAATCATTTAGATAGATTTCTCACTCATTCTTGCATGGTTTAACACTAATTCACGACGTTTGCACTCAATTCACACATTTTGTCGAGATAGACGTCTACACGGACTTGTGCATTGCTTTGTAGGTATTTCGGGGGTCTTTTGGACATTAACCGATACATTCGAGGGCCACGCCTCATGGTGGTACACATCAAAAGCTTTGGAGGAGCATAATTGGAGCAACAAAGGACACAAAGACCACTTTTGGTGCAAGCAATGGAGCAACTCATGGCTAGACGATCATAGCATGCTTCTGCTGAAGAAAATCAGACCAACTGCCAGGAAAATCGGCCGATTTAATCCTCTGGGTCGATTTTCCTGCCTTTGACAGCTTAAGCCACGTGTCCCACGATCTCTTGATCCGGCCTTGCTCTTGGTGGAGAATATAAGTGGTCCTGCAAGCTGTTGCTGAGCATCTCTCCTCTCCCACACTCTCATTCACAGCTCATTGATTTGGGGATAGACTTGGAGAAGAAGAAAAACTCTCAAGGATTGAAGGAAGAAGAAGAACACCATTCTAAGAGTGATAGTGAGGTTTTGAGTGATTTTGAGTCATTTTTGGAGTCTTGGATTGAAGAACTATTACAAGGATTGTTAGGAACGTTTTAAATCTTCATTTAAGAGTTTGTAAGTCTTGTTACAACTTAGATTCAACTGAGATTTATTGATTTTATTTGCTTATCTTTCATTATCCATCTATGAACACCATGTATGCTTGTGTGATGATTTTGGATCTTAATATGCATACTATTGGCTAGTTTATTGTGATTCTGGAGTGATGGATTGATGGTTATGGCTAGGGTGATGATAGAATGGACTTATATGTTAGTTTAGGATGATTTTTATGCACGAAACCCAAACCAGTCATAAAAATCGCCCTGTTCTTCATGATAGATCGGCCGATTTAGTTGTAGAACAGCCCGATTTATTCTCCTGTTGCTCTTTAATTGATGAATCTATATGTTATGGTGTTTGGTTGTTTAAATCCTAGTGTTTATTAAGTCTAATTTAGCTTAGGATCACCTAATGCTATCAATCTAAGTGAGGGAAGAGATCTACCCGATGATTTCCGAGCTTAGATACCTAAGAGGATGAATACTAGGTAGTAGTGAGCCTCATAAGCCGCTATTGGATTGAGTGTGCTAGGATTATTGCTTGAGACTTCCCTATTCCGAGACTTACCCGGTAAGGAGAGAGTTATCCCTTAAGTAGTATCCGGTTTGTGTAGAATTCCTTTCATTAACCCCTTGAGACCTACCCGGTAATAGGAGTTTGATGCGGGACTAGTGAAGTGAGAGACCTACCCGGTAATTACTTCCATTAGTGGAACACTTTTTCCCTAACACCGCAGCTTGTCCTTAGAATCGTTAGAACCTTGAGTCCTATGCCATAAACCGGAAATCTTGACCTCTAGAATCCACTTTTCTCTCTTGATCATATACTTTGTGTGTTTTGTGTTACTTGTTTACCTAGCTAGCTTGAGTTGTTAGATCGTTTTATTATCTTGCTTGATTTGTGATCTTTGCTTGATCACCACAAAAACCAACCAAAAATATCATCATTTTCATTACTTTGTTCCTTGATCTTATCTTTGATTAGATCCACACTATCTATGACCATTGTTTGACTCGATTTCACCTTAGTCTTTGTGTTCGACCTCGGAATACTATCCCTACTATAAACGTCCCGTACACTGCGGGTTCGCTAGGAGTTAGGATAAATATAACGAGTATAAATTTAAAACCTATTGCGTATCACACATATCCTGAGCGTAACAAGTTTTTGGTGCCGTTGATGGGGACTAGGTCTAGATTGAGTCATTTTGTGATTGTTTATAGTGTAGATCTTTCTTGTTGCTTTTGATCTCTCTTTGGTGTGTGTCTTTGCTTTTCAGGACATCTCTTACTCTTTAAGTGTATGCGAAGATCTCGTGGCAAGGATTTAGCTCCATTCGATCCCGAACCGGAGAAAACCCTTAGATCTAGATCCAAAAGCATTAAAAAGGGAAAAGAGATGGCCGGAAGAGATCTCCAAGCTGAATTGGATGAAGCTTTAGAGCAAATAAGGCTAAGAGATGAGCTTTTGGAGGAAGAAAGGAGACTTGCCAATGAGAGGCAAGAAGCAACTAGGAGGGAGATGGATGAGATTAGGCAAGCCCTTGTACAAGGAGAGCTTAATCGGCAACAACCTCCACCTCCTCCACCACCACAACCGCAGCCGGCGGCGAATGTTAGGGTTGTACCCATTGCTATTGAAGAGCCACAAACTTTGGGTAGACGTATGGATCCGGCACAAAGAGCACACCGTCCGGGTGTGAACTTAGGAGATCCCGCAGCCCACAACTACGAGCTCCGCCCTCAAGTTCTACAAATGATCCGGCATAATCAATTTGGAGGGATGGAAGGAGAGTCTCCTCATCAACACTTGATGAACTATGAGATTTTGATGGAGACTCTTAGACCGCCAAGATTGGAGAGCAACAACCATAAGCTTAGGGCTTTTTCCTTCTCTCTTAAGGACAAAGCCTTAGCTTGGTATCAATCTATTCCACAAGGGCGAGTTGGTACTTGGGAGGAGATGACAACCGAGTTTTTGACTAAGTTCTTCCCACCTTCCAAGACTACCGAGTTAAGAGGGAAGATCAATGCCTTCGTGATGAAGGATAGAGAGAGTTTGTTCAAGTCTTGGGAGAGATTCAAAGATCTTCTCCTAGATTGTCCACACCATGACATACCGAAAATTGAGCTATTGGAGATCTACTTCAAAGGACTTGATGAAGATAGCCAATTCAAGCTTCAATCTCTCTCCGGTGGGACTTTCATGGAGAAGCATGTGGATGATGCTTGGGAGTTTGTGGAGAAGAAAGCTCTAGTGATTGAGAAATACTCCCATAGGAAGAGTGAAGGGAGAAAGGCGGGAGCATATGAGGTGAGTGAAGTCACCATGAGCAATTTCAAGCTTGACGCCATCAACAACGAGCTAAAGTCCTTGAGGGAGTTGTGTGCTACAACTTTGAAGAACCAAGCAACTCCTCAAGTGCTCCCACAAGCTAATTTGTCTTCCAAGGAGGAAGATGTGAATTACATGGGAAGGGGCAATTACAACAACTATCAAGGCCCAAGGAACTTCAACAACTGGCAATTCAACAATTACCGGCCCAACCATAACCATCCCGGGTTTTCTTACTCTAACCCGGATGGAGCCTTGAACCCTCCCGCTTCTACAAGCACAACTCCACAACCAAAAGCTTCACAAGAACCTCCACCCGGATTCACTCAACCTCCAAAGGATAGAACCGAAATGATGTTTGAGCAATTGCTTGGAAGGTTGAGTGGTCTTGAGAGCACCGTGACTTCTATTTCCAAGGCTCAAAAAGTGTTGGAAGCACAAGTGTTCCAAAAGGCGGGTGAAGCACATAGAGATCCGGGGAAGCTTCCCGGAAGGACCGAAGAAAACCCAAGAGGCCAAGTGTTGGCCATTACAACGAGGAGTGGGTTAAGCATGAAGGATCCTTTGCCCAAGGACAATGCTAAGGGAAAGCAAGTGGTGATAGAGGAAGAGACTTTGCAAGGAGATGGAGGCAAGAGCAAGAATGTTGAGCCAACATATGTGGCACCACCTCCATACAAGCCACCACTACCGTTCCCTCAATCACGAGCAAGAGCTCGCTTGGACAACCATTTTGGTAAATTCCTTGAACTTATGTCTAAATTGCATATTAACATTTCGTTCATGGATGCTATTTTAGGAATGCCGGCATATGGCAAGTTCTTGAAGGAAATACTCTCTAACAAAAGGAAGTTGGAGGAGTATGGTGAGATAAGGATGACTAAGAGATCCTCGGAGTTGATTCAAACGATGAAGGAGGAGATGCCTCCTAAGCTAAGGGATCCGGGATCCTTTTGTGTGCCAATCGGAGTAGGAGAAGTAAAGTATGACGCCCTATGTGATCTTGGGGCAAGTGTGAGCATCATTCCGCTTGCACTTTGCAACAAGGTTGGGCTAGGAGAGCCAAAGCCGGTCAAGATGACCCTTTACATGGCGGACCGCTCAATCACTCATCCGGTTGGAATCTTGGAAGACATTCCGGTGCAACTAGGGAAGTTCTATGTGCCCATTGACTTTGTTGTTTTGGACATCCCGGCGGACTATCCGGTTCCTATCATCTTGGGGAGACCTTTCCTAGCTACTTCCGGATGTCTAGTAGATTGCAAGAATGGGACTCTCTCCTTCAACATTGGAGAAGAGAACATCAAGTTCAAGCTATCCACAATGATGAAAGGGCCAACCCTTGATGAAGATGTATTCAACATAGTTGAAGAAGAGGAGTCTAGAGAGGTTGTGAGCTCAATCTTGCTTAAGGATCCACTTGAGAGGGTTCTTAGCTCAAGCTTGATGGAGGAAGGGGTTGAGGAGAGTAGCAATGAAGTAATCAAGGCCTTGAATGCATTGGATGAGCTACCAAGTGTTGGATTTGAAGTGCTAGAAGAAGAGAAAAACAGCCAGAAAAATCGGCCTGCCTGGGCAAAATCGGCCGATTTTTGGCCTTGGGCTGAAGCTTCATCGAGTTTGGCAAAAACAGAAACTCAGATCGACCCACCCTCAGGAAAATCGTCCGATTTTTCCTCCTGGGTCGATTTTCCTGAGTCTTTTCAGCACCAACAACTTGAATGTGAGCAATCATCAAGGGACTTCAAGGAGGCTTCCATGGCTTTGCAATCATCTCAACCTACATTGTATGGATCGTCTCCAACCGAAAAAGGTCTTCCTCAACTTGATCTTAAACCCCTCCCCTCTCATTTGAAGTATGCTTTTCTTGGTGATAATTCAACATATCCGGTGATTGTTAATGCATGCTTGAGTGATGATGAACTTGCTAAGTTGTTGCATGAACTAAGATTACATAGGAAGGCCATTGGCTATACTATTGATGATTTGGTTGGCATAAAACCCTCTTTGTGCATGCATAAGATATTGATGGAAGATAACCACAAACCCTCTATTGAACATCAAAGGAGATTGAATCCTATAATGAAAGAGGTAGTCAAAAAGGAAATCATTAAGTTGCTAGATACGGGGATAATCTACCCTATCTCGGATAGTAAGTGGGTTAGTCCCGTCCATGTAGTTCCTAAGAAGGGTGGAATGACCGTAGTGACCAATGAGAACAATGAACTAATCCCAACTAGGACGGTTACGGGGTGGAGGATGTGTATTGACTATAGGAAGTTGAACATGGCCTCTAAGAAAGATCACTTCCCTCTCCCTTTCATCGACCAAATGCTAGAGAGGTTAGCTCAACATTCTCATTTTTGCTATCTATATGGCTATAGTGGATTCTTCCAAATCCCTATCCACCCCGATGACCAAGAGAAAACAACATTTACATGTCCATGGGGAACTTTTGCATATAGGAGAATGCCATTTGGGTTGTGTAATGCACCCGCCACCTTCCAAAGGTGTATGATGGCTATCTTTTCGGAATACATTGAAAATATCATGGAAGTGTTCATGGATTATTTCTCTGTTTATGGTTCTTCATTTGATAATTGTTTGGCTAACTTGTCATTAGTATTGCAAAGATGTGAGGAGACAAATCTTGTCTTGAATTGGGAAAAATGCCACTTCATGGTAAGTGAAGGTATTGTGTTAGGACACTTGGTGTCTAACCGTGGCATTGAGGTTGATAGGGCCAAGATTGAAACGATAGAGAAGTTGCCACCACCTACCTCGGTGAAAGGGGTAAGGAGTTTCTTAGGGCATGCCGGTTTTTACCGGAGGTTTATTCAAGACTTCTCTAAAATTTCTAAGCCTCTCACTAACCTACTAATGAAGGATGTTGAATTTGTTTTCTCCAAAGATTGCCTTGAGGCTTTTTGTAGGTTGAAGAACGCCTTGATCTCCGCACCTATCATGCAACCTCCGGATTGGAGTTTACCTTTTGAGATCATGTGAGATGCAAGCGATGTAGCCGTTGGGGCTATTTTGGGCAAAGGAAAGATGGGCGCACTCATGCCATTTATTATGCTAGCAAGACGCTAGATGATGCCCAACTCAATTATGCTACCACCGAGAAGGAGTTACTAGCGGTTGTGTATGCATTTGAGAAGTTCCGCTCATATCTTGTTGGAGCGAAGGTCATAGTCTATACGGATCATGCTGCGATCCGTTACCTCCTTACAAAGAAGGATGCCAAACCTAGGTTGATTCGGTGGATCCTTCTTCTTCAAGAATTTGACTTGGAAATCCGGGACAAGAAGGGATCCGAGAACTCCGTGGCGGATCACCTTAGTAGACTCCCACCATTGGAGCATGAGAGAGATGACATCCCGATTGATGATTCGTTCCGGGATGAGCAATTGCAAATGGTGGAGGAATGCTTGTTCCAAGTGTCTAGAGGAAGCGAGCCGTGGTTTGCCGACATTGTGAACTACTTAGTGTGTGAGGAAGTGTCTCCCGGATTGACATATGCCCAAAGAAAGAAGTTCTTCAAAGATGTGAGGCATTACTATTGGAGCGAGCCACTTTTGTTCAAAAGAGGGTCGGATGAAATGTTTAGAAGATGCATGCCGGAGGATGAGGTGGAGAGTGTGATCCGCCATTATCATTCCTTGCCATGTGGAGGACATGCTAGCTCCCACAAGACATGTGCGAAGGTGTTGCAATCGGGTTTCTTTTGGCCAAGTTTGTTCAAGGATGTGCAAAGCTTTGTAGTAGCTTGTGATGCTTGCCAAAGGACGGGCAACATCTCAAGGAGGAACGAGATGCCCTTGAACAATATACAAGAGGTGGAGATATTTGATGTGTGGGGTGTGGACTTCATGGGACCATTCCCTTCTTCATGTGGCAACCTCTACATCCTATTGGCGGTTGACTATGTTTCGAGATGGGTGGAGGCAATCGCCTCTCCCACAAATGATGCCAAGGTGGTGGTGCGGTTCTTCAACCGAGTAATCTTCCCTAGGTTTGGAACACCAAGGGTGATCATAAGTGATGGAGGGAAGCACTTCACTAATAGGAACTTTGGAGCACTTTTGGCTAAGTATGGGGTGACTCATAAGGTGGCAACACCTTACCATCCCCAAACTAGTGGCCAAGTGGAGATCTCCAACCGGGAGATAAAGGCCATTCTTGAGAAGACGGTATCAAGGACGAGAAAAGATTGGGCTATGAAGCTCGATGATGCCTTGTGGTCATATAGGACCGCTTTCAAGACACCAATTGGCACCACTCCTTACAAGTTGGTCTATGGCAAGTCTTGCCACCTCCCGGTAGAGATGGAGCATAGAGCTTATTGGGCCATTAAGTGGCTAAATTTTGACCTCAAGGAGGCGGGAGAGAAGCGGTTGCTAGACATGAACGCCCTTGAGGAGATCCGGTTGGATGCTTATGAGAATGTCCGGATTTACAAGGAGAGGACCAAGCGTTGGCATGACAAGCGCCTCCTCCCAAAGGAGTTGAACGAAGGCGACTTGGTGCTTCTCTTCAACTCGAGACTGCGGCTCTTCCCCGGAAAGCTCAAATCGAGATGGACGGGTCCTATGTTGTGAAGAAGGTCTTTCCTCATGGAGCGGTAGAGATAGGAGGAGATCATTGTGGTAACTTCAAGGTGAATGGGCATCGATTGAAGAAGTACATCCCGGAAGCCCCGGTGGAAGTGATTGCCCCGCTTCACCTTGATTGAAACGCTCCTGAATTTGGTCAAGCTAATGACCTTAAAGAAGCGCTTAATGGGAGGCAACCCATTGGTACATATTTTTCCCTTTCTTTTTCTTGTTTTTGTTTGATCTCACTCTTGGTGTGCTTTGTTTTTCTTTTGTGTATTTAGGTGCTAGATCTTGTTGATAGTCGTGTGTGACGAGATGTTGGAGGTCATGTGAAAGCCTCATGGACCAGTTGAAGGTACAAGATCCAAGCACATGGACGAGGAGGAAAACACCCAGAAAAATCGGCCCGTTCTTCAGACAGATCGGCCGATTTTCCTGGGCTATGGGGCGATTTTTCCTCTGTATAAAGGAAAGTGATGATCTCTAATCAAGCATGGGTGGAGCGGACGTGGAACTTGGATGGCTTGCGGTGCCAAGCGCGGGTTCCAACACCTTAACGAACATCAAGAGCTCTCTACCATCCTTGATCAATCATCCACCATCATCATCCAATGTGAACCGAAATACCAAAGCATCACCAATTTTACATTGTGAGGACTCTCCTTCACTTCTTTATTTAGTTTACACATTAGGGACAATGTGTTTCTAAGTATGGGGTGGGGTTTTCATGATCACTTGCATGATTAGCATCTAGGATAGTTTAATTTTGTCACATGTTTCATTATGTCTTGCATTGTACATACTTATTTCGAAAAATCCAAAAAATCAGAAAATTTAAAAATTTGTGCTTTCTAGGTTTGGATATGACCCTAATGATGAATCTTGTCTTGTGGATTGGCTATGGATAGCCTTATGTGTTAAATTGATGAATGCATATGTGGACTTGAGTACTTCTCTTGAATACCATGAATGATTTGTAATCATGATGTTTGCCTAGAATGGATTGAGTATTGAAAGTCGAAATTACATGCTAGTTCTTGCACACCATCTAGGAATGAATGAGGCAATTCATCTCTCTAATTCTCATCTTGATCATGTTGTTTGAGCACCTCAATTGATATAAATTGACCTCTTTTGACCCATCCGGGAATAGGAGCATGTTAGTGTGTTGATGTGTGTGAAAAGCAAGTGTGGGATGAAGATGTTGATGAAAGAATGTTATGAATAAAATGCTGAATTTGTTGTGAAAGTGTAGACAAAAACATAGGTTTGGGGACGTTAGTTTAAATGACAAGTAACTCGGTACACTTCACATAATCGGGTGTTGGTGCCTTGCCAAAGTTAAATAAACCAATAGTCCTAACGAGCTTTGGTACGTGTGCCCGGTGTGGATGCACCTCGTAAAATAGAAAAAGCCCGAGGATGGCTAATCACCAAGGTTTCGACTTTTGTACACCAATGCCATTGTCTCAAAAATAAAAGAAAAGAAAGAAAAGAAAATGAAGAAAAATATACACTTGAGGGAAGTTGATCGAGGACAAGATTGTGGAGTTAGTTCCATTCCCGGATTAGCATCACATAGCCTAGAAAAATCCCCACCTAATCACAACGTTTCTTGCCCTTTTATTTCACAAAGACCTTATGACCTATTTGCATGTTTGTAAGACTTAGTGATTTAGATTGGATATGCTCTTGATCTTCTTGACTTCTTCATCTTTACATTTCATGCATGCTTTCGAGTTAAGTACAATTGTCTTTCCATGCCTTCACTTGTTTGATGCATGATTGCTTGTCCATTGCCATGAAGCATGACTATAAAGGTGATCCAAAATTGGAAGCACAAACCCAAAAAGATT
Organism: Fagopyrum esculentum; assembly: GCA_033239045.1. Taxonomy (NCBI): domain Eukaryota; kingdom Viridiplantae; phylum Streptophyta; class Magnoliopsida; order Caryophyllales; family Polygonaceae; genus Fagopyrum; species Fagopyrum esculentum. The sequence continues at coordinate 122,394,977 of BSUD01000008.1, read as the reverse complement.
TTGCCATTTTTCTGCATACATAAATCATGTTATCTTTTAGTCTATAGTTGAGAATTTGCTCGGGGACGAGCAAACCTTAAGTATGGGGTATTTTTGATAACACGATTTATGACTTAGGTTTAGGTAATCATTTAGATAGATTTCTCACTCATTCTTGCATGGTTTAGCACTAATTCACGACGTTTGCACTCAATTCACACATTTTGTCGAGATAGACGTCTACACGGACTTGTGCATTGCTTTGTAGGTATTTCGGGGGTCTTTTGGACATTAACCGATACATTCGAGGGCCAAGCCTCATGGTGGTACACATCCAAAGCTTTGGAGGAGCATAATTGGAGCAACAAAAGACACAAAGACCACTTTTGGTGCAAGCAATGGAGCAACTCATGGCTAGACGATCATAGCATGCTTCTGCTGAAGAAAATCGGACCAACTGCCAGGAAAATCGGCCGATTTAATCCTCTGGGTCGATTTTCCTGCCTTTGACAGCTTAAGCCACGTGTCCCACGATCTCTTGATCCGGCCTTGCTCTTGGTGGAGAATATAAGTGGTCCTGCAAGCTGTTGCTGAGCATCTCTCCTCTCCCACACTCTCATTCACAGCTCATTGATTTGGGGATAGACTTGGAGAAGAAGAAAAACTCTCAAGGATTGAAGGAAGAAGAAGAACACCATTCTAAGAGTGATAGTGAGGTTTTGAGTGATTTTGAGTCATTTTTGGAGTCTTGGATTGAAGAACTATTACAAGGATTGTTAGGAACGTTTTAAATCTTCATTTAAGAGTTTGTAAGTCTTGTTACAACTTAGATTCAACTGAGATTTATTGATTTTACTTGCTTATCTTTCATTATCCATCTATGAACACCATGTATGCTTGTGTGATGATTTTGGATCTTAATATGCATACTATTGGCTAGTTTATTGTGATTCTGGAGTGATGGATTGATGGTTATGGCTAGGGTGATGATAGAATGGACTTATATGTTAGTTTAGGATGATTTGTATGCACGAAACCCAAACCAGTCATAAAAATCGCCCTGTTCTTCATGATAGATCGGCCGATTTAGTTGTAGAACAGCCCGATTTATTCTCCTGTTGCTCTTTAATTGATGAATCTATATGTTATGGTGTTTGGTTGTTTAAATCCTAGTGTTTATTAAGTCTAATTTAGCTTAGGATCACCTAATGCTATCAATCTAAGTGAGGGAAGAGATCTACCCGATGATTTCCGAGCTTAGATACCTAAGAGGATGAATACTAGGTAGTAGTGAGCCTCATAAGCCGCTATTGGATTGAGTGTGCTAGGATTATTGCTTGAGACTTCCCTATTCCGAGACTTACCCGGTAAGGAGAGAGTTATCCCTTAAGTAGTATCCGGTTTGTGTAGAATTCCTTTCATTAACCCCTTGAGACCTACCCGGTAATAGGAGTTTGATGCGGGACTAGTGAAGTGAGAGACCTACCCGGTAATTACTTCCATTAGTGGAACACTTTTTCCCTAACACCGCAGCTTGTCCTTAGAATCGTTAGAACCTTGAGTCCTATGCCATAAACCGGAAATCTTGACCTCTAGAATCCACTTTTCTCTCTTGATCATATACTTTGTGTGTTTTGTGTTACTTGTTTACCTAGCTAGCTTGAGTTGTTAGATCGTTTTATTATCTTGCTTGATTTGTGATCTTTGCTTGATCACCACAAAAACCAACCAAAAATATCATCATTTTCATTTCTTTGTTCCTTGATCTTATCTTTGATTAGATCCACACTATCTATGACCATTGTTTGACTCGATTTCACCTTAGTCTTTGTGTTCGACCTCGGAATACTATCCCTACTATAAACGTCCCGTACACTGCGGGTTCGCTAGGAGTTAGGATAAATATAACGAGTATAAATTTAAAACCTATTGCGTATCACACATATCCTGAGCGTAACAGCACGCCCGTCGATCGGTCAAGGCGGCCTTTGCCGATCGCCTGGTCCATAAAATTTTCCGTGACAGTTGGCCTTTCACTAATTGTCGTGTGCCTGAAGAATGAAGTCTAGTCGATCGCCTAAATAGAGTTTGTCGATTAGTTGACACATTTTCCGAGAATTGTTTCATCTTCACTCTCGGATCTCAATCATTTATGTCCTGACATTGGCTTATTTGACCGTATGGAGACTCTAAGTGTGTATGAGGTCAGTATGTCGCAAATAAATCCATTTAAGCTCCGCAAATGTTTAGAATGCTTGCAATGTCATAAATTAACCGGTAGATATTCGAAACACAAAAGGGAAGAAAGTAGACCAATAAGTCATACAAATATGCCCAAAAGAGAAGAACCAATAAGCCATACAAATATGCCCAAAAGAGAAGAAGGATGGAATAGAATGAAGGTGAAATTTTTTTTAAAATGAGTGTTATTAGTATCGTTATCTAAAATCCAAGTTTGAAAAGGTTGACTTGACATTGTTTGAAACAAATTGTTTCGTTAGAATCTGCTTGATAGAATTTTTTTAATAGAGTGGTTCATTGTACATTCGTAGATTAGATGTGAGATTTAGGCGGTCTTGACTTCTTAACGATATATGCGCCAAGACTTGAACATTTTTGACATGAAAACCTACACAACATTGCTCAAGAATAACCTCACGTGATGGGAGGAGCAATAATAGAACGTGACTTAGGCGGAGCATATTGCTACGGGATAAGGATGTTATTCCTCTTTTGTTATTCCACTAGTGTGAAAAATGAACGATTTTGAACAACAGACCTTTTCATGATCTGATTTGTTACAATGAGTACAATATAAATGAGATTTGTCGGGTTTACATGGCTTTGAACGAGGATAGTGCCGACAGATAAAATGTGAGCTAATCGAGTCTATGGTCGGACTCTTTTATCGTTGTGTGGGTACATTCTTTTTGCATAGCAAGCGAATAGGCCTTGTTAAGAGTAGCTAAAGTCTCTTTAAATGACATACGAACGTGGATCATGAAAGACGTTTAAGCCAATTATAAGAAACTAATGAACTCGTTCATCATCTCTCGGTGGATAAGATTTTAGAGCACTGAGTACATATGTCCTCGTAAGATGAAAGATATGAACTCAATTCATCCCATATACGTCAAAGCCTCCCATAATATACGGTAATGCCTTGCCCTTGTTGCCTACAATGAGCGATATCGACACGTAACTTGAGGATTTAAGGACTATTTTTTACCGGATTTGGTGTTCGATATCCAACCAAAGGTCTTGGACCATGTCTAAATTGGAGATTGTTGACCATACGAAAGAATTTATAGCATGGAATTCACCGTTTGCTAATGAATGTAATTGGAAGAGGCGGTGTCTGATTCGGAAATGGTGCTCTTTATGAACCCAATTATTCATTTGGCTCAAAAGACATTGACTATGCTTCTTTTCCATTCGGAAAAATTGTCTCTTCTGATGGTCAATAAGCATATAGAGAGCCGTGGATGATCCGAATGAAGAAGATAATGGTACCGTTTGGGAAGCCACTTAAACAAGCTTATGGAAGCTTATTCTAACTTCAGCTGCACTGTGCATATTATTCACATGTTTGGGAGTCGAAGGAGATGGTAGCTGAAGAAGCTGAAGCTAGCTTAAGCAAGCTGAAAAAATTGGGTTTTCCATCAGCTCCCCATGTCAAGCTTATGGGAGCTGAAGGAGCTTATGGAAGTGTTGGATTCTGAAAATACCCTTATTGATGATTTTTTATTTTTATTTGTTGCTTGCAATTCCACCTACACATTCACCTTCTTCTTCATCGATAGACAGGTATGTAACCTCGCTTTTTTCTTCTCTTCTTCTCTTCTTCTCTTCTTTGTCGATACTACAGCTAAATGCATTCTTCTCTTCTTCTTCGTCGGTCCTATACCTAAACTTGAGTAACCATTATGCATTTTATTTCTACTAACCCTAAATCTCGCCCTGCCCTCTTTTGATTTGTTGATTTTTGTATAACCTAAATTTTGCCCTGGTGACAAATTAAACAATAAACAGCCAAAACACAACTTCAATCGGGTAACAACCTTGGCCAGATTTGATTGTTGGATTGGTTTGCACATATTGACAGAATTTTTCATTGTTGACAGGATGATGCTAGGAAAGCTGGTCTTGATAGGAAAGCAGGGATTGAGAAGCTTGAACTCATTTGGAGCAATGAAACACCCACTAATATCGCCTATAGTGTTCAGGTGGTTATGGAAGCGCTGCAACCTCACTCGAACTTGAAGGGTCTTTCTGTTGAAAATTACAAAGGGAAGGTATTTCCGTTTTGGCTATCCAGCAAGGATTTGAATTGATATCTAACGCCTTAGTTCTCACCCTAATTAGAGATGATTAAATTTCAAAATTTGATGAAATAGGAGCCAAGCTTTACATGAATTGAGTTTTAAAGCATTCATACGCATGTATACAAGTGTTTGTGTGGGTTTATTCACATGCCTGAATCATGTAAATTTATATGGAAAACTTATATTCCTCAAATTCTAGAGGTTGAAAGAATTAGATGATTATTATTGTCTATTTCACTTAACACATTTAACTGTTTGAATGAACTGTTGCATTGGTTCCCACAAGTTACAAGTTAGAGGTTGAATGAATTAGATGATTATTATTGTCTATTTCACTTAACACATTTAACTGTTTGAATGAACTGTTGCATTGGTTCCCACAAGTTACAAGTTAGAGGTTGAATGAGCTGTTGTATTGGTTCCCACAAATTTAGCATGAATTGTTGTTGATTTATTGAATTGTTGTTGATTTTTATTTCACAATTGACACAAATTGACAGGTTGAATGAATTTTTGTCATTTATGCAGTGCATATGACTTCACTGGAGTCTAATATGCAAATAGTGAGTTCAAAAATCTAATTCAAGAATCAAAGGACACGAGCATAGTTGTTGTTGGAAAATAGAGAAGTTAAATGTTTGCTACTCAGAGGAGCATATAACACTCATCTTACCATGGGTGCACAATTTCAAATTGGTGATTGGAATTTGTTTATAATTTATTTATGTACATGACAGTAGATGTAAATTTGATTACATTGGTGTATACAAGTTCGGATTTCTTGCCATTTGATTACATTGGTGATTCGAATTTGTTGACATTTTTTAGATAGCTATGGCATTACATGTTGTTGGAGTTTTATCTGTCAGTAATGCCCAGCCAGCAATCTTAATTTTTATCCAAAGGTGGTACACAAAATTCAAGTAAATCCAGAAATACGAAATTAGAATAGATTCGAGTACGTGAACTTTTTTTTTTTCAATTTGGCTTTATTTATATTACCTTATTAATTATTTTAGTGTTCCAAACTTTATAAATTAAATTTTCAAATTTTGGTAAACAAACGAAAAATATTAACTATATAATTTTTGGCCAAAAATAATTATTTCATAATATTTATTCAAAGTATAACCTCTTTTAAATAAATATTTATATCACAATAAAAAATAACAACTATATACTACTAATCAAGCCCCTTTTTGGTAATTTTACGTTTCCATCAGCTTCGGTCAGCTCGTACTTCCCAAACGCTAAACTAGCTTATTACAAACAATCAGCTACTTAAATCAGCTACTTATTTCAGCTTAACCTTCAGCTTCAGCTTCATTCAGCTTCAGCTTCAGCTTCAGCCACAATCAGCTCGTGGTTCCCAAACGGACCCAATATGAATATGTAATGTCGAGAGTGGTGGTGGGCCATGCTCGATTCGGAAGATAGGTTTGAATTGAAGAACTGTTAATTTGTCTAATATCATGTAAGAGCAGATTGGGAATCGGATTGCACAAATACTCATCATGTTTTATTCGGTAAGTTTTATATATATATATATATATATATATATATATATATATATATATATATATATATATATATATATATATATATATATCATATGAGAACATGCCTTATCGTGTAATTATGAGGACATACCTTATTGTTTAATATATTATTCGTAGTTATTATTAGTTTTGTTACGAAGGTGTCATATGTTTAATGTATTATTCGTAGTTATTGTTGGTTGAATGAATTATTCGTAATTATTATTAGTGGAATATTAGGGTGCGTGAGTAGTGTTTATTTATCTAATAGTTATAATATCTACCCTAAATCTCGACCCTTAATACTCACCATCGAAGGTGTAAGATTGTTCTCATAATACACAATAAGACTTGTTCTCATGGGAACCGCGCTTTCTCTCTCTATAGAAAAGAGTGATATGCTATCCTAATCCTAATACAGAGATGAAATCCTAGACAATGAAAATATAAGATATCACAAAATATACAACCTAAGGAAATAATCTCTTAAATTTAAGCATTCCAAAGCTTCCAACAATAGGCAACAACTTCGTTTTATTATAATATAGTTTCACTAAACATTTAAAAATCATCTATCATAATAAAAATGATTGAAATGTTGATGATACGATAGTCTTAGGGGATGTATTCAATCCAGACTTTTTAAAGATTTTGACTGATTCTTAATAATCATAGAATTTGCAAATTCTGTGGGAATTTTGATTCTATATAGATTCAATACAGATTATGTGGAAATTTTATGTGTTGGGGGAAGATTTTTATGGAGTTTAGGTATGTATAAAAGTAAGGAAGAATTCCACAAAATCAATGAAATAATAGATTCTTTTAAAATCCACAAACTTTTAAATATCATAGTAATTTTATGAAAAATTTTAAATCCTAATTGAATACCTAAAGATTTATACGGACTTTTAAAAATTTATATTCAATACCCATAGATTTTTAAACTCTAAAAAATTCATGTAAACTCTTAATTGAATACACCCCAAACAAATAAGAATGGGAATGTAACATGCTTTGAGTGGCATATAAGCTCGATTGCTCAAAGCGTTGTTGGATCATAGATTCATAGGCATTAAAAATTGCAAATGTAATCTAATATAACAAGGTATATTTTGTTATTTCCTAGCCAAAGCAATCAAGAAAATACTTTTTTTTTTTTATATGAGATATGTTCTTTAAACATCATTTATTTGGTAGAAAAATGAGAAACTTTGTAACATATTAACACTGTTAGGTAATAAATTATAAATCGTCAGTTTAATTTTTTTTAAAAATGAATTGTAAGTGTAACAATATACTAAAATGAAAAAAATGCATAAGTTGCTATAATGATAAGCTAAAGCTTATGATATAATTAACTAGACGTACATAAATATAAATTGTTTTTAAAGTTTTATTCTTGTTCGTCTAAATAATCTATTTTTATCTCAACAATTTCCTTATTAGTCTAAGGGCATGATTACCAAGGGTTTAGGAGTTGGATCTTGTAATTTTAGCATTTTATGGGTATAATAACCTAATTAAATAGGCCTTTCAAAGACCCGGGTCTTGGCTTCAAGGGGGACACGTGTCGCCCCACATTGACCTCTTTTAAGCGGCATTTATATTAAAAAAAAATTACAGCTTGCGCCACGTGCCGCGTAATTAGAGTGAGGCATGCAGTGACACGTGACGCGTTATTATCGACCACGGATAATGGATTTTTAATTTATTAAAAATCTATTTTCTAGCTTAAATATTTTTAAAAAAAAATAAAAAAATTATACCAAAGTTCATAATATTTTTTTTATCTATGTATAGACACCCATTTTGAATATATTTAAATAGTTTTTAAAAAAGTTTTGTTTATGGTAAAGTTTATAGGTATAAAAATATCAAAATACAAAATAAATTAATAAATTTCGTTTTAAGGTATAAAAATTATAAATAATGAAAATTTATTCCTTATTTTTGCATATATGTGTTGGGTCATTTTTAATTGCAATTTTTTTATCTCTTCGTTACTTAATGTTTATTGTATTGTTTATAGAGATAAATAATAAAATTAACCTAAATTTCATTTTAAGGTATAAAAGTGTAATAAATAATAAAATTAACCCATAATTAAATATTATTTTAAATATAATTGAATAATTTTAAGTTAACGAAAAATAATTAAATAGTTATTTAATGTTATAATAATAAAAAGTTTGGTTTAAGATATAGTTAAAACAATTGTAATATAAAAAGTTAGTAGAGATATATTTGTAAAATGATATAAGAAAATAAATGGGTGGGTGAGAAAAACGTGGTAACACCAAATTATGAGGATAAACTAAAAAAATTAAGTTATAAAATTTTATTGAACAAAAATTATAAAATTGACCCAAAAACTCACTTTAAATACCCAATAATAAAGATGACCAAAGAATTTTCATTAAAAAGGAATTGTATGCCTCAAAACTCAAAAGCTCACTTTGATTTTCACGTGGTTGACTTAAGTGGGTAATATTCTCATGGTGGAAGAAGATTTTTTTTTTTTTTTTTTGCAATGACACAATGATGACGTTTTGTACCTGACCAAATGCTCTCGTCACAGGTTTTCCACTATACCCAAATCTTACTGGTCGGATATTGAAATAAACTATTGACCATTTTCATACTTAAAAGGGTCACATTCTTTACTCCAAAGTTAGACTCGTTGATATTTGGGTTCAGATTGAATTCAGAACGGACTTTATATAAATACTGAGCCCGTTTAGTTGAATTTGGATCGGATTTACCCGACTACTAGACCTGTGATGAGTGTCGTATTCGGTCCGGCCGGGCTGGCAAGTACCCGTTTTTCAATTTTTTTAAAAAAATATTATTAAAAAATGTTTTTTAATTTGATTTTTTTTAAAAAATAAATTATATTTAATATATTTTATGTAAAATATATTAAATTTATTATAATTATACTACATATTTTATTTTAATACTTAATATTTATAATAATTATACTATAATATATTTTTTTATTTATTTACCGGACTTTTCGACCCGGCCGTGCTTGTTCTCATGTTCATACCCGCCCGTTTTTCCGGACGGGCTGCCCGAATCTAAACAGGTCTACTCCGGAGTAAAGAATGTGATTGTGTGTTCATATATAAAAAAACTTAAAGCGATAAGAGTTTTTTCTCATAATATCGGTATAATAAATGGTGTAATCATAGTGTGTTATATTAGTGAATCCTTATTTGTAGATTTTATATAAATATCATACTCTTTTTCGACTTTTAAAAAAATATGCGACGTAGTGGGAGCTTATTTCATATATAAAAATGTGTATACATATTTTGGACGGTGCTCTTGGTAAAAACTGAAATGAGAAAAGGTCAGTAGTAAAAGTATGAGGCGGAATTACATTATCTTTAATTTGTAATCATTAGTACGTCGGAGGGACACATGTGGACTTATAGAGTGTTGTGTTACCTTGTATTGCCGAAAGTTGTTAAATTCATCGCATTGTATTATTTGCAGATCTTCATAACCATTATCATCATTTTTTATTATTAGTATATTTACATTACTATGTGATTACCACATACTATAAATTTACCTATATGCTATAAATACTTATATTATTGGTTTATTTACCTTCGTACAGTTAACACGTCCATAAGTTATAGGGATTTAGCGTACATGCTCTTTCTTAACATTCAATATACTTAGAAAATTCATCTGCGTTTTCGGTAATTATGTCATAATAATCTATTTCTAGGAGATTATGTAGTTTGACATTTTGAACAATGACATATATGTTCCTTGTTAGATTTAAGATGAATTATACTATTTATATGGTGTGGACTTGACCATTTAATAGTATTTTGTTTTTGACGTTCGATACATACAAGTTTGATCTGATTCTTGAGTTTCACATCTGATTTTCGAATGCTAGCTAATGATTTAAAATGTTGATTTTTAGGGTAAACTTCAATTCTAGGTATGTTGCGATAAACTTCTCAAAGATGGTGATCATCCGGACCGTGTGTGCTTTAGGAGTTTGGGAAGGTTCTTATACTATTGATAATTGTAGTATTATGATTTGAGATTAGGTCGTTAGTGATCTTTCGGTCTTCGCCTTATTTCTTCGCATGGTATAAAGTACATGCTACTAAGACTATTTTATGAGATCTACGTCCTAGTTACATGTCAGTTTTAAAAATTCAGAGTGTTACACGAACAACTTTATTATGATAAAGTTGCAATAGTATAGACGGTAGACCAATATGCGTGTAAGCAAGAAAGGGGAGCATATAAAGGTTATGTGAACGCTATCATTCATGCATGTGCTAGTACTAGTAGGCCACAAGATATATTCTGAAATTGACCGCCACTTTCATTCATGTTCTAGTAGGCCTAGTAGTCTAGTACGTACACTCAAACCATGCCAATTAGAATCTAGTAATATACAATTATTAGTTTATAATATAAGCATTAAATCTAAAATTAATAGGAGGGTCATCATGTTCATCTAGTCCACAAGGCACCAAGCCAACATGATTGAAAGACGTAACAACATAAAGTCAAGTGATAAGATATTGTTGTTTGTCGAAGTGGATTTGGTGCAGTGACTTTAGTGAGTCGTCGTTGGTTATGCATTAAGGAATAGATTTCGGTGGAAGAAGACTATAAGAAACGTGGAGGTAGAACCACAAATATATTGATGGAGCAATGTATATAATAGAATAAGAATAGAATAATAAAGATTGCAATAATAGAATCAAATATAAATTAATAGGAAGATATTATGTTATGTATCTTCCAATACACCCCGTAGTCGAAGCGTGGGTAGGCAAAAACGCTGAAAACTGAACCATTTCATTGACAATGAGCAAAGAGAACACTTCGATCAACAATGAGCGGTGACACAAACACCACTTGTAAAATCGATATGACCACAAATAGATCGGTGACAACATTAGATCGATAGGACCACCAGTAAATCGGTGATAAATGTAGATTTAGACGAGGTTGAGGTCCCGAATGGAACCCGCTCTGATACCATGAAGGAATAGATTTTGGTGGAAGAAGACTACACGAAAAGTGGAGGTAGAACCACAAATATATTGATGCAGTAACAACCCTTTATATAGTGATTACAATAAAATAAGAATAGAATAATAAAGATGTAATAATAGAATCAAATATAAATTATCCTAATATAACGGAATAATATTATTATTTATTTAATAAGAAGATATTGTGATATGTATATTCCAATAATTTAAGGTTTGAATAATAGGATGGTAGATTTTTCACCATTTGATAAAGTAGGGTTATTTATTGACATTTACAATCATTGCGGTAGTTCATATCACATGCTTTACACCATGGGAATGCGACGCCACTTCCACGTACATTTAATCCTAAACACCGTCATGAACTTCGTATTATAACCCGTACGAATGTATATATGATCATGTTGGGCCAATATATCAGCCATATCGTGTCATAGTATTAGACGTTAAATGAAAACCAATAAAAAAAAATTATTAATTTTTTTATACCCGACGAGTCTAAAACGTGGTTCATGTCTAATGAACATTCTAAAACCATTTGACAATATGTGCAGTAATTTTCGTATACTTAGATTTTCAATCTGTTTTTGTAGTTTCGGATAAAATGTGAGATTGTCCACATTATTATGCATTGGTGATAACTAATAAGGGAACTAATTGTCAAAGTCCGATACAGACGGACCATAAAGCGGAGGTCGTGTGTATACGAGCGCACATGCACGTTAGATCCAAGACCAACACATAAACCCGATGACCATCTTAAAATCAATTGACAATAGGAGAAATAGTCCAACGACCTTATATAATAGGCTCGGAACGTCCTCAACTTTCGAAGTGAGAACTTATTATCTCCTACGCTAATCTACGTTAATTTTGGTAATCCATAGTATAAAATTATTAGCATTTAGATTACCCATGCATGTTCACAAACTATAAACTGTTAAAGACACTCGAGAAGAACAAATATTTCAACTATAAATAACACCCTAGTTTCGCAACTTGTATATGCCAACCAAACCATAACTTCTAAACTCACCTTCTTGCCATGGCGTCACACAAATTAGTTTCTTTCCACTTCATTCAGTCTCTCATAATACTCATCTTCTCCACAACACTCGCTAATTCAGCTCTAAACCCTTTCGTGTCTCAGCATCTCTCCGTCCGTCCCCCTAGCTGGCTCGTACGGAGAGGCGCAGACGAGTCTCCGGCAGCCACCAACTTCACAGAGTTCACACCTTACGAGTACGAGCAAACAATCGATCACTTCACCTTTAGACCTGAAAGCTACCTCAAATTCAAGCAAAGGTATGTGATCAATCCCAAGCACTGGGGTGGTGCTAAGTCCAAATCTCCCATATTTGTTTACTTGGGCGCTGAAGAATCTGTTGAAGAAGAAGTGGCTGTAATTGGACTATTGTATGAAAATGCACCCAAGTTCAAGGCTATGCTTGTCTTCATAGAGGTACGTATACATATATAATATATATAGAAAAAAATTAGATGAGGCAGGCTCATTTTACTTGCTTTTGTTTTGTAAATCATATAGTTTCAACTTTATACACTCTAATTGCCTTATTACTACTATTTTTTTTAGTGATTATGTTATAAGTACTTTTAGTAAAATAATTAAAATAACAGTGATAAACAAAATTAGTTTTTTATTTTACCTATATATATTATTATATTATATTATATTATATTATATTATATTATATTATATTATATTATATTATATTATATCAGGTACTATCTAGTATCTACTACTTAGAGAACTCAAGTCACTTTTTAAACCATACAATATATATATATATATATATATATATATATATATATATATATGTATATGTATCTGCGTGTTGGTTCGGGTTAGAAGATTCTTGTGAAGAGGAAGTGATGAATTTCTTTTATACTACTTAGTTCAATTTTTTATCACTAACCGTTTATTTTCTCAAAATTTTAAAACGAATATTTTTCATAAATAATAAACGTATATTTTTGTTCATAATCCGAAAAAATGAACCACAATGATACCAAAATAAAATGAACAACTAATGTAAAAAAGAAAATGAACACAATATAAGAAATTGAACAAAAATTTTTCTCACTCCACTATATAAGAAGCATCCTCACCTGAACCAATATATAGATATAGATATTATCACGTAATTTCAAGGCACTTTTAAACCATACATAAAGATTGACGTTGTTTCATTCTAAAACCAATTACAGCACCGGTTCTACGGGGAATCATTTCCGTACGGGTGGAAGATCGAAGAGGCAATCAAACACCCGGAAATCCGAGGGAGTTTGAGCACATCACAAGTCCTAGCAGACTATGCAGAAGTGATCTCACACTTAAAGCAAGAGTATTCAGCAGATCTCAGTCCCGTTGTTGTCTTTGGAGGCTCTTATGGGGGAAGTAAGTAGTTTTCAACTCTTCTAATTACGTACTTTAACCAACTCAATAATCATGTTTAACTATTCAGTGCTAGCGACTTGGTTCCGGCTAAAGTACCCTCATATTGCCATGGGAGCTTTGGCCTCCTCCGCTCCAGTACTCAACCATGTCAGAAATTACAACAAATATTATGATCGCGTGGCCAAAAATTTTTGGGTAATTAGGTTAATTTGATTTTAGTGTAATTAAGTAGGTGTATTAATTTAGATCGTACGTAAAAACTGTACGCAGGACACAAGTAAGAGCTGCTACATGACCATCAAGCACAGCTTCGATGAGATTGCTAGGGTAACTTCTCAACCAAATGGGCTTGCCAAGCTCTCCAAAAAGTTCAAATTTTGCAGGTAAGGGAATTTTTTGGGAAATTTCTGATGTTGTTCTGTATATATATATTTTTTTAGATTATATTAAAGGTTTTTGTTTTTGTTTTTAATTTTAGATTTTTTAAATTATACCTTTATGTCATTTATATCTTAATATTTATTAATATTTTAAAGGAAATAAAAGTTATTCATACACCTTTAAAATAATTATTTGTAATAATATATAAATAATAATTGTATTTTTCTCTTAATTTTTTCAACTTATTAATGATGACTTATTTAAAAAAATTATAAAGTTTGACCATCAAAAACCGAAAAAGTTATTGGTATAACCATACAAAGTCAAAATATAGAAATACCATCCAAAATTTTATCACCAAAAGTATAAAAAAAAAATTAAAAAAAATAAAAAAAATCAACTTCTAAAAAAATGACTTGACGTCCAAACTTAATTTTATAGATTTTTATTATGTGATCACATGCCTTATTAGTATTAATATAGTAATCTAATGGGCACAACTCGAACAAGCACAAAAGTTAATCTAAAAGTTAATGTTTATTGCATTTTATACACTAATATTTATTAGTAATCCATACATTATTGGGATAATCAATTTTTTTTATATTGAAGCTTCGATAAATTTCGAGCTTAATATATCACACAAACTTTTATTAATACTAGTCGTGACGCGCGTGCTTCGCACGCGCGCCGTCACTTTAATACGTATGTTTGTTATCGTATATTGTTGTCTTATACCTTAGGTGTGATTAAGTATTGAGAAACTAAAAATATAATTTCAAAAGAGTTATTACAACGTAAACGATATCTTGAACTGCCTGTAGTCTATGTACAAGAAGGTTATTGCAGTTATCATTCGTTGATGTTGGGTGCGATCAAGTCCTGAGAAACTTGAATATAATTTTAAAAAAGAGTTATCACAACGTAGACGATATCTTGAACTGCCGGTAGTCTATGTACAAGAAGGTTATTGTAGTTATCATTCGTTGATTGTTGCTCCCGTGTTGTAGGTGTCTATGTTGTCCTTCAAACATGTCCTACATCAATGAGAAGGTTTATTCTTTTAACCAAATATCCTATTTGGACAAGTTGAAAAATAAAACTTGGATCAGCAATATGATTAAATCAAACAAATAAAGTCAGTAAGCAAATTACTAAATTTCTCAAGAAATAAACTTAAAAAAAGCGTGGTGCACCCGTACAACACAAACAAATCGTTCCTTGATCTATACTATAGGGTGAGGAAGGATATATACAAGTGGCAGTGTAGCAGAAGATTTGAAAGAAGGAAAAAGACCTCCTAACCGAACAATAATCTTACACTATAACCTTTTTAAGCATTAAATGGACAAAAAAAAATTAAGAGAAAAATTAAAAGTTGCAATCAGTCAAGCTAAAACACAACAATCTTCAAATAAAAGACAAGCAGACCATAATTTACACATATAGACATGAGATCACGCTCACAAGTCAAAAGTGCATTCATTTTACTCAACATTTCCAACTTCTACATAAACAAAATAGAGAATTTCAAATGGTTATACAGAAAAGTAATAACTTTAAAACGAAAGAAACATTTACCAAGGAAGAACGTAATTTATACAACTTTGAAGCTTTCACAAGTTCAGAAGCTCCTTGTTTAGTAGTAGCATGAGATCTCTCAATGTTGGAACTTATACTATTTGAATGTAAACAGCAACTTCCAAACAATTATTCTTAAAAGTATTGAAAATTCTTGTAATAAAGAAAAGCACAAAGAGGATAAAGCGAGTAGCTTACCAATCAGAATTCCTTGATCATGAACTAATACAGCTAGATATTTGGAAATCTCATTCACTTCACCTATCTACTTTTGAACTTCATGTATATCTTGTTCTCTTTCTTCAATAATAGCTTCATTAAAGAAAATCTCACTATCTATCTGTACAACCTCTTGCCTGTGCAACATACAGAAGGATACACGTCCAAAAAATTTTAGAAAATGACAAATAATATTTTTAGAAGTTAAGCAAGTGATCAACTAAGGACAAACAAACAAGTACACAATATGTTGTCAAAGAGTTCCCCATCAATAACAAATTGCAAGGTGTATATATCTTCTGGCTGGATAATATTAATAATGAGATTACCTTCGAGATTTCAGAAGAGAAGGCCAAGCAGCGATCAAGCAGACAACAAAAAAAACTCATCATCATAAACCTAAGTGATTCCATTTGAATGTGACCAAGGGGCAAAACTTCAAGCTCAAAACTCAAAATTGAACCTAAACAAGGATGAAACCGACCATAAATGGATAATAATTCAGTTCACCAATTAAAAGAGCACCAATACAAAAAAAATCAAAACCCACGAATCAAAAACAGAGGGGAAATCACAATAAGTAGCAAAAACCATATTTTATAGTATACAAAACCCAAGCAAAAACTTGAGGGTTGCATGTGATAAGGACGCATCAAAACTTAAGCACAATAGGAAAGTGATCAGAAACTCGGGCTAGTTTAAATGCAAAGGGAGAAATGATTGGAGGTGAAGCGTGATACTAAAAGAAGGAAAGAAGATTAGCAACTTTTGCAAGTCATTCAGACCTGCATTAGAAACTCTACACTGTTGGTTACTTCATGAACAAAAAAAAAGAGATTTAGAAATACAATTGAGTTCATGATTTAAATTAATATTCATCTGTGTATACAAATATACTTACACAGACAATTAAGGCCAATATGCTGCAGCTTCTCCCATGATCATTCCTGAACCATAAAAAAGCTTTCTCATTACTGACAAACACATCTAAATCAAACTCAGTTTTAGTTATTTTATAAAGTAACATGGTAAATCTACAAGAAGGATAATTTGTTTATATTTAGCCACTAATCTGAACGTTAGATGACTAATCACAAAGATGGATCAATCGATCAATTGTATATAACATATTGATATCCAAACAATGCAAAGATATCAATTTAAATCACCAGCGGCAGAGAGGGTGTCCTTGAAAGCCTAAAGAAGATATCGGGTTAGAATCTGAACGTTAGATGACTAATTTCACGTTTTAAATCAATTTGCACAAGAAATTGGAACAGAAGTGTGGGAGAGGTTTTACCTTCAAGAGCGAGGATACCACGCTGCAATGGATCTTCAAGCCTGCAATTTTGATTGAAACCAACCTGAGCAAACAAATAAAATGAGTCAGCGATGGGTAAAGGTAAGTTCTATTCGTACCCACATAAACATGCTATTCGTACCCAGTATTCGAATACGCCTCTCGTAATCGTAGTCGATACTCAGAAAGTGACTACGCTTGCGAGACGCGTAGGCGTAGTCGAAGTTATTCTCTTTTTTTTAATCAGAAAGTGACTACGCTTGCGAGAAACGTAGGCGTAGTCACTTTCTGATTCAAAAAAAGAGAATAACTTTGACTACGCTTCTCGCAGGCGTATAATGGGTACGAATAACATGTTTATGTGGGTACGAATAGCAAACTCGAAGGAGATGTGTAGAATAGATGGAGAGACACGTATCATCGGTTGTCAGAGGAGATATGAGAGGGCCACGAATGCGAACACGTGTAGGCATACAACGCTTCTGCCTATACAACTGTAGGCAACCCAAACACCACCTTTTAATGGTTGTAAATGTAAATGTAAATGTAAATTCAAAAGATGTGGGCCTAATAATAGGTAAGTATCACCAATGAATTGAAAATAGTGGGCTTGGACCATGAAACCAAAGCGGGGCTTCTATAAAGTCAAAACGGGTTGATAAAAAAGAAAAAGCTGATAAGGGTAAGTGTGGAATTTGACTATTCATTTGGACAAGTCTCCTTTTCAATATAGTATAGATGTGGATCAAATAAAATCCTTACAATTGAGGGGTTCGCTTTAGGATATAATTAAGTATTCCCTCTTGATGTCTAAATCACTAATGCATTAATATATTTCCATCAACGACTCCGCACCCGACAAACCTGTAACGTCTTAGATCCGTCGGATATAAAAAAAATAAAAAATTAACAGGCACAACTTTTTAGAAAAACTATATATTTTGTTAGCTTAACGGTTCTATTCCGTTTACATTTCACACTTCTAACTAGATGGACACTAAGTGCCATTTGGTTGAAGCGGTGAAATGGAAATGGAATGGAATCGGTTAAGGGTAAAGAACTGAAATGGAATTGAAGGTATTACTTTCATGTGTTAAGAACCCTCTGAACCCCTAACTAAACATAGTTTTTTATTGATTCGGAATTATTCTGTTACCGGAAATGATTCCTAACGCTTCCAAATGAGCCCCAAGTATATACAGCTAATTATAACAAATAACAATAGATTGATCTAAACTACCAATTTTAACTTATCTAAAATCACTAATAGATTCAATATATTTTATAGTTATCCTAAGGATAAGTTGACTAAGTAGGCAATTTATGTATTAAGTTGTATAAACTAGGCCCTTTTGTTTATATGTTGACAAACTAGGCCCTTATATATTTTCATAAAAAGATTTATTAGAAACATAAATAAAGATACTCAATAAATCGTAATCTTTCTCTCTCCTATTTATCTTTATTTATTTACCTAATTAAGAATGATAATAATTATCAAAATCCGTTAAAAAAGGAAACAAATATTAACAATATCCTTCATCCGGACTCTAATTTGAATGTTCATTCTTGTTGGTCCTTCCTTCTGTACACATCGTTGTCTACCTGTTACATTAATGTGTGATTAGAACATAATATTTATCAGTAAATACATATGTATTATATGTACACATTGTTATCAGTTTTGACGAACATAATCAAAGCAGCAATTACATAATATTTATTAGCAATGACGTATGTATGCTACATAATGTATGATATGTACACTGTTAGCAATTATGTGTGATGCATAACTAGTACATAATATTTATTAGCAACTACATGTGATACATAAATGTTTGATTTGGCAAA
The DNA here is from genome assembly GCA_033239045.1 of Fagopyrum esculentum. Lineage (NCBI taxonomy): Eukaryota > Viridiplantae > Streptophyta > Magnoliopsida > Caryophyllales > Polygonaceae > Fagopyrum > Fagopyrum esculentum. The sequence goes on along the minus strand of BSUD01000008.1, from coordinate 122,376,339 downwards.
ATCGGGTACATAATCCTGTAATATGTCGCAAGAAACTTAAATCCGATTTAGAAAATGTACTTGTTTGGTAGTCGGAGAAGACGATAACTTGAGAAGAGTTTTTGAGCGGCCTTCAATGGAGATGGATATAACCGACCTTCAATAACCTTCAAATGGAGCGGGATAAAAACGATAACTTGCATCGGCTTCAATGGAGAATAAAACAGAGACGAAATGGAAGGGAGAATGATAATACATAGAAGGGAGAAATATGAGACCTTCAATCGCCCTTCAATGGAGATGAAAATGAAAGTAAAACATTGTTTGTGTTTGTGATTGACGGATCACTCATATATAGATTGCAAGAATCTCTCCCATTTGATTTCTTTTTTTTTTCAAATCCGTTTCAATATTTAAGGTACTTTATTATTGTAGATTTATTAAATTGTCCAACTACCTCCCTAATTTATCTCCTTAATATTTTTATTTATCTTAATATTTTTGTTGGATATTACTAGGGGCCTAGTTAGTCTACACTAAACAAAAAGGGCCCTATTTCACCAATCTTTTCTTATCCTAATTGATGCTAAATATTGGATTATAAATGTTATGAATGTATATGCAGCACGGTTAAAAACGTGTCGGACATAGAGCTACTGATAAGAGGGATTTTCAAAAATGCTGCACAATACGATAACCCTCCTGATTATAAGGTTGAAAAAGCATGCAAAGCCATAGACGGCACTCGGAAGGATGCTTACATCCTTGACAAACTCTACGCCGGCGTTGATTCTTTGACCGGAATCGCCACCGCCACATATTGCACCAAGCCTGAGGACTTACACACCGACGAAGGCAACTACATAGCTTATGGATGGGAGGTATGTACTTACTCTACCTTCAGATAATGCCTAACCTAGGCTTTGCAAGCCATGTTTACATCTAAGCCCCTGTTTGACTTTAACTTCGAAAACGGAAACAGAATGAAAATGAATTGAGTTTATACGTATAAGTTGTTCATGAATTTTTTTTAGAATTATTGTTTATGATTTCTTGCACAATGCATTTTTTTTCCTTTTATTTCTCTTAGTATTAAAAGCAATCAAACTCTAGTGAATATTGACTTGTTTAGTCATTGATATACGAATTGAACGTCCCGAACTCTGATATGTTCACGTTTAACTCGTTTAAAATCGACTCGAACATAAATTTTATATATATTAACCCAAGTACAGGTGTTAATTAGTTTTGTAATTCAATATATACTGTTTTGTTGTGGAAAGAGTTGCATGGAGTTGGTTCACGATGGAGGGGTTAGTAAAAACTCTATGTTCCCTGCTGCAAACTTCAGCGTCGTTGGATATGCTAAAGATTGTGCAAGAAAATATCACGTCCCATCCCGTGCACCCTATTGGTTTAATCAAAATTACGGTGGAAAGGTATACTCGATCTAGACGATACACTTGTATACATGTCACTATTAATCTTTTTCTATTCTTTATCGATTTTTCTTATTTTTTCATCTTATTGTTTTCAGCATATAAAGTTAGATCTCCGAAGATTTGGAAGCAACATCATTTTCGTTAATGGGGCTAGAGATCCTTGGGCTCCTTCGGGGTAATGTCTTATATGATACTTTAAACTTTTATGGGTTTTAAGTAGGGACGACAATGGATCGGACGTGAGTGAATGTAGATGATTCACTTCCGTCACTCATCCATTAACCTTATCAAATGTATCTACCTATCACTCGTAACTTAAAGACTATTTATAATACATTACTATAACATAAAAAATATGTAATAAACAATTGCAGGGTATTGGAGGATATATCAGATACAATTGTGGCTCTGGTCCATCCAGGTGAGTAGTGATTTTTATGAATTTTGTAAGATAAATTATTCATACAAAATTAACATGAATTCAAACTAACACTTGAGTGTATTTTGTAGGTGCACATTGCCTGGACGTACAATTCTCTGGTAAAACCGATCCAAAGTGGTTAACCGATTTAAGAAAGAAAGAGATGTCTATAATCCAAGAGTGGCTTTCGACGTACTATGCTGATCTCCGTACCCTAAACATGGATTGATCTCCAAACTTGTGTATCATTGAGATGAACCATTATGTATTCACAATCGAGGAATAATAGTCTATTTCTAATATATCCTAGGCTTTTGTTGATATGGGCTTGGCCCAAAGACCAAGCCCACTTCACGTTGCCCTCCTTCGTACAATTAGTATCATCTTAGCCTTTTAATTGTCATAAATTATTATTAATTTTAGATTTTTTGACACTCAATTCTAGGGGTGGGCATGGGACGGGCCGGGATAGGGGTCGTCCCGCGTCCCGTCCCGCAAGTTATTTGCGGGACGGGATTTATGACATTTTTCCTTCGTCCCGCGCGGGCCCTGTCCGGGACGGGACGGGACGGGACAAATCCCGCGAAAATTACGGACTGATTATATTTAATATGTATACTTGTTTTCTCTCATGTTTAAAGACATAAATGATCGGAAAAAAACTCGATACTGAATTATCGATTCATGACGCCTACATTAGTAGTTTATACATTGAAAACAAATTCAAGTTACATCAAAGTGTCTTACCGACTCACATTCAAAAAATAACAACAGATAATTTAATGAAAATTATATTTATTTAACTATCGATTACAATTGTGGTAATCCACAAATATAAGGGCGATGGAACCGACTAGAGCAAGGGTGTCGATGGAACGGACCAGAGCAAGGCAGCAAACGGACTAAATCAAGGGAGATCAGAAACTCTAGTATTTTAGATCCAACCGAATGAGTAGTAAAGAATGAGTGAATGACTGATGAAAAATCATCGATCTAATAATTTTAAAAATAAAAAAATATTTTTAAAAATTATAATTTATGTATATTATTTATCTATATAATATTTATAAAAATATAAAAATATTATTTATATATATATGCGGGACGGGACGGGATTAACCGGGATAGGGGAAGTCTTCGTCCCGCGTCTCGCCGGGACGGGATACACATTTTTTTTTCAAATCCCGCCGGGATCGGGACGGGATCGGGACGGGATGCGGGACGGGATTAAGCGGGATTTATGCCCACCCCTACTCAATTCCATTACAACTCCTTTAACGAAAAAGCTATATATATTGTCTTCGTTTTAATAATTAATAAAATAAAAAAATATCATTGAGATGGACCGAAGCTTGGGGGCGAAGTGCATGATGACCCAACAATATGGTATGTATGAGTTGCTTGTGGAATCTCTGTAGACATATACGATGAAGATCTTTCTGTAACACCCAAGTATAGAAGAACGATGGATCAATGACTACTTTATTCATTTAGCTAGTACATTGACTTGACACGTAGTTGCAACATGTGTCCATATTTTGGGTCAACTCGTCATAATCTCGTGAACAATGTAACTCGTGGGCACCGTTTCTCGTCCTCTTACTCCTACATCATTCACGTATTGTCCCTACAAATACAAATAAAAATAGACAATATAATAAGTTCCATTATGAGTTTTTATAAATCTTTACCATAATTAGTTACCATCATGCCGGATGATAATGCCCACTTAGATGTTGAGTTGGTGGGAAAATGAACCGTGTGTAATGTTTGTATACCAATACAATATTTCCGGATGATAATGGATTACTATGAATCCAAAACATCCAAATGGACGAGCCGGAAGGCAAACCCAAAAAAAAGGAGAAAGATATGACGGTCGAAATGAGCTCGTCTTGTGAGCAGGCCGGTCGACCTCCATGGCCCAAGCCGATTGGCCTAATCCAAAATGTTGGAATAACGTTTTGCTCTTCGACTGGTGGTCAATGTGCGAGTCACGTGTAGGGAGAAACAACAAAAGCTGATCACTTGCTAGTTGCACGTTTCCGGATGTGTTCTTCACGTTCACCCTCAAATATTAATCTTAGTCATTTCCATATTTGACCTCGACTTCCTTGATTGTAGGAATATGCTTAGTTATGGTCTCAATTAAGCTATACTATTGTTGGAATACTTTCAATGTTATAAACTAAACGGTAGATCTCCAAAATACAAATAAGAAAGAAATAAGCCACTAAGTTTATGCAATTATGCTAAATATGTAGAGAATTAGGTAAGAACTAGTGTTACATAGTAAATGAGACCGCGTAGCCTGTGTGTTGATTATTAATTAGTTTTATGCTAATAATTTTTTTTTAATCTAATTTACAATTTAATAAAGAATAATTTAAATAAAAAAATATAATCATATACTTTAAAAATACCATAATCTGATACGAAATCAATTAGTAAAAAAAGATTAATTGACTTAATTTGTGATTTATTAAAAGATTTAATCCGAGAAAAAAATGTAGGAGCGCCACGTCAGCATTAGTTTCGTATGTTTTAGTAAAGTATATAGATGTATATTTAGTATATTGATAAAATAAGAATTACGAATTTAATAGTTCAACGGTCCACAAATCAGTATGTTATAACGACCCACAAATTAGTAGATCACAAGGACCCACAACACAACGACCCACAAATCATTAGGTCACAACGACCCAAAAATCATTAGGTAAAAACGACCCAAAACCCAGTAGGTCACAATGATTACATACAAATACTAATCCAATATGAATAAGTATTATATTTGATTTTAACCAAAAGGTTAAAAAATGTATGAATGTTATAATCCTCAAACACTTTAAATCTATTTATATATGTTTTCAAAGTGTCATCCTTTTCTCGTAATCGATGTGGGAGAACAAAAATCATATTTTACAAAATAATTATGGTTTAGTTAAAAAAAGATTTATTAGCTTAATTCGTGATTTAGTAAAAAGTTTAATCCGAGAAAAAAATGTTGGGGCGCCACGTCAGAATTAATGACTTTTGTTTTAGTAAAGTATATAGAATATATATATATATATATATATATATATATATGTATATTTAGTATATTGATAAAATAAGAATTACGAATTTAATTGTTTAACGGTCCACAAATTAGTAAGTCACAAACGACCCATAAATCAGTAGGTCACAAACGAACCACAAATCAGTATGTCATAACGACCCGCAAATTAGTAGATCACAATGACCCCCACAAATTAGTAGATCAAAAGGACCCACAAATCATTAGGTCACAACTCACAACGACCCATAAATCAGTAGGTCACAACGACCCAAAAATCAATAAGTCACAACACTCCAAAAATCAATAGGTCAAAACGACCTACAAATCAGTAGGTCACAAAAGACTTACAAATCATTAGGTCACAAGGACCCACAAATCATTAGTTCACAAGGACGCAAACATCAGTAGGTCACAACGATCTACAAAGTATTAGATCAAAACGACCCACAAATCATTAGGTCAAAACGATCAACGAATCTCACAACAATCCACATACAAATACTAATGCGGTATGAATAAGTATTATACTTGATTCTGACCAAAAGGTCCATAAATGTATGCTTTGTATAATCTTCAAACCTTATAGGTCTATTTATTCATGTTGTCAATCTGTCATCTTTCTGTGATAACCGATGTGGGATAACAAAATTCATATTTTACAAAATAATTATGGTTTAGTAAAAAAATGATTTATTAGCTTAATTCGTGATTTAGTAAAAATTTTAATCCGAGAAAAAACGTGGGGCGCCACATCAAAATTATTGTCTTTTGTTTTAGTAAAGTATATTGATGTATATTTAGTATATTGATAAAATAAGAATTACGAATTTAATAGTTCAACGGTCCACAAATCAGTATGTCACAAACGACCCACAAATTAGTAGTTCACAAGGACCCATAAATCAGCAATAGGTCACAACGACCCACAAATCAGTAGGTCACAACGATCCACAAATCAATAGGTCACAACGACCCACAAATCAGTAGGTCACAACGACAATCATTGGGTACGATCAACAAATCAGTGAGTCATAACGACCCACAAATTATTAGGTCACAACGACCCATCATTGGGTACGATCAACAAATCAGTGAGTCATAACGACCCACAAATTATTAGGTCACAACGACCCACAATTTATTAGATCAAATCGACCCAAAAATCAGTAGGTCATAACGACCCAAAAATTAGTAGGTCACAACGACCCATCATTGGGTACGATCAACAAATCAGTGAGTCATAACAACCCACAAATTATTAGGTCACAACAACCCACAAATTATTAGGTCATAACGACCCAAAAATTAGTAGGTCACAACGACCCAAAAATTAGTAGGTCACAACGACCCATCATTGGGTACGATCAACAAATCAGTGAGTCATAACGACCCACAAATTATTAGGTCACAACGACCCACAAATTATTAGATCAAATCGACCCAAAAATCAGTAAGTCATAACGACCCAAAAGTTAGTAGGTCACAACGACCTAAAAATCCGTAGGTCAAAATGACCTAAAAATCCGTAGGTCAAAATGACCCAAAATCATACTCGATTCTGACCAAAAGGTCCAAAAATATATGATTTGTATAATCTTCAAACCTTCTAGGTCTATTTATACATGTTGTCAAAGTGTCATCCTTCTCTAATAATCGATGCGGGATAACAAAATTTATATTTTACAAAATAATTAAGGTTTAGTAAAAAATATTATTGGCTTAGTTCGAGATTTAGTAAAAGATTTAATCCGATAAAAATGTGGAGCCTGAATTTCTTTTTTACAAAATAATCAAAGATTTTGGCTATCTTTTAAACAAATCTTTTAAAAATATAAAAGAATCCTAAATTTTTTTAAAATATTCTTAATTATTTGTGCTTGAAAATCGGAAAAGTGTTTACCAGTTTGTTTTATAAAATTTATATATTTTAATAAAAAAAGATTTATTGGCTTAATTTGTTATTTAAAAAAAGATTTAATTCGAGAAAATTTTTGGGGGCGCCAAGTCAGCATTATTGACGTATGTTTTAATAGAATATATAGATGAGTGTGAAAAAAGTTGTTAAAACAGATGTTATCATTCATCTACCTAGTGTTATCTTCATAATATTATTGTATTTGAGCTTTCACCGATGACTAGGTCTTTTGGATGCTTTTAACCTTTTTGTTCTTTTTCAGTATTGTGGGGGTTATATGACGGTTTGTCCGCTTCCTGATTTTAGCCTCTTGATACGTCAGGTGTATCCGCCGTAATCAAAATCTTTCCCTATCATTAAAAAGAAGGGTTTTTCCGGATGGTACCCCTGAGGTTTGGTTCATTCCGGATGGTGCCCAAAGTTTTTCGGATTTCCGCTTGGTACCTCCAACTTTTGCTTATTCCGGTCCGTACCCTACTTTCAATTTATGTTTATATTACCGTTTTCTTAATAAAAAAAAAGGTAAAATAAAATAAAAATACAATAAAATATGATAAACACAATATAAGTTTATTAGTTGATGTCAAAAGTAAGTTCACGTACAATGTGAGGAAGAAAGTCAGACTTAGCTTCAAATTAATAAAAATAAAAATAAAACAATACTCCATATGGGGTTACAACGAATTCTTTTGGAGTAATGCTTCAATTTCTCTTTCACTTTTGGATTCTACTAATTTGCCATTCACCATCATCAAGTTCACCTTTCATATTTTCAGCCACAGGAATCATAATTCCCCGTGTTCTACTAAGATTGTCGGGAGTTGGTGGAGTATCACTAGAATGACTATTTTCACTCGACATATATATCCCTTTTCTTCTTACCGTTGTGGGAGAGATTTTATTGATTTGCAAACTCAAAGAACGAGGGGTGGGGTTTTTTTTAGCTGGTGAATGGAATATCAAAAGACACTACTCTCCTTGGTGGAAGACTAGTACTTATAGGTTCTATTATTGCATTTATGGGAACTATTTGAAAGAGTTGTGGGATGTGTTTCACCCATAAATCCGCCAGATGGGATAGTATTTTCGGAAGATGGAAGGGAAGCCGATGACAACCTTGACTCAACTAAACCCCTTGCCATTTCAACAATTTCACATGGCTTCTCCGCATATCCAATAGCAATTCTTATTACTGGTACATCGTGTGGTAACCTAAACATCTAAAGTAAATCTTTGTCGCTCTCCGGCTTACAACTTTTAGATTGTTAGTTTGTTACACATAAAACAAGCTTGGATTTTTTGGAATTCTTAACCCTTTATTTGGAGCACCTTCTAACAACTCAATTAATATATCCAACATGTTAGACTTGTCAATATCTTCCACGACTATATCAAAGGATCCTTCATCACATCTGTGACGCAATTTCAACACTTTTTTTTTTATCTCCCGTCTTGCATCAAACAAAGTGGGTAAATGTTAACCACAATGAGTTTCACAATTAAATTTAATTCAAAGATCTCCAAACAAAAATAAACCTTTCAACATCCAGACTAAGCTTTAGAAAATATTGGTTCCTTTCTACAAATTTAGAATTGGTTCCTTTCTACAAAATCAGACTAAGCTTTCAACATCCACTAAATAGGTTTCTAGACAAATATGAAAATCATATTTAAAAAGTTCTAATTTTAACTAACCCTTTCTTGAGGGCTCAAACATGGAAGGCGACATTTCACCGTTTTATTTTTTTTTTTGATTTTTCTACCATACCCACCAATTTTAACATATACCTGATCACCATCAACACAATCATGCAATATTTTAGCACCATATCATCCTAATTTTACCACCAAATCAACTCAAATATGTACAATTAGGGATTTAGGGATTATGATTTTTACCTTTGATGATGAGAGAAGAATCCGGTGTAATAACCAACGTCAAGTCGTCATCCGGGGAATATTACGGCGTCTTTGTTGTGGGAGAGAAAGAAAAGATAAGAAGATGGAGGAAGTAGAGAGTCGTTACTCCTCAGAGACACGAGAAAGAAAATTGCATTGATGTCACTTTTTTCTTTTCAATTTCGGTATATATGGAGTATTTTTTTATTTATTTATTTATTTTTAATTTGAAGCTAAGTCTGACTTTCTTCCTCACATTGCACGTTCACTTACTTTTGACATCAACTAATAAACTTATAATGTTTATTATATTTTATTTGCATTTTTATTTTACCTTTTTTTTTATTAAGAAAACGGTAATATAAACAGAAATTGAAAGTAGGGGAATGGACCGAAATAAGCAAAAGTTGGAGGATACTAAGCGAAAATTCAAAAATTTTGAACACCATCAAAAATAACTCAAACCTTACGAGTATCATCCAGAAAAACCCTAAAAAAAGAAAATGATACGTAAGTGATGGACCAACAACTTTAAGGGCCCGTACAAAATGCCTTTATGAACCTATTGTGTGCAAATTAACTATTCAAACGAGCCTTGCTACTTAAATAATACATCGTATTGAACTTCCGGTTCTTATACAAATAACAAAAAAATCCTTTACTAATCTACAATGTTCACGTTTTCTCATGTTTGCTACTTTGCTTGCCCGTCGCCGCAAGCAAATATCGTACGCAATAAGTGCCCGTTTGGTTGGAGCGGTGGAATGGAAACGGAATGGAATCGGATAAGGGTTAGGAAAGGAAATGGATATGATGGAATTACTTTCATGTGTTAAAAGACTTCTAACCAAACGTATTTTTTGATTGATTCGGAATCATTCCGTTACCGGAAATGATTCTTAGCGCTTCCAAACGGGCCCTAAATATTAATCAATAATGAGGAGTTTAGTTTCTTGGGAACTTCTCAAATTATTTTGTAGTTTTGTTCGGAATTGGATAGAGACTCCAACAAGATTACAAGCTTTTGCCATGTCTAGTCACTTGACAACCTGACATATATGATAACTTCATCCATTATTAGCAATTTAATTTTTATTATTATTATTTCACATATTCAGATACAACTAAACATATTTTAATTAAGGAATTAAATTTTCAAATTTTTTTTGGGCATAAATGAAAAATGGTCGTAGCTATTTTCTTAACATAACATTAAAATTAATAAATGAAAATAAAAAAATAGGTTTCACAAACTTGACGTCAATAATCCGAACTATTTTTAAATAATAAAAAATTACAAATCTCTTCAAATAGAATGTGCCCTATATGTCCCCGAAAGCTTTCTATCCCCACCACCAAAAAAAATATAAAACACCTTGCTCACATAGCTCCTTTAGGACCCTTACACTTATTTCCTCATCATCACCATTACAAAAGCAAATCATATGAAATCTCAAGAAATCAAAAGAGTCTCCCTCATTTCCTTATTCTCCTTTTTTATACGTTTCTAGGCTATACTAGATCTCCTTGGTGTATTTCTTTTCAGATGGATGGTTTACGGGTGTAACTCCCTGTCTATGTAACACCCCGATTCCGCGAGACTCGGGATGTCACATTGGGGTAGGATCTCACAATGGATCCTGACCCTAGCCTGACAACAAGTTCACTGGATCTTACAACATGGCACTGACATATATAAAAAAAATACATAAAACCGTATAAACTGTATAACCAATAGTAAACAACAACATAGCCAAGTATGAAACGACATCCTCACACAGGAGGGAAAACAAGACATCATCCTCACGCAGGAGGGAAAACATAAACAACCCCAAAACCAACCATCTAATGTACGAGAGTCCTCGGCCTGTCACCCTGTCAGATCGCATATCCTGCAAACATCTACAACACGGTATGAAACAATTAGCTAACCATACATATATAAGGTAATGCATAAGCAGAAGCACAAGTCACGAAAGATAAACACATAATCATGCTATCATACATTTACCCATTTTTTTTATCTACATATAATAGTCATTCATTCAAATCGTGTATATATATATATATATATATATATATATATATATAGGGTGTGGTTCCCATGAGAACACCTCTAACGTGAGAACATGAGAACAATCGTACACCGTTGGATGGTGAGTATTAAGGGTTGAAATTTAGAGTAGATATCATAATTGATAATAACTACGAATAATAATAATTAGGAATCCAACAATAACTACGAATAATCCACTCAACCAACAATAACTACGAATAATACATTAAACAATATGGCACCTTCGTAACAAAACTAATAATAATTACGAATCTGTTCTCATGTTCTCACGTTAGGGGGTGTTCTTGTTTGGGGTAAAATTTCGCAAATATTAAATTTGATGAAATAAAAAAAAAACGATTAATTACTCAAAATTTCGCATGAAGCTAAAATTTTATCATCAAAGTTACGGACATATTTTTTTTTTATATATAAAAAATGTGTCACAAACATTAAGTGTGAATCTAAGTCATTAAACATTATGGTTCAAACATAGCCTACTCCTAATGTGTATCAATTTAGTATGAAAGCTAATTATACTAATTAGCTGATAATATACTAAATTAATTAAAAAAATATATAAAAAAAGTCCTTCTCTGTCAAGTTGAACACAAATATACTTGATAAAGAAAAAGTTATATAAAAGAAAAAGGTTAGTGGGAGGTTAATGGGTATAACTTCTCTAAACCACGTAACTTTTCTTCAACTGAAGTATAAGTGGGGAAGAGGACTTTTAAAAATAAAGAAAGGGGGAGGCTAACCTGGAGCAAGAAAAAAAGAAGAAAGAGCAAAACTAAATACAGAGAGAGGAGGCTCCATTTTTTTTTTTTGTAAGAAGAGGAGCAACGGAAAAGAAGAACATCAACCGGAAATGAAGTACCCGGATGGAGACGAAGAAGCCTTAGCATCTCAAAAGAAAGGTTTCGATCGGAATCAAATCGCATATTAGTTTGAAATCAAATGGTTTCACTATTGCGATAGGGATCGTAGTTGGATTGAAAGAGAATTCTTTTGCCCCTATAATCACATGTAGATCGAAATCAACTTCGAGTCAATTTCAATCTCAGTTTCAAAATATATAACGGAATCGCCGTTCTTCTTCTTCTTTACAAAATACAAACAAAAAAAAATTGTAGTTGGTTGAAAGTGCTCACTTTCGATCGCTATTCTCGTAGTTGGTTGGAATCAAACGATTTCACTACTACAAAATCCATGGTTGGAATCAAACGATTTCACTACTACAAAATTCATGGTTGGAATCAAACGATTTCACTACTACAAAATCCAGATTCGATTTCGCTAGTATCGATATCGAGTCTTCGCCACTACCGCCATAACTGAAGCTTGTTGGCCATGGATGATATCCGTAAACTTTCTACAAAAGCAAAAAGAAATCCAGAGAAAGGCAAAGAAGAGAAACTCACAGGAGGAAGAAAGAGAATTAACAATTAATAAAGAAAGAAATATAAAAGGAAATATAATGGGATAAGAGAGAAACAACCATTTTTCTTTTACTCTTCGGAACTCTCCAAATCCATTTGTAAAAAAATATGGAAAAGTTTAATTTAAAGAATAGAAGAAATGGGAAATTTCAACTTCACATTGGGTCCCACATTCCATTTTCATGAGAATAAAGATTACGTAGCAATCTCCTCTTGCAAATAAAAAAAAACTCAGTGAAGAAGAAAGATAAAATAAAATTTTTTTTTTTAAAAGGAAAAAGAAAGGATATAAAAAGAAGGGAATAAAAGGAAAATAAAAAAATACCTTCCTTTTTTTTTATTTCTTCTTTCCATTTATAAAGATTCGATATCCATCTAAATAGGTGGGTAGAATTCAACTCCTTTTTAATAGGAATTAATTAATCCATTTAATTGGTGGTTAATTTATATCCATTTATTATTAAGGAGGGATAGTTGGATTACCTTAAACATCCCGGAATATTTTGATACCTATAATACAAGAGATCAATATTTAAAAATGTATCTCAATCAAAATTAGGTTCTAATAAATCGTGATGGTTTGATTTTAAGGGGTTTTAAGCTTAAAGAATATTTAGAACTACGTAAGGACTTGCGTCACTCAAATGGCTACGTAGGTAACCCGATACTAAGTTTAAAATATTATCGGGTACAGTCGCAAATCAAACCCAAATTATCTTTCATTTTAGAACTACGTCATGACTTGATACTCGTTTTGAGTTACGTAGGAAATCCGATCTCAAATTAAATTGGATTCAGTCGACCCGTTCAAGCAAAGTATAATTAAATTCCAAGCTTGGACTTAAAACCAAAATTCTCAAATATTCATGAACTCGATATAAAGCATCCGCTCGTCGAGTTTAATCACAAAAGGTCCAATCCAAATATCCATTTAGAACTACGTAAGGACTTGCGCCACTCAAATGGCTACGTAGGTAGCCCGATACTAAGTTTAAAATATTATCGGGTACAGTCGCAAATCAAATCCAAATTATCTTTCATTGTAGAACTACGTTATGACTTGATACTCGTTCTGAGTTACGTAGGAAATCCGATCTCAAATTAAATTGGATTCAGTCGACCCGTCCAAGTAAAGTATAATTAAATTCAAACCTTGGACTTAAAAAATTAAAATTCGCCAAACAAACTACGGGTGGTTTGATCTCTTGTAAAAGAGTACGTAGGAAACTCGATTAATAAATTATCGAGTTCAACCGCTAAACAAAAATGACTTTCATACAAAACTAAAGTCAAGAAAAGTATGTACAAATTTGTTCTTTAAAAAAAAAAAAGAACTACGTATGATTTGATTCCGTTTATTTTTACGGATACGTAGGAAATTTGATACAAATAAATATGTATTAAATTCAATCGCAAAATATATATTTTTGACTTTTATATGAAATGAAAGTCATAAAGTTAAATTTCAAACAATCATTTAAGAACTACGTACGACTTGATTCCTAATAAAGGATACGTAGGAAATTTGGTAAATTAAGAACCGAATTCAGTCACAAGTTTTAAAATAAAATAAAATAAAATAATCTATCACTGTTCTTGATCATGTGCGTGATAGCAGGGATAAATTAAGCAACCCTTCCTAGAAGGTGGGTTTAATTTAATCCTTTGATGCATGGTCGAGATATAAATACCATGCAAATGATAGTTGAATCATTGTCTAGGCAACCCTTCCTAGAAGGTGGGTCGGGACTTTGATTCTCTGATGCATGAAAACACCGCACGGAACTACGTGAGGCTTGATCCTCTTTAACGAGGTACGTAGGCAACCCGTCTAAAAACGGGTGCAGCCCAAATCACCAAAACAAACCAAATATCGGTATTTATATAACTTAGAATCAAAAGGTCAAAAAGAGAGGGTCGAACTCAAATAAAAAAAAATAAATAAAATGTGTTTTGTAAATTTGTATTTGAATAAAACATAAAATGTGTTTTGTAAATTTGTATTCGAATAAAACATAAAAATGTGTTTTGTAAGTTGAGTAAAAATGTACACAAATTTACAAAACACATTTTTATGTTTTATTCGAATACAAATTTACAAAACACATTTTATTTAATTTTTTATTTGAGTTCGACCCTTTCTTTTTGACCTTTTGATTCTAAGTTATATAAATACCGATATTTCGTTTGTTTTGGTGATTTGGGCTGCACCCGTTTTTGGACGGGTTGCCTACGTACCTCTTTAAAGAGGATCAAGCCTTACGTAGTTCCGTGCGGTGTTTTCATGCATCAGAGAATCAAAGTCCAAACCCACCTTCTAGGAAGGGTTGCCTAAACAATGATTCTACTATCATTTGCATGGTATTTATATCTCGATCATGCATCAAAAGATTAAATTAAACCCACCTTCTAGGAAGGGTTGCTTAATTCATCCCGCTATCACGCGCATGATCAAGATTAGTGAGAGGTTATTTTATTTTATTTTATTTTAAAACTTGTGACTGAATTCGGTTCTTAATTTACCAAATTTCCTACGTATCCTCTATTAGGAATCAAGTCGTACGTAGTTCTTAGTTGTTTAGACTTTTGTGTTTAAACTCGACGAGCGGATGCTTTATATCGAGTTCATGAATATTTGGAGAATTTGGTTTAACTCTAAGATTTATTTTAGAGTTGATTTTATTTAGGCGGTGCGACTGAATCCAATATTGGATTTCCTACGTAGCTCGGAAAGAGCATCAAGTCATGACGTAGTTCTGGATAAAAAGATATTTGGGTTAGATTTTTGTGAGGTTAAACTCGATGAGCAGATGCTATATATCGAGTTAAGAATATTTGACATTTTTTAATAGTTGAATTTGATTTGCGACTGTACCCGATAATAGTTTAAACTTAATATCGAGCTACCTACGTAACCATTTGAGTGGCGCAAGTCCTTACGTAGTTCTATATGAAAGATGTATGGTTTGGATTTTTGATTTGGGGTTAAACTCGATGAGCGAATGCTTTATATCGAGTTTAGAAAATTTGGTGTCTTTTGATTTTACGTCCAAGATTTATTTCAAAAAAATACTTTTACTTAGACGAGGCGACTGAATCCAATTTAATTTCATATCGGATTTCCTACGTAGCTCAGAACGAGCATCAAGTCATAACGTAGTTCTACCTGAAACGATATATAGTCTGGATTTTTTTATTTGTGGTTAAACTCGATGAGCGGATGCTATGTACCGAGTTTAGAAAACTTGGTTTCTTTTGATTTTACGTCCGAGATTTGATTCATAATTTACTTTACTCGGGTAGGTCGACTGAATCCAATTTAACTTAATATCGGATTTCCTACGTAGCTCGGAAAGAGCATCAAGTCATAACGTAGTTCTACCATGAAAGATAATTTGGATTTGATTTGCGACTGTACCCGATAATATTTTTTTAAACTTAGTATCGGGTTACCTACGTAGCCATTTGAGTGGCGCAAGTCCTCACGTAGTTCTAAATGGATATTTGGATTGGACCTTTTGTGATTAAACTCGACGAGCGGATGCTTTATATCGAGTTCATGAATATTTGAGAATTTTGGTTTTAAGTCCAAGCTTGGAATTTAATTATACTTTGCTTGAACGGGTCGACTGAATCCAATTTAATTTGAGATCGGATTTCCTACGTAACTCAAAACGAGTATCAAGTCATGACGTAGTTCTAAAAGCCGTGTTAAATTTGATTTGATTATTTGTTTGACTTTTGATTTTAAAATTCGATTTAATTTATGCGATTGGGCTCGATAATTTAAAAGTCGAGTTTCCTACATAGTCTTTTATTTTTAAGACATCAAATCGCTCGTAGTTCGTTTGGCGAATTTTGATATTTTAAGTCCAAGGTTTGAATTTAATTATACTTTACTTGGACGGGTCGACTGAATCCAATTTAATTTGGGATCGGACTTCCTACGTAACTCAAAACGAGTATCAAGTCATAACGTAGTTCTACCTTAATATTTAATTATGATTTTTAACCATAAATTTATGACCATATTTGTAAGATTTTTTTTTCTTAATGGGTCAAATTTGCAAACATTAGCTCTTACGGGTCTATTTTGTAAATAAAACCCAATTTTGAATAGGAGATTGTGGAGCATCCATCTCGTGAGTACTTTTGACATTTATTTTACTTTTTTAATTTCTTTAACTTTCAAAATGAAAGTACGTGGACTTGTAAATGAGAA
Organism: Fagopyrum esculentum; assembly: GCA_033239045.1. NCBI lineage: Eukaryota > Viridiplantae > Streptophyta > Magnoliopsida > Caryophyllales > Polygonaceae > Fagopyrum > Fagopyrum esculentum. Next base: position 122,359,902 of record BSUD01000008.1, on the reverse strand, counting down.
TCACAGCAATTTGATTGCTTTCTTTTCATTTCTTTACAATTCTCTTTTATATATATTTTATTTTTAATCTCTATCTCTTTTTTCTCTCCTACTTTACTCTTTCACCCTTCTTCCTCCATCATTTCTGTTTGTTTATTTTTGCTCTGAGCTTCTACAGAGAGTCACACACTCGCACAAAGCTTCAACTAGGGCGACGGCGAAAATTTACTTGGTGCCGGCGAACGAGCTCAAGACGGAGAAAGTAAAGGGACGGGAGACACGATCTAGGACGAACTAATCGCGAATCACAAAAGCTTTAGATGGGATCCGATTATAGTCCGCTCGAATATGTCGGAGGTAAGAATCAAATCGAAGCCTCATCCCATGTAAATTTAGATATCACCTTCCCGAACTGACGTCTCTTTGCATTAGCCCAATTAGATTTCAGATTTGAGATTTGAACATGTTTGTATCCCATTGTTTCTAAAATCGATTTAATTTGTGGCATATTCTTTGTCAATTGATGAATTTGTGTTCATCAATAATAAAAGATATTTCAGTCAAGGGCTTTACAGTGTTTGATTTACTGTAATTCTATAAATCTGAAATTTGCTTGAATTCATAATTATGTTGAACTCTTATACATTCAGTGTAGATTTGCTCTAGATATTAGATCTTAGTATTTTACGTAATCTATCAAACCCAACTCCATGTTCGCATATTCTGAACCTATAAAGGTCAAGAAAGCCAACAAGAATGATTTTGTAGTTCTTTATAGATGGAAATAAAACATTTTTTTATATCCAAATCTTTTTTATTAAGTGATATCATATTTCACACTACAAGATTCATGAACAAAATCTGTATATTCATTTTCTCAGATTGATAATGCTTGCTTTTTACTAAGCACTTTGTCTATGTCAACACAAAGTGTTCAAGTTGCAGCGGTGGAGTCCATCGATTCCGACCAACTATGGAATTTTGTGAGTAGCGGTCGAAAGTAAGTACTTCCGAACCAACTATGCTTTGGCTTTGCAGCGGTAGAATCATAGTGATCGAAAGTGTGTACTTCGGAACCAACTATGAGTTTAGTAGCAATCAAAAGTCGTTGTAATGCGACTACGACTATCTGTTTTGATGGATACTGGTTTTGTGCTTTTGCAGATGGTCAAAAGAAGTGAAGGAGAATGAAGAATGATTTTTGTAAAACAAAATCATTAGCAAAATTTGGTTTCATGGTTACTACTTCTTTCCTTCTCTTTTTTGTATTTTCCCCTTCTGTACTTGATTTCTTCTTCTTTTCTTCCTTTGTATCTTTCTTATGTAGTAAATGTTTGTTGTTTGTTTGTTTGCAGCTTTACCTTATCTCCTTTATGGATGTTGATCCCTTTCTATGAATGTGAGTACAACAATCGTCATTTATGATCGACCGCGACTAGCGTAGTAACCAGAAGTAATTACTTCGATCAACTACTGGTTTTGTATGCAGCGGTGAAATTAAGCATGTACTTTCGAACCTGCTAGCTTTTGTTTATAGAGGGAACCCACTTAATCTCGAATCGATCGAGGAGGAGTGCATTTGATTTGATGAAGTCTTTTTGGTGCCAATACTGAGTTTCTCTTTGCATCTTCTGCTTACTTCTGTTGTCTCATAAATTTTGTAAGGGGTGACTAGAAGATGAAGAACCCTGTAATCGTATATTAGTTGAATAGACATATGTTGGTTTTTTGTGAGGAAGACAGCCTCTACCCATTTTTTTCTTCCCCCTTTTCTTTGCCTTTTTGTTTATATATCACTAAGAAAAGAGGTTATCAAAAAGAGAAGTTGATAGGAGTTACAGAAGTTAGATTTAACTTCCCATAAAACCACGTTTAATATTTATCATTTATTGAGAAATTTATTATTTCTCATTTTACAGGAGGAGTGAACTGTATTCAACTACCTTCCTTTATCAATTTTCTTTTCTTTAGTTTTCCACTAATTATGTAATTAATTAGTATTTGGATTAAAAAAAAATTAAGCCCAATTAACTTTGAATTTGTCTAATATTTATTAGACTTGGACCTAAATTAAAAATCATGTTAAAAAAAAAACATGATAATCTTGAAGAAATTAATCACATGTATAACATATAGTCAAATTTTTAGAAATTTACATAAAATAATGAATTATAAAAATTCATGAAATTTGACCCCCAAACAGTTGCCCCCCGAACTTTATGCGTGTGAGAATAAAACACGTTTAAAGTTCGAGATTTTTTTTCTTGTAAGACGCTTTGCATTTGAAACCGTTTGGTTTCATTTATGCATGCATGAAAGAGGAACGTATTATATATATTTGAATAGTTCCAACAAAAACTTGTTTGGATATGATATTTACCCATAGTCACTTGATCATAGATATGAAGTATGGGTACCAAAACTTTGAGCTTTATAGAATATTTTTTTGCAATTTGTTTTTTGATATTTGATATTTGGCTTGAGGCCTTTTTGGGGCGGACAAGTGTTTAGTTTTGAGAGCTTTATGCCATTGGTTTAGAGACTTTGTAGATATCTCTTTTAAGTTTTGGGAGGCTTTATTAATCAAATAGTTTGATGACGTTAGTCAACTTGATTTATATCTCTTTCTTTGAGATAAAAATAGAGGAGTTTGGAAGGATATCATTTTTAGAATTAATTGGGGAAATAGGACCCCTTGAAATTTTCTTTTGCAAACTGGGTCTCTATACAAAAAGAAGAAAAAATAGGTATGGAAACTAAAAAATAGGGGTAATAATTTATCTAATTGAAATGATGGTGATTAGATGTTTACTTTTGATTTAAGTATCTTTTTTACATGGATTGGTTTTGTAGTATATTTCTTGGGTATGGTTTTGGGTATGATTGTGAAAATAGAGGCAACATATTTCTTGACAAATTTATTTTTGGGTATGATTATGACATTATTTGGGTAAACGGGTTTTTGGGTATGCTTTTATATGTGTACTGGCTTTGTAGTATATTTCTTATTATTAAGTATATTTTTAAAGTGATATCGTGGGTATGTTTTATGGTTACCCAAACTGTGTTATAATGATCAAATTCAAGCGAATTTTTGGGTAATGATCAAATGTCATTTGATATTGATGTTTGTGTATAATATCGATTTTTGAAAATTTTGGGTATGACAAATTTAAATTGGGTATGGTTTTTGTATTAAGTGATATTTAAATTGGGTATAAATATAAAATATTATCAAATTTATGGATATGATTTTATTTTGATATTTGATTTTTTGGGTATGTTGTTTTCGAGTATGTTTATGTACTTTGACAAATTTATTTTTGGGTATGATTGTGACATTATTTGGGTAAGCGGATTTTTGGGTAATAGGTGATAAAGTAAGAATGTTGGAAATTCCTTTTTTCGATTGATGTGACATGTGAGATAGTATAACATGTCACATCCGATGGGTTGTCAAACTTTGCTCTCTTTTGTACTCTATTTCCTCTATTCTATTTTATAGGGGGTCAAAATATCAATCCCAAATAGTATGAGTCTTCTTTCTCAATTGATTTGCTTAAAAGGCTAGTTTGCCAATTTTGCCTCATTTTTATTTGTTTGAGGGTATGAGAAAATTCACATTGCGAAGCAATTGTGAATTTGATCAAATATTTGGAAAATTTTAAAATTTTATTCCTTGAAAGGAGATTTTGTTAGGAAGAATTTGGGATTAACCATCAAACTTGAGGATGATCCTCAAAGTAGAGCAATTTAGGCATAGAAGCCTTCAACTTTTCATCTTTCGTAGACGTATTTTGCTTATTCTTCTTTTCTTTTTAACAAAGAAAAAAAATGTTTTGTTGATTTTTGTGGCTGCACCTAGCATTTTGATTAGCTAGATTGCCTACGTACCCTCTTTGTGAGGGATCAAGCCTCCGTAGTTCGTTTGGGAACTGGCGGGGCAGTTCTTTTGGGAACTGATGATTTTTTTGGGTGGCTGCACCTAGCATTTGACTAGCTAGACTGCCTACGTACCCTCTTTGTGAGGGATCAAGCCGTCCGTAGTTCATTTTGGGAACTTACGAGACAATTTATGTACATTTTTACTCAACATACATTCAAAAGTGACAAATTTTGATGAACGTCTTGATAAAGAAACTTCTCGACTACCTCATAAAAATGTGGAGGACATTGAGGTGTTACAAAAAGAATCCACTTCTCACGTACCGGATTCGCTTCATAAAGCTCCGTACAAAGAGAAAGTAAAATATGATGTCATTAGTCACTTGAAGCGCATTCCCGCACGTTTGAGTGTTTATGATGCCCTACAAATGTCAAATGAATTGAGGAAAGCCCTAATTCAGGCTCTTATGGATCCCGATGATTATAAAGATCAAGTTGAAATGGTGGAGGTTAATGATGTCTCATTATCCCCGTCAACTCAATGTGCCTCATGCATGGCTTGTATAACATTCTCGGATGAAGATCTTCAATTGGGGAATGAATATCATAATCGGCCATTATATGTTACGGGCACTATTGGGGATACAAAGGTCAATCGAATCCTTTTGGATTGTGGATCCGCAGTAAATCTTCTTCCATTAAGGATACTAAGGACAATGGGGTTGACGACCGCACATTTATCTCCTACTTTGCTAACCATTCAAGGTTTCAATCAAGTGGGACAAAAAGCCATGGGTACCATTGCATTACAGATTGTTCTTGACAATCTTTATAAAGATGCTTTGTTCCATGTCATAGATGCAGATACCTCTTATAATGCCTTACTTGGTCGACCATGGCTTCATGCTAGTAAATCTATAGTTTCTACTCTTCATCAATGTTTGAAATACACTGATGATAATGGAAATGAAAGGATTATTCGAGGTGACCCAAACCCTTTTCACGGAGAAAGTGTTAATTATGCTGACGCCAAGTTTTATAAGGCGGTTAGTTTCAACTCAAACATACCCATGAAGGTTGTCAATGGTAAAAATACCAATAATGTTCACCTAGCACCAAAAGTTTCTCTCAAAGAGAAGAATGAGAAAGGTGATCCATGTTCTAAGGTGTTGTTTAAGTACACACCAAAAGATAGACGGAAAGCCGGGCAAAAACCCTTGAACTCGGTAGAGAAGGTTATGAACTCTCTCATGACAAGTTACACCTTTCCTCTACGGAGAATTGACCAGTCTATTCCAAAAACGACTTTGGTCATTAAAAGGTCCTTCGGGGTTAAAACAAGTTATAACAGAAGGGTAGTGTCAAGAGTTGAGGCCAATAATCCTCCTTCTAAATCACTTTCAAGGAAGTTGAACAAGAAGTTCAAAGTTAAAGTGAAAAATTCGAATTTATTATCAAAAAACAAAACTCCATATATCGCCTACAATGAAGATGATATTGAAAAGTTGAAGGTTTCTCACGAAGGGGGTATATTGACAGCAAATTTTGAAGAGCCTATGACATTGACTCCAGCGGAGCAAAGCTTGTTTCTCGATGATAAAGTATCAACATCTCGGATTACAGTATTTGATAGGCTTGAAACCGGTTCAACGAGTGGAGAAACAAGAGCTTCTGTTTTTCAAAGGCTTGAATATGTTGATAAGCCTAAAAACAAAGCAAAACAAATCAAAAAATGGAGGATCAATAAGAAAAAGAAGAAAGCAAAGTTGCTTGTGCAAAAGCCAAATGAAGATTTCATGAATGCCGAAGTAGAAGAGGTAAACATGGTGTCTGTTGATATAGAGGAGGATTCACAAGATTTCATCAATACAGTTCAACCAGCACCGACAGAAATGGAAGACGGTGGACAAGCTACAGTTGATGATCTTCAAGAAATCAATTTAGGCACTCTTGAATGTCCTAAACCCGTCCTTGTTAGTGCATTGTTGACTAATAAAGAAAAAACAACATATGAAGAACTTCTCAATGAGTACAAAGATGTGTTTGCCTGGGGTTATCAGGATATGCCTGGTTTAGACCCGGAAGTGGCAATGCACAAACTAGCAATCTCTGAAGAGAAAAAGCCAGTAAAACAAGCACAACGCCGCTTTCGTCCCGAGTTGATAGTCCAAATAAATATTGAGGTTAAGAAGCTTATCGAGGCGGGTTTCATTCGTGAGGTCCAATATCCGATTTGGCTAGCCAACATTGTTCCTGTGAGGAAGAAAAATGGACAACTCCGTATTTGTGTGGACTTTAGGGATTTGAATGAAGCATGCCCTAAAGATGAATTTCCATTACCTATAACCGAGTTATTGGTTGATGCCACCACTGGATTCAATGCTTTGTCTTTCATGGATGGATTCTCGGGATACAATCAAATTAAAATGGATCCTCATGACGAAGAGCTAACAACTTTCCGAACACCTCAAGGCACCTATTGTTATACAGTAATGCCTTTTGGTCTGAAAAATGCGGGAGCAACTTATCAAAGAGCCATGACAATTATCTTTCGGGATTTGCTTCATAACACAGTTGAGTGCTATGTGGATGATTTAGTTGTCAAAACAAAAGAAAGAGAAGATCACCCAAATGATCTTCGAAGGGTTTTTGAAAGGCTACGCAAGCACCAATTGAAGATGAATCCCCTCAAATGTGCTTTCGGTGTGACATCCGGAAAATTTCTTGGTTTTATCGTTCGGGGTCGGGGAATTGAAATTGATCCTGATAAAATTAAGGCAGTAATGAATATGCCTCCTCCAAGGAATCTCCGCGAGCTTCGGGGCTTACAAGGAAAACTTGCTTACATCCGACGTTTCATTTTGAATTTAACCGGAAGATGTCAGCCATTTCTAAGGTTAATGAAGAAAGATACCCCATTTATATGGGATCGATCATGCCAAAATGCCTTGGATAGCATCAAGAAGTATATGATGAATCCGCCAATTTTGATGGCACCAATATCAAGAAGGCCTTTAATCTTGTACACTGCGGCTCTTGAGCGGTCCTTGGGGGCTATGTTGGCTCAAAACGCCTTTTTATGTTTTATTCGATACAAATTTACAAAACACATTTTATTTATTTATTTTATTTGAGTTCGACCTTCTCTTTTTGACCTTTTGATTCTAAGTTATATAAATACCGATATTTGGTTGGTTTTGGTAATTTGGACTGCACCCGTTTTTGGACGGGTTGCCTACGTACCTCTTTAAAGAGGATCAAGTCTCACGTAGTTCCGTGCGGTGTTTTCATGCATCAGAGAATCAAAGTCCCGACCCACCTTCTAGGAAGGGTTGCCTAGACAATGATCCAACTATCATTTGCATGGCATTTATATCTCGACCATGCATCATAAGATTAAACTAAACCCACCTTCTAGGAAGGGTTGATTAATTCATCCCGCTATCACGCGCATGATCAAGATTAGTGAGAGGTTATTTTATTTTATTTTATTTTAAAACTTGTGACTGAATTCGGTTCTTAATTTACCAAATTTCCTACGTATCCTTTATTAGGAATCAAGTCGTACGTAGTTCTTAAAGGGATAAATTTAGAATTTAATTTTATGACTTTCATTTGATATAAAAGTCAAAAAATATATTTTGCGATTAAATTTAATATGTATCCTTTTGTATTAAAAGAATATTTAAAATTTAACTTTATGACTTTCATTTCATATAAAAGTCAAAAATATATATTTTACGATTGAATTTAATACATATTTTATTTGTATCAAATTTCCTACGTATCCGTAAAAATAAACGGAATCAAATCATACGTAGTTCTTTTTAAAAGAACAAATTTGTACATATTTTTCTTGACTTTAGTTTTGTATGAAAGTCATTTTTGTTTAGCGGTTGAACTCGATAAAATATTAATCGAGTTTCCTACGTACTCTTTTACAAGAGATCAAACCACCCGTAGTTCGTTTGGCGAATTTTGATATTTTAAGTCCAAGGTTTGAATTTAATTATACTTTACTTGGACGGGTCGACTGAATCCAATTTAATTTGAGATCGGATTTCCTACGTAACTCAGAACGAGTATCAAGTCATAACGTAGTTCTACCATTTTAATTTAAATTTGGCGTTTGAATTCGATACATTTTTATTTCGCATCAAATTTCCTACGTATCCGTAAATACGGAATCAAATCAATACGTAGTTCTTTAGTGACTTTTATATTTACATAAAAGTTAATTTAATTTTTGCGGTTGAACTCGACAATTTATTAGTCGAGTTTCCTACGTACTCTTATAAAAGAGATCAAACCACCCGTAGTTCGTTTGTCATAAAATTTGAATTTGATTTGCGACTGTACCCGATATAATTTAAACTTAATATCGAGTTACCTACGTAGCCTTTTAAAATGGCGTCAAGTCTTTACGTAGTTCTAAAAGAACTACTTTTGATTTAATATTTTGGCTTTGTTTAGTGGCAAAATTGGCAAACTAGCTCTTTCAAGCAAATCAATTGAGAAACAAGACTCCTAGTATTTGGGGTTGATATATTGACCCCCTATAAAATAGACTAGAGAAAATATAGTACAAAAAGAGGACAAAGTTTGACAACCCATCGGATGTGACATGTTGTACTATCTCACATGTCACATCAATCAGTAAAAGGAATTCTCATCATCCTCACTTTCTCACCTATTACCAAAAAATCCGCTTACCCAAATAATGTCACAATTATACCCAAAATAAATTTTTCAAAGTACATAAACATACTCAAAAACAACATACCCAAAAATCAAATGTCAAAATAAAACCATATTCATAAATTGGATAATATTTTATATCTATACCCAATTTAAACATCACTTAATACAAAAACCATACCCAATTTAAATTTATCATACCCAAAATTTTAAAGCTTGATATTGTACACAAACATCAATATCAAATGATATTTGGTCATTACCCAAAAAATCCGCTTGACATTTGATCGTTATAACACACTTTGGGTAACCATAAAACATACTCACGATATCACTTTAAATATACTTAATAATAAAAAAATATATTACAAAGTCAATACACGTATATAAGCATACCCAAATAATGTTACAATCATACCCAAAAATAAATTTGTCAAATACATAAACATACTCGAAAATAACATACCCAAAAAATCAAATATCAAAATAAAACCATATTCATTAACTGGATAATATTTTATATTTATACCCAATTTAAACATCACTTAATACAAAAACCATACCCAATTTAAATTTTTCATACCCAAAATTTTCAAAACTCGATATTGTACACAAACATCAATATCAAATGGCATTTGGTCATTACCCAAAAATCCGCTTGATATTTGATCATTATAACACAGTTTGGGTAATCATAAAACATACTCGCGATATTACTTTAAATATATACTTAATAATAAGAAATATACTATAAAGCCAATACATGTATAAAGCATACCCAATTTGAATTTGTCATATCCAAATTTTACACAAATCGATATTGTACACAAACACCAATACCAAATGACATTTGGTCATTGTAACACAGTTTGGGTAACCATAAATCATACCCAAAAATATCACTTTAAGCATGCTCAACAATAAGAAACATACAACAAAAACAATAAACATATACTCAATAATTAATAAAAATACTACAATTCATACTTGGGTAACGAAAACAATGTGACCCAAAAAAATTAAACATTCATGGACTTGAAAATTTCATCAAACTAGCTACATTAACCAAAAATTTTTAGTAAACATGTAAAAAAAATACTTAAATTAAAAGTAAACATCTAATCATCATCATTTCAATTATAGAAATTATTGCCCCTATTTTCTAGTTCTCATACCTACTTTTTCTTGCTTTTGTATAGAAGCCTAGTTTGTAAAAGAAAATTTTAAGGAGTCCTATTCCCCTAATTAAGTCTTGTTTAGTCAAATTTGAAAGTGTGATTGAACTCGATAATTTAGAAACCGAGTTTCCTACGTAGTCTTTTTATTTTTAAGACATCAAATCACTCGTAGTTCATTAAAACGAATTTTGATATTTTTTTAAAGTCCAAGGTTTGAGTTTAATTATACTTTACTTGGACGGATCGACTGAATCCAATTTAATTTGAGATCGGATTTCCTACGTAACTCAAAACGAGTATCAAGTCATAACGTAGTTCTACCATGAAAGATAATTTGGATTTGATTTGCGACTGTACCCGATAATATTTTAAACTTGGTATCGGGTTACCTACGTAGCCATTTGTGTACATTTTTACTCAACAGTTCTCATAGGATCTATACTCTATATATATATATATATATGAAAATATCTGACACGAGGACCGATACATCCTCGCCTCTGAGAATGATAGCCATTTGGAGTGGAATCGGTCACACAACCCGTGTACCCTATGGGAGTGGTGTTGTGCCCTCCCCGTATACCAGGTATGGTCTGTCTCAAGAGAACCTCCCAGACTCCACGGCGGGATGAAGGGGAAAGGTTATCACAACCACGCATACGGGGCAATCAATAAAACATAGGTCGGTATATACGACATCACATGCTATCATAGCAACATAAAAAACACACACCACTCATGCAAACACCCAATATAAGGATGGTAGCTAAGTAAGTCCTACGGACTTACCTCAACCACAACAACCTCAAATCCTGAGAGAGGGGCACTGCCTAATGACAAGGTATAAAGATATATCAAACTCTATTCATCAAAGGGGTCACAACCAACTAAACCTTAATATCTCAGCATAACTCACAATTCTTCGAATCTCAAGTAGTATCTAATCAACATTCCTCAATCTCAATTCTAATGCTAATTTAATTAATTAACCTTTAATTAATTAATTAATTAGATTTTACCAGAATAACATTTTGCCCGCAGACAATTTTTAAACCCCCTGTCATCAGATTTCATCAAACAAACAACCCATAATCACCAAAATAATATAACGACCACAATGGAATTTCTAATTATCCATTTGGACAAGCCTAAAGGGGCCAAATCGTAGTACAGAAAACGAATAAATTCATAACTTATTCGTTACTAACCCGGTTGACGATCTAAAAGAAGATTCGGAATCACAGCGACGCAGGCTACGCATGAACAACATCAAATTCACCGGAATCTGAGCGACGGAACCTGCCTAGTGACATATATGCTTAACCAACCCTTCATCTTCTCGGAAATGCAGAAACTCGGTACCAATATGAAGAGAATGAAGAGAGGAATCCAGAAACTCAAACGAAATTGAAATCGGATTAGAAATGGAGAGTAGATCTGAGTTTGAAGGTTGAGAAAAATCAGAGCTTTTACGAAGAAACGTGAAAGGAAATGAATTAATAAAAGATTTTCCGCTATTTATAGTGAAGACGAAAATTATTTTTTAGCAAAGTTGATAATCATCCTTTAACCGATCCAAAGGCGGTTCGAACCTCCTTCTCCAAACTTCTCGAGATTGGAATATTAATTCCACAACTGCCTCGGAAAACATGTATTCCTAAGCCGTCTTTCTTAGCCGTTAAGAAACGAAATAACGACTCTTTTGGCCGTTTTGCCTCTCCATGTTATTTCATATCTAGGACATATTTGATGTCCTGATCATTTCTCTCAACTGCATTTTTATTAATTGGAGCTCATAAATGTTCTAAATAACACTGGAGGGTAAAAATAATTACCCGGGAAAAAAGTAAAAATTTCCCCAAAATTCCAAAATTATGCGAGGAACATAACAGTGAGACTGATACTCATCACTTGCGAAATCTTCGCGAGTTATATATCAATTACTATCAACGATTAAGTTAATCAACATTAATTAGAATTCGGAAATCCTAGCTATTACAGTCTAGTTGTGTCTTTGGGTCTTCGTTGAAGAGTTGAAGGCATGCTCCTTCCCTATCATTTGTCTCCTTTTGGTGTTGCGTCTTGTGTCGGCTCCTTTCTTAGTTTTCAACACTCAACTAGCAAAAATGTTGCAAAAACTGTATACAATCTCATAATTTGGAAGAAAAACAAAACAAACACATAACGTAGAAAAACAGGATGACCTTCCTAAAACAACTAGATCTAACAAATTCGATATGAGGATAAGCTCCTTGAAAAATATATGAGGAAACCCCTTAAATAAAAGCGAGGACATCGTCCGATCTAACAAAAAAGTATCAAATTATAAGGTTAAGCTCCCTCTTATGGCGACTAGCTTCTTCTTGTAACCCTCGAGGAAGAGAAGATTACAAATTAATAAGTTAATAATCCTACGACTAAAACCTATTATCCATCTTACTATTTAGCCTTTGTTTAAGCCTATTCATTATAAAAAATAAACTTAAGTGCATTTTTTTTCCTAACAACTACATTCTTCTCGGTTCTAACCATAAAAATATTAAGATAAAATAAAATAATTTTGTTCCCTAATGAACAAACATCAAAGTTAACTAAATGTATAAAAAAGTACAAAGTGTTCAAATAACAAATTGAAATGGTTGACAAACTCATGCATCTTCTGAGATTTTGTTTTCACTTTTTCCCCCTTTTGGTGGTTGCACGTCTTGATGGTTGGTCTTTTACTTAGAAGACAGGTTGATGATGTTGTTTGGAGGAGTCGTGGACAAGTTATCGAAATCTGAAGTCTATGAGAGAGTTCAAATATGAGATTTCTACCGGGAGTCCCTAAGAGATTGCATGTGCACTTTTGCGGTTGACATGGTCATTTTGTTTCTCTTCTTTTGTTCTCTGATTTTTCGACCTACTTGTCTCTTTGATCGGATGTTCGGTGTTTCAAAATCTGTCAGTTGATGCATGGTGTTTTGTAGGGTTCTTATTTTCCTTTTTTATCCATTGATTTGCCGGTAAGTCTGTCTGTCACTTTCTAGTTAATTTTTGAGTTTATTTTTCAACGACTTTATATGAATAAATCAGTATAGGCTGTTTATATGAAGTTTAATTTTTTGGTTTATTTACTTTAAAAAACACTTTTATATGAACAAATTAAAAATATAGAGATAAAAAAGAATGAGGCCAAATCGAATTAATAAATTAATTCAAGCAAAAATAACATTGCTTTCATAAATTTATTTATAAATCCAAACCCATTCCCAAACTCTATAAAATATAAATCCAGATTTATAAACTAAAAATTTTAGAATAAACTACAAGTAAATAAACCTGATACACATTCTACCGGTTTTCCTTTATATAAAAAAAATACACATAAGAGATGGCCGTAGTTATCTTTTCGAGAACATAAACGTAAGAAGATGGCATCGGATTTCCAGTAGCAAGAAAGTCAATACAAAGAAGAATACAGAGCAGTATCATTTTTATGCAAAATAAGAAAAAGAGTGTCTCAATTCTCAAATCAACAAGTCGTGGCCTCTCGTAGACCGACCTGGTAGTTTTATATATCACCGAAGCGACCTCATTTTTCGAGTTCTTGGAAGCCCGATCAATGGCGGACGATGAAATTTCCAACCATGGAAAGTCGACGGTATCGGCGCGGGGCCGTCTGGCGGTACTCGCAGCTCACCTTTTGACGTCGTCAGCTGATCCAGCCTTCGATTTCGAAACCTCGTGCGTCTCATCGCAGTCGCTAGCTCAGCCACCGTCAAATCTGAAAGGTTCCCTTTCCATCGTCGACGACAGGACTGGCCAGAAGTTTCAGATCCCTGTTTCGGAGGATGGGACAGTAAAAGCTACGGATTTGAAGAAGGTACCAAAATTTTCTTAGTTGCGTTAAATTTTAGGTTGACGTTGGCGGAATAGATACAGATTCGAAGAAAATCAAGGGATGAGTGACATTGAAGGAAAATTGGTGATTGATCATTGTTTGTCAGTGTTGAATCAGAATCTCCTGATGTTTTGGAAACAGAAAAGTTTGAAGTCGATTATTGGGTTTTTCTTTATATGTGGAAATTGTTCACTAGCGGAGGTTCAATTCGAACTTGGATCATTAATGGTTGCCTGACGACGTACGGTATTTTGGTCAGGCTAGCATGAGATCGTAGACCTTTTAATTTTCATTCTTTACCTGTTTAGCTGTTAATGTTGAGATCACTTTGTTTCTGCAGATTAGTACAGGAAAGAATGACAAGGGCCTAAAATTATACGACCCTGGCTATCTTAATACAGCTCCTGTGAGATCTTCCATTTGTTACATAGATGGGGATGAAGGAATCCTTAGATATAGGGGCTATCCCATTGAAGAATTGGCAGAGGGCAGTTCATATCTGGAGGTGGCCTACCTCTTAAGTATGTTCCTTCTTTGTAACTTTGCATTTGTATGTGGATACACTCAAATTTCAACCTACTGTCTGATGGAAAACCATGACATGAATGATCCATGTTTTATTTTAAAGAAGTGCCATGTCTGCTGACACTTCAGCTAAGCAAATGGAATGACATATGCATTGATTGTGCAGATAACTCTTGTTTTAGAATATAGTAATTTGCTTTATTGTTCTTATCTTTTTTGTTGTGAACTGAATGATGCATTTTTGATTGGCTTTTGTTTAGACTACTAAAAGATTTTCAAATAATTTTTTTACTGAAAAATAACGTGTTTAACCTTTTCCAAGTATTGAAGGCACCACACAGTTTCTGATTGAATCTCTTCTCTGACTGAATGGTTCTTTTAGTGTTCGGAAATCTGCCTTCCAAGAGTCAATTACAAGAGTGGGAACGTACTGTTATGCTGCATTCAGCTGTCCCACAGGGAGTATTGGTATGTTAGGTGTTCAATTCAAATTATTTAATAATTACTGATGGATTTTTACTTTATGGAAATATGAAATCATCTTTGATGTGGTTTTGTCTTCTATTTGTCAGTTGGTTATGATGTGTATCTGATTAGCATTTTAACACGATTTTGTAGGACCTGATTCAAGGAATGCCTCATGATGCACATCCTATGGGTGTTCTTATTAGTGCTATGAGCACTCTCTCTGTCTTTCATCCAGATGCAAATCCTGCTTTGAGGGTAAGTTATCTTAGCTGACTTTTCCCTTTTGCCCCGTCCCTGTTGATGATGCATAAAGAGCTTTTGGTTAGAAGACGATATGCATACTCTACAAGCTGAATGAAATAATTTAATTTTAATGATCTATACTCTCTTTTACAAGAGTTGTAGCTATATAAAGAATTTTGAATCCATGTGGCGTAATTGAATGAAAATGCCAGAATGGGAGTAAAATAGTTTTTTATATTGTGCTTTTAAGCACATTTTACTACAAATTTCAGGATTCCTGATATATTTTAGTAATAATTACCACAACATTGTGTGAGAGCATTTCCAAACGTATTTTGGTAATAGTTATCATACACACGAGCATGCTCACACTTTTTGTTGTTGGATAGTGAAGGGCTGTTAACCAATTTATCTTCTTATTGTGAAGTTTTTTTTATACTTTTAATTAATGTTCTGGCGTGTATTGTTCATATGCTGCAGGGTCAGGATCTTTACAAGTCGAAACAAGTGAGAGCTAAACAGATAGTTCGAATACTCGGGAAGGTTTGATTGACGATTCTCATCAGCATTTGGTTTTAGTCTTTCCTTTACTGTTAATCTTGTATTAAAGAGAAGGAACACATGATGCACTTTGCAGGCACCTACCATTGCAGCTGCTGCTTACCTGAGACTAGCAGGAAGACCTCCTGTCCTTCCAAACAACAAACTCTCTTATGCGGAAAACTTTCTTTACATGCTTGATTCATTGTATGCTCTATCTTCCTCTAATAGCTAGAATCAAACGTTGAACCTAACATCAGTGATTTGTCTCTATTATATGATCGGTTGAATGCTTATGAATAATATTGTTAATTATGATCAGTGGGTTCTATTTGCTTTTTAGTTCTTGTAACTCGGAGAACTGTTAGATTTCCCTGCTCTTTTTATATAGAAAATCTGATAGATCTGGGAGAATTACGTGTTTACAAAATTGTCTAATAAAATTCTTTTTACATCATACAGGGGAAACAGGGAGTACAAACCGAACCCTAGGCTGGCCCGTGTTCTAGATATTCTTTTCATACTGCATGCGGAACATGAAATGAATTGCTCTACAGCTGCCGCCCGTCATCTTGCATCAAGGTATTTCTGTTTCTGTAGTAGAAGCTTGGACTCATAATACGGTTACTTATGGCTTGTTCTGGACAGTGGTGTTGATGTATACACAGCACTTTCTGGAGCTGTTGGAGCATTGTATGGACCTCTTCATGGCGGAGCAAACGAGGTAAATAGTTTCTGTTTTTTAGTAAATTGAACTCAACATCTGATAGTATCTTCCCCGTGTGTTTATTTTCTTAATACTGCTTTTGTATATTTAAAATATTTTGCTGCCTTCTTATTCTATTTCCATCTTTCCTGAACTCCAGGCTGTGCTTAAGATGCTGAGTGAGATTGGAAGTGTTGAAAACATTCCCGATTTTATTGAGGGTGTGAAGAACAGGTGAAAATGGAATAGATCAGTTGTTTTGTTATTGTCAATACCTTGTAAAATATGGAAACCAAACTACATTCGTAATTTTCTGATGAAACTGTTTTGCAATGTTGTGGCTACAAAAATTTTGCCACTTGAAGGAAGCGAAAAATGTCAGGGTTTGGTCACCGTGTGTATAAGAACTATGATCCTAGAGCAAAGGTTATAAAGAAGCTGGCCGAGGAAGTATTCTCAATTGTTGGAAGGGACCCTCTCATTGAGGTACTTCATATTTGTAAACTTCATGACAGCCCCTCATTTTTTTCCTTGACAGGAGTGACATCTCTTAGTGATGCTGACCTGCAGTATGTGAAAACCAAATTGGAGGATCATAAACCTTGAGTGCTTCGTTCTTTTATGATGAAATTTGTAACCCATTCATCCAAAAAATGGGAATACTAGTTTATTATGATTTTGAAGGTCGCAAAATGAACTTAGTGTCCTCTAAGATCAAAAGCTGGAATAATTTTTGGAGTCCGGAGTTAAAATAATTTCTAGAACTTTACTCTTTCTGTTTATGACCCTTCTTTGTGAAGTTGTGATTATAATGTTTGGCTCCTCTATGGCTCTATATTGTCACATTACAGGTAGCTGTTGCACTGGAGAAAGCTGCACTCTCCGATGAATACTTCATTAAAAGGAAGTTGTATCCAAATGTTGATTTTTACTCTGGCTTAATATACAGGTATGTATCATATGATCATGTAGTTAGATGCATCGTAATCAACTTCCAGGATGTAAGAAGTCATGATCTAAAATTTGAATCTTTAACAGGGCCATGGGATTTCCACCGGAGTTCTTTACTGTGTTATTTGCGATCCCTCGTATGGCTGGGTATCTGGCGCATTGGTCTGAATCCCTAGATGATCCTGATACCAAAATAATGAGGCCACAAGAGGTTAGATTCTTATGTTTTACACTTGTGAAAGGATCTCTCTGCCTTTTTAGTTCTGTCTTGCCCTCCGAAATAAGGTTTTATCTGGAGCACTCCTAAGTCCTAATGCTCAATTTTGTTTTGATGAATTACTTCATATGTTGGGAACTGCCCGTTATTCAGTTAGTACACAGGTGTTCAGTAAACTTGTATATGTGATCTCTTCTGCGCATGTCAAATACTAATCAATATATTGCACTGGGTTGATTTCTCATCCTCTTTTGTTACGCATTAGGTGTATACCGGGGTATGGCTGCGACACTATGAACCACTCGACGAGCGAAAGAAGTCCACCGACTTACTTAGCCAGATTTCAGTTTCTAATGCTACACGCCGTAGGCTGGCTGGAGCAAGGGTTTAAGGTAAAATTGTCTGGATTGTTGATTGACAATTCAGGCGTCTAATAAATGAATGATAGGCAAATAAAATTCCTTTCAGGTTTCTCGATTGCTCCTTGAAACATGACAATGATGCTAGTAGCTTGCTGTGTTTTATAACTTCTATCACTCAATAAAGACTGTTCTAAGCTATAGATATCCTCATGTAACGGGGGTAATTTCCTTTTTTTTTAATAAATCCTTTAATACTTTGTACATTTCAGATGATGTATACTTCTGGCAAAAATACCTTGTGTTTTATGAGTCATTTGCCCCATCCTACACTGTTATTGAAGTTTCTTCATTTCATTCATTATGTTAGGTTTAAAGTTCTCAAACCTGCTTCTAAACAATAAAAAACACGCAGAATTGTAACATCACGTAAGAAAGAATGGCAGGTAGTCATCTTCTTGAACTATCCAAAACAATGGAAAGATTTCCTCTTACCAAACTACAAAGAAATTAATAACCTCCAATCCAACTCTTCATAAATAGATAACCATGATTATTACGTGGTTGCATTACACCAAAAAAAAAAACATAAACCAAACAAACAATGATCAGATCCTTCAGAGTATCACACCTACTAATCCTCCTTATAGCTTGCTATAGCCACTTCTCTAATGCCAACAGGCATGTCCACATCATCAACCAGCTCGAGGATGGTCGAAGGCTCACTCTCCATTGCCAGTCTAAAGATGACGATCTTGGAATCGTTATGCTTGCAGATGGCCATGAGACGTCTTGGAACTTCTCACTCAACTTTTGGGGCACGACATTGTTTTATTGTAAGGTCAGGTGGCAGGGATCGGAGGGTTGGCTCGGATTTGATGCTTACAATGCAGCAAGGGATCGCCAGAGATGCTCGGATTGTCGGTGGATGATTGCCAAAGACGGATACTTGTATGGGTATGAGCCAGATTGTGAAAAGTGGAAGCTCTATCCTTTAACAAAGAGTATACCTAGAGCTTGAGTTATGAAACATGTACTTGTAGCATTCTTCATTCATTGTTTCATTTTTTGATTTGTGAAAAATGTGGAAGGCCATCTTGAAGCTGCAATGGAAATGAATATAACAAAACTCAAACATGCCCATGCGATTATCGTATCATCAAGGAACTATTGACTTGAATGCTTTCAGTACACAACTCAACTGAAGAGCATACTAATTGCTGTTTTTCAAACAAATTTATTGAGATTCAGCCGACCAAATTTAAACGATAATGTATCAGTAATCAGTACGTTGCTCATCCTTTGCAGCAACAGATAAGTTTATGCAAAACTATGCGTATTGCAAAAGCGAGAAAGGGGACGTGTTATATACAGCGCTCAATGTAGCTTGTACCAAAAGCAATGTTTGCGCAAGGGTCATTGCCACTTTGTTAAGGTAATGCCGAATGAAACTTCTTGCCTTCGGTTCTTCTTGTTCAGCGTTTGTTTGAGTGGTAACTGGTAACCAGATTAGCTGATGTTTATGTTGATTCAATGCATCAATCTTGAGAAGATGGAACAAATGGAGCTTGCGAATGCGTTGATTACACAAACAGAGGCTTTGCGCAACCTAACAGACGAAGATCGGTATAAAATACAAGAAAAACAATAGTGTTCATTTATGATGCACGGCGACGTGTCCCGTGTCCTGCCATGTCGGACACGGGACACAACAGGACACGGCTCAGACACGGTCAAATATGACCGGACACGGTCAAGACACGTTTCCAAGGCAGGACACATCTAGTACAAGGCGAGGACGCGGATTGTGTCCGTAAAGACACTGTCAACGAAAGTTTACCTTATTTTTTAAGGCTATAAAAAAAACATTTTTTAAAAAAACATAAATTAAAAACTGATTTACCATAATATATTTTCTTCTCTCCTATTTTTTTCCGACTAAACCTAACCCTACATGGCCACGTTCGAGATTGTGGTTGCCGGAAGTAGGACACCGATCTTCTTCTTAAGCTCTAATGTTGAAATGTTGTTCCGCCGATAGACTCTTCTCTCCATTTTTCTTATGATTTTATAAATTAAATTTGAATATTTGATTATTAAATTATTGCGTAATCTTTCTTTGTTGGATGTTGAGCCTGTTGTTCTAATTTTTTCACTCTTTATAATTTACAAATATTTATTATTGTTTTCCTTGGTTGATCATGTTGTTCGGTTGTTGTTAATTTGCAAAATGAATGATTCATTCTTCAGTTTTGATACTAAGTATATTTATTTCAGATTATAGGACTAAATATATTAATTTCTATGTTTTGTAAGACTGTAAATGTTTGTTTTCAAGCTTTTGTTTCAGTTATTTTGTTATCATGTCAATATTTTTATATGTTCATATATCATTGATTTTTTCCATATATGTGTATCTCATTATGATATAAGAATTCTATATTTCAATATCTTTAAAATGATATATTATTTGTTTTACTCGCCGTGTCCCCGTTTCCTATACTTTTGAGATTGCCGCTTCCCCGTTTCTCGCCGTATCCGTTTCCCGTATCCGTGTTCGTGCATCATACATCATAGTAGTCTAGTATCTTACTTTTAGGGTCTATTCGGCATGACAACGAGATTATTCCAAGGGATTATTATTTCCAATAATCTCTCAATAATCTGATAATCTACTTTGTATTTGTATTTAAATACTTTTCTTGGGTCAAAATAATCTGAGTACAATAACTCTTCAATAATCCTGTAAAAAAAAAATGTCGAACTCACTCTTAGAACAATATTGATATTTGGTAGCTAGTGTGTTGTACTCTACTTTGATTCTGTTTGCTTGCAGTTGTTTTTAAACTAGGGCCTGTCCAAATCGGGGTTGAAACATCAGCAGCATGAACAAATTTTCAAAGTTGAAACACCAGCACCATTGGAAGTTATAAAACCAGCAGCATGAACAAAAAGAGATACTAAAGAAAAAAACGTCTCACAAAGATCCGAGACAAAAAGCACCAAGAGAAAGGAAAAAGATCAGATGAAAGACAGCTTAGAGAATAAGATTATTTCATGAATACCCATAAAGAATTATATATACAAGACATATTCCCTAGAACTGCCCGACTGCAAGCTATAATTTTAGCCAAACCTACAAAAATAATATCCTAAATCATGTAGCTGTCTGCTCACCACTTCCATTAGCCGGTTGCGCAGGAAGATCCTTAAACTCCTCGCCCCGTTGAGGGTCAATTATTTCATTGCTAATTGACAAAGCTTGGTTTGAATCCTCAGCCTTAATCTCCTCACACGGTGGTTGAAATCCGTCATCATCAACTTTGCATTCTTCAGAGGGCTGGGCTAAGGCGTCATTCTCGTACACAACGTTATCAAAAGAGCTAGATGCTTCAACAGCCTCGCTCATTACAGAGTGCTGAGGATCAACCTCGTCTTCCTCAGCAAGAACTACTTCATTAACTGGTATACAATATTGATCATCCTCGATCTTGTTGGAGGTAAGGCCATGATGATCCATTTGGCAAAGTTGTGCATTAACATCCCCATCCAAATCATCACACAGCTGTGATTGATGATCAATAGCACCAACGGGATGATGAATGTGAATGTAATCAATCTCAGTTGCACAAGGGTTTGGTAGCAACGCTTCTTCCTTGTCGTCTCCGTAGCATTGATCCAGTTCATCCTTCCTCCTACGCTTTCCCGGGTTTCGCCTCCTTACCTTCTCTTTACCCCTTCCTCTCTTGCCATATTCATTTTCGGGTTCTACTGATGCCACTGTCACCATGCTCCCAGCTTGGTCCCTTAGACACTCGTGAACAATGTATCTGATTCGCGTTATTAATTGTATTTGTTCATTATCTAGCCCTTGTAGAGACAGTGTATCGGCAATATGAGCAACCTCACGCAAAGTCGAGTTCTGGTTAGGACAAACAACTGATTAAAAAAAATGTAAGCAAAAACAGTTTGAGAGAGAGAGAGACAAAATGCAAGTTCACCATCCGCTGGAATTCAGATGCAAGAGGGATAGGCCTTCCTACGAATCTCCGGGTAATTCTCAAGTACCAATGCATATATTCGCTCTCATCAACTGCATCACTCTCCACAAGATGAAGAAATCGATCAGACCATTCCTTGAGTTCAGATTCCATTTTCTTTGACAGATCTACCCCGCCATCAACTCCACGACTCTTCCTCTCCCACTTTTCCACAAACGGTGGAATTGGTTGGTGTGCACCATATTGCCTCAAGCATCTATCTGGTAGATGTCTCTCAGCCTTATCAAAACATATCAACATTGTCTTTGATCTTCCTAAATCTCTAGTGCATTCAATATCATTTGGTATAACCGAGAGGTCAATGTCCCTATAGGGATACCACTCCACCTGTACCATAAGAAAAGAAAACATTTTCTGTCACTCACAAAAGAGCGACACTTCAGCAAATAAAGGCACTTTTACTTACATCACAAGGTTTCAATGAGTCAAGCGCTTTACGGTAAAAGGTTATATCACGACTTGAAGTAGGACTACTTTGTTTTCCTTTCCACTTCAGAACAAGAGGGAATTGATCATGAAGTGGCTCTGAAGTGAGCTTTGGTCGACCAATGTTGAGATGGTAGTAACTCCAACACTGGGAAAAAGGGAAAGAATAAAGGCATATTCCTTCAAATTGTAGCAAAAGAAAAGCCCTTGAATACCTGAATGAACACTCAAAAATAAAGGTAAAAAGGTAAGAGTACAGCAATCACCTGCAAGAGTGTTAAGCTGCCACTAACAGTGCTTTGTGATCTCAAAGATGCATTGCCAAGTGCTCTGTACAGAAAAGCCAATGCAGCAGCCCCCCATGCATATTTTCCAGACTGATCAAAATCCTCAAATAAAGGAAGGTACATGACAGGAACCTTATTGCCTGTAGTAGTTGAAAATATAGTACTACCAACAAGATAAAGAAGATAAGCACGTGTATGTCGTTCTATATCATCAATAGATGCATTTTCAGGGCACTGAGAGAAGCATTCCTTCAGCCAACTAAGCTTCACCATTCCACCACTTGTGTACCCAGGCTCCGGGGTTTTCCCCAGATATTTCTCACACACCAAGTCACAGGTGGTATACGTAACCCCTATAACAGGTTCTCCGTCAATGGCTAGTCCAAGCAACAAGGCAACATCTTCAAGTGTCACGGTCATTTCCCCTACTGTTAAGTGAAATGAATTCGTCTCCCTACGCCACCTCTCAACTAAAGCAGAGATTAAAGGGTTATCTAGACTGATTGCTGGGATGTATCTCAAGTAACCAAATCCAGACCTGTTAATTAACTCAATTTGCCTTGATGTAAGAGTCCATTGATCAAGTTTCGAAGTGTGTTCATGACATCTAAGTGCCCCACGCTCCTGTAAGCATTCACAGGCACCGTATCAGATTCAATATTTCCAAATAAAATATCTAGAAAAATAAAAGATTAAGTTGCACCTGGCCCTCCCAAACTGCTGATGAAACATGCTTCTCTTGATCATATAGGACAGATTCATCCAGTGGTCCTGGGTTGAATGCATACAGTTCCATCTACTGCAATGAGTCGGTACTATGTCATATGAGCTTTATAAGAGCAATGATTACCAAGATAAAACCAATAAGATGCATTTCAAAAGCAAGTTTCTTATAGCCTAAAGGTTAAGGCTAGAATCACTAGGCTAGAAGATATTGAAAAAGAACATGAAGACAGGCACTCCATCATAAACTAGAAAAGAAAACAAAACAGTTCCAAATTTAAGGCTCATTAGTTTATTAAATCAGGTTACTGCTCTAGTCAGTCTGTTAAACAGTGGATCAACCCAATAAATATTTGAAAAGAAAAAAGCAGACAGTGAAATGTGATGTTTGAAAACACGGGGATGCGATATTTATTAAACAAAACAAAACAAATATATAAAGAGAGAGAAAGAGACACATCTAACATAGTAAAACCAAACTAGAAGCATTGGAGTCATCTCTAAATTCTTTAGATAGCTCATCAACCATACCATTTAATCTCATATCCATAACATTTGCAAGATTGTTCGATCCTGATAGCATAATAGAATCAATAACAATAGTCTTCCACAAAGTATCCGTTCAAAATATCTTCGGAGAACACATCTACAAAATAAAATTTCCATCATATAACAAAAAACTAGAAAGATAGCAGCATAGGTTTCACTTAAAGTACCTATTTGTTCGTTTACAAACTTTACTTTAGTACTTCAACGAGATAAAAAGTTTCTGCAAACCCCATTGATACTATATTACTATTTGAACTGTTCAAGAACACATAATCCTCGACATTATGAATAAATTTTGGCAATAAGTGAAGATCACTGCAACAACATTTTCACAGCGAAGCAAAGGTAGCAGATTTGGGGAGAATCAGAAGTATTAAGTACTATCCCTGCTACAAAAACTGCAGAAGGGTGTTGTCTTTAAGGAACTAAAGACTGATTTCTAGTCTGCATACAGCCTTACAAAGATCAATTAGCAAGTTAGCATGTAAAATGTATGATTGTAGAAAAGTGGTCAAGTGATGATACATTCTTATGCAAACAAATAACCTTATACTCAAACAACGCCAGATAAACATCTGGTCCAACTTTTCTGACTCAAACATGGAAGGCAGAATTGGTAAAAACAAAAATGGAAGCAAACAATGAGGAAACAATATATTCTCAGAATCAAAATTCGAAATCAATCATATACCAGAGCACTGGCAGTTAAATCTCAACCCAAAAACAAGTGCCAAATTGCAAATTATCATTACGGCTATTACAGAAGCGTAATAACCAACATCATACACTACCAGATTAGGTTCAGGGAGAAGGGAAATCAAACCGCTTTATGTAAAAGCGGATATTAAATTATAAATAAAGTAAACTAGAGTTGATCAGAGCTATTGTTCTTCAGCGAAATGTATGCAAAGAAAGCTGTGGAAACTTCAAAATTGATTTGTTATAATTTCAATCTTCATAAACGAGAAGATTCAAACTAAATGAAGAGGCGTATGATCGAGCAGTAGAATAGAGGGCTCTATTAATCCCTACGAAAAATCAAGATGAATAAACTGCATTAAGAAAAGGAGAGCGAGGGAGAGAGAGAAAAGAGAACCTGATGAGAAGAGAGTCGTAGGAGAGGTTGAGAATTGAGACTGTGAGGCGGGAGAGAGAAGCCTTGTGCTGATCGTTTTGCTAGGGTTTGGGGTGGAACCGATGTATTTCATTTGCATATGCATCAATTAGGATTCCTCACGGCAACGACGTCGTTTTAATCCTACTTAAGGTCTTTCAGTTTTAAACGATTTGGGGATTTTTTTAACCATAATTAGTTGAAGACACCGGATGTGTTTGGCAAGGCTGCCAGGGTATAAACATTAGTGTTTTCTAGTATTGTTCCCTTTTTTTAATATTTGACGGTTGGTCGAACACAATGAAAATATTAGTGACTAGTGTTTTTGGATCGGTTTTTAAAACACTCATGAGGCAAAAGTTTCGTGTAAAACACTATTGCATTTGTGGTCGAAATGACACCGTTGTCTTCAATTTTAAAGTTATTTACCGTATAACCATGTATAATATTGAAGCTTCGAATCATCTCGCTTCATTTGTATTTTTCGAAGCATACCACTGACGGTAAGACAAGACTTTTGCCTTTTTGCTTCTTGTTGGATTTTGAATTCAAGGTTATTTGAATCGAAAACAATTATGCCTTTTACTTCAATCTTGAACCATTGTATCTCACAATCATTGTTTTTCAATTGTAGCATTTTTTCAATTCTAGGGTTTTCAGTTTTATGGTTAACAGTTGAGCTATTATTATTAGTAAAAATTGTACTAGCCTGATTAGTTTCAACACGCTGCTTCATGTGATTTGAAAATCAAAGTCTTGTGTAAATGACTTATTAGAGTATTGTGTTACTGAGTTTAGATTAGTATTGATGGAAATTGTTCTTGAAACCCAAACCTTATTAAGACAAGACTTTTGCCTTTTTGCTTCATGTGATTTGAAAATCAAAGTCTTGCTATTTTATTGAGGTTATATTACATAGTTGTTATGGAGAGTTTAGTTTGTTATGTTAGGTACTGCTTGTTGTTAATATTGTGTGCTTTACCTTATTAAAGTATCTAGCAAAACAATTTAGTTTATCACTTGACATCATGTGCAAATAAAATCCAATCACAACACTAGTAGCTTTCATAAGTTGTTATATGAGCCTGCAAAACAGTTGTAGCTTTCTTTAGTCTCATAAGTTGTTATATGAGCATGCAACTTGTTTTCTAGATACACAAATATGTGCTTTTTCATCTTTCATTCTTTCTTTGCAACTCTTTTTGTGTCTGAACTCTCCCATGCCTGCACTTGGTTCTTTGTTTGGTTGTTCTTATGATCCGAAACCAGCTAGTAGTGTGTTTAAAAATTGTTGTTCTTGCTAGCATTGTCCAGTTTGCAAGATCTTGACACTTTTGTAGCATGTAAACCTAGCCAAACAAAGATTTATTGAGTTTAGATTAGTTATATTGTTGGCCTGAGAAGTAACGTTTCTTCAATTCTAGAGTGAATTAATTCCAATTTTAGTCTTGATTTGTGTTTTGTGAAACATGTATGTTTTAAGTTTATTTGTATGAGCATTTTAGTCTTAACTTTTAGTCTTGAATACTTTTATTTGTCCGAGCATTTTAGATTCTAGAGTAGTTTGTTTTAAGTTTATTTGTCAAAACATTTTAATTTGTTTATAGTGTATATGGAGAATAACGTATCAAAAAGTCGAACTATGGGTCCAAATTTTGCATGGATTGATGAATTTGTGAGACTCCTAGTGACAATTCTAATTGGCACCAAAAGAAAAATGGTATCAAGCATATATACAATTGAAAAGACATTTCACTAGTAAGAGCGGAAAGACGGGTGTCAATGATTTTGGTAGGAATAAATATGAGTCAATGAAAAAAGGAATACAAGGCTTGGAATTTGCTTATGAATTCAAAGACGAGTCTAGGTTGGGATGACAACATCCGTATGATCATAACTTCTAATGAATGGTGGGATAGGAAGATGAAGGTATGATTTGTATTTTCCAAATAATCATATGTAAATAAAAAAAATGTGTTATAAAGTGATGTGTTTTTCAATGTGATGCAGGAGGATGGAAAAAATCAGGAACAATGGAATGAATATCGAGTATGAAGAGTTGTTGACTTCACTCTATAATGAAAATGTAGCAACAGGGCGGCTAGCCATGTTATCTGGGATGGTTTGTCAAACAAGTCCAGAGCATGTGTCGCTTGCAGTTGATGAGGACTTAGGGTTAGGTGAAGCGAATGAAGTTAGGCATGAAGTTTTTCCTAACTTTGTTGATAACGTTAATGAAGATGGAGCATCTAGCCACTCAGGCATAACAGTTGAGGTCAATGATGAGCCACTACAAACAGCACAGTTGCCTACAACTAAGGTAACAATGAGAGGGTCCGATTCAGAGAAAAAGAAGACAATTAGTTGGGTGTTAAAAGTTGGAAGCACGTCTAATTCATGCATGGGAGACGAGTGAAAGGTCGGTCAGTCTTTTCCAAGAAGAAGTAAGCCGAAAGAGGACGAGATAGTGGTAAAAAAGGGTTGGACATTCTTGATCGGATGGTGCAGAATAATTTGGTTGAGGAAGGAAGTCCATTTGTGGTGTTTTATTATTTCAAAGACCAAATCAAGGAAGGATATGAGCATACTGTTTAACTTGGCGGATGATGAGATGAATTATGAAATTCAACTAATGGTTAACTAGTGCATTGTTCGTACCCTGCACTGGTTTGTTCTAATTTCTTAAAATGATTAATAGAAATAATAGTAAAAAAAATAAGTAATTCATAGAACCGGAAAATTTTTGGATGGTGCCCTCATATTTTTTTTTACTTTACCGGATTATGTTTAAGAGTTTTTCAATATTTTGGTGGTGCCCTTAAGCTTTATAGTTTATTAGGATATGACTTTCTACCATCCATAAGTTAACATTTTAAGGAAAATGATTATTTTTATTTTCTAGTTGTTATTAATAATTTAATAGTCATTTTAAAGATATAACTAATTTTTTGAATGAATAAACATGAATTCAATGTACCTTGCCCACAATTTTTTTAGGATTCTCCACAAATAAGTACTCATTTTTTAGACTTTCGTGATATGATGACGAAGGAATATAATTGTGTTTGCCCTCTCTTGTGGAGTGACATCATTGTTATCCACAATTGTTTGTTCAAGGTCTTTTGCCTTAAGATGAGTTCGGGCATCTACCTTCCATACACGGTATTTTTGTCCCGACAAGCCAATGATGTCAAACTCTTTTTTTCTTTTTGGTGTGATGTCAAACTCTCTTTTTTGCTTGCCCTATATGTCGATATTAATCATGTATGAATTAACAAAGTGTGACTTTGATGTACAGTCCTTTCATAGAATATATATTATGTAGATGATGTCAAACTCTTTTTGCTTGCCCTATAATTTTAAGGAAAAAGAATGCATGCTGAGGTGTCGTATGTTAGAGATTCAATCATACAAGAAAAAACAAGTATTATACCATGTGACATTAGTAAAAATGAACAATACAAGAACAATGAATTAAATCCGTTCTTTTACCCCTTTAATTTCCATCCATCCATTTTACTTTCTTACACCATCCTTATCTCCTTCTCCATTCACTACTCATCTTCATATTCCATCAAAAAACAATTTCTCATGTACATGACCAATGGTAATATTAGTCGTTGGTTTATTACTAATAACAATCGATTTTTAACCGAGCTTTTATTGTGGAGATTTGTCAAAAGAGGTAAGCAAATCTCAATTTTATTTGTATCTTAGCATAAATAAATAAAAAAAACATGATTTTATTTTAACAAAAAATATTTTAGAACTTAGCACAAAACATTGATTTTCTAATGTAGATGTTCCCGGATGTTCTCGAATTTGGGTTTTCTAATGTAGATGTTCCCGGATGTTCTCGAATTTGGGCAAATATAAAGCATACTCCTCAAATTAATTTAAGTTAAAAAACTGATGTACAAATACCGTAAAGGGCAACTATATAGCACATAATCCTCAAATATATAAATTTGGACGATGTCATTAAAATTCGGACAAGCACATAAAGCGGTTAGGCCGAGAGAGGTCGTGTCCGGTAGGCCGAGAGTAGTAGTTGGTAGGTACTGAGGGATTTAACCCCAAACTTCTCGGTTTTTCAAGGGATGCATATTGGCGGTGTCGACCGTTGAGTGTTGTCTAGCCCGGCCTTGATTAGCTATAAAAAGTTTGTCTGCTTGGATAATTTTGTAAATCATCCATGATGACATCAAAAGTATAGAATCCAAGCCATGTACATATAAATTTGGATAATGTCATTAAATTTCCTTAGTACAAAAAATCAAGTTCTAAAATTATCTGCAAAAAGAATACAAGGTGGCAGAAGCCAAGACGCATGAAACGCACTTCAGTTCAGACAACAGTTTCCTGTACTTCAAAATATCATCATGAGCCAGAAGATGAGCAAGATATCAAGGACAACAAAAACCAAAAACATTCACATTTCTCGGCTGGAAATTCGTACCTGTCTCGGCATCTCTACTCGAACAATGACACGTAAAATAAGTTATACACCACGCAGCAAAATTTCTTTAAGTAGGCTCATCATTTGGCTAAGAGAACAGTCTGAGGAAATTGTTTGCATATGCCATCGGTCTCACATCAGGGTGCGGCTGCAATCAATTTACCAGAAGACACTTAGAATATCCGAAATGAATGGCCACAAGTTTAAGGCTTCAAGTGGCCATAAAAGAACTAAAGTGCTACTTACCACTGCTGAAAATGTGACGATTTCCGTCTTCATTTCAGGGGATTCAAATCGAATAAAAGCACCTTTATTTCCCATCTGCGCAAAAAAATTGCAAAATAATAGATTAGAAATAAGTAAGGTAAGTTACTAAATAAGAGGAAGGGTCCAGACATTTACCTGATCACAATAGTTTGGAGCTGAAAATACAGTTATAAGTTTACCATCATGCTCAACTTCGTATCCCTCTTCTTTAACTTCATGAGATCGTATGAGTAATTCTGGAATATGTTTCCAAATGTTAGGTTGAAAACAATATTAAACAAGATGAGTACATTAAATCAGAAGGTGGTACATGATACCTAAACCATTGTCATCTAGGAACCGTCTTGTCACATCTCCGCCAAAAGAAAGCCCCACCCCTCGCTTACTCGGGCCCCTTCCAGGGAATGGTTGTGGATCGCTCCACAAAAGATCACACATCAGTCCTATCAACATTTGAACCAATTATTTTATAAGTAGACCATATTAATCAATTCACTAAAGTCGTCGAGCAAAGCATTAAGTAAACATTAAAAACTTCTTCAAATGCCCTCTCAAACAGACATTGAGGCACATACACATACTTACCATCCTACCCAATTTGATGATGGAATTGGCCTTAGATTTGTTATTAAAATCCTAATCACTATATGTATAGAGAAGTAGAACCACCATTTTCATTTTACTCAATGAAGTAAACTAAATTTTATTTCCTCATTTTAAAAAAAAAAGAAAATTGCAACAAAATGGTGAATAGCTGCAATCTTAATTGAAATTTCATTCCTCACCTTCCTCTGGTGGCTCACAAAATCGATCTATTGCTCTGATGTTGGAAAGTTTTACTCCGTCTACACTAAAAAGTCCACCATGGACAACAAAAACCTTCTGGTTTATAACATGAGCCAATGGAAGACAACAGAAGACTTCAGCAAAGAGCTCAACAAATCCTCCATTTAACTTTGACCTGACCTCCCCTTCAAATCCGTATATTTTGTTCATGCTCTTGCTCTCATGATTCCCTCTAGCCAAATAGATAGCTGCATTTCAAGAAAGAAGTGGTGTCAAACTTAAAACACAACAATAGTAATTCTACGAGCACTATCAAGCTACGATGAAAACTCTAATTAAGTAAATAAATACAAAACAAAGCTTATAAGTTGGGTTCATCCTCGGACAACCCTATCAAAGATAGTAGGCAAACAAAAAGTGAAGATGATATACCTGATGGGCTCATGCACTTGAATGCAAACAATGTTAAGATGACCTCCACTGAAAACGAACCTCTATCCACAAAGTCACCGTTAAATAAATAAGGATTGTCTTCAGAGGGGAGCCCATTAAGCTCAAATATGTTTAGAAGATCATAAAACTGCAACAGGAACACAAAATGAACAATAGTTAGAAAGATAACTGTAGCAGAACTGGGAAGCGCTTATCCCAGCAAAGCTACAAAGAAAATAAGGAAGAAGTACACTGAAGAATCAAAAGGTAATAACTGGAGCAGTGATCAGCGCTCACCATAGCTGGACAGCTTCTAGACGAAGTTCAAATTCTTGACAAGCCAAAGAGAATATTTGATTTAGAAACTTTGTTTATATTTTCATACTAAAACATGATTCTCTTTATAAAGTTACTTGTATAGTCCATTCATACAGATACAAGCTTCGATTTCAGAAAATATGTTCTCTCCCCGTGGTCTTATATTATCTATCTGTTGCTGAAGCTTCTTAATACTCATTTCACAAAAGGTGTACTTTATATGCCCAATTGGTTAACTCGTCATTATTATGTTTGCAATTTATTTTAACAATAGATGCTACCGAGAAGTATAGAGTACAAAAGACCAGCATGTATATTACATGAAAATAGCATCACAAAGTAAATATGCAATACTCACACTTACCAATCAAGGTATACCAAGAAAGATAGTTGTACTACTATACACTACTGTGTAAACTTCCATAACATAAAACAGCCAAAATATAAAAAGAATTGCAACACTATTGGAATACCTGGCCATGTATATATTATATAAACAACCACAAACAGTAATACGTTTTCCACGACGCAATAGAAATAGCATTACAAAGTAAATTTGCAACACTCACACTTACCAATCAAGGTATACCAAGAAGGATAATTGCACCACAATACACTACGGTGTAAACTTTCATAACCTTAAAACATCCAAAATATAAAGAGAATTGCAACACCGTTGGATTACCTGGCCATGTACATCACCACAAACAGTGATACGTTTTCCATGAGGCACAGTGACATCGACTAGAGAAGGCAAGGACCGTAACAAATCTCTTGTTTGCTTGACTATCTGGTATGCATCTCTAAACCATTACAAAGAAAACAAGCAGAATACTTCAAATCTCAAAATATTATACCCACACAAGCAACTCATCCGAAATTCTTCAGTTTTGAAATTTCTACACATACCGTTTATGCAAACTCTTCTGATTCTTGAAGTCCTCCATCATTTTCTTTATGAAATCTAAGGTTATAATTTCTCCTTCTATCCTGGCAACAGAATATTCCGGTTCTGCATCTACGAAGAAATTTGAAAGGAGAGTTCTCATAGCTGATACCAGTTGGAAAAACTAAAATGGAAAACTTAATTTTCTCATCAACACTAAGACTAGACCGCAAAATGCAAATAGCACAAATAAACATAAGATAATAAAATGCAAAATGAAAGAACAAGCAATGCTATTTTGTAGTATACAAGTATACAGCCCAGGATAAGTTGATTTACAACATTTTTCACCTCTGAAAGACGTCAAAAGTAAACCACTATATACAGTTACAGTAGGTAATGATTTATAAATGCAGAGGATTGATAAACAACATATAATATTCACACAAACACTAACAAGCGCCGAAATAGATCTGTTGCTCTTAAAACATATACACCAAATCGGTCCAACTATGAGAATTGTTTATTTAGTAAAATGATTTTTTTAGCGGTTCTACCAAATCAAAATATTAAAAGCTGTTAAGTTTCAACAAGCATAAAAATCCCGACCAACAGTCATGCAACATCCACTATACCACCCATCATTTATTCAAACCAAAGCATATATAACAATATAAGTATATAACACAAAGTATTCTGAGCAATAGGCCTTCTAGTATAAACAACAATGGACACAGAACAAAACTGATACGGCTCCCAATTATTTTCAGCATAAATGAAAATGCAACTTGCAGAGATCTAATTATGAAAATCGTACCTGGAGAAGATTGATTGATGAGAAAGAGAGATGCTGTCAATGCCATTGCAACCAAAACTGCCGCAAATCTCATAGACACTACATTTGCAGTCGCCAAGACTGCTGCCAATACCACTGAAGCCGCTGTAACCATCCAAATTGAGCTGGACATTCTTCCCACTGCCACAATCATACCACCAATTTTGAGATACATCATAAAGAGGATTCAACTTCTACACAATCATAATAGCTGTATACATACATTACTATCAGTCATATCCCACAAACTAAAAACCTCATGTTGAAAACACAAAAGGGTAGGCAATAATTCATAACGTGTTTCAAGGACAGAACAATATATAGAAACAGGAAAGAGAGCAAGTCAATTTTTGATCCCAAAACACGAAAGAAATAATCAATCGTCATGTCAATCGGATGATAATATCCCAGGTATACATAGTTTTTGAAAATAAAGATAGCTCTAACACCTCGTGTTGCCTGTAAAAGCAGCTTGCCTCATACAGATATAGAAATTTAGCACTCATCTAATATGTTCCCATTTTAAAGTTAGAGTTAATGAGATTGCCATAAAAGTAACAAAATCACTATCAGAACATAACAAATAAAGATATACCAATAGAGTGATAATCAGTAGAATCTCCCATTAGATCGATTTATTGGACAAAAACAAACAGCGAATATAGATTTACTAGTAGAGTGATAACCAGTAGAATCTCCAACAGATCGTTTCTTGGTGACCTCCCAAGATTTAAGCTTTGTGACCGCCTTCTCACACTCCCTTAACTTCTTTGTAGCATCAGGATCATTCGGGCACATCCTTTTCACCTGCATTACAAGGAAGAAATATAAATAAACAAAATAACAAGGGGACAAATGAAACCATCACCGTAAGCTCAATTCATATGCACTTATACACAATACAGATTCCTCCTCTTAAATCAAGTATAAAAGCGATCATAGGAACTTTTACAAAATGGCATGCATCCTTTTTAAGCTACTACAAGCCTAATATAATATGCTTTGCCTACTCTAAATGAAGAGAGATAATACCAGCTTTAGCATGAACAAGTTCATGCTAAAAAAGAGAAAATTTCAATAAACCAAAACATATAAATCATGCTCGTGAATGGAAACAACCTCCTCCAACATATACCTGTTGAAAATCTTCTAGTGCATCTTGAAATTTCCCCATGGCAAGATATGCTGCACCTCTCCGGTAATATCCCTGAAGAGAAGTACTCATGAATATTTGCTACAATAAACACTTCTACAAATGTTGATCATATATATAATGAACAACGGAAACATGCCTTGTAGTAGTTGGGATCAATTTCGATAGCCTTTGATGCATCCTGCACCGCACCACCATATTCCTCAAGCTTGGTGTGGGCGAATGCGCGGTTTGCCCAGTATATTGCGTTCTGATCGTTTAAGTCAATTGCTTCAGTATAGAATTCAATGGCCTGGAAGTATTTGTGCGCTGCGGAGCAAATTGTTCAATACAAAAATATGAACATAAATCATTCACTTCACAATTAAATTAAG
Source organism: Fagopyrum esculentum (assembly GCA_033239045.1). Taxonomy (NCBI): domain Eukaryota; kingdom Viridiplantae; phylum Streptophyta; class Magnoliopsida; order Caryophyllales; family Polygonaceae; genus Fagopyrum; species Fagopyrum esculentum. Next base: position 122,325,600 of record BSUD01000008.1, on the reverse strand, counting down.
CACACAGAATGCAAGATGATACACCTGTGTAATGTATCCAGAACTAACAACTAAGGCTGTATCGTGTATTTACCATCTTAAGAATTGCAAAGGTCTTCACATGAAAGTACTTACATACCAAACATATTAGCATGGTTACCTTTAAATGCATCATTAGCTAAACCCTTTAGCTCCTCCGCTCGGAATGATTTAGAATCTCCAGCTTCCATAATAGGCATCACAGTTATTAGGAAGATACCTAAGCAAAATTTTCACACCAAAAAAGAGAAAAAAAAGAAGAAGATAAGAGCCTGCAAATTTTCATTCCATCTCACTCACTGCTTTTATCATTGATAACTCCTACCCAAAAAAAGACCACCGTGATCAAGAGGATTTCTGTAAGTGGGAAAAGATTTCAAAGTTCAAACTTTACGCACATACAAATTTGATGAAACTACTGAAGCTGTAAGTGCAACAGTGATCTAAAAATATGATCATTGTTCATTGACGAGACACTGGCTAACATGACATTATCAATCAAACTGCGCTCAGCTCAAAATCTCCAGTCAAACCATATCTTGCTGAAAGACCAATCATCCCAAGGTAAGTAAACAAAATCAATACAAACAAGCAGTAAAAATTGATTGAAAATCAATCCAACCAAAACGAATCCACAATCAGAAACTATCTGATGACCCGTTAGATTTCGTCTAACTCAATTTACCCCTTCTGCAAGCGAACGACGAACTATTATTAAAAAAATGAATCTAGGGCGGTAAGCCAGTGTGTCAAGAGCAGGTCCGATTTGGCAGAGAGAGAAAGAACAGTGTTTACCTACGAGTTCTGAATCGTACCTGGTAGGTGAATGGTGGCGGCTCAGCTTTCGCCTCCAACGGCAACGGTTGAGCAAGGAGAGGAAGCCGACAACGACAACTACGACAATTAGTCCATGTTTGGTTTGGAGGTAAAAGGTGAGCTAAAGGAATTGGACCTGTTATTTTGGGTGGAAAGTTTAATGAAAAATAGCAACCTGAATTATTATCATCATAAAATAGATCAATTTATGTATAGATATATTCGATTCGATTCGCTTCGTACTTTATGCTCTCTCTTTTGTTTTTATAACTTACGTTATTGATAAGCTATTTATAAATTATAATCAAATTTAAATATAATATACTTTTTTATGCAGATAACCTTCAAACGTAACTAATTTAAAGATTAATAATGAAATAATTCAAATAGTACATGTCATACTAAAAATAAAATATTCTAAGCTGTCATGGAGTTAAATCATAAAACTTGCTACGTTTCAACTATGCTCCCTTTCGTCCAAATACTACGCGCCTCACGTGCCCCTAATCTCAACCCTAATGAGATTTCTCGTTCGAAACGCCCAGATCGTCTCCCTATCATACGAATTCCCTCCCGCTATCAAAATGAAAGAGATGAGTATCTTCTCCAAAGCAATGGGTCGGCTGATTAGAGTATTGGCAAAACCGTGTTGGTTCCAATCTCCATCGATTACTTAGACAAGCAAAATGTGGATAGAGGCTGCTTGAGGCAAAAAGACGATTGTGAAGAAAACTAAAAAGTTGATCGCTTTCCAAATAAAGTGAATCATGCTTGGAAAAGGAGGAGGAAGGAAAGAGATAAAGGAAGGAAAGAGATAAAGAGGAGACGAATCGGGTAGGATCTGTGCTTCATAGGAGATGTCGACCACCGGCTACTAAGTGGTCTAGAAGATCCCTCAGTCTGGTTCATAGAATCAGGTATGAAACTCTTGTTCCTGCACAACTAATTTCGAACCCTAGAACTCGATTTGAACTAGGGGTGTCAATGGGTTAGGGATTCCCCGAAATTCGCGGGTATTACCTATCATGGGGATGGGGATTTTAAACGGGTACCGGGACGGGGATGGGTTAAAAATTGATTCCCCGCTTGGGTATGGGGACGGGGATGAAGATAGGGGTATTCGCTCCGCTCCCCGATCCGAACCCGAACCCGACGGGGAACTCGGTGGGGATTTCGACGGGGAACCAAAAAAAATTGTGTTTATTTTTGACTTTCATTGTAGTTTCAAGTTTAATTGAAATTTAATTCAGAAACTGTGTTTAAATTTAAATTGCCGATGATTTATAAATTTCAAACTATATACACTTTTATGCTTTTAAGAATTAAGAGTATCATACTCATTTCTACAATCCTACTTGCACAAAAATGTATTTAAAAAAATATTTTAAGGTTATATTTTTGTATGATTATTATATGTGTAAATTATGCTAATTATAAGTGAAGTAAGTGCTAACCTATTATGGAGGGCATGTTAATGGTGTTTGTGGTAGTGATGGTTGAGAACAATTATGAATTGTTCTTTCTACTATTATTGGTTTTATTTGTAGGTTTTTAGGGTCTGTTATTTTTCATGAGATTAGACATTGAATTACAACATATTTTGATTTTGCAGTTATAAATAGTTCTTTTTGTACTGTTATTGGTTTTATTTGTAGGTTTCTAAGATTTGTTCTTTTTTCATGAGATTAGATAGTGGTTATTGAAAACAATTAAAATGCGCTGAATTTGATGAAGGGGTACAACACTGCAACAAAACAATCCCTTCCTTAGAGTAAATTGCAAAAGCAATTGTTAACGACTGTCAGGAATGCATTGGCTATCAAAATGTAGTATCTGTTGCGTTGCGTACCTACTACCTACAGGATGAAGGGGTGCACGTTGTGTACCTACTACCTAGACGGATGAACATATATACATAACAACATCACAACTTCATATAATTTAGTATATGTTGCATTGAGAATTAGTATTGAATACATGCCACAATGATTATCCATGTCAAGTCATCATTTAAATCGATAATAAGGATTTGATTTAGCCACACTTGCTATGTTTAAAAAATATTCGAAAAAGCTAAATACACTTGAGGACAATAATATGGGGACGGGGAATTCCCCGATGGGGGCGAATATCCGACATAGATGGGGAATTTTGCGGGAAATTCATCTCAATATCGTAGTGTTTGTCTTGTAACTATTCTTATCTCCAAAGATCGATTTTTGTACTCCTGTTTGCAATTTCCTGCCTTTGTCATGTGTGATTTTACTTCTCTTGCTAAATGGTTTTATGGTGGATTGCGTAATACGAGCATACTGAGCCGAAAAATTCAGGTCCAAAGGCAAAAAAAACAAAGAAGCTCCAACCTTACTAGCAATGCAATCCGATAGACTCGTTCTGCTTACTGAGAGCAGGGATAAAAAGGGATCAAATCCCGACTGTAGCAAACGTGGAATCAAACAAAGTAATAAGGGGTATTTCATCTTACCTTATGACAGACCGATTCCGGAACTTCTGGAAAGCCCAAAGATCGAACTGATGATTATAACTGAACTATTATGTCGCATGGTCAAGACTATTAAGCATGACATAAAAGAAAGTAATAAATCTTCTCAAGAATGCAGATGTTTTTTGGCCACCATCTGGTCAAGGATTTACCCCTCTAAAATAAACTCTAACTTCGAAAACCTTCAAAAATTGAACTCATCTAATCAAAGGATTCAAAAGAAATGGCAAACTCCGGAGCTAACCATGGGCTCTCCACCCAAAAATCCAAAATCTTTATAATGAAAGTGACTTTCTGGAATTGCAGAGACATGAAAAATAAGAACTTCTAGACGTGTAACGCCCCGTTTATTTGGAGCGTTTTTGATATTTCTTCCGACGGTTACCGATAGTTTCTTTTAATACCTTAAGTACGTTTTACGAGCATTTTAAGTCGTGAATGTTATTTTACGAGTATATGTTTTATTAATATGTTAACGTTTTTTTTATTATTTAAAATCTCGTTATTTATTTTACGGAAAAAGTTCGAGAAAATTTCTCGATTTGGAAATCCCGTTCCGAATGCTTTTGAACAAATCTAGTGTTTTACCCTTTTCCTTTCATTATTCTTTTCCATTTCTTTTATTATTTTTTTTGCTCTTTCTCTCTCCTTGCTGGCTGATGAGAGCTTCTGCAGTACGACCCCTCGTTCTTCTACCTCCTTCTCTGTTCCTTGCCCTCTCTCACGCAAGGTCTTCTTTCCCTCTTGGAAGTTGAGACAACCACAGCCTTACTCTGATCTCTCTTCACCTCTTTCTCTCAATCCCGCCCTCTCTGTTTGCCTCTCCTTCTCACACCGCCGGAGAGCTATCGGATCTCCAACGCTGTTGTGGGCTTCCCTCACCTTCCGCCTGGAGCCAACCAAGGTTGCCGGTCTACTTACCTTTCTGCCTGCTCCTCGTCGCCCTCGCTGCCAGAGCACCAGCAGGCCGAGACGCGCCGCCCCTCTTCTCCCCCTGCTCTGTGTTCTATCCTGTCGCGAGGAGGGACGCCACCGCCGCCGGAGTAGGCCGCCTCTAGCCGGAGACTGGGCCGCCGCTAACCACCGCTGGATTCGCCGCCTGAACGCCGGCCGCTTCTCCTCTCCTTCGCCTGGGCAGCCGCCGGGAGCCCTCTCCCCCTTTCCTTCTTCTTCTGTTGAGAGTAACAGTAGGTTGAAGATGGAGCTTTGTGTTATTTTAATTTTTGCCCTTCTTTTGTAATAAATTCGGTTTTGGCCCCATTTTTGTTGAAATTTGTGACCCAACTCCTTTACAAATTAATTTGGTGTCTTTGATGGTTTAAATCCGATTGTTGGATAAACTTTAAATTAGGTTTTTCAATCAACTTTCTATTTTTTTTGGATATGTTGCCCGGAATTGGTTTTAACGAGTTTAACCTCGGTTTTGGAAAACGGGTTTTCACTAGAAATTCTTTATGAGCTAAACCTCCTTCCAAAATTAGCGTTTAAGCTAATTTTGCTTAGTTTTGTCCTTAGGTCCGGAAGCGCCCGTTAAAGGTCGTCGAACTCGTCCTTGACTCCGTAGACCGTGCTTCACCTTGGATCTCGTGTGAGTACTTCTCCTTCGTTAGTTTGGTAATGGTAGTGTAACATGTTAGATGAACTTAGCATAACGTAGAGCAAATGCCATGTAGTGGCCATGAACCCTAGGTATTAGTTGTTGGATACGGAACTTGTTGATTTACTTTCCTTACGATCTTATGATGATCCTCAAGATAATAGATGGGACCTAGCATGCTAGAGTTAGATATCATATATATATATATATATATATATATATGTTGGAGACTAGAAGTCCGAGAACTTCTAGCTTTTTAGTTGGTTATTGATAGAGTGCCTCGCTTGGTCAGGCTTAGAGCGTTTTCCTGCGGGAAGTTGAGAGTGGTTTCGAGTTACCTTGAGAGAGGTAAGTCTCCGGACTTACTTAGCCATATTCGTCGTATTAGATTCATTGCGTGCTTGGTGGTGTGTGTTTTATCGCTTTTGTAATAACTTATAAAACCGGATAATAGGACTACCGACCTTTATGTTATATTGGCCCAAGTGTATGATAACGGGCTGTGACATCACTGCCTGGCTCCCCGTGAGAGCTAGGAGGATCTCGGCGACATGACCCGTGCTGGTTAGACGGTCGGAGGCATCCGACCGTTCCATTGCCGGAAGAAGGGACCGAGGCGAGTTTCGGAGGATTCTCGTGTCACAAAAGAAGTTGAACTAGAACGGGATATGACTTAATAAATAATGATAATAACCGGATTGTTTGTGGAGCATGTTTATGTGATGTGATTCTATATGTTTGTGCTTGTGCCTTCACCATGTTCTAATGCTTCGAATGTGAGCTAACGGTTTTATACCGAATGTTGTAGTTTGCCTTGCAGGTTAGGCATGCTCCGAGAGATCCGGAAGGGTGGGAAGCCGGGGTCCGTACATTTTAGGAAGGGTTTTGAGTTGGAATTGTCTTGTATTTTTGTCTTTCGGTTATTACGTTTTGTGTGCCGCTTGTTTGGCGTTTGGTTTGAGGTGTACCTCGGCTGAACTTGTGGTTGCATTCTTTCGGGTTCTTATCTTTTGCATTAAAATTTATTTGTGATTTTGCCTTTATTTGTGCCATGTTGGAAAGGTCCGGTGAAATTGTTGTAAGCTAAGGGTCGGGATCCATTGTGAGGTCTCGCCCGTAGCATCCCGATATCTCGCGGATTCGGGGTGTTACAAAGTGGTATCAGAGCCTTAGGTTGACAACAATGGCACTCACAATCTTCTAAAGGCCGAATAAGGAATAAACAAAACCCACACGGGTTCTGACTTTTCGTTTTCAAAATCACATGCATGAGTCGGGGTAGAATGTACGGACTACCACTACTTCCGCTGATCTCGGCAGCTTAGTTTATTGGATTTACATATATATGTAGATATGTAGGTGTGTATAGTATATGTGGATTGTAGTTGCATGATGACTTGATTTATATATATAGTGAATATATGTGGATTATAGTACATGTTGGGACCTTGTATTGTTGTATTGGATTTTCGGATGTGATATATTAGTAGTAATGTGAACATAGGACTTATATATATAGTTATATATACATACACATATGGTATGCTAGTATTATATTAGTAGTAGTTGGCCTTATAGTTAGGATGATAGGAAGCTATCATCGCCCTTGGACAAACGCCTTTTTGGGATTAGGATAGTATATATACGATGAGTATGCTCAAGTACCGAGTCGAGCATCACATTCTGGCGAACACCCTGGCGATTCATCGGACTTCTTTTGGGGACATCAAAGAAACCATCTTAAGGATAAAGAGGACATTAGCGGCAAGGACAAACAAATAGAAGGGAACTTTGAGTCAACTTAAGAGAATTCGAGATGAAAGCAATACAAGTAAAGAGAGCAACGTTAAGGTGTATAAGTGGTTATAAAGAAGCCATGATTAACGACAACGAAACCAATAGTGATAACGAACTTATAGTTCTTCAAGAAGACGCGTGGACAACTAAAGATGCGAATTGAGGAGGGGGATACATTCTAACAAGGTTGAAAGTGACTTTCCATTAAGATGTGAAGTTTTCTTTAGACGCTCCTAGGCATGATAGTCGAGATGAGAGGTGTGGATGAACCAATCACAAAAGATTTAAGAGGCCCGTAAGTTAAGCTTACGGAGGTAGCAGAAGGTGAAGCGTCTATTTTACGAGATTCCAAGTGGGTGACTTTCTTCGGATATGTGAGTCTACGAGAAGAATCATGTGGTGAAGGTTCACATAGTAGAATGTCTTTAAGAGGGTCAACCGTTTTCTGTTATGATGATAAGGCTAAGAAATGCCAAAAATGGGAAAGTGTGTATAAATGATGATCCCAAGAAGATGAAAGACAAAATAAGGAGCTTTTATCGAGAGACTTAAGATACCGACCAAGAGGAACACGAGCGGATGCTAGCTAGGGTTATAATATTTGGGGAGGTGCACTTGAAAGACATCAAGGAAAAATGGTTAAGCCTATGAAAGGGAGTTATATGAACCAACAAGGCAAGGAAGATATAGTTACCTCATAAAGAAGAGGAAGCATGGAATGAAGAACGAACTAACGGAGTTTAAGGTAGAGTACCTCGAGGAGGGTAGCTTTCATGAGAATGGTAAGTCATTGACATTGGAGAAGGTCACTTAAAAGCTAATTGGTGACAACCAAGAACGCGCATGTGCAGGTGGTCTATGAATGAGCGTGGAAGGGAAGAGTAACCAGGTTGTGAGATCATAAAGGTGCGGTAACAAGAACTTGGAACATTCCCGGTGGTTGAATGTCGGCAATAAAGAAGTATATCAAGGGAAGTGCAATTATCTTAATCAAGTAGCATTTTATCGATTCCAGCAAGTGAGGGTAACGTACCTTGTGGGGAAAGATTGTAAGGATCTGGTACGACCTTCTTAGGTCCTGGGGGTTGTTATATGGAGAAATGACACGGATCAAGGTAAAGTAAATTGGAAGGACGAAGAGGAAAGTGAGTCTTCTATAGTTGTTGTTCGGAAAGGGGGATATATAAGGGGAGGTATGATATGTTTGTTCTAAGGTTATGGATGTCATTTTTTCACGAGCCAAGCTAAGTCAAGGTTTTTGTGACTCGTATGGCGAAGCCATAGTGGCTATAACATGAAACGAGGAATTTGGATTGGGGCAACACCGCAAGCTTAGGGTTATGATGTTAGTGCTGGGTGAAGTTATGAGTTGGATACTTCAGTGATGTCGGTAGGGGGGATATTAACCTAGCGTTCTTCACAAGGCATACCGGTACGGTTGTGAAGTTGTTTTGGAATACCAAGAGATTGATAAGGTGACCAACAAGAGTAAGAGAAGATCGATGTTTTGAAGTTTGATGTCGACAAGAGATGTACAAAAAGTATATGGAAGATTGAGGTTAGAACCTCTACCGTCGGGTTGACTTTACATAAGGAAAGTGAAGTATAATTTCTACACCTACTTGAGGAAAGGATGTCTATCGTGAGAGCTTATGTAGAATACGAAGAGCTCCTCCCATACGTTGGGATGTCACGGAAAGTGAAGAAGATAAGGTCAATTGTTTTGAAACACGGTTAAGTCGTGCAGATTGGACCCTTATGGTTGCACATAAGTGAGAAACCGTAGAAGATTTTTACAATCATGTCATCAAAGAGTAAATATGGGTTTAAGTTAAAAGAATACTTAAATAAGACCACAAGAGTCAGAAGACGCAATCAAATCTTTCCAATGCAAGAAAAAAAAAATATGTGGAAGGAGACGGTCTACATTGTAGCTACAGATGAAACACTACACGTGTTTAAAGGATGTCACCCCAACAGATCGGGGTAAACCATTAGTATCTTAACCACCTGTCAAGTTGTAAGACACGGTTGTGTAGGTCCTACGTTATGTGACGAAAGAGGAAAAGATGAAAACCGAGATATCACGGTATCTAATACGTCAGAATGTGGATTTTTCCACTAATGTCGAGCTTGATTCAATCCCGATATCGAAGGCGCCGTATGGAATGACCTTGTGCATATACATGTGTTGTGGAAACGAGTGAAGGAGCAATTGTAAGAACTTATTGATAAGATTTCACTAGAAATTAGTGAAATGCTATGGGGAAATCCGAATGTTATCTTGAGCTCTTGGTTTGAATCTCATGTTTAATTATATATTGAACTTTTTATTGAAGTTATTATGACAATTCTCTCCATTGGGACATCGATTACCGTGAGTCGAACATGATAATAGTGAAAGACAAGTATTCCTTACAACGAATTGACGATCTACTCGATCGGTCACGAGGGTCAGTAGTCGCTCCTAAAATTGATTTGAGGTCTAATTGCCACCAATTGAGAATTCAAGATTGGGATATTGCAAATACGGCATTCTGGACGAACCATGGTCACTACGAGTTGAAGAGATTCCAAATGGGCTTACCAATGTCCCGAATAAGATATTTTGGTCTACTCTCGAAGAAGAGAGAAGTTGTATGACAAGTTGTCTCGGGATGACAACTCCCAAAGGATGTGGAAAAAGTTACCAGTTTTCTTGGATGTGCTGGTCATTACCGGATTTGTGAAGAGATTCTCCAAGTAACACCATCTATGGCTAACCTACTCCGGATGACAATGAAGTATTGAGTGGGATGAAAATTGACAATGGAGTTGTTGAGAGTTAAGAGGAGATTCATTGGGGCAACTGTTTTGAATTTGCCTCGATGTATGATGGTTTGAAGTGTACAAGTGATTCTCGAAGACAAGGTCTTGGTTGAGTATTGAAAAACGATATAAAAGTAATAGCATACGTGTCTCGTTAGTAGAAGTAGTGTGAAGTAAAGTACTTCCTTCATTGCTTGAGACTTACATCACGAATTGAAGAAACGTAACATCAAAGTTTGGTTTGACAAGAACCAAAGCCAACAGTGTAAGTTGGAAGTTCGACTTTCTTTGCTAGAGAAATCGAAAGGAAAATAATGGAAATGATGCATTGAGAAATACCCGTGAAGGAGGTCGAGTTCCGATATCGACCTTTTTGAGATCTTAGTGCGAGTTGGAGAAGTGACTTACAAGTGGGCGTTACCACCAAGAGTAGAGGGTGTTCACCCGGTGTTTCATGCGTATGAGTCGGGGGAGTACATGCATGATTCGAGACGTGTGGTCAGACTTGTTGATCTAGTGTCAGAGGAGGAACCTAGGAGGCTAATAGGAAGACGGAGGATAGTATCTTGGGTTGAGTTTTATAAGTTGTTTGTGCCCCGTGAGGGGATGTGTTTTATGACCGGTTATATATATTGCGATAGTGGTTGGGGCAGTTTGGGCATATAGATTGATGGTCTAAGCCTTCCTAGTTTTGAGTTGTACCTCGGCTTTAAGGACCGAGAAGTTTTGCGTGTGGCAAGTTTCGGGACGAAACTTATTTTTAGGGGGATCGGATGTAACGCCCCGTTTATTTGGAGCATTTTCGATATTTCTTCCGACGGTTACCGATATTTTCTTTTAATACCTTAAGTACGTTTTACGAGCATTTTAAGTCGTGAATGTTATTTTACGAGTATATGTTTTATTAATATGTTAATATTTTTTTATTATTATTTAAAATCTCGTTATTTATTTTACGGAAAAAGTTCGAGAAAATTTCTCGATCCGGAAATCCCGTTCCGAATGCTTTTGAACAAATCTAGTGTTTTACCCTTTTCCTTTCATTATTCTTTTCCTTTTCTTTTATTATTTTTTTTTCTCTTTCTCTTTCCTTGCTAGCTGATGAGAGCTTCTGCAGTACGACCCCTCGTTCTTCTACCTCCTTCTTTGTTCCTTGCCCTCTCTCACGCAAGGTCTTCTTTCCCTCTTGGAAGTTGAGACAACCACAACCTTACTCTGATCTCTCTTCACCTCTTTCACTCAATCCCGCCCTCTCTGTTTGCCTCTCCTTCTCACACCTCCGGAGAGCTATCGGATCTCCAACGCTGTTGTGGGATTCCCTCACCTTCCGCCTGGAGCCAACCAAGGCTGCCGGTCTACTTACCTTTCTGCCTGCTCCTCGTCGCCCTCGCCGCCAGAGCACCAGCAGGCCGAGACGCGCCGCCCCTCTTCTCCCCCTGCTTTGTGTTCTATCCTGTCGCGAGGAGGGACGCCACCGCCGCCGGAGTAGGCCGCCTCTAGCCGGAGACTGGGCCGCCGCTAACCACCGCTGGATTCGCCGCCTGAACGCCGGCCGCTTCTCCTCTCCTTCGCCTGGGCAGCCGCCGGGAGCCCTCTCCCCCTTTCCTTCTTCTTCTGTCGAGAGTAACAGTAGGTTGAAGATGGAGCTTTGTGTTATTTTAATTTTGCCCTTCTTTTGTAATAAATTCGGTTTTGTCCCATTTTTGTTGAAATTTGTGACCCAACTCCTTTACAAATTAATTTGGAGTCTTTGATGGTTTAAATCCGATTGTTGGATAAATTTGAAATTAGGTTTTTCAATCAACTTTCCATTTTTTTTGATATGTTGCCCGGAATTGGTTTTAACGAGTTTAACCTCGGTTTTGGAAAACGGGTTTTCACTAGAAATTCTTTATGAGCTAAACCTCCTTCCAAAGTTAGCGTTTAAGCTAATTTTGCTTAGTTTTGTCCTTAGGTCCGGAAGCGCCCGTTAAAGGTCATTGAACTCGTCCTTGACTCCGTAGACCGTGCTTCACCTTGGATCTCGTGTGAGTACTTCTCCTTCGTTAGTTTGGTAATGGTAGTGTAACATGTTAGATGAACTTAGCATAACGTAGAGCAAATGCCATGTAGTGGCCATGAACCCTAGGTATTAGTTGTTGGATACAGAACTTTTTGATTTACTTTCCTTACGATCTTATGATGATCCTCGAGATAATAGATGGGACCTAGCATGCTAGATATATATATATATATATATATATATATATATATATATATATATATATATGTTGGAGACTAGAAGTCCGAGAACTTCTAGCTTTTTAGTTGGTTATTGATAGAGTGCCTCGCTTGGTCAGGCTTAGAGCGTTTTCCTGCGGGAAGTTGAGAGTGGTTTCGAGTTACCTTGAGAGAGGTAAGTCTCCGGACTTACTTAGCCATATTCGTCGTATTAGATTCATTGCGTGCTTGGTGGTGTGTGTTTTATCGCTTTTGTAATAACTTATAAAACCGGATAATAGGACTACCGACCTTTATGTTATATTGGCCCAAGTGTATGATAACGGGCTGTGACATCACTGCCTGGCTCCCCGTGAGAGCTAGGAGGATCTCGGC
>BSUD01000008.1:122299491-122313456 GCA_033239045.1 Fagopyrum esculentum | reverse complement strand
AGTGAAGGAGCAATTGTAAGAACTTATTGATAAGATTTCACTAGAAATTAGTGAAATGCTATGGGGAAATCCGAATGTTATCTTGAGCTCTTGGTTTGAATCTCATGTTTAATTATATATTGAACTTTTTATTGAAGTTATTATGACAATTCTCTCCATTGGGACATCGATTACCGTGAGTCGAACATGATAATAGTGAAAGACAAGTATTCCTTACAACGAATTGACGATCTACTCGATCGGTCACGAGGGTCAGTAGTCGCTCCTAAAATTGATTTGAGGTCTAATTGCCACCAATTGAGAATTCAAGATTGGGATATTGCAAATACGGCATTCTGGACGAACCATGGTCACTACGAGTTGAAGAGATTCCAAATGGGCTTACCAATGTCCCGAATAAGATATTTTGGTCTACTCTCGAAGAAGAGAGAAGTTGTATGACAAGTTGTCTCGGGATGACAACTCCCAAAGGATGTGGAAAAAGTTACCAGTTTTCTTGGATGTGCTGGTCATTACCGGATTTGTGAAGAGATTCTCCAAGTAACACCATCTATGGCTAACCTACTCCGGATGACAATGAAGTATTGAGTGGGATGAAAATTGACAATGGAGTTGTTGAGAGTTAAGAGGAGATTCATTGGGGCAACTGTTTTGAATTTGCCTCGATGTATGATGGTTTGAAGTGTACAAGTGATTCTCGAAGACAAGGTCTTGGTTGAGTATTGAAAAACGATATAAAAGTAATAGCATACGTGTCTCGTTAGTAGAAGTAGTGTGAAGTAAAGTACTTCCTTCATTGCTTGAGACTTACATCACGAATTGAAGAAACGTAACATCAAAGTTTGGTTTGACAAGAACCAAAGCCAACAGTGTAAGTTGGAAGTTCGACTTTCTTTGCTAGAGAAATCGAAAGGAAAATAATGGAAATGATGCATTGAGAAATACCCGTGAAGGAGGTCGAGTTCCGATATCGACCTTTTTGAGATCTTAGTGCGAGTTGGAGAAGTGACTTACAAGTGGGCGTTACCACCAAGAGTAGAGGGTGTTCACCCGGTGTTTCATGCGTATGAGTCGGGGGAGTACATGCATGATTCGAGACGTGTGGTCAGACTTGTTGATCTAGTGTCAGAGGAGGAACCTAGGAGGCTAATAGGAAGACGGAGGATAGTATCTTGGGTTGAGTTTTATAAGTTGTTTGTGCCCCGTGAGGGGATGTGTTTTATGACCGGTTATATATATTGCGATAGTGGTTGGGGCAGTTTGGGCATATAGATTGATGGTCTAAGCCTTCCTAGTTTTGAGTTGTACCTCGGCTTTAAGGACCGAGAAGTTTTGCGTGTGGCAAGTTTCGGGACGAAACTTATTTTTAGGGGGATCGGATGTAACGCCCCGTTTATTTGGAGCATTTTCGATATTTCTTCCGACGGTTACCGATATTTTCTTTTAATACCTTAAGTACGTTTTACGAGCATTTTAAGTCGTGAATGTTATTTTACGAGTATATGTTTTATTAATATGTTAATATTTTTTTATTATTATTTAAAATCTCGTTATTTATTTTACGGAAAAAGTTCGAGAAAATTTCTCGATCCGGAAATCCCGTTCCGAATGCTTTTGAACAAATCTAGTGTTTTACCCTTTTCCTTTCATTATTCTTTTCCTTTTCTTTTATTATTTTTTTTTCTCTTTCTCTTTCCTTGCTAGCTGATGAGAGCTTCTGCAGTACGACCCCTCGTTCTTCTACCTCCTTCTTTGTTCCTTGCCCTCTCTCACGCAAGGTCTTCTTTCCCTCTTGGAAGTTGAGACAACCACAACCTTACTCTGATCTCTCTTCACCTCTTTCACTCAATCCCGCCCTCTCTGTTTGCCTCTCCTTCTCACACCTCCGGAGAGCTATCGGATCTCCAACGCTGTTGTGGGATTCCCTCACCTTCCGCCTGGAGCCAACCAAGGCTGCCGGTCTACTTACCTTTCTGCCTGCTCCTCGTCGCCCTCGCCGCCAGAGCACCAGCAGGCCGAGACGCGCCGCCCCTCTTCTCCCCCTGCTTTGTGTTCTATCCTGTCGCGAGGAGGGACGCCACCGCCGCCGGAGTAGGCCGCCTCTAGCCGGAGACTGGGCCGCCGCTAACCACCGCTGGATTCGCCGCCTGAACGCCGGCCGCTTCTCCTCTCCTTCGCCTGGGCAGCCGCCGGGAGCCCTCTCCCCCTTTCCTTCTTCTTCTGTCGAGAGTAACAGTAGGTTGAAGATGGAGCTTTGTGTTATTTTAATTTTGCCCTTCTTTTGTAATAAATTCGGTTTTGTCCCATTTTTGTTGAAATTTGTGACCCAACTCCTTTACAAATTAATTTGGAGTCTTTGATGGTTTAAATCCGATTGTTGGATAAATTTGAAATTAGGTTTTTCAATCAACTTTCCATTTTTTTTGATATGTTGCCCGGAATTGGTTTTAACGAGTTTAACCTCGGTTTTGGAAAACGGGTTTTCACTAGAAATTCTTTATGAGCTAAACCTCCTTCCAAAGTTAGCGTTTAAGCTAATTTTGCTTAGTTTTGTCCTTAGGTCCGGAAGCGCCCGTTAAAGGTCATTGAACTCGTCCTTGACTCCGTAGACCGTGCTTCACCTTGGATCTCGTGTGAGTACTTCTCCTTCGTTAGTTTGGTAATGGTAGTGTAACATGTTAGATGAACTTAGCATAACGTAGAGCAAATGCCATGTAGTGGCCATGAACCCTAGGTATTAGTTGTTGGATACAGAACTTTTTGATTTACTTTCCTTACGATCTTATGATGATCCTCGAGATAATAGATGGGACCTAGCATGCTAGATATATATATATATATATATATATATATATATATATATATATATATATATGTTGGAGACTAGAAGTCCGAGAACTTCTAGCTTTTTAGTTGGTTATTGATAGAGTGCCTCGCTTGGTCAGGCTTAGAGCGTTTTCCTGCGGGAAGTTGAGAGTGGTTTCGAGTTACCTTGAGAGAGGTAAGTCTCCGGACTTACTTAGCCATATTCGTCGTATTAGATTCATTGCGTGCTTGGTGGTGTGTGTTTTATCGCTTTTGTAATAACTTATAAAACCGGATAATAGGACTACCGACCTTTATGTTATATTGGCCCAAGTGTATGATAACGGGCTGTGACATCACTGCCTGGCTCCCCGTGAGAGCTAGGAGGATCTCGGCAACATGGCCCGTGCTGGTTAGACGATCGGAGGCATCCGACCGTTCCATTGCCGGAAGAAGGGACCGAGGCGAGTTTCGGAGGATTCTCGTGTCACAAAAGAAGTTGAACTAGAACGGGATATGACTTAATAAATAAAAATAATAACCGGATTGTTTGTGGAGCATGTTTATGTGATGTGATTCTATATGTTTGTGCTTGTGCCTTCACCATGTTCTAATGCTTCGAATGTGAGCTAACGGTTTTATACCGAATGTTGTAGTTTGCCTTGCAGGTTAGGCATGCTCCGAGAGATCCGGAAGGGTGGGCAGCCGGGGTCCGTACATTTTAGGAAGGGTTTTGAGTTGGAGTTGTCTTGTGTTTTTGTCTTTCGGTTATTACGTTTTGTGTGCCACTTGTTTGGTGTTTGGTTTGAGTTGAACCTCGGCTGAACTTGTGGTTGCATTCTTTCGGGTTCTTATCTTTTGCATTAAAATTTATAAATGATTTTGCCTTTATTTGTACCATGTTGGAAAGGTCCGGTGAAATTGTTGTCAAGCTAAGGGTCGGGACCCATTGTGAGGTCTCGCCCGTAGCATCCCGATATCCCACGGATTCGGGGTGTTACAAGACGGATCTTAACATTACGTGCAAAAATGATAAATTTCAAATGATCATGTTAGTAGAATTGAAAACGAGTATTGAACCTGATGATAAATGCTGGAAAGGGGCGGGTTTTGATAACATTTGCTTTGTCCCCGCAGATGGCCTTTCGGGAGGACTATGCCTCATTTGGAAAAGTTATCAAAAGCTGAATGAGCAGGTTGAGATAATCACAAAAGAAAAAAGGTATGTAACGATTTTGCATAAGAGTCTAATGAATAATACTAGTATTCACATTACTTTCATCTATGCCTCTCCACATGAGAACCAAAAAGAAACTTTCTGGACCCAATTAAAAAACCATATCAACACAAGAAACCTGCCTACCATTGTCATAGGTGACTTTAATGACTTGCTTCAATTATCTGACAAAAAGGGAGGTATAGAGCCCACCACCAGTAGAACCAAGAGACTCTATGAGTTCACTCAACAGTGTAATCTTGTAGACCTGGCTACTAATGGAAATAAATTTACTTGGAGAAAAGAGGATATTGATAACACCTTTGAGAAACTTGATAGGGTGATGACTCAACAAGAAGTTATACAAGCATACCCGAACATTTTTACATGGAACCACGCCTTCACTACATCGGATCACTGTCGTATTTCGATAAATCTCCAAAGTCCAGAACAGCTAACTAGGAACAAACCTTTTCGATTTGAAATGATGTGGACACAAAGGAAAGATTGTAAGAATCTAATTAAACAAACCGGGAGAACACAATACCAGGGGACCAATATGTATAACCTTGTCAAAAAAATCAGTCTACTAAAAGTCAAACTGAAAGCATGAAGCAAAGTAAATTTTGGGAACATCAATAGACAAGTGGGTGAAGTGGAATCTGCCATTGAAAAGTTACAAAATATGATTATCACAAATTATTCGTTGCAAACGGAAGCCAAGTTAAATAGACTAAATAAAAAAAGAGAATGCCTCATTAACTACCAACACAAGTATTGGACACAGCGAGCAAAATCAAATCATATTCGTCTGGGTGACAAAAACACGAAATTTCACCACCGCAGAGCAACGGGAAGAAGAAATCACAAAAACATAGCGGCTATCAGCACAAATAATGGGATGGTACTAACCTCAGATGAAGAAATTGAGAAAGAATTTATCTTGGATTATGAAACCAGATTCAAAGCCTCGAATGTAAACTTAGTCGAGCTCCACAAACAACTTGAAGTTCTGCAAAATGAAATTATTGAAAGAGAAAATAGTGTGTTGACGGGACCCTTTACAAATGATGACATTAAAACGTCAACTTTTGAGATTGGATGTGAGAAATCCCCAGGGCCAGATGGCTTGCCAGCTGGTTTCTTCCAAAAATACTAGCACATTGTGGGCCCGGATGTCACCCGAGCGGTTAAGAGTTTCTACAAAAATGGAAAAATTCTCAAGCAAATTAACCACACATTCATTGCCCTTATCCCAAAAATAGACAACCCATCACTAACATCACACTACAGACCTATCAGTCTATGCTCAATGATCTATAAAGTCATCGCAAAGATTCTAACAAACAGACTTAAGAAAATCCTCCCTAAGCTAATTCACCCATACTAGGGGGCATTCACCCAAAGTACCTTTGGGTATATATTAAGAGATCATAATGCCTCAGTTATTGCACTGGACTACGGAAGGTGTGGGGAAATTTCTATCCTCCAAACTGAAGCATACGCGCTAAAAATGGGCTTAATTAAAGTAAGACAACTAGGCCTAAGCAAAATTGATATTGAAGGAGATAACCTTATAATTATTAATTCCGTGAAAAAATCTGGATGCCACCATGGGAACTGGACATTACCATTACGGATATTTCTATCTTACTCTCAGGTTTTAATCAGGTTCAAGTCAACCACATTTTCAGAGAGATTAATAGTGCGGCTGACAAGCTAGCAACTCTTGGCCACCACGGCCATGCTGTGGTTTCTCAGGAGCAGGACAAGACGATGGTTAGCTCGACGGTCCTGACTCCGCTTGATGTTATCATCCGAAAGGATGCCATAGGATGGTCAACTACTAGATGTTGATCATTCATAATCCCTTACCCGTTTTAGTCAAAAAAAAATATTTATCTTTTTATTTATTTATTTATTTTTTTTACATATTTGCGAAATATACCTTTAATATTATTCTACTTAATTTATGAGTGACCATATAACTGATATAAAAAAGTTTATTAATATTAGTTTAATAAAATAAGGGACTGCTAATTCCACCCTTTATTCTTTCATCCAAATCAATCAAATCATCAAATCAATCAAATCATTAAAAAAAATTAATTATTAAATCAAATTATCAATTTATAAGGACCTTCATATTTTTTTTATAAATTTTTTTTAATTATGTTATTATTAGTGAGACGTAAAATGTTACCGGTTAATATTGGTCATACCACCTATGAAATATGTTTTCTCGACCAAGAGTCACAAATTTCAACCATTTTTTGTCTATGGAATCTGATTGGAATAAAACTTTTAACCGATAAACTTTTAAATTGAAAATGATTCTCCTTATTTGAACCCATCTTTGAAGTTGTGAACTAATTTGAGCACAAAGCTTCTTATGAACAAATTCGTGAGTTTTGTTGAGATGGACATTGACATGTTCTTATTTTCAAGCTCTCCTACAGATTTCGGTGTATGTATAGAGTCGTGTCTAGAGTCTGGTCGTGGTAATGTGCTTTCATGACGGTTTCTTTTGATGGGAGGCTCTTCCCCGAATTCTTGCCTTTCACTTTCCAAGGAATTCGTGTCCAATTGTACATGCATCTGGCGGTGCTATTCTGATAGTACTCGACTCGCTCATTACCCACTTCATCTTTGGAAGATGCTCTACATTTTCATGGTTTTGTCCTCCTCCGGCTTCACCCTACTTCTCTTTGTCTCCATTATGATCTTCTCGGATGTCTCCTCATTGATCTCCGGTTTGATCACTTTTTGCTCACCACTTTTTTGGGATTTCAACACCATAGCAGATTGACGTGTGTTGTATGATTTCATATGAGGGGCTAGTGACGAGGTGCTACAAGCACCTGTTGAAGACTCAATCCGTTTGGTCCAGTTTGGATGCTTTGGGTGACCGGTCTTTAGAGACTGGTCCCCTTTTCCTTACCTTTGTATCAAAAAAATAAGGATTTTTTCTCTTGGTGCCCTCAAGGTTTGGACTTTTCCTTTTGATATCCACTAAATTTCAAAATTCATTATAAAATAATAAAAATCAGAAAATAATTTCCCTCTTTCGTTTTATTGGACAAACCTCCCCTGTAGTTTTGACTCAGATCGCGCCGATTTGTTTTTCGTTCGTTTTATTTCTTTCCATAGATAGAAGATCCGATCTTCTATCTTATGGGCCGACCTTCCTACCAAAATCTTAACCCTAGAACGTCTTTCCTTCTATCTTTTTCTACGTTTTCTATAAATCCCCTCTTCTCCTTCTTTTTCTTGTTTCTTGCATAAGGTTTCCTTCAACCTCGAGAGTTGCAGGCTTGCATCCTGTGATCTTACAAAATGTGTAAGTTCCCTCCTTCCTTGTTTCTCCCTCACATTCGTGAGTTGTTGCATGTCGTTCCCTTCTGTTTCGTTTCCTTCTTTCGTTCTCCCTTTTCTTCTTCTCCAAGAATCAAGTTTGAACCTTGATTCTTGTTGGCTTCCCCGTTGTTAATTTATTAATGTTCACAAGCTCCCTTGGTTGAGTTGTGAAGTGTGTGTGTGTTGAGAGAGACAAGCTTTGGCCTTTGTTGTGTTTCATGTTGTTGAAGGAGTCGACAATCGCTTTTTGTCACGCCGCTGCCCCCGCACCCTGTCCAACCGCCCCTGCGGATTCTGCCCAACGCCGCCCCTGCGGTTTTCCTGCAAACTCCACGTCTTTGGTGAGTTGCTTCCTTCCTTGCTTTCCTCGTTCCTTCCCTTGGCTTATGAGGTTGTTGTTGACCCTTAGTGATTTGTAAGACTAGGGTTTGTGACCCTAGCTTGTGTAGATCTCTTAGAGATCATGGAGAGTAGAATTTATAGACTTCTAGCAATCGTTTCGGTTCCTGATTCGTGATGTCTTGTGTGGACATACTTTCCTACCTCCTTTTTTGCGGAAAAATGAGTTGTTATTGATCTACGAGTTACCTTCGAGTGAGGTAAGTCCCCTGGACTTACTTAGCTTCATTCCATGTATTGGTTTGAGTGTTTTGGCTTGCTTGCGTTGTTATTGTTGTTATAACGGATAACCGGACTAGGATTGACCTTTACAACCGTTATTGGCCCAAGTGTATGATAATCGGGCGGTGACCACTTGTCTAGTTCTACAGAAGACTAGGAGGTGCTCTTGCAACCCAGACCTGCAGGTAACGGATATTACTGATCTATTCCTGTTGGTAGACGGAAGCGGAGGCGAGTTTCGGGAGATTCTCGTGTGACAAAAATAGTTGAATTAGTAATGAATAACTTATTAAAGATAATAATCGGTTGAGTGCGAGCATGCTATATGTTTATCTTACTTCATGTGTGTTTGTGCCTTTACAGTCTTTTTGATATCTAGAATGTTAGCTAACGGTTTATACCGATGTTGTAGATGTTTTGCAGGTTAGGGATGTTGCTGAGTGATCCGGACGGTGTGGTCAGTCGGGGTTCCCGTACATTATAAGACGGGATCGAGTTTATTTTTCTGTTGTTGTTCTTTCAGTTTGTTTTGAACTCGGCTGCGAATGTTTTACGCTTCCCTTTGTTAAACCTTTGGTTTTATTATAAGTTTTGGTTTTTATTTATTTGTGCCTTCTTGTAAAATTCGTTGTGTCGTTGCTAATCTGAGGGTCGGGATCCATTATGAAGTCCTAGCCCGTAATGCTTCGAGTTCCCAGAACTTGGGGTGTTACATCATATGCAACTGTTGTGATTGGAATCGTCAAGATATCTCGTGTCATACGTGAAAGTGTAGAGAAATGTGTAGAATTTTTTTTCCAATAAGCAAGTATATTAAAATTATCCGATATCTTACACCGAGGCTCGTCTAGATACAAATCCAACTCATTTTTTGAACCTTGGTACGGACAATACAACTCAAATTCCTGGCCCGGAAAAACAAGTTAAATACTTATATTATAAATAATAAAAAGATAATGAATAAATCATTGAAACTACATACCTCAATGTTTTGAAACTGAATTTCTCTTTCAACTCTGACTTGACTAGAATCACTTTCTCCAACATTTGAATCTTTTAGATACCCCTGATAAAGCTCGTCCAATTGTGGGCGCAAATCCTTGACAGTTTGATCGGCTTCAGACAATCCATGTGTTCCGTTTTTTTTTTTGAAAAAGGAAAGCGGTTCGAAACCAATAGACGGCGCGCCGTCTAGTGGGTCGAAAGGCCGAAAAAATCGGCAGATGGACAAACCGTCATGACACAAAAAAAATGAGAAAAGAAATACACGAAATTACATCAAAATAAAACCGAAAGCAAAAAGGTCTTCAAGGGGAAACAAGATGATCCAGCCGGCAGGAGGCAATGAGTAAAGAAGTTCATCTTGAAGGAAGTACACGGGGGAAGCCTGGGGAACAACTGTGGACACCTCAGATTTGGACTGCAACAGAGCCGTCAGGAGTCGATCACAAATCCACGCCTCATTCTCGATAAACGCACGAAGCCGCCAGCAAATGACTGAATCAATCCTCAGAAGACGAGATTGCAGAACATGGGTATCTTGATGAAAAAAAGTGTAGAGCTTGATGGGTAAAAGAAAAGTAATTTGATCTCTAACATTTCAGCAGCTGCAACACTAATCTCAGTTTCAATATAATTACCATATCGATCCTTTTTAGGGATTATTACCATATCGATCCTTTTTAGTTATTTCACAGAAGGGCTTTAACAAATCTTTTAACTTCAGAATTTGATCTCATTCATTTGCATTCACACAATATTTTGAAGTCAAAGAACCCATATCATTAAAATAATGACTCAACACATCAACTCGGTTATGAGGATCCTGGATCGAGACATGGGGGTTGTACCTCAACATGTTACCTTGGACATTCACCCGGAGCTGACCACCACTTTGCCCTATCAACTTCATTCTGATCAACATAATAAAACCTAGGATATTGGGGTGTGGGCTCATAGGGGTGAAGTAGGATGTCTCAAAAGCAAACGGGGTCCTTAGTCTCATCGCAATGCCTCCATGAACAATGGCCCCAACAGGACGAGGTTTCTTCCCGTAGATGTTGAGGAAGAGGATATAACCATGTCAGGCTAAAGACCGTGGAGCAAACAATACACAATAAAGAGCTCATTGGCATTCACAACTCTAGTCTAGACATGTTTGAGGATCAAACATGATGAGAGGAGAAAGTGGAACATCCAGATCAATGGATGGTAGATCTGAGATGCCTTCACCGCAGGACCCCGAACAACATGTATACTTGAAAAGCGAGGCCAGACGATGATAGGATTGTATACCTCGGGGTAGAATGCACATACCACTAGGAGGAAAAAACAAAGCATGAGCCAAACTCATCCACGGTCGTCTCGTGAGCCAGTCTGAAGGTGACTCAACCGTTCATGATGTGACCCATGACATCAGTGTAAAAAGAGGATATAAATTCAACCGCCGGCTCCATGTAGGTGACGAATGACGTCGTCAAGTAGTTCAAGAAGCCGCCATTGTTCGCAAGCCACTCGAGGCATTCTCGAGCATTAATGACATCTATCATTCCCATGTCGATGTAACTTGCTAGCCTCATATTCTATGCGTTTTTACCTTGAAACTTGAGGTTTATGAACTAATCTTCTGATTTGAAAATTCACGGTTCTTGTTGAACTGAAATGTTAGATCTAAAAAACCATAGGTTTTGGTTTCAATTGAGCTTATTAGTACTGAGTTAGGATCCAAAACTGTACCCTTTTCTGAACCTTATATCATCGGGTGGGCACTGATAAAGTGTTGTGATGGAAGGAGTAGGGCAGTGACACAATGCAAGAAAGGCATTTTAGTGGGAGATCCAAATGCACCCACTATATCTACCTCGATGGATCATTCAGAATCTTGTACATCACACGAAGCAGAGATTATGCTTATTGACAATGAATCAAAACCACAAACCAAAATGGTCTTACGCCATTCCTCTTACTTCTTCAGTTCTTTGTAAAATTACCAGAGAACTTACGATGGTTGCACGTAGCAGGCTGCCTCTGGAAATTCGACGCTCGGGTTGGACAGGTCTCCAGACCTTTCAGCTCAAATTGGTTGGCATATTTGTGCACACAGAAGGCGTTGCATAATCATTATCTGTCAAGGGTTTCGGACCTATTTGGGTAAGTCTGGTGATCAGGTCCAATATCCCGTGAGCCCGTGTTGACATATGGTCCTCTAAAAGTCGCTTGAGGCGGTAATGCCTTTGAAGAATCGATCACTGGTTGCTTCTTTGATGATGTTCTGGTATTACATAAGCATGGAAAATTGTTATGTTTCAACTATGAAAAGACGAACAAGAATAATATTCAGCAAAAGAACCTTACGCCATATAGAAAGGAAAGGCCAAGCCACCGGCTGCAAAGAGTATTAATCCCGTTGCAACAACTGCATTTCTACCCCGTGACATCTGAGCACGCCCGAGTATACAGAAAAACCAATACCTATGAGATTCAGGAGCAAGCAATCAGGGGCGTGAATTGATACTTAGTAAACCAAGGTCTGTTTTTCGAATTCATGTTAATATAGATTTGAATACTAGATTACAATTTCATGTCACAATCGAATTCAAAGCTCAAATCATCAGTACTTTAGTTCTAAGCTTCTAGCTACCGCCATTAGGTCAAATATACAACACTTGTTATCCTATTTTTACAGTCTTTCTCTGCGCCGATCTAGACAGAAATCGGATGCCCACACTGACTGAATGAGAAAATAACACACAGAGAGCTTCTACAGATTTGCAATGACTTTCAACAGTTAAAATGAAGCGGAAGCTGGAATCATTCACATAACTGCTATTTGATTCGCAATTTCTAGGGCAAATTAGGAATTTGTGGGTTTGAGATTGCGATTAAAAATTTAAAATCATAGAAACTGGTTTGATTACCTTATTCTGAGACGAGTTTGATGAAACTGCAAGTTGAGCGTTGCGTTCTCTGCCAATCTGCTTCGCCAACCAAGAGAGAGGGGAACTGGGAAGGCAACAAAGGGCATGTTGGGGTTGGAATACGTCTGTAGTCTATTATATCACTATTCCTATTAGGCCCGTACAAAAGCGGACTCGGCGGATCCAAATGATAACTAAAAACTAAAAACTCTGTCCGAAAGGTGCGGTTCAAGCTAATTCGACTCATCTTTTTCGGGTCTCAAATATTATCCATATCAACCTAAGGAAAAAGTGCAATGTTGGGTCGACTCGGATAGTGTTATACCAAGTTACCAACGAGTTCAGCAATAACCAACACAAAAAATGAATAAATCCAAATGCGTGAAAAACAACAAGTACCATTGCAGTCAAGTAATCCATTCAATCTTATATTACACACTAATATAATTTATCAAAATATTCAAAATATAGAATCAAAGTAGGTGACACTCCAAACAAATTATATATATATATATATATATATATATATATATATATATATATATATATATATATATATAGAGTTAGGATCAAGTAAGAACATAACTTACGGTAAAAAATGAGAACACATCTCGTTCACACGATTAAACACAATCGACGTTCATAATTCATTCTTATTTTTGTATACTAATTAACTACATATCTATTTTTGGATATATATCTACGATTACCATGTAAGAAATTAATGTTTTAATTGCCAAATTAAATGCACGGCTTCACATATTCATTATCTTTTTATTCTTCATATAATATACATGCACGATTTATTCTTTAATATGCACTATTTCATATACACGTTTTAAGTTACTAGCGTTACCAGTAGCACTAGTGCACGTGATACTAGTGCACGTTCAAGTTCAAATGACACAGATACACACGTTTAAGTTTTAGTAGTGTTAGTAGCGCTAGTAGATGTTGCACGTTTAAGTTTAAGTTAGTAACGTTAGTTAGTAGCGCGTACACGCTCAAATTACATTTAAATATGCATGCACAAGTAGTGTTAGTTAGTAGCACACGTTAACATTACATGCACGACTCTATTATCACATGCACGACTCTATTCTATCACATAGATGACTATATTTTTATCCACAAATTAATTGATGCACGACTAAATAAAGCATGCACGTACACTATATAATACATAACTTTCATATGCATGAGATATTTCTGTGTATATGAACATATATTTTATTTCCGTACAACATTAATTAGATAATAATAAATTTGTTTCCATATAAACATATTGTGTATATTATTGTTACCATGTGCAAGAGACTATAATAAATTAGAATAAAACCTGCCTTATTTTGACGTTAAATCTAAGTCATTCGTACATTGATCCGACGATCCATAACTGTTCTTATTTCTTACTGTAAAACACGTTCTTACCGGATCCTGACCCTATATATATATATATATATATATATATATATATATATATATAAGACCTGTACAAATCCGGGCCGACCCGTCCAGCCGGCCCGTCCGGGAAAAAATAAGGGTATGGACAACTAGTTTGGCCTATTAGGGTATGGCTTGAGCCGACCCGTATTTTGGTGGGACGGGTATGGGTAAGCATTTGACCCGCGGATCAAACCGGCCCGTATATAGTTTTATACATATAAATTATATATATATATATATATATATATATATATATATATATATATATATATATATATATATATAGGGTGTGGTTCCCATGAGAACACCCCTAATGTGAGAACATGAGAACAATCATACACCGTTGGATGTGAGTATTAAGGGTTGAGATTTAGAGTAGATATAAAAAATAATAATAACTACGAATAATAATAATTAGGAATCCAACAATAACTACGAATAATCCACTCAACCAACAATAACTACGAATAATACATTAAACGATATGGCACATTCGTAACAAAACTAATAATAATTACGAATCTGTTCTCATGTTCTCACGTTAGGGGGTGTTCTCATAGGATCTATACTCTATATATATATATATATATATATATATATATA
>BSUD01000008.1:122237840-122299417 GCA_033239045.1 Fagopyrum esculentum | reverse complement strand
AACCGCACCCTATATATATATATATATATATATATATATATATATATATATATATATATATATATATATATATATATATATATATATATATATATATATATATATATATATATATATATATATATATATATATATATATATATATATATATTAGTTCAAGTGAGGAGAGAGCTTGTAGATAGGAATTAGGAGGGTTGTAAGCCATTGGATGGATTTAAATCAAGGGCTCTCACACTCTTATCATTAAGGCATTTTTGTAAATTGACTTAAAATCTGGAAAAATACCCTTACATTCAAAATAGTCATCAGTGTTCATACTTTTATATGTCATTATTCAAGTTTTTATACATCGGTGTTCATAGTATTTTATTCATCAAAGTGTCATGTCCATTTATTATTTTGTGTTCATTTTATAATGCATAGATGTTCATTTACAATATATAACCACAAAAAATAAAAAAACTCATCACAAAACGTTAAAAGAGGATCATAATATGTTATGTATGTGTCAAAGTTATAGTAGATAACTCATCGGTGTTCATACTTTTATACGTCATTGTTCATGTTTTTATTCGTCATTGTTCATACTTTTTATGTCATTGTTCTTGTAAATATTATAAACTATTTTTCTATAAGGCATTTTGTCGAACAGTTTGCGCGCACACTAAAAGGAGCATATAGATTATTCAATTGGAGCTATTAGACCAACTCAACATATGTATATACATGTATTTTCTCAATCAAACTTATCAAACACAAAATGATTCAGACAAATTTGATTTCTAAACAAACATCAATCATAATGAAACCTAAACCTTAAGAATGAAAAATCTAAATAGTGAGAGTAAAAATTCGAAGAAACAAAACCTGAATCGTCTTGTATTCTCTTTGATTTCACAATTTTTTATGTAATCGATCTCTGAGTATTATAAACACGATTTTAAAGAAAAGTATAATTTTCAAAAAAAATGAACATCATATTATAAACACCATAACTGTAAAAAAATGAATACATACTTGGAAAAAAATGAACATCATATTTTATTAATACGATTTGAAAGAATAGCATAATTTTCAAAAAAAATCCGAAAAAATGTTTAAAAAAATACAAAAATGAACAATTAATGTTAAAAAATGAATAGTTAATGTTGAGAAAAAATGAACATTTATTGATAAAATATGAACAATGACCCAGAGGTTGGCATTAGAGACTGCTGCAAACATGTGCAAGAATATCCCTTCTGATGTTGCTGATTTTGTATGGAAGTTGTTCACCTTCTTCAGTATCATGATTCAAAAGTTCGGCTGTCATGATCTATTTTTCATTGCTTGTGCTCTTATGTGTTGTTTGGATACCTAGGTGTTGGTGCTCCCGCCTTTTGGCAACATGCGCAAGTTTTATATCAGTTCCTTCCTTGTGCTGTACTACAACTATTCTAGATCATTATTCAGCTCATGAAGCAAGTTTTATTTCAGCTTGCTTCTTTTCTGTTAGTACAACTTCTTTCTTGTTAATAATTAGTTGTGCACTTCTGAATTAAGTATAGATTATTTGGGCCAAAGATGAATTTCAAATGTGTAGGATTTCAACATTGTTATTTGGGTCAAAGATGAAAGAAAACGGCTACTAGAGACACATACCTTGTCAACATGCATTTTTCGAAATGGACGCATGGCATAATTCCTACCCGATGCAATGCCAAAGGCTGTTCTTGAATTGTTTGGTAAAAAATTTCTAAACTCACCGAGAAAGTCCTGATGGTCTTTGTAGAGCACTGCAGCTCAAGGATGAAGGAAGGTAAACTCAATAGCATATTAAATGAAGCCTAATTGACATATATTCTAATTGACATATATTGTACGTTTACAAGTCACGGCGCGCGTGTAGCACGCGCGACAAGACTGGTATATATATACATAAATATATACGGGTCCGGCCGTATGTGAGAAGTTGTAACTCTAACCTCGTTCAGTTTGCTATATGTTTGTTGTTTTTAGACCAATGGCGATTCTCTCTTTCCTTGCACATTCACCAAATGGAAACCAATGTACCATAATTTGCTGGTGAGTTCTTTTCATTGTTTTTTCTTTGATCCAACTTTGTTTCATTTTGATTGATTTATTGCTTTTCTTCATTCGCTTTGGGTACAGGGAGGAGAGGTTCCTCTTATCGAGAAGTTTGACATATTTGCTCTTTTTGTTAGTGTTGCTATAAGTTTATGAGATGCTCCAACCAACAAAAGTAAGATCCATTTTCCTCATGTTTGTTTAAGCGTGCGTTTGGCGGCAGAATAATACAAAATTATTGGAAGGATTATTGCAATCTATTTTTTTTGGGATTATTTTGGCCCAAAAAAATAATCAAATACACATATTATCACATTATTGAGAGATTATTGAAAATAATAATCTATCAAAATAATCTCTCATACATGCCAAACGGACCCTAGGACTTTTTCTTTAATACCAATATATAGATTATTAAAAAAAATTATTTGGATATTCATACATCAACGAACTTGTTTATATCCCGTGTCTTGCAACAATACTTGTTAGAAAATGATTTGAAAGTTGTGTATGTTGGCGATATAAACCCAAAGTTATTTTACATATATAATTGATTCGATATAAGGACATAAAAAGTAATTAGCGACCAACAAAACAGTACCAACAATGTAATATCCGGAATTTTTATTCCGTTTAATTCCGTAGCAAACCGGATTTCAATCTTTTGACCCTATCTGTTTACTTAGGCCTACACAATATCTAAAAATTTTATCATTTTATGTAACCTCACTTCACATAAAATGATAAGATTTTTATAGCAAACCCTAATCCATCAAACCCTATTTTAGAACATGACTTGTCTTTGACGAGATCAAGACGAGCCCAAGACGAGGTCAAGACGAGACCATGACGAGTTATGACGAGACCTTGACAAACTCGTGACAAGGCCATGCATGGGCTTGACAAAGCCCTGACGAGTTTTGACAACTCAGCCCACCCTTAATTTTCACAGCTCCAGCCCACTTTCTCCCTTAATTTTTCAGCCAGACCTTGCCCTGCTGCAGCCCGTCTGTATGGTGATTGTGCCAGCCCAACAGCATATCCAGCCCAGCAAAAGTGAAGAGGAGAAGCCGGCCCTATCTCCTTGCCAGCCCTAGAGCACATCGATCCTTCCTGCAGATCACACACTCCTCTAATAGACGTTACAAAGAAACCGTAACTTCCCACTTTTTACGCCTTCCATTACTCCCTCATCTGATACGTTCCATCACCATCAGATCTCTCTTACGCACCTACCACATTTGCAGCAGACGAAGGAAGCAACAGCGAGTAGCCGGACGCCCAGCCTTCTGCACCCGACGTGGTCTTAGCAGACAGATGAGAAGAAGCTCCACCCATTTGCAACAGACGTGAAGATTGCGTGGTGATCAACCCTCTATTACAGCCTCTCTAACGCTGCACATAGGTCCTCAACGCAACAGTAGGCAGCAGCAACGGTCTTCAACATCGATCTTCTGCACGTGGATCTCGCAAGCAGCAAGCCATCCAAGATCTGTCTCCTTTGCACACAGCAGCCCCGGCCTTATACTCCCCTCTGCGACAGGAGGCAAGCGAAGCCGGAGGCACTCCGTTCCTGCTGCACGTGAAGCAGTACACTCCCAAGCAGCCCCTTCCCTGTCGTGCAACCGCCACCAACATCATAGGGACAGATCTCGCCTCTTCACACCAATAGATCTCTTCCAAGCGGCCTCTCCGCTTTTGTGCAACGGCTGGCTCGACAACAACCTTGTGTAACATCCTATCTCCCTTCGAGTCTTGGAATCGAAAAGGTGGATACCCTTGCTTCCTTGCACTTCTTTCCACACCTTTTGCGTCTAATGAATGCTCTTCATGTCTCCTAATCATGCTCAGAACATCCATAGAAGAAACAGTGAGAGGAATCTGAGCTACGGTTTGAGAGTTATTGAGTTTTTGGAAGTGAAGAACAGTCAACTTCGGCCCCAGTTTTGGGTAGGTTAGACTCCACCTTTACTGCTGGTTTTCGGATATATTTTAGTCTATATTGTATAGTATTAGATACTAAAACTTGAGAGGAATCCGAGCTACGGTTTGAGAGTTATTGCGTTCCAAAGTTGACGCCTCATGCAGTTTTTATAAATGTGTTGAGTGTTGGGAAAAACAACAGGTGATGTTGTTTTGTGAGATGGTTTTGAATAAGCTCTTGATCTCCGTTGGGCTTGAATTTTGGATATGATATAGTTGACATATTGTTGTAGAACATATTAAAAATTGGGAGGAATCCAGCGATTGGTTTGGAATTTATGATTTTTTAAAGATTGGGTCGTAAGTAGTTTTTCAGTTATGCTGAAATTTCTAAGTGTTGAGGAAAGGTGCTTGTGATGCAGTTTTCTGAGATAGTTTTAAATAGTCTTTTGATCTCCTTTGCTGATGAAATTTGGATATAATATAGATAAGATTTCATAGTAGAACATACTGAAATTTGAGAGGAATTCGAGTTGCAGTTTAAGAGTTATGGTGTCCCAAAGTAGAGACATTGAGCTGTTTTTCCAGTATTGATTTTTGACCAAGTATAGGAGCATTGTAGTGTAGTAGCCAATTTTAAGGAGTTTTGTAGAAGGGATAGTTGAACAGTTTTAGGAAATTCTTGCTCCTATGAGTAGATTAGATATCATAGATAATTTAGAGATTTATTTTAGAATTTTTATAAATTTATTTTAATTTCATATTTGAAGCTGTAGTTGGACCTTAGTGACTTTTCGGGAAATACAAAAGTGGGTAGTTTCTCTAGTTGTTACCTAAAATCATCCTAGGGAGTAGAATATGGTTAGTTAGCATCAAATAAGAATTTAAGTACGTATTCCGGGTTTTTGGAAGTTTTGGGACCAAGGGTAAAATAGTCATTTTACCATAAATTGGTACTGTATTAAATTTTGTTCTAATAGGATCTACTACCTTAGAAGTCTTAGACTTCTAATTACCTAGAAAGTGTGCCGACACACTTGCCTCCTTTGACAGGGAACCGAGTTATACAATTTTAGATTGAGTTGTGATTAAGAGAGTCGAGATGTGATTCAGGTAAGTCCACGGACTTACTTAGCTGGCTTCTTGTATGAGTGTAATGTGTATGAGTGGTGTTTGTTAGTTATAATAAATAACGAAACCGGATTAGGCCGACTTTATTTACGTAATTGACCCAAGTGTATGATAACGGGTCGTGACATCATCTGCCTAGCTCTTGCGAGAGTCTAGGAGGTTCCCTGCGACCAGCCCAGTCAGGTAGACGGTCAGATGCATTAGTATCATTCCGCGTTGGTAAACGGGGACAGGGGCGAGGTTTGAGAATCCCTCGTGTCACAAAATAAGTATCATTAGTAATAACCTATCACCTAATTAAAGATAATAAAAGGATTGAGTGTTATGTTGATTGTGTATGTTGTGTGTTTGTGCTTTTACCTTTATCCTTATGCATAGAATGTTAGATAACGGTTTTATACCGATTGTAGTTGCCTTGCAGGTTAAGACAGTTGTAGAGAGATCTGGAGGAAATGGTCAGCCGGGTCCACGTACTCATTTAGTTGGGGACGGGAATGTCTTTTGTTCTTCATATGCGTCGTTTTAGTATCTTTTCTTGTAAGGCTGATACGTATTCTTCATGTATATATTGTTTACAGTTTTCAAATGTTTTAAATACTTTTGTGTCTTGTTGTAAGATCCAAGTAAAATTGTTGTCAAACTAAGGTCGGGACCCATTGTGAGGTCTTAACCAGTAGCTCCCCGAGTTCTCAGAATTTGGGGTGTTACAGTATGGTATCAGAGCTCTGGATTGGCAATAATGGCACTTGAAATCTTCTGAAAGACCGAATGTATAAAATAACTAGAACCCGAAAGGGGTCTAAAATTTTCAAAACGGATTTATATTTTTACACACACGCATAGTCGGGTTGTTGGGTTAGTAGTACGTCGGACCACCATTGCTCTCCGTGGATCTCTGCAACTTGGATCGATAGGAGTTAACTTTTAGACTTTTTATGATGTTATTATTATATGTTATACACATGTGGTTGCCTAGCTTGTTAGCATCCCAAAGGATATTTTATATACTTTAGTCATGATATCACGAAGCGATTATCGGCTCATGATAAATGAACTGCGGACTTGACGAATCTCCAACACGAGGCAATGGAATCGGACCTTTAATTGAGTATTATACTCGGGTGGGCTACTTGGTGATCCTTACAAATCACCCAAAGAACAAGTGAGCAAGGAAGTAAAGTTGCAAAGATAATTTTTATCATAAGCACAATCAGATAAGGAAGAAATTCCTGAGTCAGTTCAATTAGAAGGAATAGAAGGTCGTACAAGGAACTCGGGCATACGAGACCGAGAGATGGAATTAGAAGAACCATGCAAGAGACTACAAGAGTGCGGAGTAGAGATAACAATATTGGAACAGGACAAGTAGAATTGAGTACAACCAAGATTTGCGGAATCAAGGACATTACAATCGAGGCGGATGCCCCATAGTCCATTATGGGCGTGAGAAACCAGAAGAGACAGAGTGTCAATCCAGGTGTGAGAATCTAAGTTGCAAGGAATGAAGACCTACAATTGAGTGTAAAAGCGAAAAGGCAGACCCCACAAGTGTGGGGAGGGTTTGACCTCCTCACAGATATAAGAAGTTTGAAAGGAATCGTGACGCCAATATTCAAAGAATGGAAGCCTTTATCAGGGTCAACGGAGTTTCATGAAGGCGATATTACCACCAACACTAGTGAAGAAATGTGTATGGGGGAACGTCCTTGTTGGACTCGAGAGTTCAGGGTAACCCCAATTATCACGGGACCTAAGCCATCAACACAGACGGTCCATGGAAAAGGAACTACAAGTGGATGATCATTATAGCCAAAAGAATTTCAAAGACGCTTGTAAGCTATCGAGAAAAACTTGAAACGACTATTTATGTCAGATGGATGACCCAATCAGACTAGAGGAATGGAGTCAGCCAAAGGAAGTGGAAGGGTTAAAGATAGAACAAACTAAAGAAGTATAAAAAAAATTAATTGAGTAGGTGATGCTTACCAAAGAATTTTAATGCCAAACGGGGTAAGAGAAGAGTAAGTTCGGGATACTGAGATGAGTCAACTATAGACTGACCGACGTCAGTTGAGGATGTGCAAGTGTTGTTGGTATTGACGAGTTATGTACCGTTAAGAAAAGATAATTGCGACTGTGGATTTATAGGGTAGTTTTACCTACGCTGGGAAGATTTCCTCAAGTATGCAACAACAATCTTCTAAGACAACTAAAGGTATAGAGAATAGTGTTAGAGGTTACTTCTTGGTTGGTTAAGATCAAGCTCCGGTCGAGTTTGGTAATTTAGATTCGTGGTAGAGAATTAAGAAAGTAAACGGAAGAAGTTGTTCTCCAATCATTATTTTGTTTCATTAAGGACATTAAGGAAGGTACTTGGTACTTCATCTGGTTAGGACTTATAGTATAATTGGAAGAAAGAGTTTGAGGTTAATCACTTGGGACTCACAGAAAATGTCCTTATGATTTATGAGTGACAACAGAATTATCTGAGTAGCGCAGCGGAAGCGTGGTGAGTTCTAACCCACAGAGCTGAAGTTTAAGATGATGATAGTTGGTGAAATGCATTTCGCTTGGAAGGAACGTGAGATAGGTTACGCAGAGTGACTGAAAATATTGTACGGGAGCTGTATCACCATGAAGTTAGACGGAAAAGTATGTGCATGTAAGAGGTTATACAAGAAGATTAGTACCCTATTATGGATTCAAGTGAATAATGGCGGCTTGTCACCTATTGTCAGATAACTAGTTCGGAATCCAATACGTAACGGAGTATTCTAGAGTGAGTTTTCTTGATGGATTGAGGAAAGAATTAATGATGTAATAAAAGTATTGAGCATGGCTTTCACTAGAAAGCTCAAAGTGAGTAACTACCATCCTGAGTCGAAGATACATAAGAAAGAGAAGCGACAGGAGCATACTTGCAATCTAGTAACCGTGTTTAAAGAAAGCATAATCTCGGAGTAGATTTTATGGGTAATGTTTTGTCGGAACTGAGCGTAGTTGCGTTTTGAGTTAGAGGGATATTATTAGTCCGATAAAAGTAGAGGATACAAGAGTTCGATGTTGATGGTGTGTTAGCGTTTATCGAGTATTTATGATCAAATAACAGTGATATAAGATCACTTTGTGTCTAATACCGTCATTCCGGACATATTCTATGTCACTTAAGATCTTGGGAAATGCGTTGAAAGCCTAGGTTAGAGCTAACGATATATTAGAGATCTATAAATAATATAGTAATGTCAAGTGAACAAAGAGGATGACCACTAGATTTGATTTTTAGTTGTCTCGATCGAGTGTTGGACCAGAAAAGGGTAAATGAGACGATATCTTACCTGAGAATTTAGATGACTGAGTAATATTAAAAGACAAGACCAAGTGGGTCGTGATACGAAGAGCATTGGGCACTTGGTAGAGTGTTGGTAGATGTCCAAGACCTTTGGCGTGAGTGTGTAGTCAGAACCTTTTCAGAAGGCCGGAAGCAAGTGGTCATAACGAAGGGAAGAAAGTTGAATAGAGAGGATCAGACAGTTGAGCCGGATGATACCGGTGAGATATCCGGTAACCACTCTAGAACATGGTAGCAGGCGTTTGTGATCTAAGTACCTGAAAACATTTAAGATTCAAAGATTTTATGAAAAGTTGATAAGGCTACCTAAGATATGGGGGATAGTAAGAGATGTAACATTTCAAAGACCTACGTAGCGATAATTGTAATCTCGGGAGTGACTAGTTAGGGATTGACCTTGTATGTGTGAGATTGTTTGATTGCTTGTTTATTTCTTGATTGAGTGTTTAGTCAGTGATGTGCTCTTTTGGTAACCTTGATGTGCGGGATACTTAGACGTGGAAAGGACGAGACTTTTGTGTAGTGATCAAACACACCAATTTGGTGCCTTAAAGGCCGATCAAGGTTGTCTTACCCTAAGTTTCGAGGCGAAACTTATTTTGAGGGGGATTTGATGTAACGACCGATTTTTTTTTTCGTTACGCTTTGATAGGGTTAGAGCGCTTTGATAGGGTTAGAGGAGTTTAGAAAAACGAAATTAAAATTTTAGTGAGACCAGAGTATACAAGTTTATGGTGAGAGTAGTTTGGGTAGATACCTTATTCTAAGTTTCGGGACGAAACTTATTTTAAGGGGGTACTGATGTAATATCCGGAATTTTTATTCCGTTTAATTCCGTAGCAAACCGGATTTCAATCTTTTGACCCTATCTGTTTACTTAGGCGGACACAGTATCTAAAATTTTTATCATTTTATGTAACCTCACTTCACATAAAATGATAAGATTTTTATAGCAAACCCTAATCCATCAAACCCTATTTTAGAACATGACTTGTCTTTGACGAGATCAAGACGATCCCAAGACGAGGTCAAGACGAGACCATGACGAGTTATGACGAGACCTTGACAAACTCGTGACAAGGCCATGCATGGGCTTGACAAAGCCCTGACGAGTTTTGACAACTCAGCCCACCCTTAATTTTCACAGCTCCAACCCACTTCCTCCCTTAATTTTTCAGCCAGATCTTGCCCTGTTGCTGCCCGTCTATATGGTGATTGTGCCAGCCCAACAGCATATCCAGCCCAGCAAAAGTGAAGAGGAGAAGTCGGCCCTATCTCCTTGCCAGCCCTAGAGCACATCGATCCTTCCTGCAGATCACACACTCCTCTAATAGACGTTACAAAGAAACCGTAACTTCCCACTTTTTACGCCTTCCATTACTCCCTCATCTGATACGTTCTATCACCATCAGATCTCTCTTACGCACCTACCACATTTGCAGCAGACGAAGGAAGCAGCAACGAGTAGCCGGACGCCCAGCCTTCTGCACCCGACGTGGTCTTAGCAGACAGATGAGAAGAAGCTCCACCCATTTGCAACAGGCGTGAAGATTGCGTGGTGATCAACCCTCTATTACAGCCTCTCTAACGCTGCACATAGGTCCTCAACGCAACAGTAGGCAGCAGCAACGGTCTTCAACATCGATCTTCTGCACGTGGATCTCGCAAGCAGCAAGCCATCCAAGATCTGTCTCCTTTGCACACAGCAGCCCCGGCCTTATACTCCCCTCTGCGACAGGAGGCAAGCGAAGCCGGAGGCACTCCGTTCCTGCTGCACGTGAAGCAGTACACTCCCAAGCAGCCCCTTCCCTGTCGTGCAACCGCCACCAACATCATAGGGACAGATCTCGCCTCTTCACACCAATAGATCTCTTCCAAGCGGCCTCTCCGCTTTTGTGCAACGGCTGGCTCGACAACAACCTTGTGTAACATCCTATCTCCCTTCGAGTCTTGGAATCGAAAAGGTGGATACCCTTGCTTCCTTGCACTTCTTTCCACACCTTTTGCGTCTAATGAATGCTCTTCATGTCTCCTAATCATGCTCAGAACATCCATAGAAGAAACAGTGAGAGGAATCTGAGCTACGGTTTGAGAGTTATTGAGTTTTTGGAAGTGAAGAACAGTCAACTTCGGCCCCAGTTTTGGGTAGGTTAGACTCCACCTTTACTGCTGGTTTTCGGATATATTTTAGTCTATATTGTATAGTATTAGATACTAAAACTTGAGAGGAATCCGAGCTACGGTTTGAGAGTTATTGCGTTCCAAAGTTGACGCCTCATGCAGTTTTTATAAATGTGTTGAGTGTTGGGAAAAACAACAGGTGATGTTGTTTTGTGAGATGGTTTTGAATAAGCTCTTGATCTCCGTTGGGCTTGAATTTTGGATATGATATAGTTGACATATTGTTGTAGAACATATTAAAAATTGGGAGGAATCCAGCGATTGGTTTGGAATTTATGATTTTTTAAAGATTGGGTCGTAAGTAGTTTTTCAGTTATGCTGAAATTTCTAAGTGTTGAGGAAAGGTGCTTGTGATGCAGTTTTCTGAGATAGTTTTAAATAGTCTTTTGATCTCCTTTGCTGATGAAATTTGGATATAATATAGATAAGATTTCATAGTAGAACATACTGAAATTTGAGAGGAATTCGAGTTGCAGTTTAAGAGTTATGGTGTCCCAAAGTAGAGACATTGAGCTGTTTTTCCAGTATTGATTTTTGACCAAGTATAGGAGCATTGTAGTGTAGTAGCCAATTTTAAGGAGTTTTGTAGAAGGGATAGTTGAACAGTTTTAGGAAATTCTTGCTCCTATGAGTAGATTAGATATCATAGATAATTTAGAGATTTATTTTAGAATTTTTATAAATTTATTTTAATTTCATATTTGAAGCTGTAGTTGGACCTTAGTGACTTTTCGGGAAATACAAAAGTGGGTAGTTTCTCTAGTTGTTACCTAAAATCATCCTAGGGAGTAGAATATGGTTAGTTAGCATCAAATAAGAATTTAAGTACGTATTCCGGGTTTTTGGAAGTTTTGGGACCAAGGGTAAAATAGTCATTTTACCATAAATTGGTACTGTATTAAATTTTGTTCTAATAGGATCTACTACCTTAGAAGTCTTAGACTTCTAATTACCTAGAAAGTGTGCCGACACACTTGCCTCCTTTGACAGGGAACCGAGTTATACAATTTTAGATTGAGTTGTGATTAAGAGAGTCGAGATGTGATTCAGGTAAGTCCACGGACTTACTTAGCTGGCTTCTTGTATGAGTGTAATGTGTATGAGTGGTGTTTGTTAGTTATAATAAATAACGAAACCGGATTAGGCCGACTTTATTTACGTAATTGACCCAAGTGTATGATAACGGGTCGTGACATCATCTGCCTAGCTCTTGCGAGAGTCTAGGAGGTTCCCTGCGACCAGCCCAGTCAGGTAGACGGTCAGATGCATTAGTATCATTCCGCGTTGGTAAACGGGGACAGGGGCGAGGTTTGAGAATCCCTCGTGTCACAAAATAAGTATCATTAGTAATAACCTATCACCTAATTAAAGATAATAAAAGGATTGAGTGTTATGTTGATTGTGTATGTTGTGTGTTTGTGCTTTTACCTTTATCCTTATGCATAGAATGTTAGATAACGGTTTTATACCGATTGTAGTTGCCTTGCAGGTTAAGACAGTTGTAGAGAGATCTGGAGGAAATGGTCAGCCGGGTCCACGTACTCATTTAGTTGGGGACGGGAATGTCTTTTGTTCTTCATATGCGTCGTTTTAGTATCTTTTCTTGTAAGGCTGATACGTATTCTTCATGTATATATTGTTTACAGTTTTCAAATGTTTTAAATACTTTTGTGTCTTGTTGTAAGATCCAAGTAAAATTGTTGTCAAACTAAGGTCGGGACCCATTGTGAGGTCTTAACCAGTAGCTCCCCGAGTTCTCAGAATTTGGGGTGTTACAGTATGGTATCAGAGCTCTGGATTGGCAATAATGGCACTTGAAATCTTCTGAAAGACCGAATGTATAAAATAACTAGAACCCGAAAGGGGTCTAAAATTTTCAAAACGGATTTATATTTTTACACACACGCATAGTCGGGTTGTTGGGTTAGTAGTACGTCGGACCACCATTGCTCTCCGTGGATCTCTGCAACTTGGATCGATAGGAGTTAACTTTTAGACTTTTTATGATGTTATTATTATATGTTATACACATGTGGTTGCCTAGCTTGTTAGCATCCCAAAGGATATTTTATATACTTTAGTCATGATATCACGAAGCGATTATCGGCTCATGATAAATGAACTGCGGACTTGACGAATCTCCAACACGAGGCAATGGAATCGGACCTTTAATTGAGTATTATACTCGGGTGGGCTACTTGGTGATCCTTACAAATCACCCAAAGAACAAGTGAGCAAGGAAGTAAAGTTGCAAAGATAATTTTTATCATAAGCACAATCAGATAAGGAAGAAATTCCTGAGTCAGTTCAATTAGAAGGAATAGAAGGTCGTACAAGGAACTCGGGCATACGAGACCGAGAGATGGAATTAGAAGAACCATGCAAGAGACTACAAGAGTGCGGAGTAGAGATAACAATATTGGAACAGGACAAGTAGAATTGAGTACAACCAAGATTTGCGGAATCAAGGACATTACAATCGAGGCGGATGCCCCATAGTCCATTATGGGCGTGAGAAACCAGAAGAGACAGAGTGTCAATCCAGGTGTGAGAATCTAAGTTGCAAGGAATGAAGACCTACAATTGAGTGTAAAAGCGAAAAGGCAGACCCCACAAGTGTGGGGAGGGTTTGACCTCCTCACAGATATAAGAAGTTTGAAAGGAATCGTGACGCCAATATTCAAAGAATGGAAGCCTTTATCAGGGTCAACGGAGTTTCATGAAGGCGATATTACCACCAACACTAGTGAAGAAATGTGTATGGGGGAACGTCCTTGTTGGACTCGAGAGTTCAGGGTAACCCCAATTATCACGGGACCTAAGCCATCAACACAGACGGTCCATGGAAAAGGAACTACAAGTGGATGATCATTATAGCCAAAAGAATTTCAAAGACGCTTGTAAGCTATCGAGAAAAACTTGAAACGACTATTTATGTCAGATGGATGACCCAATCAGACTAGAGGAATGGAGTCAGCCAAAGGAAGTGGAAGGGTTAAAGATAGAACAAACTAAAGAAGTATAAAAAAAATTAATTGAGTAGGTGATGCTTACCAAAGAATTTTAATGCCAAACGGGGTAAGAGAAGAGTAAGTTCGGGATACTGAGATGAGTCAACTATAGACTGACCGACGTCAGTTGAGGATGTGCAAGTGTTGTTGGTATTGACGAGTTATGTACCGTTAAGAAAAGATAATTGCGACTGTGGATTTATAGGGTAGTTTTACCTACGCTGGGAAGATTTCCTCAAGTATGCAACAACAATCTTCTAAGACAACTAAAGGTATAGAGAATAGTGTTAGAGGTTACTTCTTGGTTGGTTAAGATCAAGCTCCGGTCGAGTTTGGTAATTTAGATTCGTGGTAGAGAATTAAGAAAGTAAACGGAAGAAGTTGTTCTCCAATCATTATTTTGTTTCATTAAGGACATTAAGGAAGGTACTTGGTACTTCATCTGGTTAGGACTTATAGTATAATTGGAAGAAAGAGTTTGAGGTTAATCACTTGGGACTCACAGAAAATGTCCTTATGATTTATGAGTGACAACAGAATTATCTGAGTAGCGCAGCGGAAGCGTGGTGAGTTCTAACCCACAGAGCTGAAGTTTAAGATGATGATAGTTGGTGAAATGCATTTCGCTTGGAAGGAACGTGAGATAGGTTACGCAGAGTGACTGAAAATATTGTACGGGAGCTGTATCACCATGAAGTTAGACGGAAAAGTATGTGCATGTAAGAGGTTATACAAGAAGATTAGTACCCTATTATGGATTCAAGTGAATAATGGCGGCTTGTCACCTATTGTCAGATAACTAGTTCGGAATCCAATACGTAACGGAGTATTCTAGAGTGAGTTTTCTTGATGGATTGAGGAAAGAATTAATGATGTAATAAAAGTATTGAGCATGGCTTTCACTAGAAAGCTCAAAGTGAGTAACTACCATCCTGAGTCGAAGATACATAAGAAAGAGAAGCGACAGGAGCATACTTGCAATCTAGTAACCGTGTTTAAAGAAAGCATAATCTCGGAGTAGATTTTATGGGTAATGTTTTGTCGGAACTGAGCGTAGTTGCGTTTTGAGTTAGAGGGATATTATTAGTCCGATAAAAGTAGAGGATACAAGAGTTCGATGTTGATGGTGTGTTAGCGTTTATCGAGTATTTATGATCAAATAACAGTGATATAAGATCACTTTGTGTCTAATACCGTCATTCCGGACATATTCTATGTCACTTAAGATCTTGGGAAATGCGTTGAAAGCCTAGGTTAGAGCTAACGATATATTAGAGATCTATAAATAATATAGTAATGTCAAGTGAACAAAGAGGATGACCACTAGATTTGATTTTTAGTTGTCTCGATCGAGTGTTGGACCAGAAAAGGGTAAATGAGACGATATCTTACCTGAGAATTTAGATGACTGAGTAATATTAAAAGACAAGACCAAGTGGGTCGTGATACGAAGAGCATTGGGCACTTGGTAGAGTGTTGGTAGATGTCCAAGACCTTTGGCGTGAGTGTGTAGTCAGAACCTTTTCAGAAGGCCGGAAGCAAGTGGTCATAACGAAGGGAAGAAAGTTGAATAGAGAGGATCAGACAGTTGAGCCGGATGATACCGGTGAGATATCCGGTAACCACTCTAGAACATGGTAGCAGGCGTTTGTGATCTAAGTACCTGAAAACATTTAAGATTCAAAGATTTTATGAAAAGTTGATAAGGCTACCTAAGATATGGGGGATAGTAAGAGATGTAACATTTCAAAGACCTACGTAGCGATAATTGTAATCTCGGGAGTGACTAGTTAGGGATTGACCTTGTATGTGTGAGATTGTTTGATTGCTTGTTTATTTCTTGATTGAGTGTTTAGTCAGTGATGTGCTCTTTTGGTAACCTTGATGTGCGGGATACTTAGACGTGGAAAGGACGAGACTTTTGTGTAGTGATCAAACACACCAATTTGGTGCCTTAAAGGCCGATCAAGGTTGTCTTACCCTAAGTTTCGAGGCGAAACTTATTTTGAGGGGGATTTGATGTAACGACCGATTTTTTTTTTCGTTACGCTTTGATAGGGTTAGAGCGCTTTGATAGGGTTAGAGGAGTTTAGAAAAACGAAATTAAAATTTTAGTGAGACCAGAGTATACAAGTTTATGGTGAGAGTAGTTTGGGTAGATACCTTATTCTAAGTTTCGGGACGAAACTTATTTTAAGGGGGTACTGATGTAATATCCGGAATTTTTATTCCGTTTAATTCCGTAGCAAACCGGATTTCAATCTTTTGACCCTATCTGTTTACTTAGGCGGACACAGTATCTAAAATTTTTATCATTTTATGTAACCTCACTTCACATAAAATGATAAGATTTTTATAGCAAACCCTAATCCATCAAACCCTATTTTAGAACATGACTTGTCTTTGACGAGATCAA
Organism: Fagopyrum esculentum; assembly: GCA_033239045.1. Lineage (NCBI taxonomy): Eukaryota > Viridiplantae > Streptophyta > Magnoliopsida > Caryophyllales > Polygonaceae > Fagopyrum > Fagopyrum esculentum. The sequence continues at coordinate 122,283,339 of BSUD01000008.1, read as the reverse complement.
GACGATCCCAAGACGAGGTCAAGACGAGACCATGACGAGTTATGACGAGACCTTGACAAACTCGTGACAAGGCCATGCATGGGCTTGACAAAGCCCTGACGAGTTTTGACAACTCAGCCCACCCTTAATTTTCACAGCTCCAACCCACTTCCTCCCTTAATTTTTCAGCCAGATCTTGCCCTGTTGCTGCCCGTCTATATGGTGATTGTGCCAGCCCAACAGCATATCCAGCCCAGCAAAAGTGAAGAGGAGAAGTCGGCCCTATCTCCTTGCCAGCCCTAGAGCACATCGATCATTCCTGCAGATCACACGCTCCTCTGATAGACATTACAAAGAAACCGTAACTTTCCACTTTTTACGCCTTCCATTACTCCCTCATCTGATACGTTCTATCACCATTAGATATCTCTTACACACCTGCCACATTTGCAGCAGACGAAGGAAGCAGCAACGAGTAGCCGGACGCCCAGCCTTCTGCACCCGACGTGGTCTTAGCAGACAGATGAGAAGAAGCTCCACCCATTTGCAACAGGCGTGAAGATTGCGTGGTGATCAACCCTCTATTACAGCCTCTCTAACGCTGCACATAGGTCCTCAACGCAGCAGTAGGCAGCAACAACGGTCTTCAACATCGATCTTCTGCACGTGGATCTCGCAAGCAGCAAGCCATCCAAGATCTGTCTCCTTTGCACACAGCAGCCCCGGCCTTATACTCCCCTCTACGACAGGAGGCAAGCGAAGCCGGAGGCACTCCGTTCCTGCTGTACGTGAAGCAGTACACTCCCAAGCAGCCCCTTCCCTGTCGTGCAACCGCCACCAACATCATAGGGACAGATCTCGCCTCTTCACACCAATAGATCTCTTCCAAGCGGCCTCTCCGCTTTTGTGCAACGGCTGGCTCGACAACAACCTTGTGTAACATCCTATCTCCCTTCGAGTCTTGGAATCGAAAAGGTGGATACCCTTGCTTCCTTGCACTTCTTTCCACACCTTTTGTGTCTAATGAATGCTCTTCATGTCTCCTAATCATGCTTTGAACATCCATAGAAGAAACAGTGAAGATATAGGAGTTTGCTGAGTTTTTGGAAGTGAAGAACAGTCAACTTCGGCCCCAGTTTTGGGTAGGTTAGACTCCACCTTTACTGCTGGTTTTCGGATATATTTTAGTCTATATTGTATAGTATTAGATACTAAAACTTGAGAGGAATCCGAGCTACGGTTTGAGAGTTATTGCGTTCCAAAGTTGACGCCTCATGCAGTTTTTATAAATGTGTTGAGTGTTGGGAAAAACAACAGGTGATGTTGTTTTGTGAGATGGTTTTGAATAAGCTCTTGATCTCCGTTGGGCTTGAATTTTGGATATGATATAGTTGACATATTGTTGTAGAACATATTAAAAATTGGGAGGAATCCAGCGATTGGTTTGGAATTTATGATTTTTTAAAGATTGGGTCGTAAGTAGTTTTTCAGTTATGCTGAAATTTCTAAGTGTTGAGGAAAGGTGCTTGTGATGCAGTTTTCTGAGATAGTTTTAAATAGTCTTTTGATCTCCTTTGCTGATGAAATTTGGATATAATATAGATAAGATTTCATAGTAGAACATACTGAAATTTGAGAGGAATTCGAGTTGCAGTTTAAGAGTTATGGTGTCCCAAAGTAGAGACATTGAGCTGTTTTTCCAGTATTGATTTTTGACCAAGTATAGGAGCATTGTAGTGTAGTAGCCAATTTTAAGGAGTTTTGTAGAAGGGATAGTTGAACAGTTTTAGGAAATTCTTGCTCCTATGAGTAGATTAGATATCATAGATAATTTAGAGATTTATTTTAGAATTTTTATAAATTTATTTTAATTTCATATTTGAAGCTGTAGTTGGACCTTAGTGACTTTTCGGGAAATACAAAAGTGGGTAGTTTCTCTAGTTGTTACCTAAAATCATCCTAGGGAGTAGAATATGGTTAGTTAGCATCAAATAAGAATTTAAGTACGTATTCCGGGTTTTTGGAAGTTTTGGGACCAAGGGTAAAATAGTCATTTTACCATAAATTGGTACTGTATTAAATTTTGTTCTAATAGGATCTACTACCTTAGAAGTCTTAGACTTCTAATTACCTAGAAAGTGTGCCGACACACTTGCCTCCTTTGACAGGGAACCGAGTTATACAATTTTAGATTGAGTTGTGATTAAGAGAGTCGAGATGTGATTCAGGTAAGTCCACGGACTTACTTAGCTGGCTTCTTGTATGAGTGTAATGTGTATGAGTGGTGTTTGTTAGTTATAATAAATAACGAAACCGGATTAGGCCGACTTTATTTACGTAATTGACCCAAGTGTATGATAACGGGTCGTGACATCATCTGCCTAGCTCTTGCGAGAGTCTAGGAGGTTCCCTGCGACCAGCCCAATCAGGTAGACGGTTAGATGCATTAGTATCATTCCGCGTTGGTAAACGGGGACAGGGGCGAGGTTTGAGAATCCCTCGTGTCACAAAATAAGTATCATTAGTAATAACCTATCACCTAATTAAAGATAATAAAAGGATTGAGTGTTATGTTGATTGTGTATGTTGTGTGTTTGTGCTTTTACCTTTATCCTTATGCATAGAATGTTAGCTAACGGTTTTATACCGATTGTAGTTGCCTTGCAGGTTAAGACAGTTGTAGAGAGATCTGGAGGAAATGGTCAGCCGGGTCCACGTACTCATTTAGTTGGGGACGGGAATGTCTTTTGTTCTTCATATGCGTCGTTTTAGTATCTTTTCTTGTAAGGCTGATACATATTCTCCATGTATATATTGTTTAAAGTTTTCAAATGTTTTAAATACTTTTGTGTCTTGTTGTAAGATCCAAGTAAAATTGTTGTCAAACTAAGGTCGGGACCCATTGTGAGGTCCTAACTAGTAGCTCCCCGAGTTCTCAGAATTTGGGGTGTTACAAACAAAACCGTAGATCAACGACGCTTATAACGGATAGTTCGCAAACTATCAACATTACTTGATGTATACCGGATATTAATCCGTTATTAATTAAAATTATAGTTCAATTTAATCAAAAGGTAAAAAAATGTATGATTGGTTTAATCTTCAAATCCTCTAATTATGCAAGTTCTCAAACTATAACAGTAGGTCAACGACCCATATACGGATAATCGATGTGTGATAGCAAAATCGTTAAAAATACTTAATGACCCACAAAATAGTAGGTCAACGACCCATAAAACAATAGGTGAACGACCCATATAAGAAATACTAATCCATTATGAATAAAAAAATATAATTCATTTAGCCAAAAGGCCAAGAAATGTATGATTTGTTTTATCTTCAAACCCTCTATCTATACAAGTTCTCAAACCATCAACCTTACATGATAATCGATGTGGGATAGCAAAATCGTTGAAAATAATATTAATCCGTTATGAATAAAAACTATACTTCAACTTTTATCTTCAAACCCTTTATTTATATAAGTTTTCAAACCATTAACATTATTTAATAATCGATGTGGGGTGGTAAAATCACTAGAAATAATATTATTCGTCTTAAATAAAAATTATAATTCAACTTAACAAAAAGGATAAGAAATGTATGATTTGTTTAATCTTCAAACCCTCTATTTATACAAGTTCTCATACAGTAGATCAACGACTCATAAAATAGTAGGTCGATTGTAACATCTAGAATTTTTGTTCCGGTTTTGATCCTTGAGACTTCTTTCGGAACCACTTAAGTATTGCCGAAAGAGAGTCTCCGATCTTGCGGCTCAGAAGGCCGCGGGCGCAACGACCTTGTCACCGCGTCGCGGCAGAGTTATGCCGCGGGTGCGGTTTTCACAAGCTATCTGTTGTAACCGTCACCCGATCTTTCCGCTAATAGAAGATCTGATCTTCCTTATGAGCCGTTTCTTCCGACTCTCCAACCCTAGCAGCCTGCACCTCCTTTTACAGCCTTGTTTCTCCTCTTACGTAACTCTTTCTCATTCTTTCTCCCTTCGATTCTCTTCTTCTCCATTGGTGATTCATACGTCCAGGTTACTGTGTTGCAGTCTTCTTCATCGTGGGATTTCTACCGCAGGTTTATTAGTAAGTTCTCCTCCCTCTCGTTCTTCTTTTGCAATCCTCCTCCTCCTCCTCCTTCTTCTTCTTCTTCTTCTTCGCAAGAATCAAGATTTAGTCTTGATTCTAGGTATGCCTTGTGTCATATGTGATTAAGTGAATCCAGGGCTTAGAAGTGGGTTGTTGTGTAAGAATAACAGTGAAGAGTAGAGCCGTCGTGGAAGGTCTGTTGTATGTCGAAGGATTTCGACTGTCACTTGGAGGAGACCCGCACCCGCGCCTGTGCAGACCTGCACCCGCGTCCTTCTTCAGTTGCCGCCCCCACACCTTTTGATCACCACGGTCGCGGCATCAGAAGCCTTGTCACCGCGCCCGCGCCTTCCTTACCCGCGGTCGCGCCTAACCTCTAGTGAGTATCGACTTAGTGGTATGTCACTTCCTCCTTTCTTCCTTGTTGTTCCTTGATCTAGATCATGCTAGGTTGGATCTAGATGAACTAGGGTGAATGTCAATTAGTGGCTTGTGGTTTCCTAAAAGTTTGGATGAGGTTTAGAGCCCTTTAGGTAGTTGTGTTGATGTGGATATTTGAGGATCTTGAGACTAAGAGTAGTGTCTCCTAGCATAGTGTTGTGATCTGGTTAGGATCCTTGAGACTAGAAGTAGAAAACTTCTAGCAAGTTGTAGTGGACCTTGTAGATGTCAATGAGACTAGAAGTAAAGACTTCTAGCATGTTGGTAGATTCTGATATGGGATGCCTTGTCTGAGCAGACATAAGTTCCTTTCCCGCGGATAGTTGAGCGTTGTCGGAACTGAGTTACCTTTGATACAGGTAAGTCCTTGGACTTACTTAGCTGCCTTTTATGTGTTAACATAGTTATGATAGTAGTGTGTGTTGGATGTTCTATGATTAAGAACATGCTAGGACGACCTTATATGATAATTGACCCAAGTGTATGATAACCGGGCAGTGATAACTTGTCCAGTTCTACAGGAGACTGGGAGGTTCTCTGCGACTAGTCCAGACAGGTAAACGGTGAGATGCATCGGATCCATTCCTGTTTGTATAAGGGGAAAGAGGCGAGTTTTGGGAGATTCTTGTGTCACAACAAAAGTTGAACTAGATAGTGAACGGCCTAATAGTATGGTGCGCTAACACCAAAAAAATAAAAACTAATAGTATGGTGCATTAACACAAAAAAAAAACTAAAAGCACCTATGGTGCGTTAACACCAAAAAAAAAAGAAGAGAAAGTCTAATAGCACCATAGTGTGTTAATGACAACGAAAATATTAAAAAAAAACTAAACGTATCTTGGGTGCGTTAATCTCTTATTTGTCTAATTAGGGGTGACCCATACAATGGGTGAAAATAATTTTCCCCCAAAGGAAATGTTCACTTTGATTTTTATGCGTACAACAATATTCATTGTAAAATTAGGAGATCGTGATCAGAAACATGGGTTGCAGAGTGAAGGTCAATATTGCACAATAGATGAAAATACTGTGCAGACATGAATAAAATGGCCAACTAAGTTTTTTACCACTATTACTCTATTAAGAGTACCCATAGTATAATATAAATTTGTTAAGTAAATATATCATTAAATTTTTAACTGTCAAAACAATGAGTGGGGAATTAATCTACGCTCATGGCAGATACGATAAAAAATGAAAACATATCTTGAAAACACTAATTCTTGTAATATGTTCGACTTCATTTCGAACAACATTATGTTCACCTTCAATTTCAAGTAACCTTATAGTAATTCTGGTAACATTATATTCGCCTTCAATGACGTAATTCTAGATATATCGAGTTTCTATTATGGTAATATTAGTATGTTGATGTGATTCTGGTATTAAGCAATATGTTTGATTCAACATGTTTCTGGTATGCTCATTTCTGGTAAACATACGTGTTCTTTTTTTGGTATTGCACATTATCTTTAATTATGGTATTATTTTTTTTATGCATACGTGTTATGTTTCTGACATTGTTTATGTGGTGTGTTTCTGGTATGCTCATTTATGGTATCCCACATTATCTTTGAATAATCATGATTTTGGTATTATTTTTTCTAGTATGCATAAGTGTTATGTTTTTGGTATTGTTTATGTGGTGTGTTTCTGATATGCTTATTTCTATTATGAGACGTTATCTGTTTTTGATATAGTTTGGTTTGTTACACAGAGGAAGCTAGTAGAGATGCGTTATAAAGTGGGTTAAAATCCCCCAATTGTTTTAACTTAAAATCAATTAGAGTGGGTAAAAATTAAAGGGGTCTACAAAACAAAAGTCCATTGAAGTTTAATTAATTGACATAATATCCTTTATAGTAGAAACTTGAAGGTTTTTTACGTTCCTCGTTAGTTGCATTTGAAGGTAGTGAGTTTTGAGCGAAAATTGTTGTTGGAGCGAACATATGCGAGGAGGAGTGGATGAACCTCCTTTCTTTGCTTTTTTTTTTTGTTGGCGACAATTGCACGCCGGTAGGTTGAGCCCTAGGGCGAACGTAGTTGGCGTCCTAAGGAGTTGATAGGAAGGAATGAAATGAGATCTTGATAACCCTCCTCCCTTCATTGATCTTTGTTTTGTTGTTGTCAATATGATGCTTGTAGATTGCACTCTAGGACACAAGTAGATTAGCATCATAGGATATAGGACAAAAGTAGCTTAGTGTATTAGAGTAGCTTAGTCCCTAGGATGCAAGTATGTTAATGTCCTAGGGAGTTGATATAAAAAATACAATGAAGACTTGATATATCATCCTCCCTTCTTTATTTTTCGTTTAGTTGGTGTCAATATTACATTGATAAGTTGGCCCATAGAAATACGCATGTAGATTAGTGTCCTAGTATAAGTTGTACCCTATAACGCAAGTAGGTTAGCGTTGTTGATTGTGATATCATGTGACATCATGTAAAATTTAGTAATCACAAAGTCTATTTTTATTTACGTGATATTTATTATATAACATAAATACTTATAACTTTAACCATCTTTAACACTTATGTAGGCGGTGCATGCAACTTAAGACTCAAACGACTATAGTAATATGATCTTCAGGGCCGGCTCGATGGGGTCCATAAGGTCCCATCGAACAGGGCCCCCGAAGTTTTGGGGCCCCATTATATAAAAAAAAGTTAAATATATGTTACAAAAATCGCTTAGTCTAGATGGTAACGTATCACTCTTTTTCTTGTTTTTTTCTTATGTTCGAGCCTCACTCACCACCTTTTAATTTTCATTTTACTTTTTATACCTCCCTCTTTTGAAATTTTTTTTTCTTTTCCAAATCAAATTTGGACGATTTCTTCATGGATTTTATATATATATATATATATATATATATATATATATATATATATATATATATATATATATATAGATTTTAGTTCAAGTGAGGAGAGAGCTTGTAGATAGGAATTAGGAGGGTTGTGAGCCATTGGATGAGTTTTAAATCAAGGGTTCACACACGTTCATCATTAATGGCATTTTTGTAAATTGACTTAAAATTTGGAAAAATCCCCTACGTTCATAGATAGGTGATCAGTGTTCATACTTTTATATGTCATTGTTCATGTTTTTATTCATCGGTGTTCATAGTATTTTTATTCATCAAAGTGTCATGTTCATTTATTCTTTTGTGTTTATTTTATAATACATAGATGTTCATTTACAATATATAACCACAAAAAATAAATAAAAAAAATTCATCACAAAACGTGAAAATATGATCATAATATGTTATGTATGTGTAAAAGTTATAGATAAGTCACTAGTGTTCATACTTTTATACGTCATTGTTCATGTTTTTATTCATCGGTGTTCATACTTTTATACGTCATTGTTCATGTAAATTTGATCATAATATGTTATGTATGTATAAAACAGACATCAATGCATTGAACACTAAAAAAAAGACAACATTGCATTAAACACTATCCAAATTAATGAGCTTCATGAACCCACTTCACAAAATACTTTCCACCCTCCATAATCTTAAACGCAACTCTTGCATTACAATCACATCGATTGGAAGTTGTCTTCCTTTTGCCCGTACTATGTTTGCCATTTTTTTACCTTCCCTTGTCCATACCAAAATACTTCCTCAACACAACATTGTTGGGTTTTTGATTACATGAAACACGAATCTCAAATTCACAAATAGAGGTCTCTTATAGAAGTCCTCAACTTCCTCCACACTTTAAAATTGTTGATCAACATGTAGCTTCAATGTATAATCACAAATTAGAACCCAATTGGTAGAGTAATTTGGAGTTACTTGTATAATAGTTCCACCTTCATTCATGGAGCATTCGCCCTCAATCCCGACACAATGATTGGTGATGATTGCGTACCCAACATCACTGAATCTGTAAAACAATGTAAAACTATACTAGTGTAAGTTCATGCATTTTATTCATTGGTGTTCATACTTTTATACGTCATTGTTCATGTTTTTATTCTTCGGTGTTCATAATTTTTATTTCATGTTCATGTAAATATTTTAGATTATTTTCCTATTAGACATTTTGTCGAACAATTGACGTGCACACTAAAAAAAGCTTATAGATTGTTTCAATTGGAAGTATTAGACCAACTCAACATATGTATATACATATATGATCTCAATCAAACCTATCAAAACAAAAAATGATTCAACAAATTTGATTTCAAAAATAAACATCAATCATAATGATTCCTAAACTATAAGAATGAAAAACCTAAACTTTGATAATAGAAATTTCGAAGAGACAATACCTGAATCGTCTTGTATTCTCTTTGATTTCATCATTTTTATATAATACGTCTTTGATTTGGTTGAAAATCGGCCAAATATAGAGCTTGTTGGATGAAGAATGTGAGAGTGTTGTGATTTATGAGTCGGTCGATCGGCGAGAGTGTTGTAGTGTTGTACTTTTTTTTTTTTTCCAGATTTATGTAATTATAAGATGCCATTAATGATGAGTGTTTGTGAGCCATTGATTTAAATTTGATCCAATGGCTCACATAGCTCCTAATTTCTATCCATAAAGCTTCTCCTCACCGGAACTAGTATATATATATATATATATATATATATATATATATATATATATATATATATATATATATATATATGGCGTACTTTGTATATATAATTTTCGATTTTTTCCCGCTCTGTAAGGGGACTAATATTATTTTTTGAGAAGGGCTCCAGAAATCATTGATACGGCCCTAATGATCTTCAAAGGAGCATGTCGCGAGTTCTGATTTTCCCCAAACTTTTGGTGAAAAAGGTTTTCATAGCATCCTTTATTGCTTGTTTGTTTATAATTATCGGAATATCCACTTTCTACATGGTTTACCCTAACTACGGTGACCAATACCTTTGATACAAAGCTCTTTCACAACCTAATTTTAAAAAGTGACTTAACGTTAAACGCTTAAACAATGTTCTAATCTCCGTTAAGATTCATCTGATTCTCTTTTAAGTGGTATTGCAACGGAGGTAAGCAACAGTGCTAATGATTTCTCAATGTGTATTTCCTTTGTTACTTGATTTCTGCCTATGGTAATCATTTTAAGTGGGTATTTAACATATATTATTATGAAAGCACAAATCCATAATGTGCCACGAAGCATCACAGAAATCCACCACGTTTTGCATGTTGAGCTCTCTTTACATGACCGGCATGTGTCACCGAGCAATCCAAATCATCAAACACCATTAATTTATTACTAATTTTGAATTATAAAAGCAATTTTCCATACAAACCATGTCTTAGTTAGCTTTCAGTAGAGCATCCATGGCCAGTACAAGAGAGGAGTTCGGGAGCAGAACGCACTACAACGATGAATTCGGCAACTCCGTTGACCAGCCCACCACCATCGCAACCTACGGCCAGCCCAGCAGCACCGACGACCCTTCCCACGCATATGGCACACCTGAAACCGCTGCTGGTGGCGGGCAGCAGCAGAGGCGGAGGCCGGCTGCGGTGGATCCCGACTACGACCCAACTCAGCGACGTGGGACGACAACCGGAGAGTATGGAAGAAGTGGGATAGGATTCATGGACAGAGCCAAGGAGAAGTTGGATGGAATTGGTGGTTTTAAAGAGGACCCTGGACACACCGCCACTACAGGCCGCAGGGATGAAGGAGATGGAGGGCTAAAGGGGTTGGTTGAGAAGATCAAAGAGAAGGTCACTTGATGGATTAGATTCTCAATGACTGATCATATAGGTGGCGGTCATGCAAGTGATTTTTGGTGATACGCATCATACCACATGTCTTCTTTTTTTTTCCAAAAAAAAAAAAAAAGATTAGGGTCATTTGTTCTCTAAAATGTTAAGAAAATATGCAATGCCTATATCGATCCACTAAGTTTGCCAAGTCATCTGGTACTAATGTAATAGACTTTGTTTTTCCTCGCAAAAGTAGCTAACATTTTTTTAAAAAAAACGGTTAGTAGGTTAGTGGATCGAAAGGCCGAAAAAAATGGACGAATTAACCGTCGTAATAGTTCACAAAAAGAAATATACAAAAATACATTCGGAAAAAAAGTTTTCAAAGGAGGGAGAAAGCAGATGATCCTCGGACTAAACATTATTTACTTGTAGTTCAGTTTTGTCTAAATAAAACCTTACCGGCCGTCGAGAAACTACAAATTGGTATACGGGCTACTCGACTCAAGCTCAACTCTCCGTCAAGAATTCGTACACGCTCCGTCAAGAAACAACAAATTGGAAAACGGCCTAATCAACTTTAGCATGATGTATCAAGAGACTGAAATTTACAAACTGGTAGGCGGACAAATCAACTTAAGCCTGCTGTATCAAGATACTGGAAATTTGGTGTAACAAGACTGACATTATTCGAAAGTAGTGTAAAATAGATGGACGGGCTATCCGTAGAGAGACCATAATTGATAGCCCGGTTTCGGGCTCTGCTTATGTTTGATGTACCGAGAGACATGACCACAAATAGACCCCAAGAAACCAGGCCCCATGCTAATCGTAAAAAAAAAAATCAGTCCACAGAAACCACAAATCAGAAGGCTCGCTAATCGTCAAGAAGCTACAAATGGGGAGACAGGCTAATCAGCTTAAGTTTGGTGTATACACTATACAGCGTAAACGTCAAAAACCACATGGACCACAGGCTAATCAGCTTGGTGTATATCAAGATGTGAGACCGAGATAAATTGATGACGTAATTGTCAGAAAATCACTAGTCCACAACAAACCACAAATCGATGGCTAGCCAATCTTAACAAATATAGCTTAGTCGACAAACCTTCTATCAAATTTATATTTTATGCACAGGATTATTTATTTGATATTTCAGTTTTGGTTGGATTTAATTTGAAACTAGTAACCAGCCTCATTGACCACATAAAAATATAAAATGGCTAAATACAAAAGAAGAGGAAATTGACAAGATCAAACTACCACCAACAACTGACACAAGTGGGGCTCTTGACCATGGTGACCACACTTTTGACAGACCACATTCAAAATTATGCTTGATTGTGGTGCTTATAATGATGGTTGATTTATCTATATGGTGTCTCTGGCATCATATAGTCATAATCTATACAGTTGAAGGAACAATTATCACTTTCATGAGCCGTTTGAGATGTAGATTTAACTGTGGCCTTGTAATTTCAGGTTTGAAACAGCAAGAGTAACCAAAATGATTGAAGCAAAGAATGCAAGCAAAATATCATATTATATCAAGATCGGTTATACTCGAATGGCTGCCAGTGAGCCATTGAATAAGGCAATATACTAATGATCATACTCAAAAGCATAGCAACAGAGTTCTTAATGATCCCAATCCCCAAATTCTCAAAGGACAGCTAAAAATGTACAGAGGATAGCAAGACATGACATTTTAAATAAGCAGATAGAAAACATTGTAAATCCATTTCTAGAGTTGTAGAAATGCAAAGACAGTCAATAACCAGAAGTAGGAGAAGGGGAGTTACAGTATCACTTAGCAACCATGGCCTGAGCTTGAGCCTCCTGTTGTTGCTGGTAGTTTAGCGGCCTCCTGAACAGCATGATGTGTGGCTCCGGGCGATGGATCGCATAGTGTACCCATCCTCGGCTCTGCTGAACTCCAATTGCTCGCCACTCATTCTACACATGATCAATAACACAGACCAATTATCAACAATAGGTCTTATTTATCCATCCAGTAATCTAGTGTTTTCACGCTTTTCCCTTCAAATATGCATACCTAATACTCAGGTTTCCTAGGAACTTTTTCTTCATATGTTGCAAATACTAACGCCATCTAACCAAAATTAGGATAAAACCGCGAGTTACCTCAGAGAGAAGTCGATTCTTGGGAAGAAGTTTGGCAACTTCTGGAGGGAGGACGACATGCCTGAAACAAAAACACCATTGCGAGATCCATAACTGCAATGAAATAACATATACAACAACAGAATTGCAAACCGGAAATTAACTTGACGAACCTGTACTCGTAAGTGTCATCCATATATTTCTCAGAGTACTGGATCTGCCCCATTTTTTGTATACAGACGAGCGATCGAACTGAAGTTCAGCAGTGAAAGTATGAAATTAGGGTTTTGTAAACAACTATCATCAAATAAAAACCTGCTGCAATCAATCAAAGCAGAATAAAAATAAATAGAGGCTGGAAATCGAATTCATAGAAAGTGGAGAACGAGAAATCGAATTCGTGGAAAGCGGAAGATGATCGTACGTGTACCTACGAGCCACGAAGACGCAGCAGAAGCGAGAGGGGAGATGACAGAGGGTGTAAGAGAAATGGAGGAGCGGGGACGCTTTTAAAGAGCAAGGTATAGGACGGACAGTGTAGTAGGGAGAAATAAAACACAACAACATGAGTGGCTGAACCAAAATTGGCCCATTTTTTCTTAGAAACGACCTACAAGAGTACAAGACTACAGCTACAAAGTTTGACGTAATTGTTATTTGTACAATCTTCTTGATTTCTGAATATGTATGACCCTTTAATAAAAAATGTTTGAAAAGATTTAATAATCACTATTATAAATGTTTATAGGTCGTAACTTGAATAATGATAAAAGATTACTATCCAGTTAGACAAAACGGTCCAATTTACGCGCGGTGGAAACGGAAATTCCGAAAATTTTGGGATTGCGCCTCTCGTTCCCACTATGAATGCGTCTCATTGGTGTAACGGGAGTGTGTCTCAGGGTAGTTTCCTGCAAACTTCGAACGTAGCTCCAATGATCATAATATTAACAGTTGGATTCATTTTCGTGCGCACCACAGATGGCCTCCCGGGCTCCATGAGAATGAGCCCCGCGGATGCAGTGGGAGTGCGCCCCATATGCCCAAAACGCTTGAGCAACAATTACACGTCCCCGAAACCATGTCGGGCGCACCCGCACTCTGTTTATGCCCCGTACCCGTACTCTACAATAGGGCAAGGTGAGTTTGCATTTCATCTGATAGTGAACTATATCTCCCCTGACCCGCAATGCAGGGAGAATGTATGGGATGAGCTATCTTTGATTATACAGAATTCTTTATTACATGTGGTTCTCGGGGGAGACATGAATGTTATTAGATGCACATAGGAGAGTCAGGGGGTTCTAGCAAACTCTCTCGGTTCTCAGTGGAGTTTGGTCACTAGATCAATGATAACCATCTCATTGATATCGGCTCCTCTTTTACATGGTCTTGTGGGAGAACAACACATAGTAGATTGTCTAAGCGGCTTGACAGTCTTAATGACACCGAATGGGAGACTCTTGTGGCCTGAGGTAAAGGTTAGACATCTTCCCTACCTCTCATCGGATTATAACCCGTTACTCTTGTGTTTTGATAAGGGTAGTTCGGGTGATCCTAAGTGACGACCTTTCAGGCTCAAAGCCACTTGGTTGACCCATTCGGACTTTGCTCAACTTATTGAGGAAGCCTGGGATAAGCTAGCGCTCCTCCTGTATGCTCTTCAAAAGCTTCATATTTTCTTGAGGAAGTGAAATAGAAATGAGTTTGGCAATATTCACCAAAGAAAATAATCCCTTGTGAAGAACCTAGAGGATATCAATGGGAGTCTTGTGTAAACGCTACGGATGTCGTTTTCAACCAAGAGAGAGAGGTTGGTGTGAAACTAGAGAAGGCCTTGGTGCAAGAAGAGTTTTCGTGGTTTCAAAAGTCGAGACAACAATGTGTTTATGCGGGGATAAGAACACAACATTCTTCCATTTATCCACAATCATTTAGGAAATATCGGAATAGGATTGAGATGTTGAAGCTTGATACTAGCGAGCGGTGTTAGGATCAGGGGGCTTTGGAGAAACATGTTGTTATGTTTTTCAAAAGCCTTTACGGTCCAAACGACCTTCATCAACTGACATCCATCTCTAGAGGGGGCTTCCCTCGACTTTCTAACTTTCAGATTTCCTTGCTATCAGACCTTGTGATGAGTCGGAGATTGTGGATGTGGTCAAGGGGATGGGTGCGCTTAAAGCCCTATGCCCGGATGGTTTTCAACCCATCTTTTATCAAAAATTACACAGTTTGGTGGGGGCTCTCTTTCTCGTTTTGTAAGGGATTTTTTTTGCCACTGGTACTCTATTGTCGTCTTCTAATGAGACTTTAATCATTCTTATCGGAAAAGTGGCGAAGCAAGAAATGATCCAACAAATTATACCGATAAGTTTATGTAATGTGCGCTACAAGGTTATTACAAACTCTTTGCTAACCGTTTAAAGGTTGTAATAACTTTTTAGTAAGTCCTATGCAAACCAGTTTTATCCCTGGACAGTAAATTTCAGAAAATATTGTGTTGGTCCAAGAAGTCATCCATTAGAAGAAGAAGAAGAAGAAGAAGAAGAAGAAGAGGAAGCGAGGGTGGATGGTGCTAAAGCTAGATCTCAAGAAGGCCTATGACATGCTTCGGTGGGGGTTTATTGTTGATACCCGGCAAGACTTGCACTTATCGGCTGACTAGTGGATAGGGTAGAGGCGTGTATCTCTTCTAGCTCTACGAGGATCTTGTGGAACAGGGAGCGTACATAGTAGTTTTCTATGAGTACAGGTTTGAGACAAGGGGATCATTTATCCCCCTATCTTTTTGTCTAATGCGTGGAGAGACTTGGCCATTTGATAGATAAGGCGGCAAGGGGTGGAATCTATATAGTTTTCGAGAGGAGGACCGGTCCTTTCTCACCTATTTTTTGGAAACGAAATTTTGCTTTTTGCGGAGGCTTCTAGCCCGCAACTCCGGGTTTTGAAGCAAATTTTGGACGAATTTTGTGGAGCATCGAGCTAAAAGGTTAGCCTCACTAAGTCACACCTCTATGTGCCCCATAACGTTAGAGGGGATCTAAAAATACAACCGAGTGAGATTTGTGGCATTCCTTCGACTCGAAACCTGGAATTGTAACTTGGAGTCCCGATTCTACATGCTTTTGTTTTGAAAGAAACTTTTATCCCTTTGCTCGAGAAGGTGACTACGCGCGTAGCAGGGTGGAAGAATCGCTCCTTGAGCATTGTGGGGGGTACAACTTTTGTTTGGGGAAGTGTTGGAGGTAGGAAAAAGGTCTATCTCTTAAAACAGGGTTACTATTGGCGCGGACATCCGACACACGCGGAGTCCGCCCCCGCGTCAAGCCAGGCATAGGCGCAGTGCACCTCCGCGCCAGCTTGGGGTGCAGGCGCAGTCCTCCTGCGCATGAGGGTGACCTGCTCCTGCCTCCATTTTTCTTCTTCCCTGCTCCCGTTCCTCCTCTTCCATGCTTTACTTCCCTTCTTTTATTGGCGTGGAGTCGGAGTCTGCATGCGCCCCAGTCCGGATGCATTTGTAATGCGCCCCATTGGAGCGGATTGAAAATCTGGCCCAGCCCGGGCGGAGTCGGACTCCGACTTATCCGTGTTGTTTCTGCTTCCGAATAACATCACTCCTCTTAAAATGAGAGAAGTTATGCCATCCTTTGGAATGCGGTGGTTTGGGGTTTTGACTTGTGATCGAAGCGAATCTTAAACTTGGGTGGAGATTGTTTGAGAATAGAGATAGTTGTGGGATCAAATTTTATTACGTAAATATGTTGTTGGAGCCCAAGATTGGCCTACCTCACTGACCTATATATAGGGGAGGCAACTCTCATGTGTGGAGAGGTATTGTCAAAGGCTACAATTTGGATATCGTACCGAACTTGGCTGGAGTATCAAAGATGGAAGGAAAGCCTGGTTCTGGAGTGATGTGTGGATGATGTCAGAACCTCTACTGAATTCATGCCAACTTCCATTTTCTCATTCTTAGCTTGACATGAAGGTGAGGGATGTGTGGAGGAAAGAAGGAGGATGAGATTGGAACTATCTTGCGTGTAGGTTGAATAATACGAATTTTCTTCATGTTATTGCTATAGGTATGTCAGTGGAGACTGGAAGGACTGCTTCGGTTCGTTGGCTACCAACTCAGGATGGGATCTTTTCCATTGCTTCAGCCTACCATGAGATAAGAAATCTTTGCCCGAGGTCCGAAGTGAGGGGTGGTCTTTTCCAGCAGGTGTGGAAACTTAAGACATAAGAGCGGTTCGTTAATTCATGTGGCAACTAGCATGGGGTACCTCTTACGAACTTGGAGTGGGCACGTAGACATATGGACGAGTTTCCCCGCTGTTTGGCATGCCTGAACATTAAAGAATATCTCATTCATATGCTCAGGGACTGTCCTTTTGCACGAAATGCATGGGTCAGTTTGGTCCCCAAGGATCTTCATGACAACTTTTTTAGTTTGAGCTGGAAAGATTGGTTATATGAGATTGTGAGTATAGGAATGGTTCCTTCGTCGAAAAAGTGATGGAATGTGTTGTTTTCTATCATGGTGTGGTGTATTTGGAGATGTCAGAATGCTAGGGTTTTCAACGAGGGTTGGATTGCTAGAGATATGGTGGAGTTTCTTCTTGTTCGGTATTTGGAGACCATGGAAGCATGTATTAGAAGTATGGGCTCAAAATTGCGTAGGAAGTAGGGGGGGGGGGTCCAATGACATAAACCTAGTGAGGGATAAATTGAAGTTAATTCGGATGGTGCTTCGTAAGGGGAGCATGAGTGTGTTGCAACGGGGGCAATCCTTAGAAATGCGCAGGGGGCTGGATTCATGGAGTGGCAGTTAACAAGGACGCTACTTCAGCCCCGACAACGGAACTGTGGGGATCCATCCATGGCTTGGATCTCGCATGAGAAATGTGCTTCCACACTCGTTATTGGTGGTTGGTTTTATTGAGAAAAGACTAGCCAGGCTCATCCGCCTTCTAGCTCGGGGATCTGCTGTCAAGGTTTCTTCACCCAAGATTGAAATATCAGTTTCGACCACGTCTTCCGGAAAGGTAATTGAGTTGCAGATTTTATTGTCAATCCGGCTTTCTCTTATGACTTCACGGTTCATTGTTGATGGACCCCCTTTAAGTGTTAGAAGTTTGCTCTTAGATGACATTAGAGTGGTTGTTTTCCCTCGTTTCACTTGTTTGTAGTTTTTCCTGATTCTGTTTAATAAAGCCGTTTTTGCGCGGGGAGCGGTTTGCTCTTTTTCATTAAAAAAAACTTCATTTATGGGTAATATGTGACGTATAGTATAATATGTGGACCAATTATGTAAATATGTGTAATAAGGTTCTCTTATAAATCACTCTCTCCAATGTAACAGTACGCATCAGTGAATACACAATCGGATCTTCTGTTATCATTCTCTATATCGAAATGGTGTGAGAGCAAGGTTTTTCCTTCGATCAAATCGTTCAATGATCGATTGAAATAATTCTTCCGCCCTTATTCATCGAAATCGTTTTGTTTCATTCATTCTTAGGTCAATTTTTTGGACCTAAGAATGGCTAATGGAGAGATGTCTAGTAAATACTTCGAGTACAGTAATGGATCGATTGTCTGGAAGCAATGTAAATGATCCATTCTATCTGTGCAATACGGACAATCAAGGGAAGCAACTATTGTTTCTGTTGGGTTTAATGGAGCAAATTTCTCATAGTGGAAGAGTAGTATTGGTAGGGCTCTTGGAGCAAAGCTAAAACTTGGATTTTTGGAGGTTCTTGCAAAAAACGTGAAGATGAGGAGGAGAAATTAGCCAGATGGATTCGAGCAGACTACATATCAGATGCTGGATAATCCGTTCCATGAAAGCAGACATAGCTGAGAATTTCACATATGTGGGATCGGCCACAGAACTGTGGGATGACATTCACTGAAAGGTTTGAGGTATCAAATGCTCCCTTGATTTACCAAATTCACAAGGATATCAGTTCATTAGCTTCCATTGATGCAGTACCTACATGTTCTTGTAGAGGAATTATAAACTGTATTTGGAAATTCTAAAGAAATTTAAGAAAAGAGAGGCTAAGCTTCATGTGCTGCGGTTTCTTATGGGATTAAATAACCACATTCATGTATATTTCGTATGGTTATTCAAGTTGAAAAGCAGAAAGAGATTTCTTGTAGCACCACAGCTTCGCATGATATTCTTGTTGTGGAAAGAAATGTGCCTTATGGACAGGCAGGGGGAAGCAGACGAGGTTTCAAGAAAGAAAGGGCAGACATGTCATGCTCTTACTGTAAAGAGAAAGGTCATCTAAAGATTTGAAAAGCAAAGAAATCAAGCCTGCTCATGGTAAAGGTACAGGCTCTTTTGCTGCTGCAGCTACT
The DNA here is from genome assembly GCA_033239045.1 of Fagopyrum esculentum. Classification (NCBI taxonomy): domain Eukaryota; kingdom Viridiplantae; phylum Streptophyta; class Magnoliopsida; order Caryophyllales; family Polygonaceae; genus Fagopyrum; species Fagopyrum esculentum. The sequence goes on along the minus strand of BSUD01000008.1, from coordinate 122,264,620 downwards.
GAAGAGCTCCCAATATCAAATCATTCTCTTTAAATTCTCGATTCCCCTAACAGTGTTATGGATCTTGCTATGCTGAATGTTGTTTAACAAGAAGTATTGAAAATGATGAAAGTCAAGACAGTGGTTCTTCATCATCTATCAATTTTGCAGGTAGCCTTACTGCTCTTCTGTTACATAATCCCATGCATAAATGCAAATGGATAATTGACCCAGGTGCCACAGATCACATCACCTTTTGCGAAGAATTATTTTCTGATCTCCACAGGATTCATCCTCCTATTCATGTTGGTCTTCTTGATGGCTCTCTCAAAGAAGTACATCACACAGGAAAAGTGCAAGGCCATAGTTTGCTATCTGTCTCTGGAATGGTAGATGATTTATGTGTTGATATTTCTTTTAATACCACTACATATGTTCCTTTCATGATCATTTGACTAAGACTCTCATTGTCTCAGGATGCAAAGAAAGAGGTCTTTACAAACTTTCACCAGATGACCCCAAGTCATTTCCACTTCAGCTCACATTATGTTTCCTCATCTCCCAGTGTCAATAAATCTGTTGATATTCACATGCTTCATACTTTATGCTCGTTTAGGGCATTATTCGGTCTCTAAACTTCAGCATTTGGATTTTCCTTTTTCTTCAAAGTACACATTCATTTTAGATCCGGTAATGTTATATTGTTATGATTTGTTCTTTTTATTTTGACATCTGTACCCAACCGGTCAAGCAAGAGGTTCAAAACACAATCAAGTCCAAAAAAATTGAGCCAAATGTGAAACTGTGACAGGGTTCAAAATTTCAAATAATAATAATAACAAAAATAATAGAGCCTAAACCATTGTTCTCAAGTGAGCTTAATCAGTCATGTTTTTTTTACTCACCAAACAATAGCCACACCCCTTATGGTGCAAATGCAGGCTCATGAGAAAGTGCAGTACAAGGCACAATGCATCACTGAATGATACCACTTGGGTGATTCTCTGCATTTGCAGCACCTCAATTTCGAGGATTATTGACAGTTGCAATTAGTTTCAAAGGCTTTAGGCCTACTGCAAGATTTTGGGTCTGACGGTGATCAATATTCTTTCAGACATGAAAAGTTGTAACTAGTTACTTCAGAAGAAATTATTCATCTCTCTCTCGAAATCCATTCTCCCTTCCTCGATGAGCACCATGATATTTGTTTCTCGAAAATCCATTCTCCTTTCCTCGATGAGCACCATGATCTCTGTTTCTCGGAATTCCATTCTCCTTTCCTCGATGAGCACCATGATCTTTGTTTCTCGGAACAGCCTTCCGCAGCACAGTTGTGTCTTGAAAGGGCATCAACTGGTACCATCTCAACACTTGAGCAAGCTGCATACATAATATAATGCAGACCTTGAGGAGACAAACAGAATAAAAACCGTTTTCGTATCAAGTCCTTTTTTGTAGAGGAGGTTGCAGATGAATTGTACCTCGTCCTTGGGGAAATTAGAAAAGCCAAGCTTGTTAGTCCATAGAGGTTTTGCTTCATTTGTTGCAGGCACAGACAAATATTTAACCTTCAATTCTCCAAGTAGATTCTCAATACAGGTGTAAAGAGCTTGGAAGTAACCCTGCATAGTCCAAGTGTAAATACATACCCCTAGCATTTGATTTTGACATTGTTATTGCAGGAACGAAAGAAGAGAAAACCCAAAGGTTTAATTAATGCTTGATAGTTGGAAGCAATTAGTCTTACCAGTTCCTCATAATATTTAGCAGTTGCTACTAGAGGAATCTCTGCAATTTCGGTTCCATATACACGAACAAGTCCAGCTGAAACAACTTGTGAGCTGCAGGGTGAAAATAGGTTCAGCAAGTGCCAGATCAATCAGTGGGAACATGTGTAGAAGGTATGGAAGAGAAGGCCCTCCTTACTTGACGGTTAGTACTGCACAATGCATCCCTTGAAAGTCCTTATCCTCCAGGTTCTTTCTACATGGTGGGAAAAAAGATATCTTAGCAGCCTTAAACGAAGGTAGATGATCATCTATATGGACATTGAATATATTGGAAGATTCTGCATACCCGTAAACCATGCATGGTATAAAATCTGTCTTTGAGCCTGGGGTAACTATTGGACTGAATTTTTCCTGATATATGGTATGGAAGAACAGAGAAACAAAAATTAAGCTAATGTAATAAAAGTAAAGAGTTGAACAAACATAGGCCCACGGAGATAAGAGCTATAAATTCTGAACTAAGTGCCATGGAGAAGGAATCTGTTCAAACGTTCAAAAAGAGTATGCATTGGCATCACTAAAGTAGAAAGGTTATGAGTAATGTGTGAAAGATCCTTTAACTGACAGCGCAGGAATTGAAGAATAATCAGTGCCACCCACTAGACAATACAAATCAAGCGACTGTCTCATTAGAGATGAAAGCTATTGCCTGGTCCATTACTTAAGCAAACTAGCAGCTAAATTCCTTTTTTTTTTTTTGCCCACATAAGGAGACATGAGCAAATGCTTTCAACCACCAATAACATGTGGAAAGTTGTGTGAATGCAAAATGATCCACAATTCAGTGATACAGGCCAGTGAAGTAAGGAGAGGGAATAGGTCAGACTTACATGGAAAATAAAAATGGCATCTGATAGTAATTGCTCAACATGGCGAACGCCAGCCATTTTTCCGCTCAGCAGACGCCATTTTACGTCAAGTTTGACATCCTTGGAATCTTTTGATGCATGCTTTTCCTTGATGATATTCAGAAGTGAATCTGGAATCTGCTGTCCACCGTCCTCTATCAACTGCTGTAGAGTATAATTGATCTTTGAGCATTCGGAACGGCAGAACCATTTTCCTGATGGCAACTCCTTTAACAAATTTCATTCACAAAGGATAGAAATGTAAGAGACAAAGAAATGATATACCGGGTTAAGCCAACCAGTAAGCTTACCTGCAAATCTTGCATGGCATAATCCCGCAGACAACCTACATGGTACTCTCGCTCGCACTGGAATGCAGACCTATTAGTTACATTTCAGATCAAGAATTATTAATACATCTATAAGAAAATGAAGAAAGAAAATACCTGATCACACAGCAAGATTGTGCAAGGACCAAACCCTCCCTTGACAAAATCGTGGGCTCTGAATTTTGAATAAAAAAATATTCAGTATTGGACACCAAGTATGTTACGTGTATATGTTACACAAACTTGATAACTTTATATAATTTCATAGCACCCAAACATCCTGTGGAAGGAAAATTTTGCAATCCAACAATCATTTTAAGTAGGCATTTGCCTACAGCTCTTCTGAACAAATCACCAATCTTGCAATTGAGCATCATCTAATTTGACAGTCTCCTGTAATATTTTTCCAATCCAGTTCCGAGTGGCACTGATTGGTTTACATATGCTCTAAATACAACTCTCTTGATTGTATGGACTCTTTCTCTATCTTTAGGGCCATGGACTAGAAGGAAATGCAAATGAACAAGACAATACCAAGCCATTCCCATTGAACCTCAGGTCGGAATTGGCAAGAAATAAATTGATTTTAAAACAAGGAAACGAGTGACATGACATAAGATAACAAGAGAAAGTTAGGTGTTAATTGCATGTAAAAAATCTAATACCTGCACAAAACGCATCCACCACGGTCAGATTCTTCAGTTCCAACTAACCGCATACAACGGTTCTCTTTAAGCTCATTGCCAGCAACCCCACCAGCTGCCATAGCACCTACCCGGTTTCCAACAACCTTGTACCTTAGGTAGCGGCAGCGTCTACAATACCAATTTCCGTCTGGAATTTCTTGAAGATGCACACATTCTGAAATTGCACAATGTGGACATGTTAATGATGTGTGACAAATTAGTGTACTTCGAGTGAGAAGAAATGAGATATTAAGCAATGGTTTCATATGAAGTGATATCAGTCGGCTTAGAAGAATGTTTTTCTTAATACGAACATCTTCAAAGCACATACCAAATCATGTTTTATAAAGCACATATCCTAATGTTTTTTTCCTGCAATCATTGTGCCATACACTTAAATATCCTAATGTTTCCCGATTATAAGGGAAAAGGAGACCCATTTTTCTGTAATTAAGGGATAAAAATACATATGGGAGGGATAAAAAGGTTAAAAATATAACATAAATACAACAGGTCCACTACATGTAAAAAGTAAAGAAATGCCAGATTATCCTTGCTGATGATAGAGCTAACCTTTATGGAACACCCTAGGGCATCCATAGCAATATATGAAATCTCCTTCCAATTGGCAGATGTTGCAAAGTTCGTCATTCTCTGTAGTTGAGATCTTGTGCTTTTCAAATAGTGACATTGATAACATAAACAACGAGATGCCCTCAGAAGTAAATATGTGATGGTACCTGCAAGAATAGACGCGTAAACTTGTCATGATGCTGTGAGCAATAAATCCTTATAGACAAAATGACTACGTATAAATGCCCGAAGTGGATCAATGTGCATAGATTAACAAGCTGATCAAACTCGGTGCCCTTCATAAGACAAAAGCTCAGCCATTGTCCTCTTCATGTAACGCCAAATCCATAAACAAGTCATGACCGAAATTGATAACACTATACACCAGAAAAGACTTCCTCCTTTATAAATATAATTTAGTTGGTCTTGCAAACATATAAATCCGTAAACAAGTCATGACTGAAAAACGATAACACAACACAGACTGGAAAAGACCTTTATACACATAGTTTAGTTGGTCTTGCAAACATATAAATCTCAAGTTGGTGGGTCAATAACAGTTTAACATAACTTCTATTACTTCTACAAATATTATGAGTTATGGACACTTACGGTTGCTTATGACTGCCCCACCCAGCATGTGCCTCAAATTGTGAAGGACTGACCTGTTAATTAAGTGCTAAAAAGTTAAAGACATTCCAGATATAATTCAGCAAAGAGTAGAGTAAAAGTAAGTTATTACCCGAGTCTTGCAGCACAAGCAGAAAATTCCAGCACCTTGTTTTTCACCCGATATCCATACCTGGTCCTCAGATAGGCAAACAACTCAGAAAATAAACTCCAATTTTAGTTTTACCAAAATTTACTCTCATCCACTAACCTTCTTATCAAAATAATAGAAAAGGGCAGTTCCATCAGGCAGGACATTGTTATTCTTGAAAATCATTCTGTGCCGTCCCAAATGCCTTGAAAAAAATGTGAATAAAAAGCTAAGTAACAAATGGTGGCATACAAGTAGCTCATTAAGAATAATAACTAAACATAATCACATAAGGATCAACCTACTTGAGAGTCAATCTTTTACAGCTCTTGTCATCAGTTAATTTGCAAATGACTGGTCCCGGTGGTCTGGAGTAAAAATAAAAATGTTATATTGACACAACAAAAGTCCCAATCATTGCACGCATATCCACATAGCAAGTTAGCAACTATGTAATTACATGGCTACGCAGAAAGTAAAACAGTCACGGTTCTACTTATAACAGTGCCCCTGAGAAAAGATTCAGTAATCAAACAAGAAGATAGAGGTAAACAATAAATCAAAGAAGAAAAACAATCATGATCAGCAAAACACTATGCTGCTTCAGAAGTAATTACTTTAGACATATTTTATATGCAATATGAATAGTGGTTTTTTATTCATTGAGTTGATTTTGCATTTGACTACCAATAGTAATCAAAGTTTTACTGACCTACGCGTTATGTTATTATGTCCACTAACATTTGAACACTAGGAGGCCATAACCCATTGGATGTATTGGACGCATGTAAAAAAGGCAGTAACCGTCCATGGTAACAAATTTCTACTGGTTTCACACTTAACGACCCATGGTAAAGTGCAGTAAATAGTGATCAAATGTAATTTATGAGACACTTCCATCAGAAGTTCAGAACTGTGCGTAACTAAATTGATGAAGTGATGATGGATTCGCACTTAAAGAGAGAGAGATAGACTAAAGATCGAAGGCCATACAGATAAGAAGCTTTGGATGTGGTTTCCAAGGTTTCTTCATGATCATTGAATGCGGTTTCTGGTGTTTCTTCAGAAGCTTCATATGCTGCTTCTGGATATTCTTCAGAAGTTTCAGATGCTTTGTTTGATCTTTCTGGGATTCCATCTTCGTTTTCACTTTCTGGGGTTTTATCTGAAGAGTCCAACTCCATACCCACATCATTAGGCAGAAACATTCTTCCATTTCCAGAAGAGATGGGCCCTGCTACATTTCATAACAACAAAGTTAGATATCTCAAGACATAACAGAAACCCAGATGCTTGATTGCCATATACCGTACCATTGCAATTGATACCATATGAAGTGGTGTTCTCCGCACCTCGTTGGCCACAAATTCTTTTTATAGTAGCCTCCAAATCTTCAATTTTAGAATCAATGCAAGCATTTAACACATCACGGCAGCTGTTCCCATTCTCGAAAAATATGGAATCAGCAGGGCGTTTGTTGCGACTGCCTGCATGCAGTTCGAACAAGTTTGGAGTAACAACCTGCATTAACAATAAAAAAAAACCAAGTATATGAACATTTATGATCATTTGAAGATGATTAGGGAAGACGGATTTGAAAATTTCTGATCACTCACATGAGCTCCGTTGCAATCCTTACAGAAGCATCTTATCCTGGAGCCACTTATCACTCCCACAGTGCCAGGAGAATTTGGTGATTTAAGCTGCAAACGAGAAGGCTTTATTAATCCTCGTCCACCAAAACATGTCAATTTGACTTTTATTTAGCTCACATCTGACAAGGAACTAAGAATCAGGTGGACAAGCAGTAAGACTTTGAGATTACTGTGCACTGGACCATAAACCCATTTACAAAGAAATAGGTCAGTTTTTACAAATTGGATGTCACCCTCAACGGGAATCTTACCAGTTAAATACTGTTTGTGATAATTCATTCCAACTTTGATGAAAACTATAATTGAGCTTGTCATTTGTGCTAACTAATTAATGTGTTCTAATAGTAGTTCATGAAAAATCACTATAAGAAACTATTAATCAATTTAATGTAAGAACTACTGCACTGTAGTCAAAATTTTCATTTTCAAAATAAAATGTATAATCAAAAGCTAAGTACTGAAAATAATATCAAATAAACTCTTGACTTTACTAACATTACTAGAAGTTTCATTTTCAAAATATAATTTCAATAGTGTATAAATGATCACATCTTACTAAAATACAGTATTATTTATAGAACTAATCGCTCAAGTAAAAATAAAACTAAAATAAATTAGTGGGCCCTGTTGGACATGATAGGACGGACTGAAGTTGTGTGATTTTTACCTGAACTCTGGTGCGGTAAGTCACCGTCAAACCCTCTAGTAAGCCCGTCTGAAGAAGATCCTTAAGCTTCCTGGGGACCAACTTGATCACCACCTCAGCACCACCATCTCCTCCTCGACCTCTTCCCGTGAAACCTTCCTTTACTTGTTTACGTTTGCCTTTTATGTGCTTCTCCATGCACTCCTCTTCTGATTCTTCGCCCGCCTCCACATCACTCTCAAACATTACAACATTGCTCCTCGTTTCGCCAGTCCTTTTCTGTTCAACGACCGTCAAGTTGCCATTCTCTCTGCATTTCTTCATGCTTCTGCGAATCTGAGCGTCTTGAACTCCATCAAATCCGACTAGAGGCTTTCTGGTTCGGGATGGACCTAAGGAACCGGCGATCTCGTACTGAGACTTGATAGCGAACGCGAACTCTCGCTTGTGACCCGCTCTCACCTTCGAGACTAGCACGAAATCCTCCATCTCTGTACCGTTCGCCATTGAAATCCTCCGGAAATCGGTCAAACACCGTCAAACCTGTTAGAGATTGCGCTCCAAGCTAGAACCGAAAGTGCAAAATTTTCAGAAATTAGGGTTTCTGATCGGTTTGGAAAGCTTGGATGAATATTTTGCGCGCTGTTTCAGCGACAGATTAAAATGAGTTTGCAGAGAGGGTGGAATTTGCAGAGGGCGCTGCCTCTGCTTTGCCTTGAGCGATTTCGTTGAGGGGAAGACGAAAGTGGGGACAAGTAGGACAGGAGAGAGGAAGAGTCTGCCCCAAATCACGAAAATAACCCTCATGCATCAACAAGAGATATGCAATGGCATCGCCGCCTGATGTTCTTATAGGGGTACTTATGTCATTGCAGATCCTAACTGCCTCCTTTTATTTTCTCTTTTTTTTCTAACCCTTTATTTCTAATAAACATTGGTATGAAATGAAATGCATGATGAAATCACAATGAATATTATCAATAAAAGAGTCTACAATTGGTTAATATGTTTCCCATTTCATTTAGTATGTAATTAATGTATTAAAATAAATTTTAAATTATTTCACATTAAAAAAATCACAATACATGTGTTTCCAACGCATTGCGTCGGTATATGTGAGATTTACAGTAAAATCGTACCAATATACATTGAATTTGATATTACTAGCCGACAACTATTTATACACCGATTATGATTATAGTATAGTTTTTCATATCTCTATTTCTTCAAATTATAAACAAGTACAATTCGCAAAAATGAACTAGTAAGGACATTTTGCAAGACTTTTATAGTATATATGTGTAACACAAAATATTGGTTATGCAATTTACAACGGAGATCAAAATTAACCCTTTTTAAATTTATTACGCCTGTAAATAAATTTAAATTATCTCATCATAAATTTAAAAAAAAAATCACAATACATATTCATCCAGCGCATTACAGCGCATTATGTCTGTATAGATGAAATTCATATTAAGATCGTACTAGTATACTTGAATTTGATATTACTAGCCTGCAAATATTTATACACCGATTATAATTATAGTATAGTTTTTCATATCTCAATTTTTTTTCAAATGACATACAAGTACAATTCACAAAATAAACTAGTAAGGACATTTGCATGACTTTTGTAGTATGTATGTACATAACACAAAATATTGGTTATGCAATTTACAAGTAGACCAAATAAACCTTTTTTAAATTTATATGTTGGTCTTACAAAATCATTCCATTGTTACAACATTGATCATTTTTTTCTTATACAATACAAGAAATTATGCATTCTAAAATATTTTTTTGTTAGATAACTATAATCTATGTGTTATTTGATTCAACAAAATCTTCCGGTAGAATTGCATCCAAAAGACTTCATTGGCATGGAATTCCTAACACCAACCTGATCATACTTTTTGGATTTTCAAATCTCACTTCAACTAATAAAAATAATGGGTACATTTTGGTCTCCTTTATTTTAATAAGAGTTTCCTATATATTTTTCTATTCATCTCGTGTGTAGGTAGGTAGCATAAAACTTTACGTTGTATATAATAATTTAGCTATAAGATTATGCTTTACTAGTGCATTTCTTCTTTCTTTTGAGAGGAAACATGTCTTTTATTTTGAAAAGATGTTTATTTTACCGATCTTTTAGAGTTTTTGTTGATAACTTTTTCAGTTTTTGGTATGTTAGTATGTAGGGCTAAGCAAAATCCAGTCTGTTCATCGAACCGAAACAAAACCGCTATTTGTGGTTCAAACCACAACCGAACCACAAATTTTCGGTTCGGTTTGCGGTTTGTCACAAATGGCATTATGGTTTGCGGTTCGACCCGCAAACCACAACATTATGTTTAAAAAAAACTTGCTTAGGTCTCACTCAGTCGTCCTCATTCCTCAACTCCTCAGTCCTCACTCATTCACGAGACTCACGACTCACCCCTCAGGAAGTAGGGCTAATTAGCGGCCCGACTCCCCACGCCCCGATGACCACCTCCTTTGTCTCTCCGTGCAGTCGCCCCCGACGCCCTCTCCGACTCTGAGAGGTACTTCAATTCTTCTTCTGAATTGCTTATGATATAATTTTGTTTTAATTCTTTCAAATTTCAACAGTTTGGAGGATGATTTAGGATTTTAGGGTTTTGTAAATCAATTTGCTTATTGGTTATGTTGTTATTGTTTGATTGTTTCAATGGATTCAAATGAGATCTAATTTCAACAGTTTGGAACTTTTGATGATTTCAACAGTTTACATAAGTTAAATTTCAACCGTTTGAAGGATGTTGTTTGATTGTTCTTGATTCATGAACAACTGTACAATTGTGGTTTGGGGGATAGTAGTACAACCAAAACCGCAACCAAACCGCAAAATGCGGTTCGAACCGCAATCAAACCGCAAATTGTGCGGTTTGAACCGCAACCGAATCGCAATTGTGCGGTTTGGTTTGCGGTTTCCATTTTCTTGGTTTGCGGCTTTCGGTTCGGTTGCAGTTTTGCGGTTTTGGACCGCTGCTCAAACCTATTATTATGAACCAAACAAATTATATTGCTCTCACTTGTGTATGAACCAAACAAATTATATTGCTCTCACTTGTTATTTTGGGTCATCATTCCCGATAATTAAATTACATTTCAAATTTATAACGTCTATACAGTATACAATTGAATGTATACATAAATGTAATAATAATGATAGCAATTAGTTACATTGCCTACAAGTATAACTTTAACACAATGCAAGATATACAGTGCACCGTATTCACTTTTTGAATGATTCGCCTTGAGATCTTTTACCTTTGTTCAACATTGATTTTATGGATGTGGTAAGCCAGCGGTATATCAACTGTCAGTCAGTTTTATCATTAATAATTTCGGGTTTTGCTGAGGTCACATCCGCCTTCCTCACAAAATAAAAACTTTAATGTATTCAAGGTTCTTAAGGACAATTTTAGTAATAGGAGTAGTCAAAATGTGAAATGTGGATCGTGCACGTGAGACTAAGATATTATTTTGAGGGAAATTTATTGGCATTTGAATTAAGTTTTAAATTTGCAACTTTATAAAATTTAATGTATACATAAATGTGTTGACGGTAAAAGTTAGTTACATGGCCTACAATCATATATTTTATTAAAGGTTTTTCGAGGGTGTTTTTTGTAACAAGAGTAGGTAAAATCTGACTCATGTGTCGTGTATATGAGACGACTATACTATTATTTTGGGATATGATTTTCAACATTTGAATTAAATTTTAAGCTTACAACGTTTATGAAGTTAACAATTGAATGTATACATAAATGTAATAATAATGGTAGATATTGGATACACCACCTACAATCTTAACTTATATTGAAGGTTAAGGCGGTGATTAAAGTTTTAATATATAATTTTTTTTAATAAAAACTAAGAAATTTCCGATCACTAAAATTCATGTTTATTTAGACTAAATGTTAAGATTAAAAAAATTAAATGTAAACGATTTACATTTCCGATATTTAGATTTAAGAAGCCTCAATGGTTGGAATAAAAATGTACAAAAAGTTCAACACATGAGAATTGACTTGGGGGTTAGATTAGAAACCAGGGGTGTCTAAAAAGTCCGGACCAGACATTAATCTTACAAAACAGACTAGATTGTTTCACTATTTGTATGAAACTATCCATGAATTGGACCAGATCATAACGATTTATTCCACCATGGTTCGCTCAAATGGTTCGGGCCGTATTTATTTTTATTTTTAAAAATATTTTGCATGGGATAAATCCGGTCAAGTTCACACCTGGACCGTATCCACTTCCTTTTCAAAAAAAAATGTTAAAAGTGTAAACAAACAGTCCGGACTGTAACATCCCAAATCCACGGGACTCGGGATGCCACATTGGTTAGGATCTCACAATGGATCCTGACTCTAGCCTGACAACAAGTTCACTGGACCTTACAACATGGCACTGACGGATATAAAACAAATACATAAAACTGTACATCCAAAAGTATACAAGATCATAGCCGAGTATAAAACATCATCCTCACACAAGAGGTATACAAAACATCATTCTCACGCAGGAGGGAAATATAAAATCCCCAAAACCATAACCACCTAATGTACGAGAGCCCTCGACCTGTCACCCTGCCAGATCACTCAGCAACTCTCTTATCCTGCAAAACATCTACAACATGGTATGAAACCATTAGCTAACCATACGTATATAAGGTAATGCATAAGCACAAACACAAGTCATGAAAGATAAACACATAATCATGTTGTCACACATTTACCCATTTTATCACCTTTATATAATAGTCATTCACTCAAATCGTATATATATAGAGAGATGAAACTATGTGACACGAGGAACGTGTCATCCTCGCCTCTGGGCCTGCTAGCCAGTTGTAAGTAGTATCGGTCACACAACTCGTGTACCATATGGGAGTGGATTGCGCCCTTCCTTTAAAGCAGTATGGCCTGACGTCGGAGAACCTCCCAGACTCCACGGTGGGATGAAAGGGAAAGGTTATCACGGTCACACAATGGGGCTATCAATAAAACATAGGTCGGTAATAATCAACATCACATGCTATCATATCAAGCATATAACACACACGCCACTCATGCAAACACCCAATATAAGGATGATAGCTAAGTAAGTCCTACGGACTTACCTCAACCTCATATAATCACCACCACAATCAACCTCCAATCTTGAGAGGGACACTGCCTAATAACAAGGGATAGAGATGTATCAATCTCCTATCAATCAAAGGGGTCACACCTAGACCCAAGGGATCCATAGGATCATCCTTAACCTAAGCCTCACAACCTACTAATCCTCAAAGCCGTACAAGGCATAACATGATCATAACATCATCAAACACTCTCATCTATACCTAGCATGATACTACACACTCATACTAGGAAAGGAAGGGGCAATGCCATCCTTAGGCAAGCCCGGAAGCATGACGCACCTGTAGAACCAAGAGCAAGACAAGGTTGGTGCAGGGAGGCGCAGGGACGGCCCTGAGGTGGCGCAGGGGCAGCGACTGGCCGGCGCTGGGGCGGCTGGTGTGCAGAATGCACACTTCCAGCTTCTCTTTGCTTCTTCGCTCGATCCTCTTCACACCTTCTTCAGCCAACAACCAAGCACATACATATACATACATATATACATCAAACAAAGCCTATGAAAGTTGTCACAAGATCAATCTTGTGGAACCTAAGCTAAGAAGGAAGGAAATGAGGAAAGAAGGAAGAAAGAAGAAAGATAGGAAGCAAGGGATGAAGAACTCACCAAGTTGTAACCTAATCAGGGGGAAGAACCACACCACAACCTCAAGGCTGGCTATCTACAACACAACAACAACATCAAGCATCATCACCAACAAATCAACAACAACCGCTCTTCAAAACTCTCAACAAGAGCAAGGAATTCAAGATGAAGATCCAAATAGGAAAGAAGAAGAGAAGAAGAGCGTAAGGTAGGAGATGAAGTTGTAAGAAAGGTAACCCTCATCAGGAGAGAGAGAGAGAGAGAGAGAGAGAGAGAGAGAGAGAGAGAGAGAAAGAAGCTTATAAAGGAAGGAAAGAGGTAAAGCACGGGTCAAGAGTCAACAAAGCCGGCTGTAGCACACCATAAACCGCAGGGCCGGCTCATGGAGGTGCAGGGGCGGACCATGCAAACCGCAGGGGTGGCCTCTGCCACACGCAGGGACGATTTAGGCCATTTCTACACCCTCAACGCTCACTCTCAGCTCCTCCAGACTAAGGCTCTTACACGGACCGTAATATCATGGACCAAATTATGCAATTACGGTCCGGACTGAAACCGTAATGTTCGGTTCAGTCCAAGACAAGACTAAATTGGACCATAATTTTCGGTCCGATATTATGCGTAATCCTACTAGAAACATTAAATGCATTTACATTATGCATAACCATTGGACCATGAAAACTTAGATAAATATTTAAAATTATAATAATTATTTATGAGTTTCTTTTACAAAGGTCCTTGTAAATTTGAGGCCTTGAGAGTGGCTCACTTCACACACAATCTGGGTTGGGCCTGAATAAGATTCTTTAGAAGCAATTTTTATAACGCGACTAGTCAAAACATGACTCATGGATTGTGTATGTGAGATTATGGTATTATTTTGGGATATGCTTGCCAATATTTTAATTAAGCTTTAAGTTTATGATGTTTATAAAATTTTAAGTATACATAAATGTAATAATGATGGTGAAAATTAGTTACATGGCCTATAGTTATAACTTTTATTCAAAGTTCTTAAGGGCGTTTTTTGTACAAAGTACTCAAAATGTGATTTATGGATCATGTATGTGAGACTACACTGTTATTCTGGGACATGATTGCCAACATTTGAATTAAATTGCAAATTTATGATGTTTATAAAAACTAGTGGCTATTATAATTATCTACTAAATTTAACTTGCAAGATTTTTTTCTCTCTCTTTTTTCTAACATTATTATTTGAAGATTAACTAAATACCATAATAAATTTCACTTATACTCTGTTGTGTATCTTGTAGTTAGTGGATGGTCAACTAAAATTAATTTGCAAGCTTGTAATCAACTATCATGTAAAAAGTGGATGCATCATTTATCTTTTTGTTAGTTTCTTTTTACTGTTAACATATTTTGTTTTCCATACTTGCCTGAAAATAAATCATAATCTTTATGATGTATGTATTTAATTGTACAAATTGAGCTTGAATTCACACCGCTGATGTCAGAGATCGTCCAAAGGCTCTTGAGCATGGTTCAGAAGGAAACCTGGAAAACTTAATGTGATTTGTTTGATCAACTTCAGCGTTGTGCAAAAATAGTAAGCTTGAAAAATTTTTGTTGCCAAATCTTTATCTATTATTGTGTAATTTATCTGAAGTTGTGCTCTAAAATGAAGTCATTTAAAAAATTTACTGCTCAATGTAATGATGTATATGCATTAACATTGTTCCTAAACAAGATTTGCTATGATTTAGTGATAGCTATGAGCCTTTGATTGATGTAGTTGACATTCTATTACTAGTAAAGTGGTATATTTGGTGTACAGAATTCTTCTATGATGACTATATGCCTAATTTTATTGTATAACCCTAATTACATCTTAGCTTACTTTTTTTTTTTTAAGCTTACTGCTTATCAATGATCTTTTATTGGCTTGACATTATTCAGTTGCTTTTCATTTCACAACAGGTACAAATTTTGGGTGAAATCGTCAACAGGAAACCCTAACGAGTCAGTAAAGTATCTACATGCAAAATTCCAATCAAATTTCCACTTCTTCCATATCCTCGACTCTGTAATGTTGATAATCAAGGATGTCTTGTTGCGTTGGATGATACTTCAGAGATATATATTGACATCTTGTCAGCTTTAATGATATTCGTTAATTTTGATTACTAAACTATATTGTCTTAGCTCTTTTATTGTGAAAATGTCAACTTTTGTTGTTGGATCTTCTTATTATAATATATATATATATATATATATATATATATATATATATATATATATATATATATATATATATATATATATATATATATATATATATATATATGAGTGTAGATGCACGAAAGGAGATCGGAGCAAAGTCTGTTTTTTAATTGGACACTTACAATTTGCGACGGCAAATATGTCGTGGCAATGTGGTCGCAAAAATTTATGCGACGGGGTTAGCCGTCTCAAAATCTTTTGTGGCGGATATCTTCGAGACGGTAGTATTGCCGTCGCAAGGCCGTCGCCCAAGACTTTTAGTGACGGCATATTACACTTTTGTGACACACCCTGCGGTCCCTGCAGCAATATATTCAAAATATAATAAATAAATAATTTAAATATCCACGGATCCTAAACTAGTTACAATGAATATGAGACTCGATGCCCGTTGTTGGGTCGCCATGATTGGGAAGGAGTAGTAGATTGGGCCACCTGAGGAGACGTTTATGGGCCGGCCCAATATGAAGATGGAGTTGGGCCCTGTTGAGGAGAAGAAGACAGGAGCTGTCACGCGTACGGGCCGCTTCCCATGTGCCGAACTTGTGGGCCGTGGGCTTTTTTCTTCCTTACTCTTGGATTCCTAATTATTTTCTTGGATTTTCACCCAAATAAATAAACTATTTGTTATTTTCGGATATTTAACGTTTTTTTAATTTTCTTGGATTTATTTTAAGTAACGATTGAAAGATCGACAAGTATATTCCAGTTTCCAATGAATGGATAATAACGGTGACCCTTAACAAGAAGCAACGAATTTCAAAGATGAGCATAAAAGTATTGTATTAACCTCCAATTGGCCCATGCAAACCCTACCATGTATATAAATACATAAAAACGCATTAGATTTCTTGAGTTTCATTCAAGTAACCTCAAAGTTGGCATCACCATGCAACTTTCCAGCCAAAACACTAATAAAATAAATATATTATGTTTTTATTAATCAAACACTAACAAAATACTAAACATACACTCACAAGATCAGAATCAAATAGAAGCCTTCAACACTCTTTTGCTTCAATATTCATTCTATATATATATATATTGAAACCCAACTACAAACACCAAAACAACTCCAAGAAATCAATATGGCTAACGGTCCAATTACTTCCCATTCAACCACCACTACCACCACCCGGCCCGCCACCCGACCCGTATCATTAGCCCGAAACATCTGCATTGCCATTCTCGGCCTCCTCGTAATAGTCGGGCTGGTGGTGTTGATCATATGGGCTACACTTCGCCCCAAGAAGCTCGTTTTCTCGATCGAGGAAGCCGCCATCCACGAATACAACATCACAAACTCGAAACTCAACTCTACTTTCGACTTCACCATACGGGCGTACAACCCGAACCGCAGGATCTCGGTCTACTACGACAAAGTTCAAGTCGGCGTGGAGTACGATGGGCAAGTGATGGCTACCCGAGTCATTGACCCGTTTTTCCAAGGACACAAGAATGTGACCCAGTTGAGGACCGAGTCGGTGGCCCGCAATGTCGTGCTTAGTGGGTCAAATGAGTATAACATAAAGAGAGAGCGGACGACCGATTCGGAGGTCGATCTTGACGTTCGGGTCACGGGGAAGATCCGGTTTAAGGTTGGGAGGTGGAAATCGGGTCATTATAAGTTGAAGGTGTTGTGTTCACCTGTGGTGGTTGTGTATTCGGATCCTAAGAAGTTTGAGCCCGTAAAGTGTGAGGTTGATATTTGATTGCGTGCATGGAAGGTTGAGTATGTTTTGGAGGGAGATTATTGCTCTTTGTTTGATCTCGTAATTAAATTGGGTGTCATCTTTTCGTTTTTTGTATGTGTTGTCAGTGTTGATCGAGTAAAACTTTTTTCTTTTCTTTTTATTCTGTACTGTATTCATGAGTGTGGATATATATTTGATTGGATCGAGTTTTGTTTGCTTGATTGATTGTATATTCTCGTAATTTGGATTTATTAAGAAAATTGTTTCATTATTCCATACGCATTAAATTAAGAGTGAATTTGGTATATAGCTCTGTATCACTAATTTTAATTAGTAAATGTGCAGCTTAATAATTTTCTTAGTAAATAACTTTTTTTTAATTTTTATAGACAAACTTACTCTTATACAAGAATCTAAAATATTCTTAATTGATTATTTGCTTTAATTGACCCACAATGATTATTGCCTTATAATTATCCCATATTTCTTAATTGAATAAGGTATATATTGAAAGAATTACCAATTTTAACCATCTCAATCAATTAGCAATTATAAAACTAAATGTTGATTTTATAGACTGGAATCTACTGGTTTCTTCTACAGGTCTGAATAGTCGATGTTCATTTCTCGATCAAAAGGTCTATTGCATACTCGTTGAAATCTACAAATGAATTTGAATGAAGGTAATTATTGTACTATGTCTATACAAAATGCTTGTAATAATCTGTTCGTTCTATGTAAGTCTTGTAATTTGTCTGCAACTAAATAGGAACTATTGTAATTCTTTCGGCCAAATTTGAAAGATCAACACTGCATAGTCACGAGTATAGTTTCTGTAAACATGAGAATCTTGTAAATGGAGTTTAATAATCTGATGTCCATGTAAATCTTGTATCAGAAATCATGTATCTTGCTTATGTATATTAAAGTTTCTTGTATGATTTGTTATTTATATGACCAAATTAACTGGCTTATGTTCTTGTAACATGTTTGATTTATCAATTCTTGTAAAAAGTTATTGTACGATCTGATATTCATTATGATGACGGTAAATATTCTTGTAAAGAATGTATTATTATACTACTTGTAGGTAACGTCTAACATTCTTATATACGATTCTTGTACTCATCATGTAGATCATGTATCATTAATCATGTATCATTAATCATGTATCATTAATCTCGCTGCTGGGTGACATCTTCAACAGGGGTTTCTTCAACACTCTTCTCTAGAAAGATATCAGAATGAACGATTCAACTACTCAAGCAAAAGGAAAAAGAAGGAATGCTTCAACTTCTTTGCTTTTTTGCTTCTTTGTAGGAACGCTCTTTTGAATAAGATATTAAAATGATTCTATTTAGTATTTACTTTCTTAAATTATGATTAGTGTATAATCAATTAGCAGATTCTCTTGTAATTAATTTGGGTAAAATTGAGATATATTAGTAGGATCAAATCAGGTATTAGAGATTAAAAAATGTTATTTTGTTAATATATTATCAGCATATATTATTTAGTTAATGAGTTTTATGATGGAGCCATTTCATCCAATTTTCTCTTAAATTAATTAGATTGAATGAACTCCGGTTGTGATTTGATATGGGCCAATACGGCAACGTTCGTTTCAGCCCAAACTTCTGCAAATTATGGTCTCCTGTAGTAACAGAAATATGTCGGTTCCGGACAAATAACCGAGTGTAGAGTATATATATTTTTTTTCATTACAATTTTATACATTTAAAAGTAT
Organism: Fagopyrum esculentum; assembly: GCA_033239045.1. Classification (NCBI taxonomy): domain Eukaryota; kingdom Viridiplantae; phylum Streptophyta; class Magnoliopsida; order Caryophyllales; family Polygonaceae; genus Fagopyrum; species Fagopyrum esculentum. The sequence continues at coordinate 122,245,897 of BSUD01000008.1, read as the reverse complement.
GGGGGAACATAAATCTCGTAAATTCCGATCTTATTTTTATTTTGTCTTGATCCAATCCCGATTTTATCCCGATCTCTTTTGCTATCCGGCGAGATTTTAACATAAAATATAAATAAAATTAAATCATTGAGCCTAAAACATTATTCATATATTTTGAAAAGGTCAAATTATACTGATCCAAATTGGAAAATTGTCAAATGTCACATATTTATTTTGGAAGTTTTTTTATGGTTTGAACTTTTATTTTGGATGTTTAAAATATTAATTATACATTGAGGAGATTATGTAATACAATATCATGAATTCTTGAAAAAATTTATGTATTTTGTTTTAAGTATGATATACACGAATATTTTTGCGTGTAAATCGTAAGTTTGAATGCTATAAATAATTATAGGTCAAGCGGGATTGGTCTCATCACGTCTCGTCTTGATCTCAATCGGGAAAGGGTCCGACGAGATTTATCTAAATAACGCAATAGATGTCCCGAACTCGTCCCCTGTATAATAGTCGGGACGAAACGTAGGATGACGTCCCGTCTCATCTCGTTCTCACCCTTATTTAAAATTATAAAATATAAATTAACACGAATCTAAATCTACTAATTCACGAAATACTATTCATCAAACCAAACGATGCAAACAAACGCAATTTTTACATTACAACAAACGTAAGTCAACATAAATTATAACGAAGAAGGAAGCTAGCGACAAAAGGAGTAAAGTGTTTGCGTTAACGGCTGAACCTGGACGGCGCCAGACTGAGGTGTCAAAAACTCGTATATTAGGTGAATAGATTTTAAAAATGCGGGGATGCAGAGTCATGCGACTTTAACTCTTTAGCTAAGTGAAGGGCAAATGTTAAAAACTATAACATATTATTAGGGTTGTAGTGATTTTTAATTTATGTTAAAAACTAGTATAGATTTTAGGGTTTGCTGGTTTTTTAATAAATTTACACGGGTGAGACGGAGCGGATGGTTGACGGTTCGGGTTGTGAGTGGTTGTACCTCCACTCATACCCGCCCCACCACTCATCTATTTCACCAGTCAATTGCTCACCACCTGAAATTCTTTAAATTTTCACCCATATATTCGATTTGATTGGATAGAATAATTGTGCACCTATATCCATCTTCATAGTCATGTGAAATTGTGAATGTGAAATTGTGAATCTATTATATATACGCAAACCAAATCTCTATCTAAATTCATTTTTACTTCAAATTAAATATCTATAATTAGATAATCATTAATTTTATAGCATTTGTATTTAAAATAAAATCCTATTTAATTATATAATTATAAAATATACTTTTTAAATAATTCATGAATTAATATTTTGAATTTCATTGGTTAGTTTGTATTATTTTAAAAATTAATCTAATAAATTTGATTTTTTTTTTTTCTAAAGTGCTCGAATAAATATGATTTGGTTTTCTACAAGTCATAAAAAAAGCTATGCAGGATACCGTACGTGTTAAACTAGTGGTCCATAAAAAATATGTTTATTTTGTTATTGAGTAAAACACGTATAATTATCTACAAAAATACACCTTATAATACTTAAGTATTTGAGGTTTTAGTAATCAAATCATGCATATATCACCTTATAAAATATATCACCAACAAAAAGAGGCTACTGAAGTCCCGATGACATGATGCCTACTTTGTTCTTTACTTGTTTGGGAAACCATGCCATACACTTGTAGGGCCCGTTTGGTTTTAACTCCGGAATCGGAAACGGAATGAAAACGAATCTAGTCCATACGTATACCCTTATTCATGAAAGTTTTTGGGATCATTCCTTGTAATTGGAGTAGAGTTTGATTACTTTTGATACCCTATAGGGTAACAAAATGTGGGGAATCAAGTGCATTTTGTCTTAAACCACAAGGAATGATTCCATACAACTTCCTGAATAAGAATATATATATGGATTAAATTCGTTTTCATTCCGTTTTCGTTTCCGGAGTTGGAAACAAACGGGCCCATAATGTAACTTTTAAAAGAAGAGTTTTCAAGCATTAGTTTCCTATGAACTAAAAGAGTGGTCGATAAGAAATGCATCAAGTTAAGGACAAGGAAAGATAACATTTAGATGCATTGTTTTTTTCTCTAATCTTTTCCATGGTGATTATATTGGTGAATCGTCACTGCTCAACAGATATATATGAAAGTGCAAAGCTGTCAAGTATTTTTTGGGTGAATTATCGAAAACAACGTGTTATATAGGATCGGTTGCAACTAGATACCCGTTTAATTAGATATTATTGAAAATCATCTTTTATTATGGCTCCGTCAGCAAATAACATCTGAACTATTGTTCCGTCTAAAAATTCATCATTGGGCTCCACTTTTGAATATTGTATTCTTCTTTGAACCATAAAACGATGGATTTATCTATTTATCATCGAACCGAATCGGATTTTCTTTAAAAAATATATTACTATAATATTTTTTAAAAATAATCGGTTCGATTCGATGTTAAATAGATAAACCCATCGGTTCATGTTCAAAGACATATATTACTATAATATTCAAAAGTTGGACCCTTAACGAATTTTTGGACGGAATAGAGTGGGAGAGTTATTTTGTTTAGGAGTGAGCAAAAATATACGATCCGGAAAATTTCGAATTCGAAAATATCCGGCAATTGGTGATCCGAGTCCGATCCGATCCGGGCATATTTTTCAGATCATCGGATCGGATACGAATCGAGGTTTGGTAGAAAAAGTCGGATCGGATTGGATAATATCCGACTAGTCTAAGACTAAATACTCGATTCAGATCCGGATCAGATCTTCGGGACGGATATCCGATCCAAAGAAAACTGTCAGATATCCGGCTGCTCTCGGATCGGATATGTGACACCTATTTCATTTCTAGTTGATTACCAGTTAATTAACCTTGTATAAAGCAAAAAGCGGAAAAAAGCGAAAAACGTAAAATTTTAAAACTTTATCTTACAACCATATTCACAACATATATACATACTAGCATACGTCATAAAACTCTGTTTAACAAAACACAACTGTTTTAAAACCACACAAAAAATCCTAGGCGGTAGCATCCCATAACAGCCCACCTGATATGATCTCAAATCCAGGTGTTGGGTCCAACGTCCTTGCCTTGATCAGGCTGAGTCTGAGTAGCTGAAAAAAATATGGATATAACAACAATGAGCTACAAGCTCAGTAAGGGTATACAAATCGCACTCTCCCAATATATATAAGTATCTAATATCCCGTCCCCCAAAGGACACAATACCCGTTCTCACCTTCCAAAGCACACATACATCTCCACATTCACATTACATACAAAACACATAACATATACACATTCAAGCATGTTATCATACCACATATAAACATATCACCTCATATCATACCATCACATATAAATAATCATAACATAACATATAACATGCTAGACTCGATTGCATTGATGCATAGGTGATAATTAACTAACTAGCCCCAATTGATCGTACGATATATTTTCTCATGTGCTTTCGTATTTCTTTTCTTTCTTTATTTCTTTTTTTTTCTCTTTCGGTTGGCCAACCCGATAGCGTCCTAGGCCCCCTGTAGATCAGGTAGTGACCTCGGCCATCTTGTCCTAAGACCCCCTGTAGATCAGGTTGCGATCTTGGACTATTTTTCTCATCTCGAGGCCCTCTGTAGATCAGGTAGCGACCTCTGAGGCCCCCGTAGATCAGGTAGCGACCTCGTCTCCCGGAAACCCGTGCGGGACCCAGTTGAGTTATTTAATCAATTATCATCCTATATTATCACTTTCATATCATAACTCAATTTCATGCTTTCATTATATTCTTTCATCATATTCTTTCCATTATCATCTCATGTACCTCATGCATACATTCATAAATCATATCAAGTCATCATCATTTCACTCATATATATAAGCATGCATAAAATCATGGCATAATAAATACATAATATATATTAAGCAAGTGTAATTCATATACACTTACCTCGCAGGTAAGAACAATAAAACCTCGCAAACCAACTATTGAGTCCGTTTCCCACTCGGACTATCCTCCTTTATCGTGCTTGGATACGCTCACAAAGAACTAAGCTATATTTAACCAAAACCTTCAACAACACCTGCGGAGAATATCATATTCCTCGTATTAAACTCCTTGGTTCAAACACCAGTTAAATTCATTCATTTGAATTTAATTAACTTATATCCTCCTCTATAATCCCAATTTAATTAATTAATCTTCAATTAATTAATTAAATTTTGCCAAAATAACGTTTTGCCCGCAAGCAATTTCTGAACCCACCTGTCATCAAATCTCAACAAACAAACATCCCATAATCACTAGAATAATGTAACGAGCATAATGGACTTTCCAGTTATCCATTTTGACAAGCCTAAGGCCAATTTAGGACAAATCGCAATACGGAAAACGAATAAATTCATAACTTATTCGTTACTAACCCGATTGACGATCCGAAAGAAGATTCGGAATCACAACGACGCAGGCTACGCTCGATCACCATCAAATTCACCGGAATCTGAGCGACGGAACCTCCCTAGTATCATATATGCTCGATCAGACCTTCCCTTGCTCGGAAATGTAGAAACTCGGTACCAAAATGAAGAGAATGAAGAGAGGAATCCAAAAACTCAAACGGATTTGAAATCGGATTAAACGAAGAGTAGATCTGAGTTTGAAGGTTGAGAGAAATCAGAGCTTTTACGAGAAAACGTGAAAGGAAATGAATTAATAAACGTTATTTCCGCTATTTATAGTGAAGACGATAATTATCCTTTAGCGGAGTCGATAATTATCCTTTCACCGATCCGAAAGCGGTTTAAGCCCCCTTCTCCAAACTTCTCGAAATTGGAATAATAAATCTGGAATATTGTATGGATAATTATTCCACAATTGTCTCGAAAAACGCGTATTCCTAAGCCGTCTTTCTTTGCCGCTAAGAAACGTAATAGCGACTCTTTTGACCGTTTTGTCTTTCCATGTTTTTTCATATCTAGGACATGTCCGATGTCCTGATCATTTCTCTCAAATGCATTTTTACTAATTGAAGCTCCCAAATGCTTCAAATAACACCGGGGTGTAATATCATCTAGGAGCAGGTTACCTCGAGAGGTATCTCGTGTTAAAACGGATTTAATTCCTTAAAATTCTCGATTATGTCATCTTCGATTTTTGACTGTTACAGGATAAGACTTTTATAAAATTGTCGGATCGGATACCCGAGCCGTCAGATCGGATATCCGGATATGCTCACCCCTAATTTTGTTGACAAATCCGTTATAAATGGTGATTTTCCGGTAATATCAAATTGAACGGGCGATTAGTTGTAAATTGTCCTATATAAGGGGTGGTTTTCGGTAAACACTCAATAAAGAAATCACCACTTTATGGCCTGTTTACTTGCATATTGAATTTTTTTCGGGAGTTTATAGGGGTTTATAGTTTGTTTTTGGGTTTATTTCTCAACGAGTGTATATAAATAAATCATATAAGATTATTTATTTGTAATTTATTTTGGGTTTATTTTACTTCAAAAGACACTTAAGTCTCTAAAAATCGAAAAGTAATGTTGAATATCAAGAAATGAACAAAGAATATCGGCATGGAAAAACACAAGGTCAATATTGAATCTTAAACAAAAATAAACTCATACAAACAAAAATAATTATAATATGAAAAATTTAGTTTAGTGATTTTTAAAATTTAAATAAGTTAAAAGCCAAAGTTCATAAACTAATAAAATGCAAATAAACTATAAGAAAAGAGGGCCCTTATTCTATCACCATGGAGTCTTCCAGTATAGTTTATCTCTCTCTCGATGGTGAAGAATTAGGGGCTGTTTAGTTAGAGGGTTGAGGGCATCACTTAGTTTTGTGGTTGGAGCTGTGAAAATATATCAGTGTTTAGTTAGAGTTTATAGATTTGTGATTGTGGTTTAGAGGTAGGTTTGAGGAGTTTCTTAAATAATCTGATGAAGGAAGTTTTTAGGAGTTTTGTGGTTCCATATTCTTTTCAGTTTCCACTTTTGCCCCAAAATTTTACATCTTCTTCTTCGTTCTCCTCTGGCTCTCTGGAGCTCTTGCAACGTGTCCGGCTATTTTCTCCCTCATCCGCTTCACATCTCCTTCACATTTGTTTCAAAGCTTCAAAGACTCATGAAAGAAACCCTACAATTTGAAACGAGGCCCAAATTCGAGGGATTTGAAGACCGAAATCAAGGGATTTGAAGACCAAAACCCTAACCAGACTTGCATTGATAGATCGCCGGAAGCCGCCGATGAGGTGGTGAAAGCCGTTGTGTTGTTGCGTCGATGAGATGGCATTGAGTGTTGCCTAATGGTGAAAGTCATTGTGCTTGTCTTCTCAGATGCCTATTCTCTCCCTCTTCGTGTTGCTTGTCTTCTCAACCTAATGGTGAAAGTCATTGTGCTGCTTGTGTTCTTATGAAAGAAATATGTTGCTTTGTGTGTTGCTTTGAAACATGCCCGAAGTGGATTGCTTTCTCTCTCAATAGAATTGATGACTTCTCCTTCATCGTGAACACCTGTTGATTTTTTTGCATTGATAGATCTGAAGAAAGGATGATGAATTGAAGTATGAATTTAGGGATTTTTCTACCTAGCCTTCCTAGATTTCAATTGAAATCAGTATGGAAAAATCATTGTACTCACAAATTGAGAATTGATTCATTTGTAAGTATTACGATAGTTGGATACCCATTACAAATGACATTAGTGAGAATTGAGAAGACAGTAGTGTGGTGAAGATGGCAATAATGTAAATAACAATGAGGGTATTTTGGTCAATTATTAAAATCAAAACTAGAACCGAACCCTTTAACTAAACACGTGTACATAGTTTTTTTTATAAACCGCAAACACTCGTTTGTAACCACAACCCTAGCCACAACCACATCAACGAATCCGATTTTACTAAAAAGACACCTTAGTGAATGGTTGGTTCTCAACTAAATCAGCCTCGAATATGATGGATAAGGAGTCTGGATGGCTCCCGGACTATTCATGTGATTGGATTTGGAAACTTGACACCCAACCAAAAATAAAAAACTTCATATGGAAAATTTCTAAAAATGGGATCCCAACTAAAGCCAAACTCAGCGAAAGAAGAATGACGGTTACTTCCAACTGCGAAATTTGTAATCACCAACTAGAGGACATTGCACACCTCCTTTTCGAATACCCTTACAGCAAAAACATAATTTCAAAAATTGATAAGGGTATCTTGTCAACCCTCAATACAATCAACACATATAATAAAAAGCCACACAAACTTATGTTAGAAACTAAAAATAAGATTGGAATATCGAACCTTTCACGGTTGGCCACAATATGGTGGAGCATATGGTTCACAACATCGTAAATTTCATCACTACACAGATACATAACTGGAAAAATCGTGCCAATGATGAAGACATATACAATATTAACTACAACCAAAAGAATAAGACACATACTACTAGAAAGAAAATTAATATCAAATGGGATAAACCAAAATTTGGCTTTCACAAACTTAACTTTGACGGATCAAAACTTGACTCAGGAATAACATCCATTGACTTTGTTATTCGAAATCACGACGGAAAAGTAATAAGCTTGGACGCCAGAAAAAACAATTTCAACTCAGTCATCAAAGCAGAAGCCTACGCGCTGAAAGCTGGCCTAAGCGAAGCAATAAGGCTCAATATAAAAAAGATTGAAATTGAAGGTGATAACTTATGTGTTATCAAGGCACTCCAAGGACTTTTGAGCTGCCCTTGGGAGGTCGACATGATTTTATCCGATTCCCGACTGGATTTTCGCTTCTTTGAAGAAATCCAGATCAGTCACGTGTTCAGAGAAATCAATTGTGTTGCTGACAGATTGACCCATCTGGGAATTTCGAACCCCAACACACCCTTTTCTGACGATCCCGAACTTTGTGTTCTCATCCGCAAGGATACTTTAGGATGGACTACCTCTAGAAGATAGGCCGTCCTAACTGCTTTCCATTTTCAAAAAAAAAAAAAAAAAAAA
>BSUD01000008.1:122213586-122237830 GCA_033239045.1 Fagopyrum esculentum | reverse complement strand
AAAAAAAAAAAAAAAAAAAAAAGACACCTTAGTGAATTACTAGGGGGCAGGGAGTATTTACCGGGTGGACCACCAGTGACTTAAAATCTGAAGATCAGAGGCCCAGTAACGTGCATTATGGGCCCATATGCGAGGCCCAACATGTCAAAGGCTGATACATTAAATCATGTCTATGGGTCAAAACAGAATTCCAGACAACATATGAGGTTGCTTTTCATGTCATTGTAATTTTGTAATTTGTAATCTTGGTATGGTGGATCATTAATCATTTCTCTTCACATCAACTTTATCTCCAATGTCGCTACTCTTTCAACCAATTCATAATTCTCATCTAATCATCATTTTATGATTTTTAAGGAACTATAAACTTATATATCATCATTTTTCTTAAATATCATTTTATTTAATTTCTTTCTTCAATAAGATGACACGTAGATATTCAATTAGTTTGAATTTGTACTTTGTTTTTGGACATTTATTTTTGTCACCTTGTTTATGAAACTTTAGTATATGAATATAATGGATGTTTCTAGTATTAGTCGGAATATATTTCTTAAGGTATATTTTTCTTATGTTATTTATAAATTTTATTTTTATATTTTAGTTTTGTAAAAGTAAAAATAACTCGAGGGTGTATTCAATACAGACTTTTAAAGATTTTGACTGATTTTTAGTAATCATAGGATTTGCAAATTCTGTGGGATATTTTAATTCTATATAAAGTCAATACAGATTATGTGAAAATCTTATGTGTTGGGGGAAAATTTCTATAGAGTTTAGGTATGTATAAAAGTAATGAAAAATCCTACAAAATCAACGAAATAATAGATTTTTTTAAAATTCACAAACTTTTAAATACCATAGGAATTTTATGGAATTTTAAAAATCTATATTCAATACCCATAAACTTTTAAACTCCAAAAAATTCCTACAAACCTTTAATTGAATACACCCCTTAGATTGCTTGTTAACCTATAGGTTGATACGTAAATAACGCAATAACCTAAATTTTTTTTTTTTGGACAATTCTTTTGTCATCTTGTTCTTAAAACTTTAGTATGTGATTTTTAGTTGAACACGTCACGACTAAATTCGTTTAATTCAGACAATATCTTTTAGAATGTTTAAATAAATTATGTTTTAGAGAGTTGTTATACGAGTGAAGTTATTTAAGAGGTTTAAAATGTCAAATTGATTTATTTTAGTTAAATAAATATAATTTCTTATAAATGATACCCTATAAAAAGGAATATGATAAAAAGTATGAGCATCTTTTAATAACTTTTTGAAGCTCCAACTTTGATCCTTGTTGCAAAAGTTGGGAGATATGGATTTTGCTTCGCCTCCAACGCAAGTAACCAAACAAAAAAGGAATGTTACGAACATGAAGGAACATATTTCTAATTAAAAAAAACCTTTTGTTTTGAAAAAGGAAACTTATAATTGGTAGATAAACTAAAATAAAATAAGTAAAGCTAAAAAATCTTTTAATAATACTTTTTAACACAGCCTTGTGATACAGGTTAGAAAATTGTTATAATAATCATTTATTTTCTGGTCATTCATTCTGATTAAAATTTTATTTAAATACTTAAAAATACCACTAATTAGATGATATATATACATATATATATATATATATATATATAAAATAAAGAGTAAGAACTAAGAACTTATATCAGTCACGTGATCTAGATAAAAAATTTTTTTAGATATATTATTTATATGGTAAATATCGACTAATTTTATATAAGAATATTGTATTTTCATTTTTAACAAGCGTTACTAATAATAAAGGTGGTGTATTCTGATATGTATAGTTTATATATTAATGACTAGAAATAATAGTTTACAATACGTTAGAATATATATATAACGATCTTTAAAAAACAACGATACCAAATTTATTAATCATTTCAAAAATATCATAAAAAAGTTAGAATAGACAAATGACAATCGTTAAAAAAAAATAACGTTCCTTAAAAAGCGTAGGGAAAAATATAACATTCAAAAACGATCCTTAAAAAGCGTAGGAAAATTAAAATAACGTCCAAAAAAAATTAAAGTTCAATTTTTTTTAATTATTAGTTGGTTGAAACAATGATCATTATGATAATTTTTAAAAATATACAGATAACGAACTTTAAAAAAACTAACATTTAAAAAATACAAAATTATATCATTATATAAAGTAATGATCGTCAGTATATTAAACAAGCAGTAATTGGTTTAATATTATTACTGTAAATAAAATCTCATATATTGAAAGTGTACATTCTGATTTTTATTCACTGTTTCACACAGATGAACACTTACAATCGTACAAATATCAAGAACTTTCATTTAATAATTGGATGACTATCATGAGTTCTTACTCCAAATCGTAAGAAAGGTTTTCACTTGAACCCGGACCCTAATTAGATTATATTTATCAAAAATGGTGTTTGGATTCACGTTAGTACTCATAACAGTCTAAATAGTATACTATTGTAATGAATAGATGACACATGTAAAATTAATGAAGTGGTTGCACGAAATTGTGTCAAATATCAGTTCAAGGATTACTTTAATATATATATATATATATATATATATATATATATATATATATATATATATATATATATATATATATATATATTAAAGTAACGATTTAAATCCAACTATATAATAAAATATGACTTCTGAAAAATTCTCCTAACTTCATTTGAATAAAATACATAAATTATATAAATAGAATATTATTATAGGCTTTCAAATATTTTTTTATTATATACTAATTTTCTTGTAAAAAATACCAGTAAAAAATATGATTATATATATATATATATATATATATATATATATATATATATATATATATATATATATATATATATATATATATATATATATATATATATATTTAAAAAAAATTCTCCTAACTTCATTTGAATAAAATACATAAATTATAAAAATAGAATATTATTATAGTCTTTCAAATCTTTTTTTTATATACTGATTTTCTTGTAAAAATACCAGTAAAAAACTATGATTAAAAAGAAAGTCTTATTACCTACTCCTTCCCCATTGATGGCCCTGTACATTGTTTGGATATGAAGCATATTTTTTCACATGAAAAAAATAAAACAAAAAGACAAGATTTATGAAAGAAACTAAGTAAAGGCCAATGCCCAGTGGAGTGGCCCCTTGTTGCATTTGGTCCCTATATGATCAGAAGGATGCCCTTGGAATTTTAATGCATCCACTGTGATATGTCTCATGATGATTATGGGTCTAAATTTGTAACATTGATAGTTTACCTATAAAGTGATGTCTTCATTATATTATAAATCAAAGTAGGTCATGATATTTAATGTTAAACTGTGAGTTCTCTTTTGAGTTAACCTATATGGTCCTTATTAAATTAATCTAATTTGTGGTCTCAAAGTACAAGATAAAAAGGTTTTGTAAGTTTCCATTTGTTAAGACTATATTGGCCATAATTGTTGACCCAAGGTGGACACCCACATTTAGCAAAACTTTTATTTATTTTTGTATTTTTAATTATGATATTTTATAACACTTATTTTTTTAGTGATCAATTAATTTTAATTTTAATTTCCAATGACACGTATAATAATATATAAACTAAATTGTAAGTAAATTTCAATAATGATGTTAGTAACTCAGTTTAAACTAATTGTCAAAAATTCAAGATAAAATTTAAAAATTACATGTAAAATACTAAAATTTCAATCAAAGGTCGTTTGATTGCATTTATTCATTTGCCAAATTGATACTAAAGTTTTTAATATCTTTTTCTTGAATAAGTTTGTTATGAGATATTAACAAATAATAATATATAAACTTAATTTATTTTTAATAAATTAAATTAGCAGTTAAACTTCATAGGAATTAAGCTAGGAGTACAATCGCCCATATTTGATATTTCTGTCGGAGATAATAAGGTCCCACATCGAAAGATGGAGACACTTCAAGTCTAGTATATAAGGTCGGTGAGTTACTCCTCTTATTGTCAATTGGTTTTTGGATGGAATCTTTTTTTTTTTTTTTGAAGAAGGTTACGTACCCGGTTCGATCGGCTTAGCCGATCTACGTCCGGATCGGGTAGATAGTCGTGGCCCATTGCTGGGGATACCCTCCCAATATCAGGGATGGAATCTCATCGGGTTTATGTGTTGGACTTGGGCCTAATGCGCATGTGCGCTCGGATGCACATGACCCCCGCTCTACCGGTCCGTCTATATCGGACTTTGACATAATCAGAGCGGTTAGCCTCAATTCGACTAGCGATCCTAACCCGTGGACAAGTACAACTCGGTCTATAATTTCTATCATCAACATCCATTACATAGATTTTGTCAACAAAAAAGACTTACTTTAGTTTTTGGCTAATATACAGTATAAGTCCTCATCATATAATAATTGTTAAGTCATTAGAATATGTATTGGTCCCTCATTATTTATTAAGTAATAATTAAGAGAGTCAAATGATGTAGCCTGCTTTTGGCTACATGCCACTAAAGCACATCTCATCATGCTTAAAACTTAGAAACAAGGACATCATTACTTGATCTGAATCTACTCGACTTACATTAATTTAAGATGCTTAGTTCATTTATGTTTCATGCATAACTACTTAACACATATATATATGATTAATAGTTGTACTGCTCAGATCACATATGGCACAAAGGTAACCACTCAGAATCTAACTAAGATTATTCACTAAAGTTACCTTTTCATGCTCACTTATATATCACTAAAGAGCTTATCTTCTTCTTTTTGAGATACTTTGTTTTCAATCTTTAGAGTAGTTCAAAACGCTCTCTTTTGCCCTAGGAGCGAAAAGCCTAGGCCGTCGCTGTTCTTGCGTTTTCCCCTTGCCGGCGGTTACATGGAGGAGGGTACTCCCCCGGAAACTAATTCGATTGCACCGGTGGGCATGGCACAAGCGCCTAATATGGATACTACTATGATCGAGTCTGATAGTCATGCTCCTGGTATGAATAACCAGACTTCTGCACCACTGGAAGCTGTTCGGATTGTGCAGAGTGAGGGGGTTACGTTTAATGGTAGTCCCCAAGGTGCACCGATTGCTGAACAGAAATGTTGTACTCCGAAGGAAGATGCTCGAGGTTCTGTGACTGGATCAGACCCGGTGACTATTGCTCCTGCAGTGGATCCGACGTCAGGGATCAAAGTGCCTATACCTATCATATCCAAAGAAGCCCAATCCATTGATATACAGAAAACAACCAGACCGTGGAGTGAAGTGTTGGGAGGAGTTAAAAGCATCAATCTAATACAAGATAAAATTACTAGGGATTCTGTCAACGGGCGCATTACTGTTAGTTTCCCATTTGGAGAAGAAGGAGACCCAGTCATAGAGATTGACCGAGAGGTTGCTGCTGATCTTGAAGCTAGATGGAGCAACTCATTAGTGTTTAAAGTGTTAGGATTTCCTGTCGCCTTCCCGGTTATGGAGAGGAAGATTAGGGAATTGTGGAAATGCGGTGAGAATATGCAAATCATGGATTTAGACAACAACTACTTTCTTGCGAGATTCAAGAGCGAGAATGAACTTCTGTCTGTGCTAACAGGTGGTCCTTGGGCAGTTTTCGGACGTTGTCTCATTATGAAACGTTGGACCCCGGATTTTATTACTACTAATCCTATCACTTCGGCTCCAATATGGCTTAGAATTACTGGAGTACCAGTTCAGTGGTTCCATGAAGCAATAATATGGAAATTATCGGAAGGGGTGGGAAAGCCTATATCCATCGATCCAAAGACTTTACACCTGAATAGGGGTAGGTTCATACGTATTTGTGTTGAGATTGATCTCAGTCGTCCTCTCAAGAAAGCGATTTTTGTAAATGGTCGACGGTGTCCTATTGAGTATGAGGGGCTCGACATAATCTGCTTCAAGTGTGGAAGGTTCGGCCACTACGCATCTCAATGCGATTTCAGTGTCATATCAAGAAAGCAAGTAGAAGAGACTGCAGATACTAATGCAGAAGATGGAAAATCTGGTGCTCCATCAGCAGAAACAGAAGTCCGCGCTTCGCCAATAACTTCTCCGACCACGGTGATCGATGATACGGAGTTCGGTCCCTGGATGCAAGTGGCGAGACGATCCAAAAATCATAAAGGAAAGTATCAACAAGATAATAATCCAGGGATGAATGCTAACACTATTAGGAAACAAAACTATTCTAACCAAGGGAAACATCTGCAGCCTAAAGGGAAACAATCATCAACCGTTAGTAAGGAATCTCCTCAAACTGAAGTATCCGTTGTACCAGTCAATCCTGTTACTGTGATGGGCTCTACTCAGAATGTCGCGGCTAGCGGGCCGAAACCCTTGGCAAGCCCAATTACTGCTGGGCCTGTTCAGAAGAGAGAAGTGCTAGCAGCGGGGAAAGGGGTCCAGAGAGCTATTGCGCCTTCTTCATCAACAAAGTCTCCAACTTCTGTAGTAGGTGGAGAGTATGTTGAAACGTTAGCACCTCAGAAGCCTATTACAACGACTCCCATTTTCGTTGCTGTTGCAGAAAGGATTGAAGAGTCTAGCGAGAAGGAGAGTAAGCAGAAGAGAAGGAACAGAATGAAAAACGAGGCAAGACGAGCTGCGTGGAGAGCGAAGAAAGTTGAAGAAGCCAGTGCTGTTTCAATTTCTCTGAAGAGACAAAGGCATGATGATAATCCTGAGTCCACGACCGGAAGTAGGGGTAAGGAGGAGGGAGACTCGGGCAACAGGGATAAAATGGTGTTGGGCCAGCCTCTTACTCCTCTGGAGGGAAAGGGTGAAGGGTCCGAAACGCCCCCTTCTCACGCCCATGTTATGGAGATTCCAAGTGTTAGCTCTCAGGGTAGAAATGATACTGCACATGTTAAATCCGATGAAATGATGGTAGAGAGTCAAAGCCCGGAGGCATGTGCGGAGGCTCAATGCCTGGGTTAGTCTACCCCTCTACACTTTGCTTTTTCTTCATCTATTTGGTTGTCATGAATTGCCTCTTCTGGAATGTTTTCGGAGCTTGCAAAGTTGCAAGAGCGGGTTCCGTAGAGCTATTAAATACTTGTGTAATCATCATAAAGTTGATGTCCTTGCCATTTTCGAGCCTCGTGTATCTGGAGCTAAAGCTCAAGCAATCTGTGATCGGCTAAATTTTACTGGTTGTTTCCGTGTGGAAGCTATTGGGTTCGAAGGAGGTGTTTGGATCCTGTGGAAGAGTGATAAGGTTAACCTCACTGTTGTCAGTAGCCAAAAATGCTACATCCATGCTAGAATCTCTGAGGGTACCACTTTCTACAGATTTATTGCTGTGTACGCTTCTCCTGATGCGAGTAGGCGTCGGGAATTTTGGAAGGCTCTTGATACAGATCTTGCTTCTATATCGGAACCTATTATTGTGGGAGGCGACTTCAATTGCATTCGTTTCTTACACGAGAGAGTTGGTGGATCAGGTAATTTGCATACGGATTCAGCGGTCTTTAATAACCTCATCTTGGTCCACGGTTTGATCGACCTCGGTTACACTGGAGCGGACTTTACTTGGGATGACGGCAAATCGACTCGTAATAAAGTTTTTAAGAGACTTGATAGAGTTTTTATGAATCAGGAAGGCCGCCTGAAATGGCCTAATGCCCATGTTAGACACCTTGCTCGGTTCTCCTCGGATCATTCACCGATTCTCCTTTCGCTTGACTCTTTGAGCCCTTGCAAGAGAGAGAGGAGACCCTTTAGGTTCGAGGCTGCTTGGTTAAGTCACAGAGATTTCCACCCATTGGTGGAACAATGCTGGTTCAACAATCCGGAGGTAAGTAAAGCTATCCCAAATCTTAAATCCTCTCTTATTGTTTGGAATAGACTCGTCTTTGGTAATGTTTTTCGCAGGAAGTATGAAGCGGAAACCAAGTTAGCTAAGATACAGAAAAGAATCAGCCAAGGTTGCTCAGTTCGTCTGTTGCAGGAGGAAACGAGTTTGAAAGCTGAATTAGAGAACATCTTAGAGCAGGAAGAGACAATATGGTTCCAGAAGTCCCGTGAGTTGTGGCTTGAAAATGGGGATCGGAACACCAAGTTCTTCCACACCTCTACTGTTATACGAAGATGCCGGAATAGAGTGATGGGCTTAGAGATTGATGGAGTTGGGTGGGTGGATGACCAACAGCGTCTCGAGCAGCATGCCGTGGACTACTTTAAGGATTTGTATTGCATAGGAGACCCTCTCTGTCTGCCCCCTTGCCACCTCGACACTATTGAATTCCCTTGCATTGAGGAGGCCGATTGGGTCAATATCCAGAAACCGGTGGATATGGAGGAGGTGTGGATTGCTGTCAAGAGCATGGGTGCCTACAAAGCCCCTGGAGTCGACGGATTTCAACCCGTTTTCTACCAGAAGTGTTGGAATGTGGTTGGGCGTTCGATGAAAGAGGAGGTTTCTCGTTTCTTTGTTAGCCATCAGTTATATTCGGGGAGCAATGACACTCTTATTGCTCTTATTGCAAAAGTAGGGAAACCGGAGGTTATTAGTCAGTTCAGACCTATCGCCTTATGCAATGTCAGCTACAAGATCATCTCTAAGGTTCTTGTTAGAAGATTGCAGAGTATCATTGGTAAGTTGGTTGGACCTACTCAGGGGAGTTTCATCCCGGGGCGTTTGATTCAAGATAATATCATTCTCATGCAAGAAGTGGTTCATTCTATGAGGAAGAAGAAATCCGGTAAGCAATGGATGATTCTTAAGCTTGATCTTGAAAAGGCTTATGATAGAGTCAGGTGGGACTTTATTGAGGACACCATTATCGAAGCCGGCTTCCCTCCTTCATGGGGAAGAATGATCAAGGAGTGTGTAACTACAGCCAGAATGCAAGTTATCTGGAACGGAGAAGTTACTGAGCAGTTTACTCCGGCAAGAGGTATTAGACAGGGTGATTCGATATCTCCTTACCTCTTCGTCTTATGTGTTGAGAGACTTAGCCATCTCATCCTGGAATCTGTGGAGGTTGGGGAATGGAAGCCTATTAGGTTGTCCCGTGGAGGCCCTCCGCTCTCTCATCTCTTTTTCGCAGATGACATTACCTTATTTGCGGAAGCTTCCTTGACCCAAATCCGGGTCATCATGAGATGTATTGAGATTTTCTGCAAAGCCTCGGGTCAGAAAGTTAGCATCCAGAAGTCGAAGATCTTTGTTTCACCCAATGTCCCAAGGGATCTTTGTGTGAGAATAGAGAGTCTTAGTGGAGTGGAGGTTACTAAGAACCTCGGAAATTATCTTGGTGTACCCCTCCTCCAAGGGAGAGTATCCAGGACCACTTTCTCTACGTTGTTGGACCGGATCAACCATAAATTGAGCGGTTGGAGAAGCAAAACTCTTAGTCTTGCGGGACGGATTACCCTCACTAAAGTTGTTGTTACCTCCCTTCCTATTTATACCATGTCTACCCTTACACTTCCATCTAGTGTTTGTGATGAGATTGACAAAGTGTGTCGGAACTTTGTTTGGGGTCACTCGGATGGGCAAAGGAAGCTACACACGGTCAAGTGGAGCGAGATCTGTTTACCTAAGGAGAAAGGTGGTCTCGGAATCCGCAGCATGCGTGAAACTAACATGGCTCTACTCGGTAAACTCGGCTGGAGGTTCCTGAAGGGTAGTAACAGTCTTTGGGTTGACGTCCTGGAGAGCAAGTATCTCAGGGATGGGAGCCGCAACGGTGCTAGTGGGTCTTACGTCTGGAATGGAATTTACAGGGGTATACACCAAGTTGTTGCTAAGGGCTCGTCCTGGATCCTTGGAGATGGAAGGTCTATATGCTTCTGGAAGGACCTTTGGCTTGGTGACGAGAAGCTGATTAATCTTGCCCTCCATCCGATTGCCCATGATGATCTTGACAGTACTGTCTGCAGTTTCTGGACCGAAGAGAATGGTTGGGATTGGCAGCGCCTCCATGGTCTGTTACCGTCAAACACGTTGTTGCGGTTGGCTGCTGTGAGACCTATATCCCCAGAAAATGTCATTCATTCCAACAGTGGACTGCCAGCTATAAAGGATGAAGTGGGGTGGAGGCTCACTCAAGATGGGGAGTACAGCATCAGTTCGGCATACAGTATGCTGTCAGGCGCTGCTGAAATCCAGTGCAGTGAAGGAACGGTGTATAAGGTCATTTGGAAACTCAGAATTCAGGAGAGAGTGAAAGTATTCATTTGGAAGCTATTAAGAGGGGGAGTTTTGTGTAATGAGGAGCGTGTGAGGAGGCATTTGAGCCGTCTGGACAAATGCAGCTGCTGTTTACTTGCTACGGAGTCCCTTACCCATTTGTTTCGAGACTGCAATCATACAAAGTCAATGTGGAGATCCTTGCAAGCTGGAAGTCACGTTCCTGAGTTTTTCTCCACGCATTTCGCTTCTTGGATTAGAGGTAATATTCTATCTAAAGTTTGTATCAATGGTGTTATGTTGTGGAGTGAATGTTTTGCAATTGGACTATGGTGGACGTGGAAGTGGCGCAATGAGGCAGCTTTCAATAAGGTCATATTCGAAGGTAATAGAAGAAGAACTATCCATGATAAGACCAAGGAGTATATCCAAGTTTGGAATAGACGAAATGGCCATAAAGATCGCAACCTGAGGAGGTCGATATACATTGCGTGGTTACCTCCACCGGATGGCGTCGTGAAGGTGAATACGGATGGGGCCAAGAAGAGAGATGGCTTTGCTAGCGCGGCGGGAGTGATTAGGGATACTACGGGAGGCTGGGTGAGCGGCTTTGGTGTTAACCTTGGACTCTGTACCGTCCCCATGGCCGAGCTATGGGGAGTGTTTTATGGCTTCAAGGTGGCTTGGGAGTTGGGCTTCCGGACGGTCATCATTGAAACTGATTCCCAATTGGTAGTCAAATTGCTCAAGAACACCATTGCTCCTCACCATCCTCTCGCCAGTCTGGTACATATGTGCCACGACTTTTTGAAAAGAGACTGGGATATCCAGTTTCGTCATGCCTTCCGTGAGGCGAATAGAGTTGCGGACTTTTTAGCTAATTTTGCTTTGAACTTTCCTATTGGATTGAGTGTATTGTCTGACCCGCCGGAGGGTGTAGTTGATCTTTTACTTGACGATGTAAGGGGTCGGGCTATCCCCCGATTGATGACTACTTAGCCCTCTTTCTATTAATAAAAGCGCGACCAGATGCGCCGGAGACCACTGACTCTCCTTCACACCAAAAAAAAAAAAAATCTTTAGAGTAGTTTGTTATCACTCCGCTTGAAAAAACCGATTAAGTAACATTATATCGCTTGACTAAACAAGTGGAATATGAACATATTTTTAAGTCTAATTTGATTTTAACTAAGTTAAAAACTTTTGTAACTCGTTTAGCTAGGATAACAATTTTATTTCTTCATAAAAAATTACACAGAAAATGTCCGATTTGCTATTTTTGTAACGAACGAGAAGGGATTTGTAATTTTTAATATCTGATGGGTGTTAATGTAGAAGATGCATATTCGGTAAGTCACACACGCCCGTGATTTTATCTTAAAATTAAATGACAATAAGCTGATTACTTTATAACACATATACACTAGCCTCACAATTCATGTGGAACAACCATAAACGTCTTAACAAGATTCGTGACAATCAGTTTTATTCTTGTGAGTAAATCATAAAGTTTAAGGGCACGTTTGATTTTAATTCCGGAAATGAAACATAATAAAAATGAATCTAGTCATATGTATACCTCGTACATGAAGTTTTTGGGAATCATTCCTTATGTTTTAAGTAATTGTAGTAGAATTTGATTAGTTTTGATACCCTATCGAAAAACGAAATGGGGAAGCAATGTATTTACATGAAACCACAATGAATGATTTCGAAAAATTTCAAGAATAAGAGTACACATATGGACTAGATACATTAGCATTCCGTTTTCGTTTCTGGAGTTATAATCAAATAGGGCTACACAATATTAGGTCAAACAGAGTTGGTCCCATCATATCCAGATCCCAACAGAAATATATTCCGATGAGATTCATCTAAAAAAAATACAAAACATGTCACGATTCCATCTCAGATATAATAATCGGGTGAGACATGGAATTACCTCAATCCCATCACAGAACCCACCCATACTTTTTTACCGTAACATACGTTTCCACTACGAATCTAAGTATAGCATTGTGACTAATTTGAAACATAAGTTCGGTTACTTAATCAAGCATTTTGTATTGATACAAAGAAACCTAAGTACTTTATTGTTTCACGACTAATTTGAATCATTAACACTTTAATAAAGCAACATTTTGATACAAAACATAAAGAAAAAAACATGCTATTAAATTTCAAAAACCCATTTGACACTTTGGTAGTTGATTGGTAGACGTTTGAATGATTTACGGCTACTTGAATGGCTTCATTCAAAAATGGAAAGAGGAAAATTACAAAAAAAGACAAAATTGCTTTGAAAGACTCTTTCAAACTAGATATTTGCAAACTAGGGCCTGAACCAAAGAATATTTATAGATCAAGACCAAGCCAAATAGAAGAAGATCTGGATTGCTACGCAATATGATATGATTAATAATTACTACTAGGAAAGTATATTTTATACACTTCGATGTAGCTTTATTATAAACCCATACCATACCTACTATCATTGATTCATTGCTGCAACACTCCCAATGTGTGACATTTTTTCAATTATAATAAAAGGTGATAGTTTATATCATGAAAACGAATCTACTCCGTACGTATAACTTTGTTTATGAAAATTTTTAGAATTATTACTTGTGTTTTGAAGTAATTGAAGTAGAATTTGATTATTTTGATACCCATAGAGAAACAAAATGTGGGGAAGCAAGTGCATCTTGCATGAACACACAAGGAATATTTATGATACATATATATGGACTAAATTCGTTTTTATACTATTTCTATTTTCAAAGTTGGAATCAAACAGGCTCTATATGTACTCAAAATTTAAATTTCATACTCATTCATGATGTATCAAGTTAATTTTAGATCGAATGATAATATTTTATATTGTATAATTATTTCAAATATATTTATTAAATGATAATTATAAATCTAAAAATTTAAATTCTATAAAATTACAATAAGTATTATAATATATTTATTAATATAGGTGTATGATCCTTTGGACAGGCAGTTTTGCGGTCCCAAATTACAAAATCTAAAATAAAGACTCCCCAAACGCAATTTTCGGGAAGTGACGTGTTCAGTGTTCACCGACCCTTCTATTTAACATTTCGAGTCTTTCCCTCTTGAATCTCTTCCGTCTCTGCCTTCTTCCTCATCTTCACGGTTCACATCTGTGTGTTGCTTTCTCAGACAGCTTAGGGGTTTGTTTTTTCCCTGGAGAATTGAAGAAAAAGCTTCAAGGTAACATGTCATTTTGCTTCCATTTTCTTAAACTTTCGCTGTTGTTGTAGGAATTTTCTATGCTGAATCTCTCTTTGCGTCGAAGTTTCATTATAGCATGAAACGGATGGTTATTTAAAATTCAACCAATTCAGATGCACATTCGTTTTCGCATTTATTGAGTTTGATATTTTTGGTTCGGATCCCCTGTACATTTGATATCTACCCTCGCCGTTTCCTTGATTTCTTACTGTTTCCGACTTCTGTATTGTAAATCCTGTAAGTGTGAAACTCTTTAATTTTTACCTGCTTTACGTTAGTGTGTTCTCGACTTCGGTGTACTTTTTATTGTGTACTTTGCCTTTTGTCTAATAATTCTGCTTGGATTGATACTACTGGAGTTTTTTTTATAATTGGGGAGGATGGATCCAGATTTGCAACAAAAGCAGTATAGTATTGGGGATCAAATTTGATCGTCAGGTTGATTTATTTTGGATTAATGAAATTCGTAACTTAAGTTGGTATTACTGTTGCTGATGGGTTTTTTCTTCCTATAGGTTGGTGAGTTTTGTGCAGATCTAATGATCTAGACATCTAGTCATGCCGTGGGTTTTCTGAGTAATATGCTGAAAGTTTTTTTTTTATTGCTGTGTAGTTTCTTCAACGCAATGTCTTGTTTTATGAATTCCGTGGAAGATTACCACGGCTTAAGATCGATTCTGTGGTGGTGGGGTTGCTAGCTCCGTGGTAATGATGGCTATAGCTAGTCTTCAAAACGTTCACATACTCGATTCTTCTATCCTGAGTGAGCCTAGATTGTCAGTGTCATCAGGGCACCATGGAAACCAAGAGAGGGAAGTCTCTAGGACATCCTCCATCCTGCAGATGTGGAGGGAACTGGAAGATGAGTGTCTAGCTAGCCGCAGCCATGAGAGATTTGGTGGAAGATTGCAAAATGAGAGCAGTGATGCTTTAAGTTTGCATCAGACTCAAGATAATGAGAATAGGGTTGGTTTGGAGGGCTTGACTGACAATGAAAATGGGAGTGGTAGTGTTGGTGAAGATTCAGTTGGGTCTCAAACTGAGCAGGATGATCATAATAGTATGACTTCAGAGCAATCTCAGGATCTTGTAGGAGCTGAAAGGGAGCGTGTCAGGCAGATATTCCGGGAGTGGATGAATACTGGTGGAAATGGGCTGACATCTAATGGATCTAGCATAAGTAGCAGTCCTAGAGCTCAATTGCTTGGCCGAACTGAACTTGAGAGGATCAGGGCTGTGAGGGAGTGGATTCAGACAGCTTGTGAACAAAGGGATAACTGCACTAATAATCGAGAAGAACCGGCGGAGTTTTGTTCACAAACTGATGTTCGGGAAGGACCGATTCTTCATCAGGGTGAAGTACCTACCGAGAATAGCAGGAGGGATATCCGTAGACTATGTGGCAGGCAGGCTTTGCTTGATTTGTTGGAGAATAATGAGCGGGAAAGACAGAGAGAGCTTCAGGTTTTGCAAGAGCGCTGCTGTGTGAGCACTTTTGGATTCCGCAACCGAATTCAGGTCAGTTGGTCTACCTTTTATAAGCTTAAGATTATAAAATGTGAATTTGTGCTGTTAAATGCTGATTTGATACTTACAGTGATCAATTATGACCTGAGTTGCTTCTAGGATCCAATTTTTTTGGACATATAATGAGGTTTTGTGCGCTTATAAATGGATGACATCTTTTGCTGCAAGTTTCCATTATATATAACTTCCATCTATTAGATTGCTTGTAAGTCCAGAGTGAGCTGTAAATAATTTCATTCTGCTGAGAATGGGTTTTTGTTTTCTTAACCTGGACAATGCATTGCACTGTACCAGATGCGTCTCAGAGATGCGTTCCATTATTCCACTGTTGTCTTCTTATTGTTGTCGAAAAGTTGCAGATTCCCCGCCCCGCGGATGATTTATATATGTTATCTAGTCTCCCACAGGTTAACTTCTGTTGCTTTTTGTTGCAGTCACTACTGAGAATTAGGTTGCTGCACAGTAGGCCAGTTGAGTACAATAGAACCAACTCAACTGCAGAGAGCGAGCTAGGAATTTTGAGACAGCGGAATTCCGTTTCTGGTTTGAGGTAAGCTTTTTTCTGTTCAGACTATTCGTTCAACAAGTTATCTTATACAAAAGGAAGACTTCAGTTGATTGGTAATTGATGTAGAACATTTTTTTTTGTAACAACTGCGTATTCTTCTTTTCTGTTGAAGCCCCTTTTGCTTCTGATCTAAATCTTGTCCAGCTTATAGTGATGGCAGGTGGGAATAGATTTCACTTTCGAAATTTATGTGTGAACTTATCCGTATAGAAAAACTATTTGACTTGATGTGATTGTTCTTTCTATATTGTTAGTGAGATGTTAATCATACTTCTGTGCCAACAAAAAAGAATGATATCAAACACATACTGGAAAGTCATATGCGATAAATTTTAGGAGATCCCAGTATGTTGCAGAGGCCTAAATTATTTTTTTATGCAGAATCTAGAATATGATACGTATACAACCATTTTTTGGCGTGGAAAGTATGTGTCTGTCTATCATCACTGCTGTGGCAGCGTTGATAGGTCATCCACTTTTGAACATTCAAAGTGCTTAATCCAGTACTTGTTTGCAGAGAAGGGTTCTTATCACGACTGGATAGCAATGTTCACGTCCAAGGAAATGACCATTCTAGTTGTTCATATAGCCAGAATGTCAATATATTTAGAGGAAGTGAGACCCAACCAGGCAGTTTAGATGAGTTGGTTGATAATGAACACGAACAAGTTATTCCTGCTGATGAAGACAGTAGCGCTGGTCGATCCAGTCATATTGAAGATGCTCACAGTGGCGATGAGATCAATGGACAAGAAGATGCTGCCTCTATAGATGCTACCCTGGTGCAAGATGTGGATCAGTGTAATGGACAAGTGGCAATGGCTGATGAAGTTTCTAGAAGAATCTTTTCTGAAGTAAATGAGACCGTAGTCCGGCAGGCAATTTCCTCTGATTCATTTCGGCATAGAGATGGAAAACATATTCAAATAGAAAAAACATGTCAGGCATATTCTGATTATGGCGACCAGGAGCTTCAACTCCACAGTTCATCGTCTTATCCAGACATTGTTGAGTCTTCTGGAATTAACGATCCTGAAAATGAGGACGACGGTCAAAGTGAGGTAAATCATGATGCCATTTTTGAACTACATGATCGCAGTGACTACTACGATCCACATGATCTATTGCCTCATTCAGTTGACTTGGAAGATCAAGGATCCGAAGTTGCATATGTGATGGACCCATTTACTCATGGTTATGAGCAAGAATCAGATCACGAGGATCAAACATCAGTTGGTGGTGTTCTACCAAATGAATGGAATGACGAGAGTCAACAAGATGGTACAAGTGACAATCAGTCTAACGAAGACTTAGATCAGAATTTACTTGAGGAACCTTTATTGCATGAAGGTGGAATTTCATCTACTGGAAGGGATGGTACCTATTACCATTCAGATGATAATAACACTGCGCATAATATTGAACTGAGAGAACTGTCCAGTAGGTAAGTATTACCATTATCAAATGTGTTGATAATCTTATTTTGTTTTCTGGGAACAATTATACAAGATTTGCATGCTCTTGTTGCAGGAGAAGAGTTTCAAGTCTTCTTCACAGTGGATTCCGAGAAAGACTGAACCGGTTGATTCAGTCATACGTGGAGAGACAAAGTCATGCACGTGATGGTGAGCCACATGAAACGGGACTGCAGTCTTCTGTAGTTCATGATCATGAATTAGTGAATGCAAACCAGAATGAGGACTCCAGTGATGTTGATGGACACTCTGATGTTCTTCTGTCAACTCCTTTTATCAATTCTCACAGGAATTGGGAGCAAGAGTTTCATAACACCCATTTGTCAAGAGTTGTCGATCAAAGCCCTGGAACTGTAAGTGCCATTTTCTTTGCTCTTTACTATTACATACCTGGGGAAGAAATTGCATTCATTACGAGTACTTTTCTCCCTTCTCCGATTTATAATGCTGAAATAATTCTTACTTTCTTGCTCACCTCAGCTTTTGAAATCTAATGAAGTATCATTGTCTTCTTGTCTTAAAAATTTTGTTCATTAATTTGGCACGAGGCTAAGTGCCCTATTTATTCATACTAAGATTTTGAAAAAGTAGATGTAGACATCATCTTGGTTGTTCTTAAATCCTGGTCATGTGTGACATATTCAGGAGCTGGAGATGATAAATGATATGAGGATTGAAATGGCTAGGCTTCAGCAACGATTGGACAACATGCAGACGATGTTGGAGACTTGCATGGATAAACAACTTGAGCTGCAACGTTCTGTTAGACAAGAAGTTTCTGCAGCTCTTAACCGTTCAAACAATTCCTCAGGTTCATAGTCATTTACCAATTTAAAGTCTGTATTCAAAATGTTACAAAACCTAACCAGAAAATTAACACACTTTTTTCCGCAAGACATTTATGCAGTATTAGGCTTTAGAATTAAACTATGCAGTATTGGCCATTTGGGGTTAAAATGAATTATAGCACTTGTTTTGCATTCAACCTTACCCAGGATGCACATAAAGTGAACCTTACACACGTCTTCGGGTTCCATCTTAAAACTAATTGGCAATAGAAGGAAACAAATTGACAATAGAAGGAGTATCCGAGTACTTATTTGTTTGGTTCAAGTATTATCATATTGTCAATGTGGGACATTTTTCCACACATCTTAACATCTCCTTTGATACAGAACCAGCAGAAGACGCAATCTCAAGAGCAGGTTCAAACTGGGACTGCGTAAGAAAAGGAATCTGTTGCATCTGCCATGGGAACAAAATAGATTCTTTGTTGTATAGGTGAGAAACATACTCCGATGATCTTGCACTTAAGCAGTCCTTAATCTTCTATCCCTTTGACATATGAATCTTTTACAGATGTGGGCACATGTGTACGTGTGTAAACTGCGCAAGTATCCTGGTCGATAACAAAGGCAAGTGTCCAATGTGCCAAGCACCCGCCGTCGAGGTAATCCGAGCTTACACCTTACAGTAGAATAAAAAGAAGGCTGAAGTTGATATCTTCTCGTGATCGCATCCATCAATTTTCACACTATCCACATTCCAATAGTAACATTACACAGATTCTTACTCTGATTCTGGGCTACTACGAGCATGCTTCCCTGTACAGACGAATGATTTTGTCCCAGTTGCAGATGAACTCTTACTATCAAACTTAAAAAGAGAAATAAACATGAATGAGTTCCACTTATCACCTTAGCTACAGTATTCTTCATGTTCGTTTTTTGATGAAGAGTGATTTGAGTGTCAGAGGTACTGTGGTTACAACTTATAAGTTGTAAATGCTTTAAGCAAGATTGTATATTAATTTGTAGATTTTTGTAAATTGCGGGATCTTCATCATGATAAATAAGCGTGAGAGCGAACCTGAAACTCAAAACCTTTTTAGTTTTATGGATATTTAGTTTTAGGTGATAAATAAAATATATATTTCATAAAAAATAAGATACGTCAAGAAAAATACACGAGGAAGAAAACATGACGAGGAAGCAAATATGACCCGTTTCAATATCAGTCACACGTGTATTTAATATTTTGTTATCATGACTACTTAGAGACATGCATGGGCAGTGGTTGTGCGGATGGGCAGTGGTTGTGCGGATTTATGTCAAACGTTGGACCTTGTTCTGTCCCAAAGGCGGAACATTGGGGACTGTTTATGGGTCTTCGATTGGCTTGGGACAAGGGGATCCGCAAACTCGAAGTGGAGATTGATTCGGAGCTTGTCATTAATCTCGTTAACCGTTCCGTCCCGCCGTATCACCCCTTTTCAGTCTGGTATCAAGTTGCCAAGGCTTCTTACGTAGGGACTGACTTGTCCAGCTCCGTCATGCTTTCAGGGAATCGAATATAGCAGCAGATCACCTCGCTAATATGGCTTCTTCTTATGCACTAGGTTATTTTTATATTCAAAACCCTCCTGGTTCTTTGGTTCAAGTTTTGAAGAACGATGCCCGCGGAGTAGCGACCCACATGTCTATCTGTTGTTAGCTTATTAGTTCTCAATAAATTGTGGAGGCTAATGTAGTCGGCCGCATTCAATACCAAAAAAAAAAATCATGATTTAGTCTTAAATAATTAAAGTTTTATCTAATTTATTTCAGTTTTAATATCACGAAAGTTTCGTCATCATCGTCATATAGAGATTGGATTAGACGGGTTTAAACTGAAAATTTGTACGTTATATAGGATATGTTCGATACAAGGTTTTTTTTTTTTTTTTTTTTGACTAAAAGGGTAAGCGGTTAGGAATGGTCACCATCTATTGGTTAACCATCCTGTAGCATCTTTCGGATGATGACATCAACAGAAGTTGGAACCGTTGGACCAGTTGTAGGGCTATCGTGAGCAATTGCTGCAAGTTTATCCGCAGCGCCATTGATTTCCCTGAAAATGTGAATGACTTGAACCTGAATGAAATCTGAAAGTAAGAGGGAAATGTCTGTAATGATAATATCCATATCCCACGTTGGATTCCAAATAGATTAACTTAATCGAGTAAATAATCATTAGGTGGTCCCCTTCAACAATAATGTTGAGTACTCCAATTTGTTTTGCTTTCAAAAGTCCCATTTTCAGTGCATATGCTTCTGCTTGAAGAGTAGAGGTGGAACTGCATTGTCCGAAGTCGAAAGCAACTACTGATGCATTATGGTCTCGTAATATGTATCTGAAGGCACTTTGATCATCATTTTTTTTAGATCCGTCAAAGTTTAATTTGATGATACCTGGTCCCGGAGCAGACCATTTGATATTCCTTACTTTTATTTTCCCTATTTTTGTTTTTTTCTTTTTATCATTCAAATTCTTCCATTCTTTAATTTGTGTTTCAACTATTTGTATAATATCCATAACCTTATCATTATTGAAGATGTTCTTATTTCTCATGTTCCAAATATTCCACCATGTGGTGAGTAGGTTGATAATTGCAGATTCCTCTAGTTTTGCTCTTACTAGGGACATAATTCCGGTAGGTTTTTGCTTTGTATGTCAATACTTTGTAGGAAGTCTCGTGTTCCAATATTAGAAATGTTGTTAAGGGCATGTTGCACTTGAAAGAGATATGTTTCGCACTTTCATATGGATGTTGACATAGGACACAACTCATGGGTACCATGACCTTTTGTTTTTCCAGATTTTCCTTAGTTGGTAACCTATTTAATGTTAGCTTCCAAGCAAAATTCTTGATTTTTGGCATGATATCTAGGTTCCAAATTCAAGTATTATCGTGTTGACCCAGATCAATATTTTTATGATGAAATGAGAAAGCATCTTTCGTATGAAACCATCCATCCTTGCTTGGTGCCCAATACAATCCGTCTTGGATGTCATTTATTGGAAGCGGGTGGTTTTTAATTTTGTTGATAATATTTGGCAAATTTAGCTGGTTCTTCAGGTTTTCGATTTTTTCCTTGATCCCATTCTTTATTAGTGATGAGGGTGCTTACATTTTCCTCTATATTATTTATGGGTGAGTTGGTTAAGTAGGTACATAACGTATTTTTGTGTACATAATAGGTATGTCTTGTAATGTGTAGACAAAGTAGGCACTTAGAATTAAGTAGAAAAAGATTTAATTGAAAATAATGACATCTATTTACCTAATTTGGAGATATTCTCTCCCATAAAAAATTAAATGTTTTCCTAATAAATATTGTAACAAATTTGCTGATAGGTTATTATAGGAAATAGTTTTTAAAAATTTCCTAAAATCTCTCCTAATTGATTTGCTGTAAATATATACTAATACTAATATTGCGTATTATCTGAAGCTCTCCATTGTTAAGCGAGATATATATATCAGAGCTCTTAATTACGATCAACAATGGAGGATTGTAGATGAAAGTCGGTGCTACATAAGACGAAAGTCGATGAAGATATGTTCTACATAACTCAACAAAATTATGTAGTAGATGTGTATTCCTTGTGGATCCGTTATGAATACATATTTTTTGTGACTTTTTATACAACTATTGCAATTATGTAGTAAACATGGATAACATATCTTGGAGTGTAGAATATGTATGCCCAATGCATTTTATGTAGCTGATATTTGTGTTATATGTATTAACATTGTGTAATTGAAATTGTGTACGGACATTGTGTAATTGAAATTATGTATTAAAATTGTGTATTAATATTGTGTATCATCAAAAGAATACACGAAGTTTGATTAGTAAAACTGGTATAAGGGCGGGGGGGTGGGGAACTCGTCCAGAGTTCGAATCCTACCTTTCACACAATCTTTTACTTATTATAATTAAGAGGAAAATTAAGAATATTTAGTTACCCGATTTAACAAAATTTAATTGAATATTAATAGGAGAGAGAAGAATCAATTTCCTTTCTTTTTTTTTTTAATGATTATCCAACTCATTTATCTTTATTTTTAATTGATGAAATTAGGGTGCCTAGTTTGTATCTAAGATACAAAAAGTACCTTATTTCACCAATGTTCTCATTATTTATTAGTCCTTTGTTTATTACATATTGCTCTAAAGGACGGTCTTCGGTCTTTCCAAATTTTAATTGTTTTTCCGTCTCCTATGTTCCATTAAATCCTTGTTCAAAGCTTGGTCGTGATTTTATTAGTCTTTTCCATTGCCAAGACGTATTCTTACCGGTTTCATATTGCCATAGGCGGTTCCCTCTCAAATATTTTTCCTCATTATATTATTGAAATCCTTTGATGAAAATTATGAAAAAAATAATAAAAAATATAGAAAAAAATATTGAGTTTTTCTGAACTTTAACCAAGAATACCTATTCGACTCATTGTGTTTGGAGATCGATTAGCTGGATCAATCTTGTAAAAGTTGCTACACGTTCAAAGGTCATTAATATTAGGGCTGAATTCGGTACATTACCAACTTATTTTTACTCTTACCACCTACCAACCAACTATAATTGATAATGAGAAATATTGTACCATTACCAACCACTTAAACTCATTTACCAACTCTTCGGTATACCGACTTTTTCAGTTGGTTCGGTTGGTAATGACATTTTTACCAACTTATATGTTTGCTAAAATAAAATTTAAATAAGACAAAAAGACTATCAATTCAACAATCCGCAAATTCGAGTACAATATTTAAAACAAGTCAAGAACTTCATCAATTCAACAATCCGCAAATTCGAGTACACTATGTTTAACAAGTTCATATAACGTCATACTTCATTACAAACCAAACAAAAAGAATTAAATATGCAATCATCATCCCAAGTTATAGATTAGAGAGTTCAATAGTCCAATCTCGACTTGTGCTCCACATGATTTCATATTTGAATCGAGCTAGAGCTTGTTTCATTCCTTACTGCCTCATAGCATTGATTGAAAGCATTTTCTGTCAAAAGAATGAATATTAGATGATAGAACATGAGTCGTAACAATTAAAAAATACAGAACAGATGGTGTTACAGTAAAAAGCTAAAGTTTAGGTTTAGTATGTTGACTACAACAGAAACAACAAAAACGGAAGTTGTTATAGTACATATGCTATGACAATAACAAACTAAAATTGATACAAAAATAATACAGAACAAAACATCAGTTGTAACAGTAACAACTAACAAACTAAAATTAATACAAAACGGATTAGATAAATAAGTTAAAAAAGGCTAGATGACTAAATCAGTAAACGGAGAAAGCACTTCAATGGACGGGTGAGATTAATACATTACTTGAATTTACATCTTATGGTACATTAGAATTATATCAAGATTAGTATGTATATATTATTTTATTTTTAATAAATAAACTCGGTTGGTACGGTAATCCCGTGGTACGCGGATATTGTTACCACCTGCCAACCAACTCTTTGTAGTTGGTTCGGTAGTACCGTACCAGTTAAATTGGTAACCAACGTGTTGGTAACCAATTTAATTGGTTCGGTTAGTAAGCCTCGGTTCGGTTTCATGTGACTCATTTTACTCCGCCCTAATTAATATACAAATATTAATCCGTATTTCCTTATGATAAAAAAAGACCATACCCGAACATGATCCTATAATATGTGTAAAAAAGTTTGTATACTTTATTGTTTTTTATGGATGGAGAATTTAACCCATAATTTAAATTTACGTAATTCTTTGTGGTTTGACTAGCTTATGCATTCAAACTTCATAGGCAGCCATCAATCAATTGCCATATTATTACTCAAAGTTTGGTGAAGATTCATTGAAAGGGTACGTACACGTGATAAAAGTTGGCCTAAATCGACCACCAATACCATATAATTAGATATGCCTATCTACTTAGCTAGCTTAACGAAAAATTTGGAAATGGTAACCCATTATCATAGACATGTCCAACGTTAGTATGGCTATGGACAGTAACAAGTCCACACAAAGATCAATTTAAATCAACCAACTGACACTTTTGATCCTAACATGTGAACTACAAAGAGAATTTGAACCCTTTTGTTCAATAATGATGTTTTATGTTCTTATAAAAATTGATTTTGAGATGCTATTGGACTTATATGTTGATTTTAAAATTAGAGTGAATTTGCTATGTAGAATTACTTCACTAATTTTGTTTAGTAACTAGTATAATATCCGCACCTTGTGCGGGTTTTGAAAAAAATAAGAAAGAATATTGTGAAATAGGTTTTTTACGTGCTTTTGTTTTGTATACTTCTCTAATTTAATCGACTTACCAATATTACTTTATTAACGATAAATTTACTAAATGAGATTATACTATGGACATACTTAATAGAATAATATATATATATATA
>BSUD01000008.1:122147503-122213255 GCA_033239045.1 Fagopyrum esculentum | reverse complement strand
TTAACAACTCTTTTGTTTTTTTTTCGGATTATAATGCTTATTGGTGTATTACAAATTTTATTTTAATTAATTATTTTTGGACTATAAATCTATTAGTTAATTAGTTAATTTTATTTTTAATTATTAAAATTACAAAAGATTTATGTGCTACAAGCTAATAAACTTAAAATAATTAAACAAAAATTTAATTAATATAATGTGGTCTATATCTACAAGATAAAAAATTAACAAAAATTTAATTTAATTCAAAATTAACTTTAAAGTCCGATAACTATTATCTAAAAATAACCCATTGTTGATGAGTGGAAGAAAATCAATAAATAAATAAAATTAACATAAAAAAAAGGTGTACACGTCAATTTTTTTTAATAACTTGAAAATAGATCAGATACACGGGTTACGGTTAAAAATCAAATCCCTGATGAAACAATAGAAAAACGATTGTTAATTATACAATTTCAAAAAAAAATTGTGAAAGCTCCATTTCGAAATACTACTTTCACAACGCACCACGTAAACTGTCATGTATACTGCCATAGTAGTAGATATAGACTCGCCCATAACGTAAAATTTTAGTTCCAAAAAAATAAATTTTGTTCGACAAATTTGTAAAACGTAAAAAGTTCTAAGGGAACCATGAAAAAAAATCACATGGAACGTTCAAAAAAAAAATCCCTTCAAATAAAAATCCTAACAGAAAATATAACTAAAATGGAAATGAAATCGAAACCAATTTAATTAAAAGCCATAATAAAAAGATATAACAACAATGAAAATCAATTTACCGTCAAAATGGAAATCAATTTTGTTGATTAAATGGAAGTTTTTTATTTAAAAAACTATCAAAAAAATCCAATGGAATCATGTAAAAATTTATTATATATTTATAGGTATTTTTCAAAAAAAAAAAAACGTAAATTTTGATGGATTTTATCAAAAAAATAATTGTTCGCTTAAGATGGAACGTTTCGAAAATAAAATTCAATTCGAAATCAATTTAATTAAAACTCGCACATAACGTAAAGTTGTAGTTCCAAAAAAATAAATTTTGTTCGACAAATTTGTAAAACGTAAAATATCTAAGCGAGCCATGGAAAAATATGATGGAACGTTCGAAAAAAAATCCGTCGAATAAAAATCCTAACCGAAAATATAATTAAGAGGGAAATCAAAATCGCAATATCTTTTAATATATTTTTATAAATATTTATTTATTAGAAAAATGATTTGGTTGTTAAGGTGATTTGATTGTTAAGCTAATTCGATTACTTTTTTTTTATTCAAAATTTTATTATAAAATAATTGTTCAAAGAAAAGATTCGTTCGATTAACGTGAATTTGTTCCTATTGTTAATTTAATAATAATAATAGATAATTGATAATAGATTTGGTTTCTATAAAATTATTAGTTTAATGATAAAATTTTATGGTTTAAAAATAGTGTAAAAAATAAAAATTTATTGGCTTTAATTGTGGAAACTCAATTTTAAAAATACTGCGTCCACAGCGCGCCACGTCATCAACTTGTGCTTTGTTTTAGTAAGTATAATAGATTGTGAAGCTCAATAATTTTGTTAGAATATGACCTTTTTAAAATTTTTTAGACTAATTTGCCCTTCTACAAGAATTTAAAAGATTCCTAATTATTTATTACCTTTTAATTGACCTACAATCTCTAATTGAAGAAGGTGTATTTTGAATAAGTTACCAATTTTAATAGCATAATCAATTAGTAAATCATAAAGAATATAAATTTTTTTTACGTGAATTGATAAAACTAGCATGTTACATGCTTGTACTTTTCATGTAAATCATGAAGAGTACAAGAAAACTCTTAATAAAATTTTACAAAAAAATTTACAAGAATTGATCAGTGTAATCAATTAGTAATTAATCTTGTACAAGAAAATTTTACAAGAAGATAAATCGTGTACAATTGAATTTTACAAGAAGATAAATCGTGAAATCCAACTTGTCTAGTTGGTATTAGGGTGGGAGGGGCAACCAACCAGAGATCGATTCTTGGTGACTACATTCGTTTTTTAATTTTTCGGATTTCTTGTAAGAATTATAAAGTTACAAGAAAATTCAAGAAAGAATAAATTATAAATTTACAAGAAATTTGTTTCATTTACAAGAATACTTAAGTCATTGAGTACATTTCATCCAATTTTCTCTTAAAATTAATAGACATGTGTATACTCACGGTTTCTATCCATATGATCAATTTCTCATTTCAATTCATACCCATTTAATATATAAATAGAAAATAAATCACATGAAAAAAAAATCACAAAGAGCTCACATACTCAAATCAATCGAAAATGGATAATTGTTTGCCTCACACTTTGGAATTTTCGCATCTATTGTTTATTTTGAATTGCCTCCCTAGCGAGTCATCCAATGCATTTTGGACCTTTGGTTAGATGGAGGTTCGGGATTCCCGCTGCTTCTAATCACTAATGCACTTTATTAATAGAACCAAAAACGGACTAAGAGATAATTACTTGGGATATAGTCAACCCCTTTGCATCTTGAAGCAAAAAAGTAAAAAACCAAATCAATGTTATAAGCGAAAGTTAGACTAGATAGATGGTCCATGACACTTTTCGGTTTCTCAAATAGTTAGTTGACACTTACATGGACGGATATCATATTTTCACTAATCGCAATCAAAACATAAGGTGAACCTACTCACAATTTTTCGAGATTGATCCAACTTCGAGAAGTATCTCGCGCTTCGCTTATTGATTAGGGCGAAGAAGTCTGCAATCAAAGTGGATACTTGTTCTTGATGGTTAGGTTCTCTTGTTTTATCCTAAAACCAATTGACAATAACATAAATAGCCT
This sequence comes from Fagopyrum esculentum, assembly GCA_033239045.1. NCBI lineage: Eukaryota > Viridiplantae > Streptophyta > Magnoliopsida > Caryophyllales > Polygonaceae > Fagopyrum > Fagopyrum esculentum. The sequence continues at coordinate 122,210,405 of BSUD01000008.1, read as the reverse complement.
AATACTTATATGTTAGATTCAGGTATTATCTTATTATTAACGTGGACATTTCTACCCTCCACAGTAGTGACGTTGCCCAATATATGATCCTTGGGAATGGAATTGACCTCGCACAGACGGCGACAAAATGGCCTTTTCTTTCCAGATCTGTATATATAGATATATATTAAATATACATATATACGCAATATAGTCTGCGAAGTGGGTTTCAAAGCAGCTTCTTCAATATATATTTTTCTTGTTTTCTGAAAAATGGAAAAGTTGGGTTGTGGTCATCGTCTTGCTCTTGCTTTGGTTGCTTTGCTTTGTGTTTCACAAATTACAGTTGATGGAAGAACAACTGCTTCTCGATCCAAAACCAACGACGGATCAGAACAATGGGGTTATGTTGAAGTCAGACCCAGTAAGTTTTACCCGCCAAAATCAAAACTTTTGTATTTTTTCTGCTTTTTTCTTCTAATTTTGATGAAAGTAATTTCAAGTTAAATTATGGTTACAGAAGCACACTTGTTCTATTGGCTTTACAAAAGCCCATACAGAGTTGAAGATCCTAAGAAGCCATGGCCAGTTGTTCTCTGGCTTCAAGGTGGACCTGTGAGTACTTAAACACAACAACAGAAAAAACAAACAACTTTAGCATCATAAACAGTCAGAATTATGATTTTTTTTAGAAAAAAGAAATGGGTTTTGATTGAAAATTGCTTGGCAGGGATCATCTGGTGTTGGAATGGGTAATTTTCAAGAGATTGGTCCCTTGGATACAAATTTGAAGCCTAGAAACTCTACATGGCTTCATGTTGCAGATCTTCTCTTTGTTGTAAGTTTTTTTGAATGACAGTTCATTTCTGTAATGTAAAGTTTGAATATTTACCCATCAAAGTAAATTTTGAATGGAAAAAAAGGATAATCCAGTGGGAACAGGATATAGCTATGTGGAGGAAGATGATTTGGTGGTTAAGACAGATGAGGAAGCAGCTAATGACTTAACAAAATTGTTGATTAATCTCTTCAACAATGATTTAAGCCTTCAAAAAAGTCCATTGTATATGGTAGCTGAATCATATGGAGGAAGATATGCTGTCACCACTGCTCTTGCTGTGCTAAGGGCAATTCAACTTGACAAACTCAAGCTCATTCTTGGAGGTATAACATTTTGCATTTTTGAGGTCCAATTAAGTCTCCTACTTATATCCTAATCTTGTTGATAATTTACGGTCGATGTGGGATTCTCCACTTGTAAAAAAAGCACTGAAAATCCAGAAATTGTGTGGATATGTATATGCAGGAGTTGCTCTCGGAGATAGCTGGATATCCCCGGAAGATTATGTAGTGAGTAATTTCTCTTTTGCTTTTCTGCTTTAATTTAAAGTAAATTGGGTGTAATTCGATTGTGCTTGCAGCTTTCATGGGGACCTCTTCTTAAAGATCTTTCAAGGCTGGATGATAATGGGTTAAAGAGAGCAACCAAGTACGTCATTATAAACAATCAATAACTTCATATATAAATATTTAGTTTTACTGACATAACTTTCTTGAAATAAAAAATAAAGTATAGCAGAGAAGATCAAAGAGCAGATCAGTGAAGGAAAATACACAGACGCAACAAATTCTTGGTCTAATCTTGAAGATGAGATTACTCGTAGCAGTAACTCAGTGGTAATTACACATAAAATCATCTACATTGCTTAATTACATTAGTATTTGGTACCTTGATAATTTTGCCTTCAGGATTTCTACAATTTTATGTTGGATTCAAGTTCGGATCCTCTTGGATCCTTGGCGGCGGATCCGGTATCATTAACGGGTTCGGTATTAACGAAAAGGTTTGCATTCAGAAGATATTCAACGAGGCTTACGTTGCCTGGTAGCGGAGTGGATCTTGATAGGTTCATGAATGGACCTATAAGGAAGAAACTCAAAGTCATCCCCATTAATGTCACGTGAGTTCCTTGATAGTTGTTTATCATAAATTCCTTCTAAAGCATCCATATTTATATATTATTTTTTATTTATATTATAGATGGGGTGGACAAGGAGACCTAGTGTTTTCAGGGCTCGGGGGAGACTTCATGAAACCAAGAATTCACGAGGTAAATAATGCTATTGATAATTTATTTTTTATATAAGTGGAGAGATGCACGTTTAGTGAACTTACTGCACAAGTTTTTAGGTCTAACACTTATATGTTAGATTCACGTGTTATCATATTGTTCATGTGGAACATTTTCACACTCAAACAACTCTAATTACGTATTTGGTATTATTCATAAAATATTGAAATAAATTTAATTTTCAAGATATAATGAAGTATTGACTCATTTCAATACCTTAACACTGTACTATCTGATCCGATAATGGTATATGAGCGGTTAACATAAGCGGTCCGTTAATTTTAATACGTGGGTTAACTAGAATGAAATGAGATAAGGTCGGTGGACTATTACTCTTATTACTATTTGATTGTAGGATAAACTCTATTGAGTTTGTATGCCGGTGAAATGACTCATTTTCTCATTTTCGGTTATTGTAAATTGATTGTGGGAAAAAAAAAATTTTAATGTAGGTTGATGAGCTACTAACAAGAGGTGTCCAAGTGACTGTATACAATGGACAAGTAAGTTCATTTTATTACAAGTAATGATAGTTTTAAAATGATTTGATTTACAGCGAATCCTATCATGAAGCTGTGATGAGATGATGATTAGGATTAAGATAATGTGGGCAATAATGTAAATGCAGGCAGCAATATTTGACATGATTGCATGGTTGGAAATTTGGAATATAGTAATATATAATACTAATATTTGGGTTATCTAGTTTGAATTTGAGTTTGAGTTTGAGTGTGGTACGTGGTGATGACAGGTGGACCTTATATGTTCAACCAAGGGCACACAGGCGTGGGTCAACAAACTCCAGTACGTATAGTATATATTACTCCTTCTACTCCTTATTTATCGTTCATACGATTCCCATCTTAATTTCGAGGATGTTTATGAATAATTATGACTTAAGATTGGATTCCCAGTATTCAACTTATTGTATATAGTGTTTATATTCTATCCTACGAGGATAAAATATATATACATGGATTAGGATCAGGCCACAACCTTACGACGACGTCCGATCTAAAATAATTGACGCTTATGATTTAGACACACGATTCCTACGTATGTTTGATCTGCACGATTGTGCACTTTCTGTTATGTCAATCATATCTTAATCCTTTCCATTGTATTACCGATTTGACAAATTTGATCTCTTTAACTTTTATTCAACACAAAAATATAATTTTTCTAGAGGTTTGCTATATTAGTTCATCTCAATGCTTGAACAACAAGCATATGAACAAGGATGCACGATCCATAAGCATGTGATCGTGCACTTTCTTATCAGGAAGGTCAAGCATCATCTTCCATTGTAAGCATGATCATGCGCCTTGATTGAACAATTCTTAGAGTTTTTCCATTTCTCATGGGATCCAGTTCCTATATATTAATCTCTACGAAAAAATGAATAAACGAGCATGTGGGCTTAATTATAAAAAAAACAGTAAGATTGATAAGGGTGTAAAATAATCTGATATGAAGAAAATCATAATTGATAGGTGGGAAGGTCTGGAGAGTTTCCAGAGTCTTAACAGGACAGCTCTCTACTGCGGGAACGATGGCAACACAAAGGCCTTCACCAGATCCTTCAGCAATTTCCATTTCTATTGGATTCTTGGAGCTGGCCATTTTGTGAGTACTCATAACTGTACTTTTTTTTACTCATAATAAGCTTAAAGTCTTGTCTAATGCTAGTTGCTGTTTTGCAGGTTCCTGTTGACCAGCCGTGTGTTGCATTAACCATGGTGTCTTCCATTACAAATTCCCCAGCCAAATTATGAAACCAAATTAACTTGTAGATTTCCAGAATAAAACGTAAACTGGATTCAGAACTTGCCCTACTTTTACAACCATAATGATTTCATATGTCATCCAAAAATGACAGTGTAAACAGCTATGTTACATATTCAGACATACAGATCAAACTTAAAAGAGAGTACGGAAATGGACAATGAGACTTACATAGCTTTGTCTGAGATAACGAGCAAGGTTAAGACTTGATCTTTTCAAGTACTTCATGCTTTAATTTCCTTTTCCAGCCTTTCATTGTCGCCACAAGGTTCACAAGTCCTATAACCTGAGTTTTCGAGTATTCCTGCACAACAAATTCCAATGTCTCTTATAAACTTACAGCAGATTTCTGGACATGTTTAGGCTTTTGAGTAATGAGGAAATGGTTATCACACCGAATGAGCGTGTGCCCAGTTGACATATTCGGTTTCCGGAAGGTAGAAGGCCTTGATGAAAGCCTCAACAATTTGTAGCTTTTGCCTTGCGTCTTTGCAACCAAACTGTTGGAAACCGTTGATTAAGACCTGAAGAGAAAAAGAAGCAAAGTTTTAACATCTAGAATGATATTCTAAAGCAGAGGGGCCACTACAAGTACCTGGAGGTCCAGAGACATAAGAGCTCGGCCCTCATCAGTACACCTCTTTACTCGAGATAGACCTTCAACGAGCATTTGAGCAACCATTTCAACTCCATAGTCCTGGAGGATGTCTTGGGCCTGTTATTATAAAGTGTAAATACATCTCATGGGATGCAAGATAACCAAATCTCTAGGAACAACACAACAGGTGGTATATTGAGTATCGTAGGTATTTTACAAAAGAACCTTCTATTTCTGTACCTCCTTATGAATCCCTCCATGAGCAAGCCGTGTTTTGTAGTGTTTGAATTCTCCCAAAAGCAGGTCAATATAGCTGTTTTTAACAAAAAGTAGGTTAAAATGGTAAAAGGTAGAAACAACAGAAGAGCATAACTCTTCTGGGAAATGAGAGCTTTATCATGCTAACAGTTAAGATGAGACAGATTTACGACTCCTATAGTTGCATTAATCTTTAAGAAGTCTAAGATCCAACAATGCTTCAGGTATGAGTCAAGATCTAGATATATAAAAAATATTTAATAAACAAGATCATTTCCAGTTAAACTTAAGTTACTTAACCCAATTAATGCCCTTCTCAGATTAAGTCCTTATTCGTGACTAATCCCTCTCATTCTAGTTATCCTTCTTAATTTATTCTTTAGTCTTGGGTAGACAAGATAACATTTCACTAAAGAGAGTTCATACCAATTATGCTCCATTCCAAGGTCTTTTAGTTCCCATTTAGAATTAGCTATCCGTTCGACATACCTGAGAAAAGTTTCACATTATCAGAACCAAGCAGGAACTTATCTGTTAGATATTTGCAGTGCATGTGAGCAATTGATAGCCTGCTGAAAAGACAAACCTAGACAGGCACGGAAAGGTAGACTCACAAGATACACAATCTCTGGGAAATAGTGCATTAAACCGTGATATGAAAATGTAACAGACAGATTTCTGCATACAAGTCTCTATGAAAATACAACAAGACGTAGACTTCGGCTTATAACTTTCACATTATCAGAACTATCTTTCCTATTAGTCAACTAGGAGCTTAATAATCCGAGTTATTGTGCCACTATAGATCCAAGAAACGGTACAGTGCCCTGTTTCAAGCTTGGAATAATAATAATATGAAACAAATAAAATTTTGAAGCATCGTCATTTTCTTCTTATTAGAGGAAGTTCCTTAAGCATGTCCTTTCCAAATAGGCTAGCTTTCCTTTTGAGCATCTGCCACTTGGTATAGACCCCTCAACACGAGTAACTCGCTGAATACTAGTAGAAGATGTTCATCATAACTATGTAAACAATAAGTAGATGACTCGTCAATCACAAAAAAGGGCATATATGAAATATAACAAACAAGCTGACAAACTTCAATAATCTCCTCATTGAGCAAGAAGAAATCTCATTTTGAAGAACAAAATGAGAAGAGATTTTATGGTCTTTTTACCCGTTGACGTGAAGAAGCATTCTAACAGTTGTCCGATGAATGTGCTCTACAAGATCTGGCACAGAATCTACCTGATCAAGCCAATATATATCATCATTCATGATTAGGAAAATAGATAAAGCAAGAGAAAACCCACTAAACAAAATCCCGGAATTCTTAATTGTGTAGTGGTGACCATAGGAGTTACCAAATTCACAAAAAAATCTTCCACTATAGCTGCATTGTTTTGCAAAAGCATTGATTGGAGATGAGACTTTGATCTCTGCAGTATTTGAGCTACAAGGCTGAGAGTATCAGCAGCAGTACATTGTTCCTGCAGCGTATGATAAACGAAGCTTAAGTCAACGAAAAGAGTTTTTGAGCAAAAACACAGAAGGATCTAACTTCAGGCAGAGATTATACAAGAAAATAGTAGAAGAAAAACAGTATGCACTATTTGACTCATAAGTAACCACCATAGGTTTTAGGCAAGATTAACATGATTCCACTACATCATCAATACTTTAACAGCCGAGTTCTGTATATTTACTTTACATTATCCCCCATAGCTGGCAATATATCTATGGTACAGTGATCACCATCGTATATTTATGTTCACTTCCTCTAAACATTTCCTCATCGGGTAATTGTAGCTGCAAATTTTGTTTCCATCTTTGAACATACCTGGAGGCCAAAAGACGTGTTAAAGCAATGTGCGGGACTTATAGGTTGTAAATCTGTGGTGCAGATTGATGTTGCTGGACAGGAAGAGGCCTCGAGCAGTTGAGGTTTGATCCACTGATCACAGTCTTGTGTAATTCTGCTTAAAACTGTTTTCAGATGACCTTAAAACCCGAATAGCATGGAAAACAAAAAACAGACTGGTCATGCCGCCAGAAACATGGTTACTACTGGTAAGAACAAAGGAAGGCTCAGATAAGAAAGAAAGATGAGAAGACAGTTAAACTATTGCCAGCTTACAATTAACAGAATCAGCTTCACTCCCATCTGAGACAACATTTTGCTGGCCAAAGGTTTCATACGTAAAAAGAAAATAGACCTCAAACAACTGGCACATACCCTGCAATGATTGGATCGGAAAACACAGCAGATAACTCATCATTGAATTCGAAAGATGGATTACAGAAAAGGATCTAATTAGGCAAATCTGAGTACCTTAAAGAACATAACATTTGCTAGTTCCAACTTCAACATAAGCCTAGCATATTTGTCCATGAACCTAATGAAAAAATTAAATTCAATAGAATCACTAAAGCGGCATGGGTGTGCTTGGGATATATGCTGATAAATTGATGATACAAAAAGGTGTTGATAAGCCTTGTAAGGAATAATTATAATGTGTTGATACAAGAGCCTTTCCTAAATGAAAGATATTTCACCTTAGGAGACAAAGCGAGGAACCTGTTTGTGACGCAGCTTCATTGTCTCTCCATTGCAACGAATGAGTTCTTGATAGAGTTGGTGTACTCATACGGCTGGGTAATTGACTATCTTCATCAATGAAGTCAGCGAGAAGATCTTCATTTTCATCTTCTGAGATTATGCTGCCGTTAATACGATTGGTGTCACTGTTCTGAGAAGAGACCTTATCAGTTTCAGTTTGGTACACAGATTCTTCAGAAGCTTCCTTGGAACCGCTATCCACTAACACTGGTGTATGTGGTGGTGTATGATAATCTCCAAAAGGAGATGCAATTTTAGAAAAAAATGGATCTCCATTGTCAATCCACTGAGAAAATCCAGTCTTATTATTTATCCGCATTTCAACAGAGTTAGCCAACTTCATTGAGTGACGTAATTGAGGACTCATTGAATCAGAGGATCCAAGAAGGGGTGCACCATCACCAAAGAGACCAGCAAAGCTGACTATTTGTATTGCATCTTGTGGGAGTATTTGCCAGTTCTCCCTTTCCAACACCATATTCATTGCCTGAAAATGATTTTCAAAAAAGAGCAATTCTGAAAACCTTAGCAGCCAACACTGGTTTCGTCTATTTTTAATTTATTAACATGAAGTGATGTTTAAAATCTATAAGTTAAAGACTAAAGCTAAACTTTTAGCTATGTCGTTTGATTAATCTTCTTTATGTTATTTGGCATCACATTAATATAGTAGCTAATGGCTTGGCTAAGTTAGCTGCGTTTGGTAGGTTTGCAAGTTAGGATAAAATAGTACATCAATAGCTCATTCTGGTGTACTAGAGATTTAAGCATGCTGTTGGTGCCAAAAAAAGGGGGGGAAGTTATAAGTTAAACTAGAGATTTGTAAGGTCGATAATAAGGCAGGGTATGTGGCAAGAAGAGAAGAACCATAAATACATACTATGGGTTTTTAACACTCTTTTCTCAAGCACAAGGTGAAAATAATCATCTCTGAACAAGGTTAATACAAATTACACAAAATGCACTGGATTTCTCCTTGCATGTGCAACCAAAAGTTTGAATGCTTTAGTGAGCTAAATGACCATGATGATGATATGCAAACTTGCTATAGATATCCTTTCCATCAACAAAACAAAAAGGATGTATTTTTTTGGTAGAAAAACAAAAAAGGTAAATCAATAAAACAGAAACAAGGAATTCTTGAGTAAATGTGCAAAATGCTAACATATATTAACACACAACCTCTATCCAGAAGATAGATTCTCAAATATTAACAGTCTACTAATATATCGTAAGACTCGTTATTTTCAAAATATCCCTCTCTCCTAGATAAGAAGAACAACCGGAACAAAAAATTTTGAAGGTAAAAGGAATGAATAATACTTACATGCATATTTTGTCTATGGAAACTTCCGAAGTAATTTTCACATGCAGCCTTTAGCTTGCTCCTGAATTCAGATGCTTCTACCCCACAAAAAGCCTCACCAGCCAAAATAAACAAATTAAGATCTTCGTAGTTTTTGAGAAACTGGTGAATACTTGTTGATAAAAATGCAGTTGAAGAAAGCAATACTGAAACACGACTTGCTATAAGTTGCCAGACGTTTTTGCGTCCACTGAGTAAAGTATCTGAAATGAAGGTTGTAGCATCCCTCTGTAGCTCATACCACGGTGACCCGCTGCTTGATGTTGGATTTGCTTCATCTATTGCCTCAGATGTCAAACCCTCAGAAGTTATGCTAATAAAACCATTACTTGCTGTTGGATCTTCAGAAGAAGCTGTATTAGTACACTTGTCAACAGAGGAAGAATGCTGTAACCTCTCCACAGAAGAAACGGTTGATCCATTAGCTACCCTAGAATTACAGCTTCCTGATACTGTTTTTGTTTGCTGTTCCTCCTTTAATATTATGGAAGAACTATCTTGTTTCTCAACAGCATCCACTATCTGAAGAGCAAGCAACTGAAATTAGGAAAACATCTGGCCAAAATAATGAAAAAGTAATAAATAGCTACTAATCTAGTAAGCATAAAGGCCGTAATCAATACTAGTCCTTCAAAAAACCTCCCTTTATAAAACGAATTCAGTTTTGAATTGCAGCAGAAAATTCAACAGAGCTCCTAACTGTAGACTTAATTACTGTGGGCAAGATTATCCTTTTTTTTTTTCTTGCTTTTCTAGGCTATGTATGACTAAATCCTTTTATACACAGCTATTTTTAGTGTTGAATCCGTTAAATTAGGATATTGTTTAGCTGATGATTGCCAGCCAAGTTGACAGATTTTACCTTGAAGGTTTTGGGTTGAAGATGCAGGGCACTTTATTTCTACAGAATTCATCTAAGTGGATCAGGACAAGGAATCTGAATAGTCCAGGCGATCATACTATTTTTCTGACTTGTTATACACATACACGGAATTTAGAAAATTTTCAATTTGGAGTGCTTTTTTTTATATTTTTGATGTAATAATAGGCAAGGAATCAATTATACAAATTCGGGTTGATGTAACACAGATTGTTGAGTTTAGTGTTGACCCCATTTAGAGATCCAAGAAGAGACATCACTCGAAAAGTCAAACAATGCAAAGCAAAGGATGTGAAAAGCTCGTGAAGATGCCATGTACAACAACATACATATATGAACACTCAATGAAAAGAACTACTAAAATAGACACCACTTTGATAGTGAAACAGCCAACATAAACCTGGTAAGATGAAGTTAAAGAACATTAAAAAGATGGCAATCACCTTCTTCTCTGTCTCACAGCTCATTATTGAATGGTAAGAAGACATCAACTTGAACAACACACTCAATGTTCTTATCAAACAGATTCTAAACTTTGATTCAGGTATCCGTAGGCACAAGTCATTGTATGTCAGTCTGGCACTGATCCCAATAAAGCAGAAAAACAGATTAGTGGTTTTTCTGGACCAAGAAGTTGAATGTTTTATGTAAAAACATACCTAGTTGGTGAATCATGTAAATCCTCATCCTGCCAAAATTAGTCATCTAAATCAAGACGCCCTTCAATAAGAGAAATAAGACAAAAATAAATGCCGAAAAAATACTAATGTGAAATGATAATACAACATCAAATAAGAAACTGAAGTAAAGAAAATAAAAATTAACAAACATTCATGACTATAGTGATGCTGAAATTAGGCTATTGTAAGCCATTCTTTCCTATCTTGGAATGCTCTTTTCCGGTGTTAACACCAATCTCAGAGAAGAAATTTGTACAAGTCTGATCAAACAAGAACCAAGGCATGAAGCAACAATAATTAGAGTATCTAGGCCTTCCGATGACTCAAGTCTCTAATAGTAATGCTGAAGTGAAAAGAAAGATATGTAGGAGACTCAATGTCCTAAGTAAACAAAAGAATTTCCATTTAATCAAAATTTAAGACAATACATCAATATCTCAGCATCATTGCTGTTGTCACACTAGATCCTATTTATAAGCATCCAACGTCTGTATTGAAGCAAAACATCATTTATTTTCTCTTTTCTTTGATAACAACATTGGATCAAGAAATTCACTTGCACCAAACCATGGCCGAATTTCAGATAAGGGCGTAAGGTGTAAGCTTGAGGCAGAAGGAGCATGCTCAAACCAATCCCAAATACAAACGGAAAATTTCGCAGCATGTATTATTATAACTTGCAGAACGGTTGGAAATCTAAAAGTAAGCTGAAATTTTTCCAGCTATACAAAATTACCTCCTGCACTACAGTTTTCAAGATGCAGTGACTTTCTGAAAGAACACTCTGCATAAAAAAGCTTTGTATTTTTTCAGCTAGACCAAAAACATCCCCAATTAGTGCATAAGCGTCAACCACCTGCAAAAGAGCAGTATCAAAACTGTTAATACTAGATAAAGCGAATCATATTATAGAAGTGCAATGCTGTCTCAATTTAAAATTTCTCATGTGATTTATGTTCCTGAGTTTTCTATTAACCTTGCTTCAATTAGCAAATTGGCTCAAGAACACTTCTATGCTACCATTTTTCTGAAACAAATGTGTGTGATTCAGGACCTACACACGGGGAAGATGATTGGGACTGCCTCTGAACGAGATGGACTATACTTCCTTAAATCCCAACTGATGCCCAATTCTTGCAACGTCACCACCTCGGGCTCCCTTTGGCATCAACGGGTTGGCCATCCATCACCGCAACTATCGTCTTTAATTCCAATTTTCAATAATAAAACATTTTGAGCATGCTTGCTCCGTTTGTCCTTTGGCCAAACAGACTCGGAATCTTTTTCCAATACGTACTTCTTTTAGCTCATCATGCTTCGATCTTATTCATATGGACATTTGGGGAGGTTATCATGTTCCTTGTTTAACAGGAGCACCATATCTTTTAGCCATTGTGGACAATTTTTCCAAATTTACATGGATTTATCTTATGAAAACAAAAGTCAGTATAAGCGGTGGAGATGAATGTCAACTAGAGTGGGTTCCAGGGTCGTGGTGGCTGCAGCGAGAGCAAGAGGCTTGAAGGATGAAGCAAATGAACAACAAGAGAATGGATGAGATTTGGTGAGCAAATATAGACTTTGAGAATATCAGTTTAGTGGAATATATTCACAGCTCGTTTGGAAACGTTAAGAATCATTCTCAGTAACGAAATAATTCCGAATCAATAACAAACTATGTTTATTTAGAGATGCATAAGAAGGATATTCCGTAATTGTAAAAGCAGTAATGTATGTTGTAGAAATTGATTACAATGGTGCAGGTAGAAGTGAAGTATTGATCGATTAGATATTTGGGTTGTATAAGAGTTGCTCCCCTCCCCAGATATCCCCAGGAGGCAACCTTATAGGGTTGAGCATGAGCGCCTGTCCGACACATACATAGGCGTACTTGCCGTACCATTCATAGGACGAGCCAGGGCTGTACATGTATACTTCCTCGAAGCCTCTCCTTCCCACATCCACCGAGTTTCTCTTGCCCTGACAAACGCAAAGGCGTTGTGTTATGTTAATATATATACACAAGCCTTCGGAATCTTATATGTTAGGTTTACACAGTATCATATTTTCAATGTGAGACATTCAGCTAGAAATAGCTGTGATTAATTAAGATCTTACCCTGTCTATGATTGTGAACATCCGAGGAGCACTCGTGTAGATCCTGCTCATCCTCTCACTCAAATGCTTATAGTTGTTATTCTCTTCGCCTTCCTCGCCTGCCTCCTTCCCCCTTTCCTTGTCCGGAATTATGCTAAAATGTGACTCCACCGGAGGCCTGTCCCGGAAATTTGAACCTTCTAAACCAATTGCATAGGTGGCGTCGGGGGTGCTCGCCGTCAGATGGCTAATCACCGATCCACTCACCTCCAACATGGAGGAACCCAAGTTACAGACTTTGAACTCGGAGCATAAACTATCATGTCCTAGGCTGATGATGTGCTGCACTTCAACCTCGTTATTCGCCTCCCTTGAGACTATCTCCACCTTAATGCCCTCAATTGCGTCCCCTCGGACATCTTTGAGAGCCCAGGTGGTTGGAGACCATGAAAAACCCTGCTGAGAGCAATGACAGGCCAAGGAGACACCGCCTTTAACGGAGACTCGATCCGCCTCCTCAACACAAGTGTGGAGGAGCTCCTGTGAGCCGCCGTGCCATAGCCGGGGCTTGTAAGATGTGATGAGCCCGGAGGGAAGCATCATTTTCGCCGCGCTTCCATTCTCCACTGTCATGCTAATCACGCAGCTCTCTCCAATCTCACTGAAGCGGACTCCGTCGCTGCCGAATTCCTGCTCACAGTAGTCGACATTTATGGCGGCTGTTCTTAGAGTGGCAGACCTGAAGGAGATGGAAGGGTGGAGAGGAGCTATAGCGCCCTTTCTGCTTTGTTTTGTGGAAAATAGTAACTGATTCGCTCTCGATGATAAAATAAGGCTGTTCGCCATTGTCAAGGAATAACAACCTCCTCGAGCTCCCCTTATCCTTATCTTCCAAATTTAATTGTTTGGCTCATCCGCACTCTTTCTTGCACTTCCATCCAAAATCTCTATCCAACCTACAAGTAAGATAAGGTTTTTTTGCAATAAGTTCAGCTTTATCACCTATCACCTAAAAGAAAAGAAAAACAATAATAGAAATCAATTAATAAAACCAATTAACCCTGCAGCACTCGGTTGTTTCTTGCTTGCACAATTAATGTAGAATCAATGTTATTATCACCTAATCGGAAAAAAAAAACTGAAAACCAATTATGACCAATATATATATATACGACCTAATAGGATAAAATTGAAAACCAATTATTGTAGAATAACCCAAACAGCTGCAACACTCGACTGTTTCTTGCTTGCTCATTAATGTATACAAGTAAGAGGGAGAAGGGAAAAAAACTGAAAATCACTTTATGATTTCATTTAAAAGAAAGAAACTAATCATCTAATTAAACCAAACAGCTGCAACACTGGCTGTTTCAAGCTTGCTCATTAATGTATACAAGTAAGAGGGAGAGGAAAAAAAACTGAAAATCACTTTATGATTTCATTTAAAAGAAAAAAACTGATCATCTCATTAAACATTACACACATTAGATGCATTCTATTCTGCCTATAAAGATGGAATGCAGCAATGTGAAAAATCAAATTCAAACAATACCATTCATTATGCATTCCAACTTTCTCTTATTTCACTCATTCCTAAAGCTAACCAAGCAAAAAAATGTAAGGAATCACTCATTCTGATTCCTCTTTTCAAAGTCCAAACAAATTCCTTATTCCAAAGTTGAATCACAACAGCAACCTTCAACAGTCATACGCAAACACAAGCCCATGTAAACACACCCTATTTAACAATAATCGGATTGAATTTACAAAAAACCCAATCCGCAAATTAGGGTATTTGCAGATACGAAATTCTCACTCAAACCAACCCTAATCACCCTAATCACCCAAATCACCCAAATCACATACACACAGACAAACAAAAATCACCATAAATCCCCAAATCAGAAAATATAGGGTTTTTAAATCAGCTCAAAATCTCACCCAACTCAACTCGGATCTGCAGAGAAGGACGGACTGGCGGCAGTTGATGGCTCTGAGGCGGCGGCGGCGGCGGTTGCAGTGGCGGAACGCTCGCGACAGTGAAGGCGGCAAAGCAGCAGCGGGACACCCGCGACGATGGCAACAACGGCGACCGCAACAGCCAGGGGTGAGTCGCACCTCCTCCGGCGCCGGGACGCGTGGTCGTGGTAGCGAGGTGGTCCGTCCAGTGGAGGTTGGTCGCCGGAACTTCCTGGCTCGATGTCTCCTACTCTGCAATCGATCGCTAGATAGAGGCAAGGGAGAAGAGTAAATGGGGGAGAAGAGTAGAACGGGGAGAAGACAAGAAACGGGGAGAGAGAAACCACTCGGAGAGGGGGAAATTAGGGTAAAAGGAAGGCTGAATATGATATCTTTTTCATGATTTTACGAAATTTTTACCGATCCGTTTTCTAATTAAAAAAATCAAATAACAATAACAAAAATCATCTAAACTCGAATTTCCTGAAAAATAGTGTATTACCCGCACTTTGTGCGGAATTATAATTTAAATATAATTTTATAATCAAATATTATAATATGTTAAAGTATAAGTTTTGTGGAACAATTATTTGAACATTGATTAATTTATGCTAATTAATGGACTATGTTAGACATACCCATATATTTTATTTATAAAAATTACCTAATTCGACAATTGGTCATTGATTTGATTGATATCGGTGACGTTCCATAAAAAGCAAAATACGAATCTGAATCTTCAGTGAAGGAGTAGCAATGAGTTTCAGATCGGATAGGTATATATATTAGTCTGTCATGATAAACTATAAAATAAATAAATTGAATTAGATGAATGCTAAGATTAAAATGGAATTACATTGTTAACATCTACTGTACTTACTGTGTTTGATCGAATGATGCAGATACCGGAAAATCTTCAACAGGCTTACGTCGTTCGTGAATCGGTGAATGTATCTGGAACCTGGAGTCACTCGTCCCATGTGGCCATATATATATAGCAAATCTATATTTATAAACCTTTTAATTGAAATTTTATTAATTTTTTTTATTTATTTGATTGTGATCTGCAATATGTAACTGAAAATATATATGCTTTTTATGCAATTTTTTAATATTAATAAAAACAAATTTTGGTTACAACTTTTATTTTAGAAACAAAATTGGCGAACAGCTTAGAGATAATATCACAATTACCATTTTTTAATTTAAATAAAAACAAAATTTGTTAACTAATTTTCTTTTAAAAACAAAATTTGTTAACAACTTTTATTCTAAAAACAAAATTGGTGGATATTTGAGAGATAATATCACAATTATCATTTTTTTAAGTTAAATGAAAACAAAATTTGTTAACTAACTTTTCTTTTGAAAACAAAACTTTTTTTGTAAAATAAAATTGGCGGATAATATCATAATTACTATTTTTTAAATTTAAATAAAAACAAAGTTAAAACGTAGATTGTTTGTTAACTAATTTTTTTTTAAAACAAAATTTGTTAACAAATTTTCTTATAAAAAAAAACTGGCGGATAATATCACAAACTGACTATTTTTTAATATAAATGAAAATAAATTTTGTTAACAACTTTTCCTATAAAAACTTCGAAATCTAAAAAAACCTTTATTAGGTGTTTTTAAAATTTTTAAATTGACGTTAATTCTGTGGGCGACACGTGGCATTAAAATTTTGTTGGGCTGAGGTTTATTGTGGGGGCGACATGTGGCAATAGAGGCTTCTGCTTTAATATATATATAAGATATAAGATATAGATTTTGTTTTTAATTGAATAAGTGGATTTATGCGAAACAATTTTGCTAACCAAATTGCCAACGTGAGCGGATTTAGGTTGATCCTATCACCAAATCTTTATTAGTTAACTTATATTTTTTTCAATAACTAATTTTAAATTTATTTGGTTAAAATTTTAATTTTTATTGTTAAAGAGATATTTTGCTGGATTAAACAAATAAAAAGTAGAAATATTATCTTTCAAAATTAATATCAAATTAAATTTTAATTTTGTAGAACTCTATGATTTAATAAATTTGAGTCAACATAAATTTAAATAGATTATTTAAAGTCAAATACTAATTAAAAATTAATATTTTTAGAAACAGATTTACTATTAAAAGATTTAAACAAAATTCGACAAATTGAAAATTAATTTTTAACATGATTTGGATGTTATGGTAATTATCGAGAGGAAAAAAAAAACCAAAATTACTAATATATATAAGATTAAAAATTAAATATAAATTCTGCCGGCAAAAAAATCATCTAAATTAAAAAATAAAATAAATAAAAACTATAAAATGTAGGTTTAAACCCGTGCGTAGCACGGGCATACTCTTCTAGTCTACATGTAAAATAGGGATTTTAGATAACTAAATGACCTAAACAGTAAATGACATGGACAATGAATGCACTGTTTACTCAGCATAACCTTGCAAATTGTATTACTAAACATAACTCCTCCAATTAATTTTGCACAGCAGTAGGGATTTTAGCACAAAAAAAAATAAAAAAAATAACCCTGTATATTCAAAGCTGTTTACAAATCCTCCAATTAATATTGCACAGCAGTAGGGATTTTAGCACAAAAATAAAAAGTTAACCCTGCAAATACAAAGCTGTTTACAAATCCTCCAATTAGTTTAGCACAGCAGTAGCATGGATTTTAGCACAGAAATAAATAAAAGTTAACCCTGCAAATACAAAATTGACATAGGAATTTTAGATAACTAAATGACCTTACTCAACATAATAATAAATATATAGAAGCATTACAGATCGTCTTGGGCTCGCATTGAAGCAAAATACAAGAATCAGGAATTATTTATCTTGATTTTTTACTTGGAGAAGCTTAACCCTGCAAAATAGGAATTCAGTTTAATTAACCATCCAATTAATGACAAAACTGTTTACAAAATTGCATAAAAGCATTGAATAGTCGAACCTTTCCTTTTCACCCGTTAACCTCATATAAATATGGGAGTTCCCTTTTGATTCTAACAACGACCATTTAGGTCCCAAGAATGTTTAGCAAAACTGCATAAAACATTAAATGCTTAGAACCTTTCGCATTCTAGCATAATCAGTAGACCCCTTTACTTCATTCTCAAGTTCATTATAAAAATGACAACATTATTTGTCTTCATCAACACAGCCTGTTGTATTTTCAACAACTCAAAACTCAGTTACCATGAATTCCATTTCCAACAAACATGATCAGATCATTGAGGTGGACGAGGCTTATGCTCCACTAGGCAAGTTGTTCAAAGGAACAAAATGTAAAATCACCACTAGGCAAGTTGTTCAAAGGAACAGAATGTAAAATCAAAGTCATGATATGTAGAAAATGGGATGCAGTGAACCCATTTGGAAAATATCTAAGCACCGATGTCGTTGTTTCAGATGATAAGGTATGATATTACATGATGAGTACTATTTTATTTACTTCTGCGGAAGTATGATCGTTTGGTACTTATGTTTTATTTGTTTCAAGAACCATTTTTACTTTTAAGGAGGCCATAAAAGATATCACAAAATGCATACATTATTCTATCTAACAACTCCAGCCCCGAATAGCATATATATTGAATAACAATTAGAAGTACATTTTAATAATAATAAATTTAGATTTCAGCTATATGACTCAGAAAGCACATCTACAGTTTTGAGTTAAGGGAGAATGGTTAATATGATATTTAGATCCACAATTAAAACAAAAAGGAAAAAAAGATGAGGGGAAAAAACAAAAAGTTATTTGTTGAGATATACTCATAGAAACGAATTTTTCAAAGAGATTTAGCTTACTTAATTTGTCCAGAGGGTCCATAAATTTGACAAGAACATAAATTAATGAAACAAAAAATATAAAGAAAAAAAGATAGCTATTATGCTTCCTATGATTTTCTTAAAAATACACGAATACAAACAAAAAACAGAAGAGAAAGGTTAAGGATTTGTTTGAAGGGTGAGTTGGTTAAGTAGGTACATAACGTATTTTTGTGTACATAATAGGTATGTTTTGTAATGTGTTGACAAAGTAGGCACTTAGAATTAAGTAGAAAAAGATTTAATTGAAAATAATGACATCTATTTACCTAATTTGGAGATATTCTTTCCCATAAAAACTTAAATGTTTTCCTAATAAATATTGTAACAGATTTGCTGATAGTTATTATAGGAAATAGTTTTTAAAAATTTCCTAGAATCTCTCCTAATTGATTTGCTGTAAATATATACTAATACTAATATTACGTATTATCTGAAGCTCTCCATTGTTAAGCGAGATATATATATCAGAGCTCTTAATTACGATCAACAATGGAGGATTGTAGATGAAAGTCGGTGCTACATAAGACGAAAGTCGATGAAAATATGTTCTACATAACTCAACAAAATTATGTAGTAGATGTGTATTCCTTGTGGATCCGTTATGAATACATATTTTTTGTGACTTTTTATACAACTATTACAATTATGTAGTAAACATGAATAACATATCTTGGAGTGTAGAATATGTATGCCCAATGCATTTTATGTAGCTGATATTTGTGTTATATGCATTAACATTGTGTAATTGAAATTGTGTACGGACATTGTGTAATTGAAATTATGTATTAAAATTGTGTATTAATATTGTGTATATTCAAAAGAATACACGAAGTTTGATTAGTAAAACTGGTATAAGGGCGGGGGGTGGGGAACTCGTCCAGAGTTCGAATCCTACCTTTCACACAATATTTTACTTATTATAAAAATTAAGAATATTTAGTTACCCGATTTAACAAAATTTAATTGAATATTAATAGGAGAGAGAAGAATCAATTTCCTTCCTTTTTTTTAATGATTATCCAACTCATTTATCTTTATTTTTAATTGATGAAATTAGGGTGCCTAGTTTGTATCTAAGATACAAAAAGTACCTTATTTCTTCAAAGGACTGTAAAGTAAGAAAGTTAAAGATTGTCTAAAAAAATAAACTAGAACCAATTTATTCTAAGTCGAAACTGGATTAATTTACACAAAATGAATTATTAAAAGCAAACAGAGCAGCAATTAGTACGGTTTGTTCATTATAACCATGCCATTCCAAATGAACTGGAACCAATTTATTCGAGTTTAGACGGACAGCTGTGAAACTTGCCCAGTTGACCCAAGTTTGAACTAATAAAGTTCAAATGTGAATTTTTTATATTTAGGCCTAACATAAAATGAGCATGGTCAATCTAACTCTAAGATTGAAGCTGATAATAAAGCTTAATCTAGGACCATGATCACACTATTTACGGTTTGGAAAACCTAGCAATTTGCACAAAGCTCCATGGTAAACAGTGACAATACAAGTGGTAGAAAGTAGAAGCAATGCAAATTTCATGGCTCGAATGTGAAATGTAATATTGAGTCATAAAAATTATAGAGAAAGAATATATTATTTGCTAAGTAACATTTTTAATTACCTCATAATCTCATTGACATGACTTTAACAGCAGATCAGTCAAACCCATCAACCTCAGCATAGAGTGAACATGTCTTCTCACCTTAGTCAATCATGGATGCTCCTGGCAAAAAGAAGAATACCAAATCAATTACCATAAAATTGTCATTCAATGTTAAGGTTTCAGCACCTACTGCAAGCTAAATCTTCCGAGTCTAAACACTATTTCATTGTTCCTCCTCACCAAAAAAAAAGACTAAATTATAAATATGAAGAAAACAAATTAAATAAAACACATAGCCATGATGTCTTCACCTTCTATGTGTCTTGATCTTAAGAGTATCCAAATTCCATCCTTCTCTCTCAATTGCGACAAAAAATTGTTTGACGACCTGAAATCATAGAGAAGGATTAGCTAAACTAACCACAGTAAAAAGGTCATTTAACAAAAAGAAATTTACAATAGAAAGAATAGCTAAACAAACCCCATTAGATAGGTCATTTAGCAGAACTACGCTATCAGCTATTTATCCAACAAAATCGTAGCTTGGTGACAGTCAACATCAACGAGAGGAAGGATGCTCCAATGGTGGATTCTTTGAGGAAAGAAAAAAGAAATAGTGAATTGCAAGCATAATAAGGTTTAATTGTGAATACTACGATCCCCAGTTCGAAAGTCGTGATAGTAATTCAAGTGATTCAAATATCAATCTCGATTTAACTCTTACCGTAATTAGTCGTTGGGGAGAGCGACGATGTCCTATAGGAGAATACCGATGGCTTCAAAAGGGATAAACAGAATGAAGATCAAAGAGGAAGAAGGACTACACAGATATTGTCTTTTCACCGTGAGGGAAGCGGTAATCAATTTGAGTATTAGGTTAAAATTGGGGAAAGCCAAAAATATAAAGTATATCAATTTTT
Organism: Fagopyrum esculentum; assembly: GCA_033239045.1. Taxonomy (NCBI): domain Eukaryota; kingdom Viridiplantae; phylum Streptophyta; class Magnoliopsida; order Caryophyllales; family Polygonaceae; genus Fagopyrum; species Fagopyrum esculentum. The sequence goes on along the minus strand of BSUD01000008.1, from coordinate 122,189,683 downwards.
TATTTCAATTTATTGTTTTCTGTAGCTTTAATTGTATTTTATTGGTATTAACCACTATCCATTTATATAGAATATATTAAATAAAAAATTGATGGCAAATACTATAACTAAGAAAATACACTTAGTAGACATAAATTACTTAGGATTATATTTTATAAAAGAAAAATATTATATTTATATTAATATATACTAATAATTTTATATTGATTACGGATATATAAAATAATGTTCTATTATTTGATAAGTAACAAATAATATTTTCAGCCCCGTGCGTAGCACGGGTATGACCTTCTAGTAAACTGTACAAATCAGAAGTTACCTAAAAAAAAAAGGTTATTTTACTTTCACATGACGATGTTCCTACCCAAAAAAAATCTTACTTCTATTTTAAAATTTTCAACCATTAAATTTAATTGTTTGGCTCATCCACGTGGCGGTGGCTCTTTCTTTGAACTCTTTCTAGAACCTTCATCGGATCTGCTTTCTCTCCCTTCACTACCACCATGTGGTTCTTGCAATCCGTTATCACATCCTCTACACCTGTTTCAATCAACTCGAACCAACACCATTAAGTTCCTAATCAATCGAAACAATTTTTCAATTTGAGATTGCTAGTGAATAAGCTCAATGGATAAATTTGACCAACTCGATTTCAATTTTGTTTTTATCGGAATAAGTTTGTGTGAGTTCGCCGCCGATCAAAGGACCATAGTCAATTACAAAGAAATATAATAAAGAGGAAAATTGGTTCGAAAGGAAAAAAGGGAAAGCGGCCTATATTCATTATTTTAAGGGTAGGTGGTTTTTGTACCGTTGAAGCCGCAGAGAGATTTCTTGACTTTGCGAGCGCAGCCCTCACAATGCATGTAAACTCTGAGTACAATCTCAGGTGGCGGAGGTGGCGGCGCCGGAGCCTCTTCCTTGACGGAATCCTTCCCATCTCCGGCAGGCTCATCGGATTTCTTCTCTCCTTCATCTTCTTTCTTCTTCTCTTCTGGCTTCTCTTCCTCCGGCTTCTTCTCCTCTACCGGATTCTAAAAGATATCAAAAACCAATAATTTATGCAAATGAAATGCTTAAAGATATGCAAAGTGTTACGCTAAGATCGTGATGCGCAAATGGGTTTTAAATTTATAACTCGAACTAAATCCTAACTACCTAGCGAAACCCGCAGTGTACGGGACGTTTGTAGAAGGGTTAGTATTCCGAGGTCGAACACAAAGACTAAGGTGAAATTGATTCAAATTGTGATTGAGTTTAGTAAAGATCTAGGTCGAAGGAAAAGGAAGAAATAAAGAAGCGAAAATCTCAAATGTTTTTTTAGTTGGTTTTTGGTGATCAATCAAAGATCACAATTCATGCAAAGTAATAAATCAAACTAGACTAAGAATCAACACGAATGAACAAGCTAAACAAGATATATGATCAAGGAAAGAAAAGATGGATTCTAGGGGTCGGAAGTTCCGGTTATGGCATAGAACTCAAGTTATCTATTCATTCTTTGGATTAACTATGATATGTTGGGATTAAGTGTATCTAATTTGGGATCAATTACCGGGTAGGTCTCATGGTCCAACTAGTCCACACCTAAGGTCTCATTACCGGGTAAGTCTCTAAGAACCTAAGGATAGGAATTCTACACAAACCGGAGTGTTAATTAGGGATCTAACCTATCCTTACCGGGTAAGTCTTGGAAAGGGAAATCCTAAGCAACTATCCTAGCACATCTAATCCAATGGCGGCTTATTAGGCTCACCACCACCTAAGGTTTGCTATTTTTAGATTCTAAGGGCAAGGATTACCGGGTAAGTCTCTCCTAACACTTAGTCACTACACTAGGTCACCCTAGGGTAGGTTAAACTCAACAAACACTTAGGGTTTCAACATTTTATAGATTTAAGGCAAGATCCTTCGAACCAGGAAGAATCACGGTTTGTTCTACCGAAACCACGGCCGTGGTTCTACAAGAACTACCCGTGATTTCTAACAGCAGCTACGTTCATAAACAAAAGTCATCCAAAGGTAAATCTAAGTCCGTCCTATCATAGCCCTAGCCATAACCATCCTTTCCTTACCCTAGAACCACATCAATTTAGCCTACAACATTCATAATGGAAATCGAAACAAACAAACATAAAATCATAACATCCATTGCAAGATAATGAAAGAAAAGAGATGAGCAAGTGAACTTAATTCAAAACTAAGCTGAAGATTAGAATAGAGCCACTTACAACCCTTCCAAAAGAAGGTTCAAAGGTTCATACAAATTCTAAAAAACGGAATCCGAAATACAAGAAAGCTATGGTGTGTGTTCTTCTCCTCCTCTTCAATGGAGCCCTTCTTCTCCTTTTTGACACTTTCCTTCCTAGAAAAAAACTTCTCTTTGAGAGAATATATTTGTTAGAGAGAAATGGATAATGGATGAGCTGCTCCCAAACTACCCCAGCTGCCTCTCACAGCCCATGAAGGACCACTTTTATAACAAACTTGCATGAGCTGGCCATGAGAGTCGTGGCACAGCTGTCACAAGAATCTGGCAAAAACCACGGCTGATTCCACGGCCGTGGTTTGTCAGAGAACCGTGATTCTGTGCAGAAACTTCGCTTTGATCAATTGGCTGTGATTTGGTGCATGGCTAGTGTTGGCAAGGTTCCATGAGTCCTCCTTAGCCCTTGATTTGTGTCCCAATGAGTCCGAGGATGTGTCATCTAGATGAACGATCCTCAACGCATCGTTTTAGCTCTAAATCTCCCGAAATACCTATAAAACACGCAAAAGTCCGTGTAGACGTCTATCTCGACAAAATACATGAATTGAGTGCAAAATGTCTCGAACTAATGCTAAACCATGCATGAATGAGTGAGAAATCTGCCTAAATGATTACCTAAATCTAGATCATAAATCGTGTTATCAAAATACCCCATACTTAAGGTTTGCTCGTCCTCGAGCAATTGCTCAACTATAGAATACGAGATAGCATGATTTACGTATGCAGAAAAACGGCAAAATCTTTTTGGGTTTGTGCTTCTACTATTGGATCACCTTCATAGTCATGTTTCATGGCAGTTGGACAAGCAATTATGTATCGAACAAATGAAGGCATGGAAAGACAATTGTACTTAACTCAAAGATATGCATGAGATGTAAAGATGAAGAGGTCAAGAAGATCAAGAGTATGTCCAATCTAGATTACTAAGTCTTACAAACATGCAAGTAGGTCATAAGGTCTTGTGACATAAAAGGCCAAGAAACGTTGTGATTGGGTGGGGAATTTTCTAGGTTATGTGATGCTAATCCGGGAATGGAACTAACTTCACTTCCTTGTCCTCGATCAACTTCCCCCAAGTGTATATTTTTTTTCCTTATCTTGCTTTCTTTTCTTTTTCTTGACTTGTTTTTGAGACAATGGCATTGGTGTACAATAGCCGAAACCTCGGTGATTAGCCATCCTCGGGCTTTTCCTGTTTTTTCGAGGTGCATCCTCACCAGGCACACATACCAAAGCTCGTTAGGGCTATTGATTCATTTGACTTTGGCAAGGCACCAACACCCGATTATGTGAAGTGTACCGAGTTACTTGTCATTTGAAACAACGCCCCCAAACCTATATCGTTGGCTACACTTCCACAATAATTTCAGCATTTTTATTTATGACATTCCTTTCATCAATAACTTTACCCCACACTTGCTTTTCACACACTTCAACACTCTAGCATGCTCCTATTCCCGGATGGGTTAAAAGAGGTCAATTTTATATCAATTGAGGTGCTTAAGCAATCATGATCAAGATGAGAAGTAGAGAAAGATGAAATGCCTCATTCATTCCTAGATGGTATGCAAGAACTATAATGTAATTTCGATCTTCAATACTCCATCCATTCTAGGCAAACATTATAATCACAAATCATTCATAGAATTCAAGAAAAGTAGTTCAAGTCCACATATGCATTTATCAATTCAACACATAAGACCATCCATAACCAATTCACAAGACAAGATTTCATCATTAGGATCATATCCAATCTTAGAAAGCACAAAATTTTTTTAAATTTTCTGATTTTTATGGGATTTTTGATTTAAGTATGTACAATGCAAGACATGTGCAAATATTAACCTATCCTAGATGCTCATCATGCAAGGGATCATGCGAACCCCACCCCATACTTAGAAACACATTGTCCCCAATGTGGTATGCAAGTAAAGAGAGTGAAAGAAGGTTCTCACAATGTAAAATTGTTAACTATGGTATTCGGGATTGTTCAAGTGAATTGATGTTGGATGATCCTATCAACCATGGTAGAGAGCTCTAAGCATCCATCAAAGCTTCGAAACCCGCGCTAGGCACCGCTAGCCGTCCAAGTTCCACGTCCGCTCCACCCATAATTGGTGAGGGTTCCTCATCATCATTCATGTGTCAAGAAAGGCTTCCAATGCCACTAATGCTTCTAGCACACACACGAAACACAAAACACACAAAGCACACAAAAACAGAAAAATTTAAGCAAAAATGAAAAATGAAAAGGGAAAAAATGTTACCAATGGGTTGCCTTCCACCAAGCGCTTCTTTAAGGTCATTAGCTTGACCAAACTCGGGAGCGTCTATTCAAGGTGAAGCAGGGCAATCATGTCTATCGGGGCTCCCGGAATATACTTCTTCAAGCGATGCCCATTCACTTTGAAATTTCCACAATGCTCCCCTTCTATCTCAATAGCTCCATGGGGAAAGATCTTCTTTACTACATATGGCCCGGTCCATCTTGATTTGAGCTTTCCGGGAAAAAGCCTTAGCCTTGAGTTGAAGAGAAGGACAAGATCTCCTTCACTCAACTCCTTGGGGATGATCCTCTTGTCATGCCACCTTTTGGTTCTCTCCTTGTAGATCTGGGCATTCTCATAGGCTTCCAACCGGAGCTCCTCAAGGGCGTTAATATCAAGCAACCTCTTTTCTCCCGCCTCCTTGAGGTCAAAATTTAGCCACTTAATGGCCCAATAAGCTCTATGCTCCATTTCCACCGGAAGATGGAAAGACTTGCCATAGACTAACTTGTAGGGAGTGGTTCCAATTGGTGTCTTGAAAGCGGTTCTATATGCCCACAATGCGTCATTGAGCTTCATAGCCCAATCCTTTCTAGTTCTAGACACCGTCTTCTCAAGGATGGCCTTTATCTCTCGGTTGGAGATCTCCACTTGGCCACTAGTTTGGGGATGGTAAGGTGTTGCCACCTTATGAGTTACCCCATACTTAGCCAAAAGCGCTCCAAAATTCCTATTTGTGAAGTGCTTCCCTCCATCACTAATGATCACCCTTGGTGTTCCAAACCTAGGGAAGATCACCCGGTTGAAGAACCGCACCACCACCTTGGCATCATTTGTAGGAGAGGCGATTGCCTCCACCCATCTTGACACATAGTCCACCGCCAATAGGATGTAGAGATTTCCACATGAAGAAGGGAATGGTCCCATGAAGTCCACACCCCACACATCAAATATTTCAACTTCTTGGATATTGTTCAAGGGCATTTCATTCCTCCTTGAGATGTTGCCCGTCCTTTGGCAATCATCACATGCCTCTACAAAACCTTGCACATCTCTAAACAAGTTAGGCCAATAAAAACCGGATTGTAATACCTTTGCACACGTTTTGTGTGAGCTAGCATGGCCTCCACATGGTAAGGAGTGACAATGCCGGATCACACTCTCCACTTCATCCTCCGGTATGCATCTTCTAAGCACCCCATCCGGGCCTCTCTTGAATAGAAGTGGCTCACTCCAATAGTAATGCCTCACATCATTGAAGAACTTCTTCCTTTGTGCATATGTTAATCCGGGAGGCACTTCCTCACACACTAAGTAGTTCACGATGTCGGCGTACCATGGCTCACTTCCTCTAGCCACTTGGAACAAGCATTCCTCCACCATTTGCAATTGTTCATCCCGGAATGAATCATCTATCGGGATGTTGTCTTTTCCAAGCTCCAATGGTGGGAGTCTACTAAGGTGATCCGCCACAGAGTTTTCGGATCCCTTCTTATCTCGTATCTCCAAATCAAACTCTTGAAGAAGAAGAATCCACCGAATCAACCTTGGTTTGACATCCTTCTTGGTAAGTAGATAACGGATCGCAGCATGATCCGTATAAACTATGACCTTCGCTCCAACAAGGTATGAGCGGAACTTCTCAAATGCATACACAACCACTAGCAACTCCTTCTCGGTGGTAGCATAATTGAGTTGGGCATCATCTAGCGTCTTGCTAGCATAGTAAATAGCATGAGTGCGCCCTTCTTTCCTTTGCCCTAAAACGGCCCCAACGGCCACATCGCTTGCATCGCACATGATCTCAAATGGTAGACTCCAATCCGGAGGTTGCATTATAGGTGCGGAGATCAAGGCGTTCTTCAACCTACAAAAAGCTTCGAGACAATCCTTGGAAAAGACAAAATTAACATCCTTCATTAGTAGGTTAGTGAGAGGCTTAGAAATTTTAGAGAAGTCTTGAATAAACCTCCGGTAAAAACCGGCATGCCCTAAGAAACTCCTTACCCCCTTCACTGAGGTAGGTGGTGGCAACTTCTCTATCGTTTCAATCTTAGCCCTATCAACCTCAATGCCACGGTTAGACACCAAGTGTCCTAACACAATCCCTTCACTTACCATGAAGTGGCATTTTTCCCAATTTAAGACAAGATTTGTCTCCTCACATCTTTGCAACACTAATGACAAGTTAGCTAAGCAATCATCGAAAGAAGAACCATAAACAGAGAAATCATCCATGAACACTTCCATGATATTTTCTATGTATTCCGAAAAGATAGCCATCATACACCTTTGAAAGGTGGCGGGTGCATTACACAACCCAAATGACATTCTCCTATATGCAAAGGTACCCCATGGACATGTAAAAGTCGTTTTCTCTTGGTCATCGGGGTGGATAGGGATTTGGAAGAATCCACTATATCCATCTAGATAGCAAAAATGAGAGTGTTGAGCTAACCTTTCTAGCATTTGGTCAATGAAGGGGAGGGGGAAGTGATCTTTCCTAGAGGCCATGTTCAATTTTCTATAATCAATGCACATCCTCTACCCCGTAACCGTCCTAGTCGGTATTAGTTCATTGTTCTCATTAGTTACTACCGTCATCCCACCCTTCTTAGGCACCACATGAACGGGGCTAACCCACTTACTATCCGAGATAGGGTAGATAATTCCCGCATCTAGCAACTTAATGATTTCCTTTTTGACCACCTCTTTCATTATAGGATTCAATCTCCTTTGATGTTCAATAGAGGGTTTGTGGTTATCTTCCATCATTATCTTATGCATGCACAAAGAAGGCTTAATGCCAACCAAATCATCTATAGTATAACCAATGGATTTCCTATGCAATCTTAGTTCATGCAACAACTTAGCAAGTTCATCATCACTCAAGCATGCATTAACAATCACCGGATATGAAGAATTTTCACCAAGAAAAGCATACTTTAAATGAGAGGGGAGGGGTTTAAGTTCAAGTGAGGGAGGACCTTTATCGGTTGAAGACGATCCAAATAAGGTTGGATGAGATGATTCCAAAGCAAATGAAGATCCTCCAAGATTCCTAGAAGCTTGATCACCATCAAGAGTTGATTCAGGGAAAACCACGGTTGGAAACACGGGTTGCTCATCTTCCACGGCCGTGGTTCTTGCCAAGCTTGCTTCTCGGAGTTGTCCAGAAAGTTTGACGGCCGTGGAACATAAATCTCGACCGTGGAACTTGCAGCTGTTCACCACCTCTTCGTGGTTTTCAAATCCAGCTCTTGGCTCCTCTTCCAATGCATCCAAGGCTTTGATCTCTTTATTGCAAGCCTCCTCAACACCTTCCTCCATCATGCTTAAGGTAAGAACCTTCTCCAAGGGATCCTTGATCAAGATCGAGCTCACAACTTCTCTAGATTATTCATGCTCGATTATGTTGAAGACATCCTCATCAAGGGTTGGCCCTTTCATCATTGTGGACAACTTGAACTTGACGTTCTCTTCTCCAATGTTGAAAGAGAGAGTCCCGTTCTTGCAATCCACTAAACATCCGGAGGTGGCTAGGAAAGGTCTTCCTAAGATGATGGGAACCGGATAATCCGCCGGAATATCCAAGACGACGAAGTCGTTTGGCACATAGAATCCTCCTAGTTGCACCGGAATGTCCTCTAGAATCCCAACCGGATGAGTGATAGAACGATCCGCCATATAAAGGGTCATCTTGACCGGCTTTGGCTCCCCTAGCCCGACCTTGTTGCAAAGTGCAAGCGGTATGATGCTTACACTTGCCCCAAGATCACAAAGGGCCTCGTACTTTACGTCTCCTACTCCAATTGGAACGCAAAAAGAGCCCGGATCTCTTAGCTTGGGAGGCATTTCCTCCTTCATCGTTTGGATTAACTCCGAGGATCTCTTGGTCATCCTTATCTCCCCATACTCCTCCAACTTTCTTCTGTTGGAGAGTATTTCTTTCAAAAACTTGCCATATGCCGGCATTCCTAAGATGGCATCCATGAATGGAATGTTAATATGTAATTTGGACATTAGTTCAAGGAACTTACCAAAGTGATTGTCCAAATCGAGCTCTTGCTCTTGATTGTGGGAACGGTAGTGGTGGCTTGTATGGAGGCGGTTCCATATAGGTTGGCTCTACATCCTTGCTCTTACCTCCATCTTCTTGCATTCTTCCCTCTTCTACCACTACTTGCTTTCCCTTGGCATGGTCCTTGGGCAAAGGATCCTTCATACTCAACCCACTCCTCGTTGTGATAGCCAACACTTGGCCTCTTGGGTTGTCTTCGGTTCTTCCGGGAAGCTTTCCCGGATCTCTATGGGCTTCACCCGCCTTTTGGAAAACTTGTGCTTCCAAGACCTTTTGAGCCTTAGAAATTGAAGTTACGGTGCTCTCAAGACCACTCAACCTCCCAAGCAATTGCTCAAACATTAATTCGGTTCTATCCTTTGGAGGTTGAGTAAATCCGGGTGGAGGTTCTTGTGAAGCTCTTGGTGGTGGAGTTGAGCTTGTGGAGGCGGGAGGGTTCAAGGCTCCATCCGGATTAGAGTAAGAAAATCCGGGATGGTTGTGGTTAGGCCGGTAATTGTTAAATTGCCGGTTGTTGTTGAAACTCCTTGGGCCTTGGTAATTGTTGAAGTTGCCCCTTCCCATATAATTCACATCCTCCTCCTTGGAAGACAAGTTGGCTTGTGGAAGCACTTGAGGGGTTGCTTGGTTCTTCAAGGTTGTAGCACACAACTCCCTCAAGGACTTCAACTCGTTGTTGATGGCGTCAAGCTTGAAATTGCTCATGGTGACCTCACTCACCTCATATGCTCCCGCCTTTCTCCCTTCACTCTTCCTATGGGAGTACTTCTCAATTACTAGAGCTTGCTTCTCCACAAACTCCCAAGCATCATCTACATGCTTCTCCATAAATGTCCCACCGGAAAGGGATTGAAGCTTGAATTGGCTATCTTCATCAAGTCCCTTGAAGTAGATCTCCAATAGCTCAATTTTCGGTATGCCATGGTGTGGACAATCTAGGAGAAGGTCTTTGAATCTCTCCCAAGACTTGAACAAACTTTCTCTATCCCTCATCACGAAGGCATTGATCGTCCCTCTTAATTCGGTGGTCTTGGAAGGTGGGAAGAACTTGGTCAAGAACTCGGTTGTCATCTCCTCCCAAGTACCAACTCGCCCTTGCGGAATAGATTGATACCAAGCCAAGGCTTTATCCTTAAGAGAGAAGGAAAAAGCCCTAAGCTTATGGTTGTTGCTCTCCAATCTTGGCGGTCTAAGAGTCTCCATTAAGATCTCATAATTCATCAAGTGTTGATGAGGAGACTCTCCTTCCATCCCTCCAAATTGATTGTGCCGGATCATTTGTAGAACTTGAGGGCAGAGCTCATAGTTGTGGGTTGCGGGATCTCCTAGATTCACACCCGGTCGGTGTGCTCTTTGTGCCGGATCCATACGTCTCCCTAGGGTTTGTGGTTCCTCAATAGAAATGGGAACGACCCTAACATTAGTCGCCGGCTGCGGTTGTGGTGGAGGAGGTGGAGGTTGTCGGCGATTAAGCTCTCCTTGAACAAGGGCTTGCTTAATCTCCTCAATCTCCCTCCTAGTTTCCTCTTGCCTCTCATTGGCAAGTCTCCTCTCTTCCTCCAAGAGCTCATCTCTTAGCCTTATTTGCTCTAAGGCTTCATCCAATTCAGCTTGGAGGTTTCTTCCGGCCATCTCTCTCTCTTTTCGGATGTTCTTGGATCTAGATCGAAGGGTTTTCTCCGGTTCGGGATCGAATGGAGCTAATTCCTTTCCACGAGATCTTCGCATACACCTAAAGAGTAGTAGATGTCCTGAAAAGCAAAGACACAAACCAAAAAGAGATCAAAAGCAACAAGAAAGATCTACACTAGAAACAATCACAAAATAGACTCAATCTAGACCTAGTCCCCGGCAACGGCGCCAAAAACTTGTTACGCTAAGATCGTGATGCGCAAATGGGTTTTAAATTTATAACTCGAACTAAATCCTAACTACCTAGCGAAACCCGCAGTGTACGGGACGTTTGTAGAAGGGTTAGTATTCCGTGGTCGAACACAAAGACTAAGGTGAAATTGATTCAAATTGTGATTGAGTTTAGTAAAGATCTAGGTCGAAGGAAAAGGAAGAAATAAAGAAGCGAAAATCTCAAATGTTTTTTTAGTTGGTTTTTGGTGATCAATCAAAGATCACAATTCATGCAAAGTAATAAATCAAACTAGACTAAGAATCAACACGAATGAACAAGCTAAACAAGATATATGATCAAGGAAAGAAAAGATGGATTCTAGGGGTCGGAAGTTCCGGTTATGGCATAGAACTCAAGTTATCTATTCATTCTTTGGATTAACTATGATATGTTGGGATTAAGTGTATCTAATTTGGGATCAATTACCGGGTAGGTCTCATGGTCCAACTAGTCCACACCTAAGGTCTCATTACCGGGTAAGTCTTTAAGAACCTAAGGATAGGAATTCTACACAAACCGGATTGTTAATTAGGGATCTAACCTATCCTTACCGGGTAAGTCTTGGAAAGGGAAATCCTAAGCAACTATCCTAGCACATCTAATCCAATGGCGGCTTATTAGGCTCACCACCACCTAAGGTTTGCTATTTTTAGATTCTAAGGGCAAGGATTACCGGATAAGTCTCTCCTAACACTTAGTCACTACACTAGGTCACCCTAGGGTAGGTTAAACTCAACAAACACTTAGGGTTTCAACATTTTATAGATTTAAGGCAAGATCCTTCGAACCAGGAAGAATCACGGTTTGTTCTACCGAAACCACGGCCGTGGTTCTACAAGAACTACCCGTGATTTCTAACAGCAGCTACGTTCATAAACAAAAGTCATCCAAAGGTAAATCTAAGTCCGTCCTATCATAGCCCTAGCCATAACCATCCTTTCCTTACCCTAGAACCACATCAATTTAGCCTACAACATTCATAATGGAAATCGAAACAAACAAACATAAAATCATAACATCCATTGCAAGATAATGAAAGAAAAGAGATGAGCAAGTGAACTTAATTCAAAACTAAGCTGAAGATTAGAATAGAGCCACTTACAACCCTTCCAAAAGAAGGTTCAAAGGTTCATACAAATTCTAGAAAACGGAATCCGAAATACAAGAAAGCTATGGTGTGTGTTCTTCTCCTCCTCTTCAATGGAGCCCTTCTTCTCCTCTTTGACACTTTCCTTCCTAGAAAAAACTTCTCTTTGAGAGAATATATTTGTTAGAGAGAAATGGATAATGGATGAGCTGCTCCCAAACTACCCCAGCTGCCTCTCACAACCCATGAAGGACCACTTTTATAACAAACTTGCATGAGCTGGCCATGAGAGTCGTGGCACAACTGTCACAAGAATCTGGCAAAAACCACGGTTGATTCCACGGCCGTGGTTTGTCAGAGAACCGTGATTCTGTGCAGAAACTTCGCTTTGATCAATTGGCTGTGATTTGGTGCATGGCTAGTGTTGGCAAGGTTCCATGAGTCCTCCTTAGCCCTTGATTTGTGTCCCAATGAGTCCGAGGATGTGTCATCTAGATGAACGATCCTCAACGCATCGTTTTAGCTCTAAATCTCCCGAAATACCTCTAAAACACGCAAAAGTCCGTGTAGACGTCTATCTCGACAAAATACATGAATCGAGTGCAAAACGTCTCGAACTAATGCTAAACCATGCATGAATGAGTGAGAAATCTGCCTAAATGATTACCTAAATCTAGATCATAAATCGTGTTATCACAAAGAAAAATAGATTAAGAATATACCTCTTCCATTTGGATTTGTTTTCTCCTTGTTCAACTAATTAGGAATTATGATTCAAGGTGTGCTCTGTTTTTCCTCTCTGTGAGACGTTTGAGATTGGGATTCCTCTCTCTCCTAGTCTGCTGCTGAGTGCTGAGAGAGAAAAAGAGGAGAAAATAGAAAAAAAAAGAAAAAGGAAAATGGAGAGTAGATCTGTGTCCATTGATGAAGAGAGGGGGGTGACGTGGCAGTGATTGGGGAAGCATAATGCATGTGCTAAGGTCGGGTACCCTCGAGACACATGCTTCCTCCAGGTTCATTTCTCTCTCATACTCATCCTCTATTTTTTATTCCTAAAACCCTAATTTATCCGATTTTTTTTCTTTTTTCTTTTTTTTGGTAAGATTATTTTGTTTTTACTAAATTATAGTGGATGGGAAAATCTTAAAATGTCTTGCCAATGAAATATCGAGTATGTAAAAGACAACTGATTTTCCTCCATTTCAAAATTTATATTAGTTTTTTTTTTCGTTAATTTATTTGGGTTGTATAGAAGTCAAGATGAATATTTTAGAGTATAAATTGAGAGTTTCTTTAATATTTTTTAACTTAAAAATGAAAATAAACGTCAGATTTTATTATAAAAGCAAGGTGATGAGCGAAAAAAATATCTCAATCTGACAAGTTTTCTGCCCAACTCCTTACTTTTTTTGCATAAATGTAGGGAGATAAATGTAGGGAGGTAAGTGACTTTTTTATAGTTTATATATAATAAAAATAATTGAAAAAACTTTGATAAATTTTGAAATAGAGTAAAGATGTTCTTAAAATATTTTTGTGAATCACAAATAAATAAAAATGTCAGATAAGAAACAATTTTAAGTACGTGAAATAAAGATGTTCTTAAGGGCAATTTGGCTGACTGACAAACTATTTTAAAGTCTTAGTCATGTACTCATGTTGTATATAGGTCGTCTTCTATATCTCAACATTTTTTTGTATAAGAATTAAAATGATGTACAAGGCAATTTACCAAACAGGCCCTAAATTCGTCTTGAAAACACAATGAACAATTCATAAAATTTCATGAATAATAATATACATATTGACTAAATTCGTTTCCATTCCGTTTACATTTTCGATATTGGAATCAAACGAGCCCTAAATAAATTACATGTATTAATGAAAGATGAAGGAAAAAAGAACATTGAAACAAGATATTTGTGAATTTGAGGGATTAAGTATTATGTTCATCGATCGGGTAGACCACTAAATTCTCATGCAATGAACCAACGTCAAACAGCGGTCATTTACTCCCCACTAAACTAGTACTCCGTGATAATTTATTTTTATTTGATAATTAACCTAGCCCCTATCTAGTACTCCCTCCTATCAAAAATAACTGTCATTTTAGCCTTGACACAATTTTTTTTTAAAATATTAAATAACATGGATTTTGTAAAGTTTTTCAAAATCTTATCACTTATTTAATATTCAACCTTCTTTTAAACCAATAAAAAAGATTTTAGAACTAAAATTCATCATTTACACCAATTTTCAAGAACATTTCTTATAATTATTGTGCATTTATTGGCCTAGAAAACATAAAACAACAGATAATTGTGATCAAATTTCTAATGCTAAAACGACACTTATTTTTTATCGGAGGGAGTATGAAATTGGATATTTTATTTTTTAAAAATCGTTATCTTAAATATTATATAAACTCACGAGAAAAAACAATATCGTTAATAGAAAATAAAAGTATAAAAGTACCTGAACATTAAAAGTCAAATCGAAATTACAATTATTCATAAAATAATTTAACAATAATCAATGTGTCGAAATCGTAATTTTACAAAAGTATGAAAGTCACTTAAAAAGATACAACATTAACGAAAAATTATCTAGAGTTGGGTATGATTTGGACAAAACCGTCAGTCGGAGGTTTAGCCGGCGGTTTAGCCTCTTTTTTAAATATTTTTTTTTGGTTAAAGCCGGCAGTTAACCACCGGTTTAGCCAAAAAAAGAGTTGTTGCTTGTGCAACGGCTCAATATCGTATTCTCGAATCTCAATTCTCAATTTGTCGAATTCGAATTTTCTTCCTCTCAATCTATTGTAATGGCAAATCTGAGCAACAACACTCTCGTTTTCTTTCCTAACACCCAAGAAAGCGAAACTCAAATGCCCGATATGTCGCAAGGTGAAGGGGCTTTTCGACAAGTCTCTCAACCGAAAATGCTTACATTTGACATTTTACAAAGTATTACAAGAAGGGTGAGGTGGTGAACGAGTATTGTCAAGTCTCGTGCAACTATTGTTCAAAGGAGTACAGGTGGAGGGTGAAGGGCGGCTACGGGACTTTGCAAACCACATGCAAAAGGTCCATCCCGAAAAACTCATAATATCACGGGGACAATCACAAATTAGAAAATTTGGTAGATTGGAGCTTGTTTAGGAAGTTAGTTATTTCTTTCCCATAAATACAGGGGTCTAGTGCGGTTACATATGAAAATTCACTTACCCACTTAACCAGTTAAGCAAAAAGAAAATCAAGGTATGTTTTGTAAGGAAAATAAAGATGAAATTATGAGATGAAATTTTAAGATATTAAGAGATTATCATATCCTTTTATTTTAGGAATTTTAGGATCAATTTAGGGCATGTTTGTTATCATATATTCTTTTAGATTGTTGTAGATGAAGATTGTTGAGCATTCAATAAAGAATCTTGTCCCTACAAGATTGTTTTAAGTGGTGTTTTTCTAAAACATAACCTCCAAATATGATAAAAAAAAAATAAATTTAAGTCTCATCTATTACCAAACAACTCCCAAATATAACAACCTTCACCTAAACAAATATAAATGAATATCTTACAATCTAATACCAAACAGGCCCTTAATTGACTTAGTTAGGTCAATTGTAATGAACGTGGTTATCTTGAATAATGATCACGATACACACGTGATAATGCATTATATAACATTTATATTTTTTATCCGGCTCACTCATGTTAAATCGAGTAGTTACAAAGCAAAAACTGAAATGAACGAGTCAATGTGTGAAGATCAACAATAATATCGGTGCTAAAATATACGAAAAGTGTCGTACAAAACTAACATCATGTCGTTCATCCCGATTTCTTAACAAAATTATGTTACACGGAGAAATAAAGAGATAAAATTATTCCACATCGATGTGGACTAATCTTCTTATTACAAATTTATCTTTTGTTAAACTTATGTGTTGAGCTCGAAACTAACTTACATTCATACAAAGAAACACTCCGCGTTAAACTTAAGCTACCGAAATTCATTGATTCTAAATTTACATGTAATATTATTATCAAACTAAATAATAATAATTGGAAACAAAATTTGTCGGTGGAACGCAAATCTCAATAATATCGATGAAAATATAATTGCAAAAACTCATCCATGTTGGTACCATATGCATTCTATAAATTGTTCATAAAGAAAGAAGTACATCTTAAGAATTTTATTTACAAGCATTGGGCGTTGAGCCCTTAAGTTTGTGCCCTCGATTTAGAAGGCATTGCCATAATTTTAATACAACCAAACGGACCTTAGGGTGTGTGTGGCAAATTTTCAAAAACACTAGTATTAGCTAGTACTGGTGTAAATAGGGGTTGTTTTTGAGTAACACTAGTGTTTAGTGTCTTGAAACCCTTAAACGGTGTTTGACAAAAACACAAGTGTTTCCTAGCCAGATTGTGGGGTGTTTGTCGTGTTTACACGCAGAACACAGTCCGACAGTTTGTTGCTCCACCCTTGGCGATTTTTGGGCGATTCATCGAGAGCTCCATCGAGGTTAGGGCGTCGTTCTTCAAGGCGTCGTTCTAGCCAGTTTCCTAGCCAGATTGTAGCCGTCTTCTTCAGGGCGTTGTTCCCCTTCTTCAACACCAAAAGGTTAGGCCGACTTGCCTCTTTGTAATTGTAACACCCCGAATCCGCGGGACTCGGGATGTCACATTGGGCTAGGATCTCACAATGGATCCTGACCCTAGCCTGACAACAAGCTCACTGGACCTTACAACATGGCACTGACAGATATAAAACAAATACATAAAACAGTATAAACTGTACAACCCAAAGTAAACAACAACATAGCCGAGTATATAAAACGACAACCTCACATAGGAGGTACAAAAGAACATCCTCACGAAGGAGGGGAACACAACAAACCCAAACCAACCACCTAATGTACGAGAGTCCTCGGCCTGTTGTTCGCTCCAAACGGTGTGTGCAAGCTTTAAATTTATAACCCTAGACTTAAGCTTAAAACAAGGATGTGAACCCGCAGTGTACGGGTCAATCGTAGTAAAAGCAAGAAAATTCCAGGGGTCGATCACAGGGACTTGGTGAAACAAAGTCAACACAGTATGCTACGTTAGTTCTAACCACAAGAGCGATTAACACAATCAAAGATGAATAAGATGTCAAATAAGCAAACATGCAATTCCAGGGATTAAAGCATCAAGTTGTGGTTCCAACTCAAGATCTATAGATAAGCGGACAAAGCTGAGATTTTTGCGTGGGGAAGGTGTTACTAAAGTGGAGTAGATCACCGGGTAAGTCTCACTACACACTAATCCTAAACCGTAACTCCTATTACCGGGTAAGTCTCAAGGAATCAAAATAAAGAACTATAACCTCAAACTAACATACCATCTAAGGGAATAGAATCAACCTTTACCGGGTAAGTCTCAGGCTAACTCACAAAGATGGGATGAAAGCACACTCAAACCCCAATAAAGGATAAACCTTTATTACCTACACTTATAATCGTTAATACACAAACTAAGGAATTACCGGGTAAGTCTCATCCTAAGCTTGCATTGAACCAGTAAGGTGTAATAAGAATAGGATTTAGCAAACTCTAACACTTAACTCTCAGTTACGGATCAAATAAGTCACCTCGGTCAGAAGAATTCCACCCCGGCCGAGATGTTCATCAACCGAACGAGATGCTTAGGGTTAAGGTTAAAGACTCGAACTTTCAGGATCCTACTGGAATCTAAGATTATTCTATCATTGTTTTTCCCACAACCTTCAGCTAATCACCCTAGAATCACACAAGGAAATTAGCCACTCATCATCATCATGAAAGTATTAAATATAAGGGAAGAAGGTGAATATTTGAACAAAGAAGAATTTAATGAAAAGACTTCAATAACTGAATCAAATATCACAACAAAGCGTTCCTTGGATAATAATCCAAAAAGACAAGACAACAATCGAGGGAATTGAAGACAATCTTACAAAACCCTTCAATAAAGCTATAAAGCTATGGACTTCAATCTTCCTTCAACCTTCAAAAAGGTTCTTCAACTCTCTCCCAAATTGGGGTATGCTGCTGCTGCGTAAACGTTGATCGACGGTATAGCACGATCTCCAGCTGTAAGCGAGATGTCGGAATTGTGGAAATCCGACCCTTTTTATAGGAAAATAACCCTCCAAAGATAATAAATCTTAGAAAGATATTCTCCCATAAATATAGGTAAAATATATATTCTGCATATCTCCTTCCTTCCAGAAGCCAAGCCCAAAAATATAAGATCACTTTCCAATTTTAAAAGATCTATTCCAAGAATAAAATATTCTCGCCGCGTCCTAGGTGTTCGCCTCGGTCGAGTCGGTGTCTTTGGATCACCTCGGTCGAGATGAATCTCTGGTCAACCGAGGTGATTCAAAACAGAATGTGAAATCTC
Organism: Fagopyrum esculentum; assembly: GCA_033239045.1. Classification (NCBI taxonomy): domain Eukaryota; kingdom Viridiplantae; phylum Streptophyta; class Magnoliopsida; order Caryophyllales; family Polygonaceae; genus Fagopyrum; species Fagopyrum esculentum. The sequence continues at coordinate 122,171,640 of BSUD01000008.1, read as the reverse complement.
TCAAGTCTGCTCCAAAGTAAATCTTTAATCCATGGCTATGCTCCCTGGATGTAGCTCCAAATGACTCATAACTCCTTTTGCTCCTTTTTGATGCAAAACGTACCATATTACCTGCAATTACAACGAAACTAGGTGTAGACCTCGATTCTCGCAAAGGTAGATGAAATGGTAGTAAAATCACATAATGCACATACAAACATGCAGATTATGAAAGATAAAACGTCCAAATAAACCCCAAAATATAGACTATAATTCATGCTATCAAAATACCCCATACTTAGTCCTTGCTTGTCCCCAAGCAAGTTCCTCGTATAAAAGACAAGATAAAATGGATTATAAGTCAAGAGAATCAATGAAAAAGTCTTTCAAAAACATTTTATGGTGTGCAACTATCATAGATCACTCTAAGAGAATACTCCCTGGAATTTAAAAACTCAATATGCTCAAAACATTTTATAAATATAGGAAAGTTGTTCATCTTTGCATAAAATCATAGAATGCATAATAAATCATAATTATCAAAATTAATCATGTATAATCCAGTTTAAACCACTAAGTCAATCAACAAGCTCAAGGTCTCAAGGGCTTCCCAAAAGAAAAGGTCAAGAAACGTGTAGGGTAGGGATGTATGTAAGGTAATGTGGTGCTAGAATCCGGGAAAAGGATGAACTTCACTTCCACTTTGACTTGCAACACCTTCCACCAATAAGCTTTGCTTATTTCATACTTTTTCTCTTTTTACTTTACTTTTTGGGATGCATGGACAGAGGTGCACAATAACCGAAGCCTAGGAAATCAGCAATCATCAATTTCTTGAGATGCATCAAACCCTTGATGCACATACCATGACCCGATAGGAATATCGCTCAATCCGACTTTGGCAAGACACAAACACCCGGCTATGTGAATGGTGCCGAGTTACTCATCTTCATGATTGACTTCCCCAAACCTATTATTGCTTTCTAACGCTTTCACTTCCAGCCCACTTCTCAACTTTAACTTGCTTTCACCACTTCGCTTGCTTCCAAATTCCCGGATAGGTAAAGGGAGGCAAAATGTATATGAGGGGCTAAGCATGATCAAGAATAAGAAGAAGAAGAGAATGAATTGCCTTGGTCTTTCCAAGAAGAAAGTGAGAGAACTTAACCTGCGGTGTCAACCTTCAAATTCAACATAATTTGGATAAAAATAAAGTATTAAACATGCTAATAATTTCAAACAAAGCATTTAGCAACTTAAACATATTATAAAACCTTTCAAACACATAAAGAATTTAAAACCAATAAGTAAACAAAATCTTCACTGAGATCATATCCAGATAAGTAGCACAAAAATCGTTTTCGAAAACTTTCTGTTACGCACCTCGGTCGAGGTGTTCTTGGTTCAACCGAGGTGAAATGCCTCGTTTGGCCAATACTGACTCGGTCGAGGTCAAAAATATTTTTTTTTTTTTCGGTTTCGACGTTTTTCTCAATCAAATAACCTGTAGGTATGCATGTAATATCAGATAATCATATAAAGGCAAACTGAAGCATAAATATAAATAAAGATCCGATCAAGTAGAGTCATCCATCACATAAGTGTCAAATAATACACAAATACCCCATACTTGGGACACACTGTCCTAGTGGGTTAAAATAAGTCTAAGGACAGGATACTCACCGAACATAGCTAAACTGCATGAAGAAGTAAGAAACAACTCCCAGATAAGACCATCTTGGTTGGCGAAGCACATATCGGTCGAGGTGTTCTGACAGTACCCGAGATGTATCTCAGTAAAGCTCGTTTCCTCAACTTCTCGAAATTTTGTTCTTCCAGTGTAGCTCCTGAACTGTGATCCTTCCTTTTGGAATACCTGGTTGTTGTCTAGAGGAAAACAAAAACAAAGCAACTATCTAAACTAAACTAGAAAAGGGAGAAGAAAGCAATACCTTGGGTTGCCTTCCAAGAAGCGCTTGATTTAAGGTCGCTAGCTGGACCCTTCTCCATAGAATTACTCAATGTACCTTGAACACCATGGAGTGCTCATCATATCCATCATAAAATTCTTCCAAAAAGGTTCCGGTTCCTAATTTCACCGGCAAATGGTAAGATCTCCCACGTACAAGCTTGTACAGTTTGATTCTCACCGGAATTCGTCTAGACTTCCTGCACTTCAATGGGACATTCCTCGTGTCCCATCCTTTCCTTGATCGAGAAAACAGTTTCTCGAGAATTATAGCAGCTCCCCCATCTATAGCTTGGGGATGGTACAGGGTCCTGAGCATGCGAGGGACCCCATACTTGAACAAAAGACACTTCATCGCCTTAACGGTGAAGTGCTTCCAAACTCCACTCCTTATAATCCAAGGAGTATCTTCTTCCAACGGTTTCAAGGGAGGTTTCATCTTGATCTTAGGAGGTTCTTTCGGAAGGGACCTCCAACTCTCCGGTGCATTCCTGAAAAATTCAGAAATTTTAATAGGGATTTCAAATAAAGTAGGAGAATGTACCTTGTAAAGTTCTCCAAGGCTTGAGACAAGTTTCATGTTGGATTGATAATCCACACATGAAATCCCTCCCAACTCAGCTAGTCTTTCTTCCACCTTGACCACAATCTCAGTAATCTGGCCAAGGTTCTCTGCATCTTCCATTTCTGGTTTTGCAGATTCTTCTTCCATCTCGGTCGAGATCTCTTCCACCTCGGCCGAGGTCTCAACAGTCAGATCGAATTCTTCCACATCCCCTTCTTCCACAAAATCTTCAGGAGAAACTTCCGGTTCGACCAAAGGAATGCTTGGAACGTGCAACACTTCCTTATGCTCCTCTTTCGGCTTAGCATAGGATAGGGTGCTTTCCTTGAGCTCCTCCACCTTCTTCATCAACTTCTCCAATCTTGATTCGAGAGAGTCTTCAAAAGGTTGCTCATAAATGTTTTTAGGGACATTCTTCTCATCCCATATCGCAAGTTCATGTTGAATGGCCTCTTCTCTTTCCCATTCATTGTTGAACCAATAGAAGGAGTACTTTTCCTCCAAGTATTCATAATGGTCCGCCCTAGCACTTTGTCTTGCTATCCAGGCTGGATCAAATGTAGTCATCGGAAATCCTGAAAACTCCAAAACTCATAGAAAGAGTAGTTAGTAGCAACAGGGGCAAGTGCCCCGAAAGCAAACCGCAACCGGCTCGGTCTAGACCAAGTCCCCGACAACGGCGCCAAAAACTTGTTCGCTCCAAACGGTGTGTGCAAGCTTTAAATTTATAACCCTAGACTTAAGCTTAAAACAAGGATGCGAACCCGCAGTGTACGGGTCAATCGTAGTAAAAGCAAGAAAATTCCAGGGGTCGATCACAGGGACTTGGTGAAACAAAGTCAACACAGTATGCTACGTTAGTTCTAACCACAAGAGCGATTAACACAATCAAAGATGAATAAGATGTCAAATAAGCAAACATGCAATTCCAGGGATTAAAGCATCAAGTTGTGGTTCCAACTCAAGATCTATAGATAAGCGGACAAAGCTGAGATTTTTGCGTGGGGAAGGTGTTACTAAAGTGGAGTAGATCACCGGGTAAGTCTCACTACACACTAATCCTAAACCGTAACTCCTATTACCGGGTAAGTCTCAAGGAATCAAGATAAAGAACTATAACCTCAAACTAACATACCATCTAAGGGAATAGAATCAACCTTTACCGGGTAAGTCTCAGGCTAACTCACAAAGATGGGATGAAAGCACACTCAAACCCCAATAAAGGATAAACCTTTATTACCTACACTTATGATCGTTAATACACAAACTAAGGAATTACCGGGTAAGTCTCATCCTAAGCTTGCATTGAACCAGTAAGGTGTAATAAGAATAGGATTTAGCAAACTCTAACACTTAACTCTCAGTTACGGATCAAATAAGTCACCTCGGTCAGAAGAATTCCACCCCGGCCGAGATGTTCATCAACCGAACGAGATGCTTAGGGTTAAGGTTAAAGACTCGAACTTTCAGGATCCTACTGGAATCTAAGATTATTCTATCATTGTTTTTCCAACAACCTTCAGCTAATCACCCTAGAATCACACAAGGAAATTAGCCACTCATCATCATCATGAAAGTATTAAATATAAGGGAAGAAGGTGAATATTTGAACAAAGAAGAATTTAATGAAAAGACTTCAATAACTGAATCAAATATCACAACAAAGCGTTCCTTGGATAATAATCCAAAAAGACAAGACAACAATCGAGGGAATTGAAGACAATCTTACAAAACCCTTCAATAAAGCTATAAAGCTATGGACTTCAATCTTCTTTCAACCTTCAAAAAGGTTCTTCAACTCTCTCCCAAATTGGGGTATGCTGCTGCTGCGTAAACGTTGATCGACAGTATAGCACGATCTCCAGCTGTAAGCGAGATGTCGGAATTGTGGAAATCCGACCCTTTTTATAGGAAAATAACCCTCCAAAGATAATAAATCTTAGAAAGATATTCTCCCATAAATATAGGTAAAATATATATTCTGCATATCTCCTTCCTTCCAGAAGCCAAGCCCAAAAATATAAGATCACTTTCCAATTTTAAAAGATCTCTTCCAAGAATAAAATATTCTCGCCGCGTCCTAGGTGTTCGCCTCGGTCGAGTCGGTGTCTTTGGATCACCTCGGTCGAGATGAATCTCTGGTCAACCGAGGTGACTCACAACTGAATGTGAAATCTCTCAAAACTGGTCCAAAGTAAATCTTTAATCCATGGCTATGCTCCCTGGATGTAGCTCCAAATGACTCATGACTCCTTTTGCTCCTTTTTGATGCAAAACGTACCATATTACCTGCAATTACAACGAAACTAGGTGTAGACCTCGATTCTCGCAAAGGTAGATGAAATGGTAGTAAAATCACATAATGTACATACAAACATGCAGATTATGAAAGATAAAACGTCCAAACAAACCCCAAAATATAGACTATAATTCATGCTATCACCTGTCACCCTGCCAGATCACTCAGCAACGCCTAACCTGTAAACATCTACAACACGGTATGAAACCGTTAGCTAACCATACATATATGAGGTAATGCATAAGCACAAACACAATCATGGAAGATAAACACATCATCATGCTTTCACACATTTACCCATTTTATTATCTTTATATAATAACCATTCACTCAAAAACCATATATATATATATATATATATATATATATAGATAGATGAAAGTATGTGACACAAGGACCGATATATCCCCGCCTCTGAGTACAATGTCCAGCTGTACGAGTATCGGTCACACAATCCGTGTACCCTATGGGAGTGGATTGCGCCCTTCCTGTAAACCAATCTGGCCCGACATCAGAGAACCTCCCAGACTCCACGGCGGGATGAAAGGGAAAGGTTATCACATCCACGCAGTGGGGCAGTCAATAGAACATAGGTCGATAAAAACGACAACTCATGCTATCATAGCAAACATATAAAGCGTACACCACTCATGCAAACACCCAATATAGGGATGGTAGCTAAGTAAGTCCTACGGACTTACCTCAACCTCGTACAAACTCAACCACGATCACCTCTACACTGGAGGGACAACACGGCCTATAAAAAGGCATAAAGAGATATATCAACCTCTATTTATCAAAGGGATCACACCTAGACCCAAAGGGATCCATAAGGATCATACTCAATCTATGAGCCTCACAACCAACTAAACCTCAATATCTCAGCATAACTCACAATTCCTCAAATCTCAAGGTAGTATCTAATCAACATTCCTCAATCTCAATTTTAATCCTAATTTAATTAATTAACCTTTAATTAATTAATTAGATTTTGCCAGAATAACGTTTTGCCCGCAGGCAATTTCTAAACCCACCTGTCATCAGATTTCATCAAACAAACTATCCATAATCACTAGAATAATATAACGACCATAATGGAATTTCTAATTATCCATTTTGACAAGCCTAAAGTCAATTTAGGCCAAATCGCAGTACGGAAAACGAATAAATTCATAACTTATTCGTTACTAACCCGATTGACGATCTGAAAGAAGATTCGGAAACACAGCGACGCAGGCTACGCATGAACAACATCAAATTCACCGGAATTTGAGCGACGGAACCGTCTTGGTGACATATATGCTCGACCAGCCCTCGATATACTCGGAAATGTAGAAACTCGGTACCGATATGAAGAGAATGAAGAGAGGAATCTAGAAACTCAAACGGAATTGAAATCGGATTAGAAACGGAGAGTAGATCTGAGTTTGAAGGATGAGAGAAATCAGAGTTTTTACGAGAAAACGTGAAAGGAAATGAATTAATAAAGGATTTTCCGCTATTTATAGTGAAGACGATAAATATCCTTTAGTAAAGTCGATAATTATCCATTAACCGATCAAAAGGCGGGTCGAACCTCTTTCTCCAAACTTCTCGAGATTGGAACATCAAATCTGGAATATTATAGGGATAATTATTTCACAACTGCCTCGGAAAACGTGTATTCCTAAGCCGTCTTTCTTAGCCGTTAAGAAACGAAATAGCGACTCTTTTGGCCGTTTTGCCTCTCCATGTTATTTCATATCTAGGACATATCCGATGTCCTGATCATTTCTCTCAACTGCATTTTTATTAATTGGAGCTCCCAAATGCTCCAAATAACACCGGAGGGTAAAAATAATTACCCGGTGGAAAAAGTAAAAATTTCCCCAAACGTCCAAAATTACGCGAGGAACATAACGGTGGGACTCATACTCATCACTTGCGAAATCTTCGCGAGTTATATGTCAATTACTATCAACGATTAAGTTAATCAACATTAATTAGAATTCGGAAATCCTAGCTATTACATCACACACCCCTTAAAAAAAAGTTTCGTCCCGAAACTTGAACAATTCCCAAATCCTCTCGGACCCATACGCCGAGGTATAACTCTCACTCTTTCTATCGGAGGTATCACATCTCCGTTCAAGAGTTCACAACCTATAACAATCTATAACCTCAAGTATAAACATGGAGGAATCATCACTCTAGGAAACAGGGCCATAACGCTACCCAAAGGCGTAGAGGAATCACGTCTCTCGCCATACCACATCACAAGGCATAGAGGAAGCACATCTCTAGCCAAAACATATCACATGCATAGAGGAAATACGTTTCTAGCCAACCCATAAACATATATATCGCATGGAGGAATCACATCTCCACTGAACTATGTCCATCAAGGTAGCATGGAGGAAAAAACCATCTCCAGCTGAATCCTAATCCCACTCAAATAGCATGGAGGAAAGAACCATCTCCAACTATAAATATAATCATAGTCGGGTAGCGTGGAGGAAGTAATCATCTCCAGCTATAACATACATCATGCTAGCACATCAAGATCTACTAAGATCATAAATCACATCACAACTAACATGGAATAACACATCAAGGCATATAAGCACATAAGCACAACATTGATCAAGATGACACTAAGATCTACTCGTGCTCCCACAAATGGGTCTGTCCCAACATATACTCTGGATAGTTCCTCGGGACACTATCCTCAGTCTCTCACATAGCCTCTTCAGGTATTCATCTCGACCATAATATCCTCAATATGAGAATGTCTTTCGAATGCAAGCGTTTCATATCTTATTCCAAGAATGTAATCAAATGCTCAACAACGATGTGGTTCGACTTAACCACTAGATCATTATAACTCACAAAGTGTTTCCAACCTGGTATATACTTCCTCAGTTGAGACACAGGAACACTGGGTGAACATCCGCCAACTTCAGAGTGAAAGCTAAACATCATGTTGCCTTCACAAAACTGATCAAGATCTCAAGTGACCGACATATTGGAAACTCAGTTCCCCTTTCCATAATACACAACTAACGTCTCACAACTGAGATACCTTCAGCCGGACATGAACTCTCACTTGAACTTTAGAGGTTAACACCTCTTATCTACACACACAATCTGGTGACTATGTAGAGCCAACACTCTTCCTTTAATCATCGTTACTCGAACTATAAAATCATGAGTCTGGTCATGTGTTATTTCCACTACTACTGCTAGATCACTTTTAGAATAAGGATATACGACATCTATGTCTATATATTTCCTCATAGGGCCATCCCAGAAAGATGCACGTCCTTCATTGTTATATAATAAAATCAGTAATGGAAGGTAATATAACCATCCACGTTTCCCATTCAACTTACAACTTATAATAGATCTTTAAGATCTAGATGATCCTCTCTAACTGACCATCTGTCAGGGGGTGAAGTGTAGTCATGAGGTACAAACTCGTCCCCAAAGCAGTCTGAATCTACTGCCCAAAATCTCAAAGTAAAAACATCCATCTCAATCAGAAATGATCGTTCTCGGTATACCATGAAGTCTCACTATATGTCTAGTGTACTCCTCAACCAATTCATTCACTAGCCACGTCCTTCTGATAGAAATGAAACGTGCCGGTTTCATTAATTTGTTACCAACAATCCAGATAACATAAATCTTCTACTGGGTCACAATCCCATAAAAAAGTCCATAGAGATGTCCTCCCAAATTCTACTACTGCACTGGTAGTGGGTGGGGCTTATCTCTAGATCGGAAATACTCTATCTGGACCTGCTAACAGGTCACACACTGTATCACAAATCTGGTTATACCGGCTTCATACAATATAATCGTCTCATCTCGTGGTACATCTTACTCGTACATGAATGTACTGAATAAGGCGTACAGTGGGTATACCATAATATTCTATGTCTCCATCTGCATCAGCAGGTACACAAAAGTGGTCATGACTCTTCATCAGTCCATCTACTCCCATGGAGAACTATGGTGCCTCAGTACGAGACATCCTTTCTCTAAACCTTGTCAAGGCCGGGCAGGTCTCCTGCTTCTGTTGGACCTCATCAAACACACTAGCTATAACCTCTGAGGTATAACTGGGTATCCTCATCAAGAAATTGATTGTCCAACTCTACCCAAGCTAGATCTTTCTGAAGCTGAGGCGGAACTATCAGTCTTACAATCATCTTCTCTTGGAGAGTCTTTCCATTCAAGTTATCGGCGACAACGTTCAACTTCTCTGAATGATATGGAATCTTCAAGTCAAAGTCTTGATCAACTTAAGCTCTTAAAACTGGCGGTTATTCAACCCCTGTTGCATAAAATAAACTTCAGATTTCTATGATCTATGAAAATCTGACATGAAGATCACACCGGTACGGTCTTCAAAACTTAAAGGCTTGAACTACCATTACTAACTCTAAATCATTAGTCGGGTAGTTCTCATCATACGTTCTTAGCTGTAAACACACATAACAATAACTCTACTCCTCTGTAGTAATACACATCTCAGACTTAGCTGGGATGTATCACCGTAAATCACGGGATCCCAAAAATCTTCTGACTACAACAAAATAGAAGCAGATGTCAAATGCCTCCTCAACTCTTCAGAACTTAGACACACTGCTTTCATCACGTAGTTATGGTGGTCTTCTCAAAATACTCGCAAATGAATACGTAATCATATAAAATCCTTCCTCAAAGCATTGGTAGCAATCGGATGAGCCGAGAAAACTACGTATTCCTTAATGTTCATCAGTATCTCCCATGGTACAACATACTAAATTATCGCCTGGCCAACCATGATCCCACTGGCGGAGACAACATGGCCTAAAAAGGCTACCACTGACATCTTAACTTACATTTAGAGGGCGTAGCATACAACTCTCTATCTCTCGAAATCTGCAGAACGGTCCTCAGACGATCGGTCTACTATTCTCTGCTATGAGAGTATACCGACTTGTCATCAATAAGTCCACCACCAAATAATCAAGGAAGTCGATGAAGATACTTTTCATCAACTCCATAAAAACTACTAAAACATTCGTCAACCCAAATGACATCACTACAAACTCGTAGTGTCCATAACGGGTATGGGATGTTATCTCATACACATGTTGCCCTCTCATCCATGACTAGGGATATCTTGAGCACAAAGGAATATTGAAAACACAATTGCTTCTTGAAGCATAACTCATCAGGTCGTCAATATGGAACATGGAACGTACTAGGGTAAAAGAAGCCCGTTTCAGTCAACTTTTCAAGTTATCAGTACAATATCTCAACAAGCACCATATAGTGTGGCTTTCCCATTCAATCTTGTATCATACTTCAACTCGATAACAATGTCCACACTCGAGTATTTATGAACTTAACTAAGAATATGCTTGAAATCGATTAGCTGGATCAATCTTACAAAGGTTACTACACGTTAAAAGCACGTTAATATGCAAATATTAATCCGTATATCCATATTAAAAAAAATAAAGAATTGAATAAATTAGGCTTTTTTTAGGTGCTTTTATTTTGTATACTCTCTTGTTTTTATTAAGTATATTTATTTAACGAATTTATGCTGTGATATTCTTAATAGTGTAATAGTGGTAAAATATCTGGTTAGCCATTTTATATATAAAAAAAAAAGATCATACGTGAACATGATCCTATAACATGTGTAAAAAAGTTTGTATACTTTATTTTTTTTATGGATGGAGAATTTAACACGTAAATTAAATTTATGTAATTCTTTGTGGTTTGACTAGCTTATGTATTCAAACTTCATAGGCAGCCAGCCATCAATCAATTGCTATATTATTACTCAAAGTTTGGTGAAGATTCATTGAAAGGGTACGTACACGTGATACGAGTTTGCCTAAATCGACCACCAATACAATATAATTGGATATACCTATGTACTTAGCTTAACGAAAAATTTGGAAATGGTAACCCATTATTGAAGTAGACATGTCCAATGTTAGTATGACTATGGACGGTAACAAGTCCACAACCGATACAATCATATACGCACAATTCTAATTTATATTACGGTGTACTTTAACATTAGGCCCGGTCAACAAGGGGTGTTATTCGGCTTAATAACACACGACCTTCAGTATTTTTGGACTCCCATAATATTTACTTTTAGTTGGTTGAATATAAAAAAATTTGTTTGCCATAATGGTTAGAATACAAAATTGGTGTCATTGGTTAAAAAGTTCAAATCTTTCTTTCTACATTTTTATCCATACATGTTTTATAATATTTATTTTTTCTCCTTTGTTTAATTTTATTCGGTAATAACGGTCTTGTTTTACTTTTTATCTTTTTATCGTCATTCTTTCATGTGTTTTTTGTTGAAAAAAGTTTACAGTTGAAATCCCCTTTTACTATGCTTTTTTTTTTCCATATATGTTTTATACTTTTTTTTCTCTTTTGTTTGATTTTTCTTCTCCGAAAAACTATTTAAAGTTAAAAAAGTATTGTTTTCTTTTTATTATCATTCTTTCATATATTTTTTTTATTAAAAAGTTATTTTAAAAAAATATTTTTTTTGTTTTTTTTTTCTAATAAACATCATTTTTAAAATTGATAAATAAAAAAAATTGTTGATACAAGGCCTTTGAAAAATTCATTGGACGGCCTTGTTTAACATGGTATAAGATCAATTTAGACCAACCAATTGACACTTTTGATCCTAACATGTGGATTACAAAGAGAATGAGATGTAGAACTTTTTTCTTCAATAGTGCGTGTTTTATTCTCTTATAAAAATTGATTTAAGATCTTAGGGGTCGTTTGATATCGATACTCTCATTAAAGGTATGTGCATGAGTATCACTCATACTCATATTCGGTGTTTTGTCTTTTAAGGTATCAATTTACTGATACCCTGATGTTCAAATTTATCTCTTTTGATGCCGTAGTATTTTGAAGGTATCGGGTCTTTCTTTCCCCCCTCTCTCGACATTTCCCTGCTTCATTTATTTTCTTCTTCTTCACACAAATACTCACGAAAGAGCATCAACCTCTTCTCCCGCCTCTTGTCGCCACCAACCATGAGAGCCGCCGACCGTCTGTTGCTACTGCCACCGACCGGAGCAAGGAGTCGTCATCATTGCTACCCTACTCAGATCTAGGGTTTGTGAAGTAGAGCAAATCTGGTATCTGGAAGATGCGCACAAGCATATCGATGGGGCTATTTAGGGGCCCTGTTGAACGTGGGATAGGGAATCGCAAGCAAATTGCAGATGATGATTATGTAAACAAGCTTGTTGTCCTTCAAAGCAGTGGAGATATCCCTATCGATCTCCATTGATTTTGTTTTGTTCTTGCTCCATCTGATACTCGACTTTTCCTTGTTTAAAGGTATCAATATCCATACATGATATATTGCAACACACCAAATATGATATCATATATCAATTTGATACCCATATCTTTGATAATCATACCTGATACCAATATCCGATACCTTTAATCAAGATATCGATATCTAACGACTCCTTATTGAACTTATGTGTTAAGTTTAAGACTAATACAATGTGTATACCCACGATTTCTATCCATATGATCAATTTCTCATTTCCATTCATACCCATCTAATATATAAATAGAAAATGAATCACGTGGAGAAAAAAAACCCACAAAGAGCTCACGTACTCAAATCGATCGAAAAGGGATAATCGTTTGCCTCACACTTTGGGTTTTCCACATCTATTGTTTATTATGGTTTGCCTCCTAGCGAGTACGTTCTCCAGTTGTCCACATCCAATACATTTTGGGCTTTTGGTTAGAATCCTCGACACTTCTAATGCACTTTAACCAAAACGGACTAAGAGATAGTCACTTGGGATATAGTCCAACCCCCTTACATCTCGATGCAGAAAAAGTCAAAAATCCTATAACAAGTCTAGTAGCGTAGTCAAAACAATATATTAGTCTTTCTATACGAAATCATAACAGTGAAGTTATTAGTTTGGATGTTAAGAAAAATAACTTTAACTCGATAATTAAAGCAGAAGCTTTCATGCTAAATGTTGAACTAAAAGAAACAATCTCATTAAATATCAAAAAGATAGAAAATGGTGGTGATAACTTATCAAAGCACTCCGAGTACTTTGAAGCTTTCTCTGGAAGATCGAAATGATTTTATCCGATTCCAGACTGAATCTTCGTTTATTTGAGTAAGTTTATATGAGACATGTGTTAAAGAGAAATCAACGTGTTGTTGACCGATTGACCCAATTACCCCAACACACCCTTTATGACGATCTCAATCTTACGTATTTTCATCCACAAGTATAATTTAGTATGGACTACCTCTGGAAAAAAGTATTTCCCAACCGTTTTCTGTTTTTAAAAAAAAAATCAAATTAATGTTATAAACTAAAGCTAGATTAGATAGACTGTCCACAACACTATTCACTTCACATAACACATAACACATAGCACATAACACATGGTGAATTACGAAATTGGAGGCTAATCTCTTCTAAAATAGTCTTAGCATCGAAGTATCAGGCTCGCACCCGCCCGTGCTTATTGACGAGTCACTATTGAGTTTAATGAAGAGAGATTTATACTTTTATTTAATTAGTTAATTACGAAATTGAGATTTAGGTGGTTATTTGCAAACAATTTAACAACGTTAGAGTTGCACTAATAGGACTGAAACTTCAATTTCGATTTCGTTGACAAGTAGTGATAGCGGCCTGTTAGGAATTAGTTAAACCCGGTTCGTGTTAGCCACAGGTTAGTGGGTCTGAGTTTAAGTGTGAGGCCGGTTGGGTTTGATGATGGGTTGGACAGGGTGCTTGTGTTCTATTGAGGATGGGCTGAATGCAGGGCCGGTTGGGCCTGGTTGATCGAGGCCCAATGGTAAGTGCCCTAGTCCATCTCACCAGGTTATGAAGCGGCTTAAAGCGTTGCATGGTTAAACGCTGCGTTGTTGAAGTATCACCTCGTGGCACTGAGTACTTAAGCTTCCTTCTCTGTCGTTAACCCTAAGGTGGCCGAAACACTTCTACTGAGAAACCCTAGATCTGAAAGTGAGGAAAGAGAGAAACACCTGTGAGAGAGAGATCCGAGCCGAGTGCTTCGTCCTAGTGTTGTCTTGAGACGTTCTCTGTTGTCTAGATCTTGCTTTGCCTCAAAGCACAGATCGGTACCTTTGGTGGTTTACAGACCTCTCACCTATCTTTGTTCTTGTTATCCTATTCTTGATCTCGTATGGTTTCTTGTGGTTTTTGTGTGCACATCCAGTAACCGTTCTACACTGTAACTCTATCTAGTGGATTGGGCCGGCTCTCCCCTCCTGAGATCCCGTAGAGTAGAGCTTAAGTCGAACTGCGTCACCAAACTCTTTTGTGTTCTTCTGGTTTTGAAAGACTGGTTCGCTCTAGATCCAGTCGTTTTCGATTTGAAAAAGTGATAGTGTTTTATCAAATTGGTATGAGAGCTCTTTGTTTTCTCGACTTAGAGTTGGAAATCTGGTTTTCTCAATCGATCTTTCCTTTACTCTACAAGTTTTTCGTCCTCTGAAGTTTCAGGTTTTTTAAAAATTGCTTCCGCTTAAACCTATCGTTCTTTTTTGTTTCATCTTCAAAACCGTCTTTGAAAATCTTCTGGCTTGTTAAAAACCCCAGAAAAGAGGATCATTCCTTCAAGCATTGTTGCTTAAGGAACCCTAGGTACAAGAAAATCAAAAGAACCCAAAACTTACAGTGTTTTGAGGATCTTTGATTTTTAACACAGGACGACATGATCTTTAATTCTAAAGACTGCCCTCATATAGACCCTAAGTACGACATCTGGGATCGTGTCTTCTTAGACACGGGACTATGTCGGAAAACACAGTGAGGATTAAGCCCTTTGATGTCACCTCTGACTTTGCCATATGGCAACTGAAGCTGAAAGCAATCCTAATCAAGGAGAAGTGCTGGACCACTGTACAAGGAAAGTTCCCTCCGGATACTTCCCCAGATAAGAAACAAGAGCTTGAGGAGCAAGTTCACTCTGAGATTTTTATTCGATTAGCTGATGACGTGGCTCGTCAGGTTGTAAGTCTCACTGACCCTTCTTTGCTCTGGAAAAAATTAGAAGATCTTTATCTAAAAAAATCTTTGCCTAGTCGTATATCTCTGTTATGTAGATTGTTCAATTTTAGAATGAATGTCAACCTGTCTTTGCATGATAATCTAGACATTTTTCTGAAATTAACTCAAGACTTAGAAAGATGTAATGACAAGATCTCTGATGACCATTCTGCTATACTTTTATTGAATGTCTTGCCTAGTAAGTTTGACAATTTTAAAAATGTGATCCAGTTTAGTCATGATGAAATATCTAAGGACAAAATACTGGAACAAATAATACAGAAAAATGAAAGTATGAAAGTCTTTAAAACTAGTCATAAAACTGATGATAAATCCGAGGCCCTTATGATGAAAGGAAATAAAAAAAACAAATCAAAATATAAGCAGAAATATGAACCAAAAAAGAATAAAAATACTTACTCAAATGATTCTGATAAAAAGAATAAAAAATGCTTCTATTGCAGTAAACTAGGACACTACCAGGAAGAATGTAGGAAGAAAAAGAAAGATGAATCTAATAAAGATAAATCTACTCATTTTGCATCTTTATGTGTATCTGATTATCCTAATGAACTGCTTGTATGCTCATCTAAACATGATTGCTCTAAGTATAAAATGTCTCTTAATGCATGTTTATATCATCATGAATTACTGGTGTGTGCTACCTCTTCTAATACCATGAATGATTGGATTCTTGACTTTGGATGTACTATGCATGCTACTTCTAATAAATCTGTTTTTAGTAGCATCGATCTGTATAATGCTGGAGAAGTTATGCTAGGTGATAACACTAGTTTAGCTATAAAAGGAATTGGAAATGTACCTTTATGTATGCATGATGGTGTTACTAGAGTTTTGCAAAATGTTAGATGGGTTCCCAAACTTAGGAGAAACTTATTATCAGAATCTGTCTTTGATAATCTGAACTGTACCATTGTCACCAAAAATGGTGTTAGAGATGCTATTAGAGATAATGTTGTGCTAATTAGAAGCATTAATAAAGGAGGCCTATACCATGTTATTACCTCACCTGAAATTAATCTGTCTAAAACAACAAATCTAATGACTCTAGCTCAAACTACTCTCCTACACAGTAGACTGGGACACATGGGAAATAAGGGAATGCTTAGTTTGTATCAACAAGATCTGATAGATAATAAACCTGCTAACCTAGATATATGTGAAACCTGTATTTTAGGAAAGAAAACCAAACATAGTTTCACAACCTCTAGTTATGTAGCCAAACAACCTCTAGAGTACATCCATTCTGATCTTTGGGGACCTGCTCAGGTTGATACCATAGGTGGAAGGAGATACTTTATCTCTTTTATAGATCACCTCTCTAGGAAAGTTTGAGTCTATCTTCTTAAAACCAAAGATGAAGCCTTTGAAATTTTTAAGAATTGGAAAAACCTTGTTGAAACAGAAACTAATAAAAAGATTAAATGTCTAAAAATTGACAATGGGCTTGAATTCTGTAACAAATTATTTGATGAATTTTGTAAAGAACAAGGCATTAAAAGACATTTAACCGTCCCTGTAACACCTCAGCAGAATGGAACTGCTGAAAGAATGAATAGGACCTTGCTTGAAAAGGCAAGATGTATGCTAGTTAGTGCTGGTCTCAAACCTTCCCTATGGGGAGAAGCTGTTACTACATCTTCTTATCTCATCAATAGATCCCCTTCCTCAGCTATAGGATTCAAAACTCCTTATGAAATGTGGTCTAATAGGAAACCTAATCTCAAATACCTTAGGCCCTTTGGATGCACGGCCTACACTCATGTGAGTGAAGGCAAGCTGCAACCAAGAGCTAAAAAGGGTATTATGTTAGGGTACCCAGAGGGTGTAAAAGGTTACAAAACTACTCCTCATCCAACCTGGAGGGTATAAGGTAGTTGTGTCTAGGAATGTTACCTTTAATGAAACAGATTTTCACTTTAAAAATAAACATCCCAGTGAGACTAGTAGCACTGCTGGTGAGTCTGAAGAGAATTCCAATGTTGGAACCTCTTTTTACATGCCCAGTGCAAGTCACAATAATGCTGAAATTGAATTCGACATTGGTGACTATTCTGAAGGTAGTGATCTACCTAATGATGATACTACTACTAATGAAAGTAGTAGCTTCCCTTCACAACCTGAACATAGTAATAATTCACATAATCAACAATTAAGGGGGGTAGATGAGCCTAATATTTCTGATAACCTTAGTGTTCCCACCTTGTCCCCCTGTGATGGAACAGGCCATGAAAGTCATAACGACCTGAGTTTCCCTGGTACACGACAAGGTAGCACTAACTCAGGTCGTTTTGATTTTCATGGTCCGTACCAGCTAACCAGGGACAGGGCTCCTAGAACTATCATCCCAAATAAGAAATATGCTAATATTGCTGAATATGCTCTTATTACTACTTCAATTGTGAAAAATCCCTACACTCCTGATACTTATGAACAAGTTGTTAACTGTAAGGATTCAAAACTTTGGATAGCTGCTATGAAAGATGAAATTGACTCTATGCATGCTAATAACACTTGGACCTTAGTTAATAAACCTAAAGATTCTAAACTAGTTCAGTGTAGATGGATTTATAAAATAAAAGAAAGTCTATCTCCTAATGAACCTGACAAATATAAGGCTAGACTGGTAGCTAAAGGGTTTACACAGAGAGAAGGAATAGACTATAATGACATTTTGCCCCAGTAGTTAAGTATAAAACTCTGAGACTTATGCTTGCAATGACTACTGTTTCTGACTGGGAATTAGAACAAATGGATGTTAAGACTGCTTTCCTGCATGGTGATTTAAATGAAACAATTTACATGTCACAACCTAAGGGCTTCATTGATTCTAAAAATACCAATGCATGCTGCTTGTTTAAAAAATCTATATATGGATTAAAACAATCCCCTAGACAATGGAATTTAAATTTTGATTCTTGTATGTCTAAATTGGGCTTTGTCAGAAGTGAATATGATACTTGTTTATACTTTAAGAATAAAAGAAGCATGATCCCTTGTATGTGCTATTGTACGTTGATGACATACTTATAATATCTCCTTCTAAAGTTCTTATAGCTAGCATAAAACATGATCTTAAAAATCACTTTGACATGAAAGACCTAGGACATGCTAAGAAAATATTAGGAATTTCCATCTCTAGGGATAGATCTAAGAAATTCATGTTGTTATCTCAGACTGATTATGTGCATAAAGTTCTGCAAAAGTTTAATATGCTTAATTGTAAACCTGCATTTGTACCCTTAGGAGGGCACCTTGAGTTGTCTAAAAGGGATTGCCCTACCTCTGATGAAGGCAAAAGTAAAATGTCTAACATACCATATGATGTTGCTGTTGGTTCTGTAATGTATGTCATGTTGTGCACCAGACCTGATCTTGCTTTTGGAATATCTGTCTTAAGTAGATATATGTCTAATCCTGGTATGCCTCACTGGGATGCTATGAAATATTTACTCAGATATATGTGTGGTACCAAGGATAAATGTCTTGTATATAAAGAACATATCTCTCGTACTAACCTGATTGGATTTGTAGATTCTGATTATGCTAGTAACAAGGATAACAGGAAGTCTACTACAGCTATTTACTTCACTTGGGCTGGGAATTGCATTTCCTGGAAGTCTCAACAACAATCAGTTGTAGCCCTTATTTATCGTTCATACTCTACTGCGTATCATAAAGGTCAATGCAACCTTATTTATGACTTAAGATTGGATTATCAGTGTTCAATTTATTGTATATAGTTTATATTCAATCTTACGAGGATAAAATATATACATGATTAGGATCAGGCCAACAACCTTCCTTACCGCGTTCGATCTAAAATAATCGACGCTTACAAATTGGGCACAATTTGACAAATTTATTCTCTTTAGCTTTTATTCAACACAAAAATATAATTTTGCTATATTTGTTCATCTCAATGAATGAACAAGTATATGAAGTATGAACAAGGGTGCACGATTCATAAGCATGCGATCGTGCGTTTTGTTATCAGGAAGGTCATGCACCTTGTATTGTGAGCACGATCGTGCGCCTTGATTGAACAATTCTTAGAGTTTTTCCATTTCTCATGAGATCCATTTCCTATATAGTAATCTCTACGAAAAAAAATGAATAAACGAGTATGTGGGCTTAATTATTAAAACAAAAAAGTAAAATTGATAAGGGTGTAAAATAATATGATATGAAGAAAATCATAATTGATAGGTGGGAAGGTCTGGAGAGTTTCCAGAGTCTTAACAGGACACCAATCTACTGCGGGAACGATGGCAACACAAATGCCTTCACCAGATCCTTCAGCAATTTCCATTTCTATTGGATTCTTGGAGCTGGCCATTTTGTGAGTACTCGTGCCTCTATTTTTTTTACTCATAATAAGCTTAGCCCCTGTTGAGATGTAGGGAAAAGAATCTCACATCGATAACACGCAATCAAGTGAACCTATCATATAAGCATTCGGGCTACTCCTCCTATTGCCAATTGGTTTTAGGATGGAACCTCGTGTGCTTGTATGTGTGGTTCGCTAGACGTGCGCCCTCCACGTCATTTGGTCCCGGGACGGATATAAGAAAAAGTAAGAGTGCATATGTTTATCTAATTCATGAATTTTTTTTGGATCATTCCTTGTGGAGTTGTGGTTGCATGTATTTGTATTCCTCATTTTGCTTCCCTATAGGGTATCAAAAGTAATCAAATTCTACTACAATTACTTTAAACCACTAGGAATGATTCCATAAAATTTCAATAATTGTACACATACGGACTAGATTCGTTTCCATTCCGTTTTCGGAGTTGAAACCAAACGGGCCCTTGTCTAATGCTAGTTGCTGTTTTGCAGGTTCCTGTTGACCAGCCGTGTGTTGCATTAACCATGGTGGCTTCCATTACAAATTCCCCAACCAAATTATGAAACCAAATTAACTTGTAGATTCCCAGAATAAAATGTAAACTGGATTCAGAACTTGCCTTACTTCTACAACCATAATGATTTCATATGTCATCCAAAAATGACATTGTGTAAACAGCTATGTTACATATTCAGACATACAGATCAAACTTCATCCATACATAAAACAGCTAAAAGAGAGTACCGAAATGGACAATGAGACTTACATAGCTTTGTCTGAGATAACGAGCAAGGTTAGGACTCGATCTTTTCAAGTACTTCATGCTTTAATTTCCTTTTCCAGCCTTTCATTGTCGCCACAAGATTCACCAGTCCTATAACCTGAGTTTTCGAGTATTCCTGCACGACAAATTCCAATGTCTCTTATAAGCTTACAGCATATTTCTGGATATTTTAGGCTTTTGAGTAATGAGGAAATGGTTAGTTATCACACCGAATGAGTGTGTGCCCAGTTGACATATTCGGTTTCCGGAAGGTAGAAGGCCTTGATGAAAGCCTCAACAATTTGTAGCTTTTGCCTTGCGTCTTTGCAACCAAACTGTTGGAAACCGTTGATTAAGACCTGAAGAGAAACAGAAGCAAAGTTTTAACATCTAGAATGATATTCTAAAGCAGAGGGGCCACTGCATGTACCTGGAGGTCCAGAGACATAAGAGCTCGGCCCTCATCAGTACACCTCTTTACTCGAGATAGACCTTCAACGAGCATTTGAGCAACCATTTCAACTCCATAGTCCTGGAGGATGTCTTGGGCCTGTTATTATAAAGTGTACATACATCTCATGCAATGCAAGATAACCAAATCTCTAGGAACAACACAGCAGGTGGTATTTTGAGTATCGTAGGTATTTACAAAAGAACCTTCTATTTCTGTACCTCCTTATGAATCCCTCCATGAGCAAGCCGTGTTTTGTAGTGTTTGAACTCTCCCAAAAGCAGGTCAATATAGCTGTTTTTAATAAAAAAGTAGATTAAAATGGTAAATGGTAGAAAATACAGAAGAACATAACTCTTCTGGGATATGAGAGCTTTATCATGCTAACAGTTAAGAGGAGACAGATTTACAGCTCCTATAGTTGCATTAATCTTTAAGAAGTCTAAGATCCAACTAAACTTAACACAATTAATGCTCTTCTCAGATTAAACTTAAAAACAATTAATGCTCTTCTCAGATTAAGTCCTTATTCGTGACTAATCCCTCTCATTCTAGTTATCCTTCTTAATTTATTCTTTAGTCTTGGGTAGACAAGATAGCATTTCACTAAAGAGAGTTCATACCAATTATGCTCCATTCCAAGGTCTTTTAGTTCCCATTTAGAATTAGCTATCCGTTCGACATACCTGAGAAAAGTTTCACATTATCAGAACCAAGCAGGAACTTATCTGTTAGATATTCGCAGTGCATGTGAGCAA
This sequence comes from Fagopyrum esculentum, assembly GCA_033239045.1. Lineage (NCBI taxonomy): Eukaryota > Viridiplantae > Streptophyta > Magnoliopsida > Caryophyllales > Polygonaceae > Fagopyrum > Fagopyrum esculentum. Next base: position 122,150,386 of record BSUD01000008.1, on the reverse strand, counting down.
TTAATAGCCTGCTGAAAAGACAAACCTAGACAGGCACGGAAAGGTAGACTCACAAGATACACAATCTCTGGGAAATAGTGCATTAAACCGTGATATGAAAATGTAACAGACAGATTTCTGCATATAAGTCTCTATGAAAATGCAACAAGACGTAGATTTCTGCTTATAACTTTCACATTATCAGAACTATCTTTCCTATTAGTCAACTAGGAGCTTAATAATCCCAGTTATTGTGCCACTATAGATCCAAGAAACGGTACAGTGCCTTGTTTCAAGTTTGGAATAATAATAATATGAAACAAATAAAATTTTGAAGCATCGCCATTTTCTTTCTTATTAGAGGCTAAAAAACCCATGAAGTTCCTTAATCATGTCCTTTCCAAATTGGCTAGTTTTCCTTTTGAGCATCTGCCACTTGGTATAGACCCCTTAACACGAGTAACTCGCTGAATACTAGTAGAAGATGTTCATCATAACTATGTAAACAATATTTAGGTGACTCGTCAATCACAAAAAAAGGGAATTATATGAAATATAACAAACAAGCTGACAAACTTCAATAATCTCCTCATTGAGCAAGAAGAAATCTCATTTTGAAGAACAAAATGAGAAGAGATTTTATGGTCTTTTTACCCGTTGACGTGAAGAAGCATTCTAACAGTTGTCCGATGAATGTGCTCTACAAGATCTGGCACAGAATCTACCTGATCAAGCCAATATATATCATCATTCACCATTAGGAAAATAGATAAAGCAAGAGAAAACCCACTAAACAAAATCCCGGAATTCTTAATTGTGTAGTAGTGACCATAGGAGCTACCAAATTCAGAAAAAAATCTTCCACTATAGCTGCATTGTTTTGCAAAAGCATTGATTGGAGATGAGACTTTGATCTCTGCAGTATTTGAGCTACAAGGCTGAGAGTATCAGCAGCAGTACATCGTTCCTGCAGCGTATGATAAACGAAGCTTAAGTCAACGAAAAGAGTTTTTGAGCAAAAACACAGAAGGATCTAACTTCAGGCAGAGATTATACAAGAAAATAGTAGAAGAAAAACAGTACGCACTATTTGACTCATAAGTAACAACCATAGGTTTTAGGCAAGATTAACATGATTCCACAACATGATCAATACTTTAAACAACCGAGTTCTGTATATTTACTTTACATTATCCCCCATAGCTGGCAATATATCTATGGTACAGAGATCACCATCGTATATTTATGTTCACTTCCTCTAAACATTTCCTCATCGGGTAATTGTTGCTGCAAATTTTGTTTCCATCTTTGAACATACCTGGAGGCCAAAAGACGTGTTAAAGCAATGTGCGGGACTTATAGGTTGTAAATCTGTGGTGCTGATTGATGTAGCTGGACAGGAAGAGGCCTCGAGCAGTTGAGGTTTGATCCACTGATCACAGTCTTGTGTAATTCTGCTTAAAACTGTTTTCAGATGACCTTAAAACCCGAAAAGCATGGAAAACAAAAAACAGACTGGTCATGCCGCCAGAAACATGGTTACTACTGGTAAGAACAAAGGAAGGCTGAGATAAGAAAGAAAGATGAGAAGACAGTTAAAGACTATTGCCAGCTTACAATTAACAGAGTCAGCTTCACTCCCATCTGAGCCAACATTTTGCTGGCCAAAGGTTTCATACGTAAAAAGAAAATAGACCTCAAACAACTGGCACATACCCTGCAATGATTGGATCGGAAAACACAGCAGATAACTCATCATTGAATTCGAAAGATGGATTACAGAAAAGGATCTAATAAGGCAAATCTGTGTACCTTAAAGAACATAACATTTGCTAGTTCCAACTTCAACATAAGCCTAGCATATTTGTCCATGAACCTAATGAAAATTTTGAATTCAATAGAATCACTAAAGCGACATGGGTGTGCTTGGGACATATGCTGATAAATTGATGATACAAAAAGGTGTTGATAAGCCTTGTAAGGAACAATTATAATGTGTTGATACAAGAGCCTTTCCTAAATGAAAGATATTTCACCTTAGGAGACAAAGCGAGGAACCTGTTTGTGACGCAGCTTCATTGTCTCTCCATTGCAACGAATGAGTTCTTGATAGAGTTGGTGTACTCATACGGCTGGGTAATTGACTATCTTCATCAATGAAGTCAGCGAGAAGATCTTCATTTTCATCTTCTGAGATTATGCTGCCGTTAATACGATTGGTGTCACTGTTCTGAGAAGAGACCTTATCAGTTTCAGTTTGGTACACAGATTCTTCAGAAGCTTCCTTGGAACCACTATCCACCAACACTGGCGTATGTGGTGGTGTATGATAATCTCCGAAAGGAGATGCAATTTTAGAAAAAAATGGATCTCCATTGTCAATCCACTGAGAAAATCCAGTCTTATTATTTATCCGCATTTCAACAGAGTTAGCCAACTTCATTGAGTGACGTAATTGAGGACTCATTGAATCAGAGGATCCAAGAAGGGGTGCACCATCACCAAAGAGACCAGCAAAACTGACTATTTGTATTGCATCTTGTGGGAGTATTTGCCAGTTCTCCCTTTCCAACACCATATTCATTGCCTGAAAATGATTTTAAAAAAAGGGCAATTATGAAAACCTTAGCAGCCAACACTGGTTTCGTCTATTTTTAATTTATTAACATGAAGTGATGTTTAAAATCTATAAGTTAAAGACTAAAGCTAAACTTTTAGCTATGTCGTTTGATTAATCTTCTTTATGTTATTTGGCATCACATTAATATAGTGGCTAATGGCTTGGCTAAGTTAGCTGCGTTTGGTAGGTTTGCAAGTTAGGATAAAATAGTACATCAATAGCTCATCCTGGTGTACTGTTTGATATGCCTTGATACATTTAAGCATGCTGTTGGTGCCAAAAAA
>BSUD01000008.1:122075473-122138266 GCA_033239045.1 Fagopyrum esculentum | reverse complement strand
TAAGATATAAATTTAAAAAATAGTGAAAATGTGTAAAAAAAAATATTAGCGTTATATTTATATTTATGTTTTACATAAGAAAAAAAAAATATATATATATATATATATATATATATAATAAGTAAAAAAATATTATAAGTTGGTAGGATAAGAATTTAAAATAGAAAAATATATAATGAAAATATATACTTCTTTACAACAAATTACTTAATTATATAAGCTACAAATTATAAAATAAAAAATATTTTTTAAGCTTTTTTTACAGGTCATAAATATTTGCTCATGTTTGATACTTATATTTCATATAAAAGAAAGAAAAAAGCAAAACACAAAAAAATCTATTTTCATTTTATAATTTATAGTTTATGTAATTTAAATAATTTATTGCAAATAAATTATAAATTTTTATTATTTGTTTTCCTTTTTAAAAATTTTATCCTATCAAAATAAATTTTATATTATTTTTTTCTTTTTTGTTAATTTTTTTCATTATTTGGTTTCCTTTTTTAAATTTATATCTTACCAAACTATAACAAATTATAAATGTCCAACATCTTTTTAATGGATTAATTATTGGTGCTAAAAAGTGCAACGCCCCCTATAGTTCGTGTTTTTTTCCGCAATTTTAAAAGTTTGTGTCACTTTCCGCAATAGTAGCAATGGTCGTGTTATTTAGAGCATTTTTGCCTTTGATATATTATATCAAATTATTTATAAATTAATCGTTTATATGTTATGAACTATTTAATTGTAATTCATGAACTACTTAATTGTAATTCATGAACTATCATTTTATAAGTGATGCACTATCCTTTATAAATTTTGGACTATGAACTATTCTATTATAATTTATGAATTATCCTTTTATAAGTTATGAACTATTCCTTAATAAGTTTTGAACTATTACTTTCACTCCTTTATAAATTTTGCACTATGAACTATTCTATTATAATTCATGAATTATCCTTTTATAAGTTATGAAATATTCCTTAATAAGTTTTGAACTATTACTTTCACTCGTTTTTGAAAATAATAATATTTTGGGACACGTGTCAGCTCTACGTTTAGCCGCACGGCCCTACTGCCTTACCTGAACAGCACCCATGTGTTTATGCCCGTTTAATTTTTTAACCGGATAAAATCAATGTAAATTCATTTATTTATGTATTTTATGTTAAGTGGTGTAATTAAAAATAATAATTTTTTGAAAATAAACAAAAATAAGTATATGATAAAAAAAATTAAATTTTAAAGGAGGTGTTTATAAATATAAATTTTTAAAAATTAAAATGAAATATAAAGAAAAAGGTATTCTAAAAATAACTACAAAGTGTTCATTTTAAATAGGTTAATAAGGAGTATCTAGGTCAAATAATATAATTTATCGCTAAAAAATGATTATGGGTGATTTAATTTCGCAATCTATTTTCTATTATAAATATTAAAGCCGAAGTAAGTTATGTTATACGTCAATCCATGAGTAATTTAAGGATGATGTGTCAAGTTCACAATTAATGTCATAAAGTTATTTTATAATTATCTATTTAAATTATTCATTGTAACGCCCCGGATTTGGAAAGCCAGAGTGTCTAGGATATGAACCACACGGTGAGTTTACTAAATTTAGTCGGACAACAACTTCACTGGACCTTCCAACAAGAGCACGACAAAATAATAAAACATATCCGACCGTTAATTTACAAATAATTGTAGTAATATGCACGTTAAATCAGGTAAATAAAAATAAGACGAGGACCGAAACAATCTTAACATCCAACTCAAAGCAACAAAAGATAAAGACCAACAAGTAAACGACCTTCCCAAAACCTAAGAGACACACGGGTTCGGCTGATCACCAACTTTGTATACCTAGAGCCAAAGCTTATCCTAATAACAACAACGTATGAAAGCATTAGCTAGCGTCCCATAATTAGAGTGACAACTCAAGAACCATATCAAACTTATATGCATCATATGAGGAACGACAAATCAAAATATTAAAAATATACACTCAAGTTCACCTCGTAAAACCATTACAATTAAACCTAAATCAACCAAAGAATGCATAACAACAATCAAACTATATAATTTTATAATATTATAAAACGATAATAAAGAATATGTATATCAAACTACTCACCACTCCAACCCCTCTTTACCCTAACAAGCAGTGATAGCTGCTTTCAGACTCACCTCTATCTCCCTCTGTTTCTTCCTCCCTTCCTTACCCTTCATCTCTTCTGCAACCATCGGAGGACAGCCACCAAAACCGTTGAAGCCCTCGCCAGGAGGTCACTGCTACCTTCGTCTTACGGAACCCACCGGGAAGCCACCAATCATGCCCACCGGAGCACGGCAACTTCTCTTCAACCTCGAGCTTTACCGGATAGACATGGGTCCGGTTTGAACCAAACCGCCAAACCGCCAAACCGGAGGTTTGTGAACCGGCCCAAACCGACGGTTTGGCCAAACCGGCGGTTTAGGTTTGCCGGTTTGGCCAAACCGTCGGTTTACGGTTTAGGTTTAGGTTTGGCCTTTGACCAAACCTAAACCGGCGGTTTACCCAAACCGGCGGTTAAACCGCCGGTTTGGTTATTTATTAATTTTTTTTTAAAAAAAAATGGACCAAACCGGTGGTTTGGAGATCAAACCGGCGGTTAACCGCCGTTTTGGTCCGGTTTGGTCCAGTTTTTCAATTTTTTTGTAATAAACCGGCTAAACCGCCGGTTTGGATTTTGACGGTTTAGGTTTAGGTTTGGTCAAAGGCGAAACCTAAACCGGCGGTTTAGGTTTGTGACCCACCACTATTACCGGAGATGTGCCTCTACACCGCCGCCCCTATTTATCTTCCCTTCTCAGCCCCCTGTTGTACACCCATATCTTTCTCCCTCTACTTCTCTGTCGTTTCTCTTCGAGCCTCACCGAGAGTAGTCGACGCCAACAAAGATCGTCGGAACCCCTTCTCCAGCCTCTCAACAACCTCTCTAGCTCAGTTTGTTGTTGCCGCCGCCCTACCGCCACTTCTTGTTACCACCAGAGAAGGAAGCCGCCGCCAGGGCTCCTTGCCTCTGCCTGCCCTAGCGCTGCACCAGTGGTTGTTCGCTGCCACTCCGCCGGGAAGAAGGCTTACCGCTGTTGCGTTCTCCACACCCCTAGATCGAGGAAGATAATGTTTGAGTATAGTTACAAAACATCACCCATATTTTTTATATTGTGTTTATGGCCTTATTTTTGGAATATTGCAAAACTACCCCTACTGGATTTAAGTACTGATTTTAGCCCAAAGATTTATTTACAGAAAATGATCCACATATATAGAAATTGGATAATTTATCCGGAAAGTATTTTTGAGATTTTGACTCGGTTTTTAGTACGGGGTTTATTCTTATTTTATATACGTTATATACTATGTCCAAATTTAGCGTTATGCTAAATTTGTTTAGTTTGGTGCTAGGTTTGGAAGCACCCTAGGCCAACGGATCCATATCGACATCCATATATCGTCTTCCGTCTTTTGACGTCACGCGAGTACCCTCTCCCCCGAGCTTATGATTTTGCCTCGATCTAGTAATGTTAGTAGTATATCATGCTAGGTTGGATTTAGCATAACTTAGAGTGAATGCCAAGTAGTGGCTTTAGACCTTAGGTGAGTGTTTGAGGATTTTGGAATGTTCTAAGGCTTGATGTGTGTTGGAGCTTGGGTTGGTTTTTATGTTGTGAGTGTATGGTTGATCTTGTGAGGGTTTGAGGTTGTGTTTACACATCGGTTGAGGTTGTGGAGATTAGGATGAGGGTATCCTATCTTGTGTAGTTGGTTTATGATCTTGCGAGATCTTTGGGACTAGAAGTCTAAGGACTTCTAGTATGTGTGAGTGGTTGTTGATTATCGTGTCTTGTCTTGAACAAGATTTGATTATATTCATACGGAAAGTGAGATTTGGTTGTTCTTGGTTGATCGTTAGGAGGAGGTAAGTCTCCTGACTTACTTAGCTCGTATTATTTGTATTAACATCGATGCGTGTTTGGTGGTGTGTGTTGATTATGTTATATTATAACAAAACCGAACATAGGACAATCGACCTTTATATTTTGATATTTGGCCCAAGTGTATGATAACGGGCGGTGACAACTTGTCTAGCTCTTGCGTAGAGTTAGGAGGTTCTTGGTGACTAGCCCGTGCGGGTGGACGGTCGGATGCATCAGTATCATTCCTTGCCGGTAAGTGGGGCCGAGGCGATATCACGGTGATTCTCGTGTCACAACCTTAAGTTGAGTTAGTATCGGAATGACTAAATGAAAAGATAATAAACCGGACTTGATTGTGTTGGAGCATGATGTGTGTTTATGTTGACTTGTGTGTGTGTGCGCCAATATCATGATTCTAATGCCTTAAATAATAGCTAACGGTTTTATATCAATGTTGTAGTTGTCTTGCAGGTTAGGGATGCGGCCGAGAGATTTGGAAGAGTGGGCAGCTGGGGTTCCGTACATTTTAGGATGGGTTTGGTGGAGTCGTGTATATTATATATTGTATGTTGTGTGTATGGCGTGTGGTCTTTGGAGTTGTAACTCGGCTGGAGTCTTTCGTTTGTATGCTTTTGGGTTTCATCACATTGCATAAAAACGTATTTCGGTTTTGTCTTTATTTGTATCTTGTTGTAAGATCCGGTGAAATTGTTATAAGCTAAGGGTCAGGACCCATTGTGAGGTCTCCGCCCGTAGCATCTCAAGTTTCGCGGATTCGAGGTGTTACAATATGGTATCAGAGCCCTAGGTTGATAACAATGACACTCGCAATCTTTTTAGAGGCCGAATAGAAGGAAACAGAACCCTCAAGGGTTCTGAGTTTTAAAATAAATTTCGTTTCCAACATTCCAAGCATAGTCAGTCGGGGATAGAATGTACGGACCATCACTCATTCCGCGGATCTCGGCAGCTTAGTTTATTGGATTATGATATGTATGTATATATGTAGATATGTATATGTGGATTGTAGTTGCATGATGAACTTGATATATATGTATAGTTATATATGTGGAATATAGTACGTTTTGTACCTTGTGATGTTAAGTAGAATTCATGGTTTTGGTATGTTGGTAGGGATGTGGACATAAGGCTAATATAATCATGTATACGTATACTTATGATATATAGTAGCATATGAAGATATGGGACCTAATAGAAAATATGATAGTATGATATCATCACCTTTAAGACGACGTCGTTTGGCTTGGGATAGCATACATAGTTACGTACGAGGATGAGTATGCTCAAGTATCGAGTTGAGTATCACGCTTTGAAGATCACCTTGGGTTCTCGGAATCCTTTAAGAGGACGCCGAAGAGGAGGATTAGAGATGACATAAACGAAGGACGAACAAGTAGAAGGAAAACTCGAGACAAATTAAGAGAAATCGAGATGGAAGCAATTTAAGTAAAGGGAGCAACATAAAAGTGTAGAAGTTGTTCTAAAGAAGCCATGATTGAACGACAACGAGACCAATGGAGATAACAAACTTGAGTTCCTTAAGAAGACGCATGGACAACTAAAGATGCGAATCGAGGAGGGGTGGGTACATTCTAGCAAGATTAAAGGTGGTATACCATTAAGATGTGAAATTCTCTTTAGGTGCTCCTAAGCATTGCAGTCAAGACGAGAAGAGTGATTGAACCATTTGCTAAAGATTTAAGATATCGTAAGTTAAGCTTACGAGCGAGGTACCATAAGTGAAGTGTCAACATTACTAGAGTTATGAGAAGAAGGGCATGGTGGGGATTCACGTGGAGTTAACCGGTTTCCGTTATGATGATAAGGCTAGAAGCGCCAAGAAGGAGGAAGTGTGTATAAATGATGATCTCAAGAAGATGAAAGACAAAACAAGGAGCTTTGATCGAAAGACTTAAGATACCAACCAATAGGAACGCGGGTGGATGCTTACTAAGGTCAGAATATTTGAGAAGTGCGTTGCAAAATATCATGGAAGAGTGCTTAAGCATATGAGAGTGGTAGAGTTACCTTACAAAAGAAGAAGGAAGCGTGGAGTGTAGATCGAGCTAGCAGAGTTCAAGTAGAATACACCGAGAGGGTAACTTTCATGAGAATGGTAACACGAAAGTATAGAAGAATGGTAAGTCATTGACATTGGAGAAGGTCAGTTATAAGCTAATTGGTGACAGCCGAGAACGCGCATGTGCGAATGTTATAATCAAGTAGCATTGATGGGTTCAAAGCATATAAATGTAACCGACCTCGCGGGAAGTGATTGTAATAATCATGTGCGACTTTCTTAGGTCATGAGATTGACATATGGGGAATGACACGGATATGAACTTTTAAAATTCGATTAGGGCGAAGAAAACTAGAAGAATCGAGAGGAAAGTGAGGCTTCTATTGTTGTTGTGCGTAAAGGAGAATACGTAAAGAGGATGCATGGTATGTTTGTACTAATGAAATGGATGTTATGTTTTCACGAGTAAAAGCTGAGTCAAAGTTTTCGGACTCACACGGAGAAGCTATGATAGTGATTCCATGAAACGGGGAACTTGGACTATAGTAACGCGGCAAGCTTTGAACTTATGACATTAGCACTTGAGAAGTAATGAGTAAGATATTTCAGTGGTTTTGAATGGTGAATTTTGCCTAGCCTTCTCCACGGACCACGGGGAATATTGGTACGATTGTGAAGTTGTTCATGGAATACCAAGAGATGCATAAGGTGACCAACAAGAGTAAGAGAAGATCGAAGTTTTGAAGTTTGATGTCGACATGAGATATACGAGAAGAAGTATATGAAAGCTTGAAATTAAGAACCTCCGTTGTCAGATTGACGTTGCAAAAAGGGAATGTAGTGAGTTCTACACCTACTTGAAGAAAGGATGCTTATAGTGCAAGCTTACGTAAAATGCAAAGAATTTCTCCCATATGTTGGGGATATCTTGGAAAGCGAAGAAGATAAGGTTGATTATTTCAAAACATGATTGAGTCGTGCAGTTGCGACCCTTATGGTTGTACATAAGTGCAAAACCTTAGAAGAATATTACAACCATACATTCAAGGTGGAAAAAGGGATTAAGTTGAAAGATTACTTACATAAGGCCCAAAGAGTTAGAAGACTCGAGCAAGTCTTTCAAATTCAAGAGATGATGAATCTTCGAAAGAGAACGGTCATCGTCATAGCTAAAGATGGAACAATGCACGTGTTGAAGGACGTCACCCACAAAAGATCGGGGCAAACCATTAGTGCCATGATCGCATGTCATTTGATAAGACAAGGTTGTGACGGGCCTTGTGTTATATGACGGGAGAAGAAAAGAAGGTTCTGAGTTATCACATATTCCAAGTATTTATGAGATTCCCGGTGTTTTACTTGATGACGTATCAAGACTTCTACTACGTGGGAGTGTGGATTTTGCAACTAAGGTTGAGTTTGGCACAACTCCGATATCCAAGGTGCCGTATAGGATGACACCTGTGAAGATACGTGAGTCGAAGAAGCATCTGAACGACAAGTTGCAAGGACTTGTTGATAAAGGTTCATTAGAACCAATGCACTGCCATAGAGAACACCAAATGTTATCTGGAACTCTTGATTTGAAGTTCATATTGGAATATATCTTGAACTCTTGACTTGAAGTTCATACTGGAATATATCTTAAACTCTTGATTTGAAGTTGTTAAGGAGAACGCCAGTTTGTGAAAAGAGAGACGATTATCTCCGTTTGTACATCGATTACCGTGAGCTGAAAAAAGATAACAATGAAAAAGAAGTATCCCTTGCCACGGATAGATGATCTACTCGACCGGTTGCAAGGGTCGGTATTCTCTTCTAAGAATGATTTAAGGTCTGATTGTCACCAATTGAGAATTTGAGACTGGGATATTGCAAATATGGCCTTATGGATAAACCATGGTCACTACGAGTTGTAGTGATTCCATATGGGCTTACTAATGCCTCGAATAAGATATTTTGGTCTACTTTCAAAGAAGAGAGAAGTTGTAAGACAAGTTATCTCGGGATGACAACCCCATAAGGACGTGGAAGAAGTTACAAGTTTTCTTGGATGTGCTGGTCATTACCGGATTTGTGGAGAGATTCTCCAGAGTAACACCACATATGGATAACCTACTCCAAATGACAATGAAGTAATGAGGAACGATGTAAAAGTAATAGCATACGTGTCTTGTTAGTAGAAGCAATGTGAAGTAAAGTACTTCCTTCATTACTTGGAACTTGCAACAAGAAGTGAGGAAACGTAGCATCAAAGTTTTGTTTGACAAGAACCAAAGTCAACGGTGTAAATTGGAAGTTCGATCTTCTTTCTTAGAGAGAAGCAAAGAAGAAACATAATGGAAATGCTGTATTGAGATAGACCCGAGAGGGAAGTTGAGTTTTCGATATATCGGACCTTTTTGAGATCTTAGCGCGAGTTGGAGAAGTTGCTTATAAGTTGGTGTTGTCACCAAGAGTAGAGGGTGTTCACCCGGTGTTTCATGTGTATCAATCGAGAACTCGAACCATGTTATCAGTCATGAGAATCTAGTGGCAGACAATGAACCGATTAAGCTAACTGAAAGACAGAGGACAATATATTTGGTTGAGTTTACGCGGATCTAGTACCATCGATAGAATCTACGGGTTAGACCTAGTTCTTCCCTTAGTTGAGTTATGTGCATGTGTGATGTTATGTGTCGTTTGTGCCCCGTGCAGGAATGTGCTATATGACCTGATATATCTGGTAGTGGTAGTTCGAGTAGTTTGTGTGTATAGATTAGAAGTTTAAGCCTCCTTAGTTTGAGAGTTAGTACCTTGGCCTTAGGGACCGAGAAGTTTGACGTAGCATGTTTCGGGACGAAATTTTTTTTTAGGGGATCTGATGTAACGCCCCGTTTATTGGGTGCGGTTTCAATATTTTTCTTTCTTACTTCTATCGATATTTTATTAGCTTAAGTTTTTTTTTTAATTATTTAAGCATTTTACGACGTAAAATAGCTTTCCCGAGGATATTTATATATTTGGTTTATTTTCGGAAAAGGTCGGAAAGTTTTTCCGATTTGGAAATCCCGTTCCGAATGTTTTTAATCGAGTCTATCCTATTATTTCTTCTTCCTTTTCTTTTCTTTTTCATTTTTTCTCTCATCTTTATTTTTTCTCTCTCTCTCTCATGGCTGATGAACGCTCCGACCCCTCGCTCACCTCACCATTCCAACCCCTCGTCACCCTAACAAGTAGTGATAACTGCTTTTGGACTCACCTCTATCTCCCTTTGTTTCTTCCTCCCTTCCTTTCCCTTCATCTCTTCTGCAACCATCGGAGGACAACCACCAAAACCATTGAAGCCCTTGTCGGGAGGTCACTGCTACCTTCGTCTTACGGAACCCACCGGGAAGCCACCAATCATGCCCACCGGAGGACTGCAACTTCTCTTCAACCTCGAGCCTTACCGGAGATGTGCCTCTTCACTGCCGCCCTTATTTATCTTCCCTTCTCAGCCTCCTGTTTCATCCTACACACCCATATCTTTCCCCCTCTACTTCTCTGTCGTTTCTCTTCGAGCCTCATCGAGAGCAGTCGCCGCCAACAAAGATCGCCGGAACCCCTTCTCCAGCCTCTCAACAACCTCTCCTGCTCAGTTTGTTGTTGCCGCCGCCCTGCCACCACTTCTTGTTACCACTAGAGAAGGAAATTGATAACACAATTTATGACTTAGGATTAGACACTCATTTAGATAGATTTTCCACTCATTCATGCATGGTCTAGCATTAGTTCACGACGTTTGCACTCAAATCATGTATTTTGTCGAGATAGACGTCTACGCGGACTTTTGCTTGCTTTATAAGTATTTTGGGAGATTTAGGAGCTTAATCGATGCATTTGAGGGTCACTCCTCGAGATAACACACTTTCGGACTCATTGGAATGCAAGCTAAGGGCTAAGGAGAACTCATGGAACCTTGCCAACACAAGCCATGCACCAAATCGAAGCTTAATGATCCAAGGCAAAGCTGAAGCACCAAACCACGGTTCACTGGCACTTCCACGGCCGTGGAACCAACCGTGGATTTTGCCAGACGGTTGTGACAGCTGTGCCACGATCTCATGGCCCTCTCTAGCAAGGTTGTAGTATAAAAGTGGTCTTGCAAGGCTGAGAGAAGGCATCCCCTATCATCCAATCAAATTGGGAATCAAAATACACTCTCTCAACAAGAAGATTCTCTTGGAGGAAGCTACCATAGGAGGAGGAAGAAGAGCTCCATTGGAGAAGAAGGGAAGAACACACCATAGCCAGTCTTTGATAAGTTTTGTAGTGAAGATTTTCGGAATCGATTTCTAGAGTTGTAAGAACCGATTAGACCTTCTTTTGAAGGGTTATGAGTATCTCTAATCTCATTTTCAGTTTGGTTTTACTTGCTTCACTTGTTCATCTCTTCCTTTTCATTACCTTGCAAATGGAAGCCATGATTCTATGCTTGATGATTTCGATTGTTATGATGCATGTTGTAGGCTAAATAGATGCGATTCTAGGGTAAGGAAAGGATGGTTATGGCTAAGACTATGATAGGATGAACTTAGATTCGCCCTTGGATGACTTGTTTGCTTGAACGAAGCCTCTGTTGGAGTCCACGGTTAGTTCTTGCCCTTCCACGGCCGTGGAAGTGGTAGAACAACCCGTGGTTTCCCTGGTTCGATGGATCTAAGTACTAGATTGTTAGAATGTTGAAATCCTAGTTTTTGTTGAGTTAAATCTATCCTAGGGTGACCTAGTGTTAGCAACTAAGTGTTAGAAGAGACCTACCCGGTGATTCTTACTCTTAGATTTCAAAGATGACAAACTCTAGGTAGTGGTGAGCCTCATAAGCCGCCATTGGACTAAGTGTGCTAGGATAGTTGTTTAGGACTAACCCTTTTGAGACTTACCCGGTAAGGATAGGTTAGATCCCTAGGTGACAATCCGGTTTGTGTAGAATTCCATCCCTTAGGCTCTTTGAGACTTACCCGGTGATGAGACCTTAGGAACGGACTAGTGGACCATGAGACCTACCCGGTGATTGATCCCATCTAGAAATACTCACTCCCAAAATATCATAGTTAATCCAAGGAATGATTAGATAGCTTGAGTCCTATGCCATAACCGGAATTTCCAAACCCTAGAATCCGCTTTTCTCTCTTTGATCTCGTATCTCGTTTTAGCTTGTTTGTTTGTTTCGATTTGTTAGCTTAGTTGATTGCTTATTTTGCATGATTTGTGAACCTTGATTGATCACCGAAAAACCCACCAAAAACATTGAGATTTTCATTTCTTTATTTCTTTCCCTTTTCCTTAACCTAGATCTTCACTAAACTTAATCACTAATCGAATCAATCTCACCTTAGTCTTTGTGTTCGACCTCGGAATACTATCCCTACTACAAACGTCCCGTACACTGCGGGTTCGCTAGGAGTTAAGAGAAATATAACGAGTATAAATTTAAGGCTTATTGTGTGCACATCACATCCTGAGCGTAACAAGTTTTTGGCGCCGTTGCTGAGGACTAGGTCTAGATTGAGTCGTTATTTGTGATTGTTTATAGTGTAGGTCTTTCTTGTTGCTTTTGATCTCTTGTTGGTTTGTGTCTTTGCTTTTCAGAACATCTCCTACTCTTTAGGTGTATGCGAAGATCTCGTGGCAAGGATTTAGCTCCATTCGATCCCAAACCGGAGAAAACCCTTAGATCTAGATCCAAGAGCATTCGAAAGGGAAAAGAGATGGCCGGAAGAGACCTCCAAGCTGAGTTGGATGAGGCTTTAGAGCAAATAAGGCTAAGAGATGAGCTCTTGGAGGAAGAAAGGAGACTTGCCAATGAGAGGCAAGAAGCAACTAGGAGGGAGATTGATGAGATTAGGCAAGCCCTTGTGCAAGGAGAGCTTAATCGTCAACAACCTCCACCTCCTCCACCACAACCGCAGCCGGCGGTTAATATTCGGGTTGTGCCCATTGCTATTGAAGAGCCACAAACGTTGGGGCAACGTATGGATCCGGCACAAAGAGCACACCGTCCGGGTGTGAACCTAGGAGATCCCGCAACCCATGATTATGAGCTCCGCCCTCAAGTTCTACAAATGATCCGGCATAATCAATTTGGAGGGATGGAAGGAGAGTCTCCTCATCAACACTTGATGAACTATGAGATCTTGATGGAGACTCTTAGACCGCCTAGATTGGAGAACAACAACCATAAGCTTAGGGCTTTCTCCTTCTCTCTTAAGGATAAAGCCTTGGCTTGGTATCAATCTATTCCACAAGGGCGAGTTGGTACTTGGGAGGAGATGACAACCGAGTTTTTGACTAAGTTCTTCCCACCTTCCAAGACTACCGAGTTAAGAGGGAAGATCAATGCCTTCGTAATGAAGGATAGAGAGAGTTTGTTCAAGTCTTGGGAGAGGTTTAAAGACCTTCTCCTAGATTGTCCACACCATGGTATACCGAAAATTGAGCTATTAGAGATCTACTTCAAAGGACTTGATGAAGATAGCCAATTCAAGCTCCAATCTCTTTTCGGTGGGACTTTCATGGAAAAGCATGTAGATGAAGCTTGGGAGTTTGTGGAGAAACAAGTTCTAGTGATTGAGAAGTACTCCCATAGGAAGAGTGATGGGAGAAAGGCGGGAGCATATGAGGTGAGTGAAGTCACCATGAGCAATTTCAAGCTTGACGCCATCAACAACGAGCTAAAATCTTTGAGGGAGTTGTGTGCTACAACTTTGAAGAACCAAGCAACCCCTCAAGTGCAAGTGCAAGCAAACTTGTCTTCCAAGGAGGAAGATGTGAATTACATGGGAAGGGGCAACTACAACAATTATCAAGGCCCAAGGAACTTCAACAACAACCGGCAATTCAACAATTACCGGCCTAACCATAACCATCCCGGGTTTTCCTATTCTAACCCGGATGGAGCCTTGAACCCTCCCGCTTCCACAAGCACAACTCCACCACCAAAGGCTTCACAAGAACCTCCACCCGGATTTTCTCAACCCCCAAAAGATAGAACCGAAATGATGTTTGAGCAATTGCTTGGAAGGTTGAGTAGTCTTGAGAGCACGGTGACTTCCATTACTAAAGCTCAAAAGGTGTTGGAAGCACAAGTGTTCCAAAAGGCGGGTGAAGCCCATAGAGATCCGGGAAAGCTTCCCGGAAGAACCGAAGACAACCCAAGAGGCCAAGTGTTGGCCATTACAACGAGGAGCGGGTTGAGCATGAAGGATCCTTTGCCCAAGGAGAATGCTAAGGGAAAGCAAGTAATGGTAGAGGAAGAAAACTTGCAAGAAGATGGAGGCAAGAGCAAGGATGTTGAGCCAACATATGTAGCACCGCCTCCATACAAGCCACCACTACCATTCCCTCAATCACGAGCAAGAGCTCGCTTGGACAAGCACTTTGGTAAATTCCTTGAACTTATGTCTAAATTGCATATTAATATTCCGTTCATGGATGTTATCTTAGGAATGCCGGCGTATGGCAAGTTCTTGAAGGAAATACTCTCCAACAAAAGGAAGTTGGAGGAGTATGGAGAAGTAAGGATGACGAAGAGGTCCTTGGAATTGATCCAAACAATGAAGGAGGAGATGCCTCCTAAGCTAAGAGATCCGGGATCTTTTTGTGTGACAATCGGAGTGGGAGAAGTGAAGTATGAAGCCCTTTGTGATCTTGGGGCAAGTGTGAGCATCATACCGCTTGCACTTTGCAATAAGGTTGGGCTAGGAGAGCCTAAACCGGTCAAGATGACCCTTTACATGGCGGACCGCTCTATTACTCACCCGGTTGGGATCTTGGAGGACATACCGGTGCAATTAGGAAAGTTCTATATGCCGATTGATTTTATTGTCTTGGACATCCCTGCGGATTATCCGGTTCCCATCATCTTAGGGAGACCTTTCCTAGCCACTTCCGGATGCTTGGTAGATTGTAAGAATGGAATTCTCTCCTTCAACATTGGAGAAGAGAATATCAAGTTCAAGCTGTCCACAATGATGAAAGGGCCAACCCTTGATGAAGATGTATTCAACATAGTCGAGCAAGAGGAGTCTAGAGAAGTTGTGAGCTCGATCTTGATCAAGGACCCCTTGGAGAAGGTTCTTACCTTAAGTTTGATGGAGGAAGGTGTTGAGGAGGCTTGCAATGAAGAAATCAAGGCCTTAGAAGCACTAGAAAAGGAGACAAGAGCTGAATTTGAGGTTCACAAAAGCATGTTGAGCACCTGTAGGAACCACGGGCGTGGAAGTTGTTTTACGGCCGTAGAACTCTCTGGAAAGCTCCAAAGAGCAAGCTTGGCAAGGTCCACGGCCGTGGAAGTGCCAGGATCCGTGGATTCAACCGTGGTTCCCCCAGAAGCAGCCCTCATTGATGATCAAGCTTCAAGGAGCCTTGAAGGGTCTTCATTTGCTTTGGATTCATCTCAACCAACGTTATTTGGATCGTCTCCACTCGATAAAGGTCCCTCTAAACTTGAACTCAAACCCCTCCCCTCTCATTTAAAGTATGCTTTCTGTTCGCCACTTAGCGTGCGTGCAAATAAGCTTTAAATTTATAAAACTAGAATCAAGCAAGCGAACCCGCAGTGTACGGATCGATATAGTTAAGCAAGAATTCCAGAGTATCGAACACAGGGATTTGGGGGGTTAAATCCAGTTATAGATTATCAAGCAAGTAAATGTATGAGCTTTTCAAATATTGGGAAAACAACAATCCTAAAGATCCAAGTATCCAGCTGTGGCAATCGATTCAAGATATACTAATGATATAAGGACAGAGTTAAGATATGCAAAGGTATGTTAATGTAAGGTAATCGTACGGTGAAGTTCCAAAAACCTTATATGACCCACCTACAAGACACTCTCTATAAAGGTTGTTGAGGCTTCAGTATAGAAAGGATCTAAAGGCAAGAATTAATGTCAAATACCCAAACTTGTAATCCAAGGATCAAGACTAACTAAACCGATTACGGTTGTGACACTCACAATCGAGGTAGAGGTTGTTGAGGCTTCACTACCACCTAGAAAAGGCAAGCCAAGACTAAGTTAAAGCAAATCTTTAACTTTGGATTAAAGTAAAAGCAAGTTCGTAAACTTAAGGGAAATCACGGTTAGTTCTTGAGGTTCCACGGTCGTGGACTCAAGAACAGACCGTAATTTAGGGTTCGTCGGCGATTCTCTCTAACTCTCAGGGTCCAATCCGTTTACGATCGATCTATCATCATCTAAGCCACAACTATCAACCCTTCACCTTAGAATTGTTAAGGGTTTTTAGCCAACAATAGTCATATTGATATCAAATTCAAGAATTAAAAGATTGAAAGATGAAAACTTCCGAAAACCTTCAATAAACTTCAAATCAATCTCAAAGTCACAATCAAGAACAATAATCGTCACTAGATTCGGAATAGAACAAACAAACACAAATCTTAGATAAGAAGGAAGAATGGGATGTCAATCCGTCTTCTAAATCAAACCTAAGCAAGAAGCGAAATCTCCTTGCGAACAATCTTCCGAATCTTCGATCTTCCGTCAATCCGGAAATCGCAATAGCAATGCACCAAAAATCTCTCAAACCAATCTCCGCCAAATGCGAAATTAGGGCAATTCCAAGCGCAAGTGTATGTGTAAAGCGAGGTGTAAGCAGAGGTGATGGAATCTCTCTTTGTCCGTCCTTTTATAGTGTAAGATAAAGTATCGGCCCGGCCCAATCTTCTAAAAGATCGTGGCTTAAAGTGTGGCGAAAAAGATCGCCAAGATCACGGTCGTGGAAGGTTCCACGACCGTAATTTAGAGCGTGGAAATCAACACGGTTTGAACCATCTTCTCCACGGCCGTAGAAGTTACTGCAATGAACCACGCTTCTCTTGCCTGGTTCCACGGCCGTGGACTTGAACGTGGAAAGTGGTACGGCCGTATTTTAGAGCGTGGTTTAGGGCAAGAACGTGATTCTTCCTTAGCCTCGTGCATTCCTCAAGTTGACACTCCTTTAGCTCCTAGGAATGTCCTCAATCCATGGACATGGAAATCAACTTCATCCTTGCTCAATTTCGTTCGGAAATAGCTCTCAATTACCTATAATCAACATAAAGCTTGTGTAGATCTCTATATCGAAATTATAGGTAAACTAGCTCACAAATGCATCAATGCTCAATCAATGACTATCAATATGGATCAAATACACTTAGAAAACGTGCCTAAAATATCACAATATTTCATGCTAACAAATAACCCCATACTTGCCACTTGCTTGTCCCTAAGCAAGGTCTTTCAAAAGCTTTTAAAACAAGAGTTAGGATGAAATATGTGTACCTTCTCAAAGCAATACTTCTTTTGGATGAATGTGCCTTCTAAACAATAGATCATTCTCAAACCTTGCTTCATTCGTTTATAAGACTTTCATACACTTAATCAAAGAGTAAAGAGTAAAGAAAGCTCATAAATCAATTAAACTTCCATACAAGCATCATAACCTTCAAACATTATCAAAATCAATCATAAGAAACTTCAATTTAGATCACCAAGTCATATAACATTCTTTTGATCTTAAGGACTTTCAAAGAAAAAGGTCTAGAATGTGGGAAGGGAAGGAAACTTTAAGGAATGTGGTGCATGAATCCGGGAAAGTGGACAACTACTCTTTTCTTCTTCTCTTGCGGTTTTCGCAGCACTTTCAACTTAGAGCTTCGCTCTCTTCTTTTCATTTTTCGACTTTACTTTTGGAGTTATGGATAGAGGTGCACAAAAACCGAAGCCTAGGAGACTGGCGTTTCTCAATTTTTATGAGATGCCTCAAACCCTTAGCGCACATACCATAATCCGCTAGGAATATCGCTCAATCCGACTTTGGCAAGACACAAACACCCGGCTATGTGAATGGTGCCGAGTTACTCATCATCATGATTGACTTCCCCAAACCTACAATTTCTTTCTATTCCTTTGAATGCAAAGTATTGCTTTCATGACCCTCCCACATCATACATGCCTTTTTCAGTCAACTCCTCCAAATTCCCGGATAGGTAAAGGAGGCCATAATTTCAATGAGGGGCTAAATGATCAAAGAAAGAAGAAAGAAAAATCGAATTGCCTTAATCATCTCAACAAGAAGTACAAGAACTTATAGTGTGATTTCAACTTCAATTCCTCAACATGATTTAAGTAACATTCATCACATTATGAAACTTGCAAAAGAGGCATAATCAACTCATTCAATTTCTTTTCAACTTACTATTCGTTTAAGCATGCAATTGTCATTAAACTCAATTCACAAGTAGCGATTATCATAGAAATCATCTCAATTCCTTAAAAGCACAAAATTTTCAAAAATTTTCAATTTTTATGGGTTTTTCAAACTCTTTTTCATGCAATGTAATAATGAAACGTGCAACAATATAATGAACATGCAAGATAGTCTCGATAGAAGCAAACATAGTGAGTAAGAGTTATTACAAACTTTTAGTCACACTCCACCCCATACTTGGAACAAACATTGTCCCTAATGTTCAAAGAAAAGAAAGAAAAGAAGAAAAGAAAGAAAGAAAAAGAAAGAAAAGAAAAAGAAACTCACAAAATGGCGGTGGAGCGGCTAAAGCTATCGGTCATCATCATCGTCACTACGGCGCCGGTGGAGGTGGGAATGGAGAGAAGCTGGAGTCGTAGTGCCGCCCAAACTGCTGGCGGTAGATGTCTCTCATCATATGATCGAGGTCGTCCATGCGTCCATCTCTAGCATCGGCTCGAATCTCCAATGCTCCCACTCTCTCAGAAAGGCCAGTAGCCCAATCCGGCATCTGCTCATACCATCCCGGGGCCTAACTGTACCACCCTGGCGCGTCTGCTGGTGCTGGTGTTGGTGCTGATGGTTGCTGTGTGGACCATGGAGGTGGAGCTCCATACCATGCAGGAGGCGTGTCCATCCAAGTGGGTCTTTCGCTCACGCTGGCGCGGCGAGAGGACGAACCTGAAGCTCTGGCTGGACGTGGAGAACGTCTAGGCACATCAGGGGCCGCATCCGGCTGATCCAGAAACGTGCCAAACTTCTGCTCTGCTCCCCCTCCTCCCTCATACTGATCCCTCATCTCCTCCTCCTCAACTACGGGCGGTGGTGGGACATACGGAGGAGCTGCAATCTTGTTCGCATGCATAGCAGCGAACGTCTCCTTCCAATTATGGCGTCCAGCCATAATGGAGTACTCATGTAGCCACTCAATACCCCTATCCGTCCTGCTCTCCCAAGGCATGGCTGCATAAGGCGGACCTCTATGTGTAGGGAAGATAAGACCTCTAGTCATGAAGGCCTGAAGTCCTAGGGGCACGGCTGGTATGCGTGTACATGCAGAAAAATCAATCCCCAACATCCTAGAAAGATGGGTAACTATCCCACCATATCCAATGTTGCCCTTCCTCTTGTTCTTAAGCTTGCTCATGGTAGCAGCTAAGAGGGTGGCACAGTCAGCTCGGCGCCCATACAACATAGAATACAACAGAAAGAGCTCATCCGTCTTGATCTTTTGAGGTGTCTCCGTCCTAGGGAAGAGACACTCCGAAAGAACACGGTGAGCAATCTTCAAGGCTAAGTGATACATCAACTTAGCCTTGGTGTCAGCTGGTTGCCAGCGGTCCTCGCTGGCGTAAATCATAGCAACTTCCTCCCAAAAATCTTTGGCGTAAACGCCACTAGGGAAACGACCGTTGAAGGTCTCATAGAACCCAAAGAAGGCTCCAAACTCACAGATGGTAAAATCATAGTTTCTTTCCATAAGACGGAAAGAAACGGTCCTATCCACATGGCTGTGCTCGAAAGACGTCACAACCTCTCTCGTAATCTCCTCATAAGCGTCTTCTCGGATAGCTGAGAAGACAACTAGTCCGGCTCTATCCAAGAGCCAAGTAAGGTCATCTATGATGTTAAGAGGAGCTAGATCCTCTAACAATAAGTACCTAGGGCCAATCACAGCCCTCTCATGAATCCTCTCGAGTGCATCGAGGTGATCCTCATGAATGGTCGGTACTCTAGGGCTAGGAGGTGTGGGTGATGAAGGTGATGATGGAGGTGAAGGGGAGGAAGGTGGTGGTGCTCTAGAGGATGAAGAAGAAGAGGGTTTACCCTTCCTCTTTTTGTTTTGGTCATTCTTCTTCTCCTTAATTCTCCCAGAAACTCTCCTCACGAAGTCCATCACTGTTCAAAATCACGGTCTGTTCTTGGTATTTCCACGGCCGTGGAACTGATAGAGACCGTGATTCGTCTCGACTTTTCTCAAAATTCAACAAACAGCACTCAAACTCAGCAATCAGGCAGCCCTAGTCTAATTCCTTCCAATTTCAATCAGTTCTCCTAAATTTTCTAGCAAAAACGAACCCAAATTGACAAAGATCAAGAAGAGTGGAAAAAACCTAGGTTTCGGATTTTAAAATCCGAATTGTGCGTTCCTTGGTGATTTGCCGCTCGATTCGTTGCTTGGATCTCGTTGGTGGTCGAATTTGCTTCAGTTTGGAAAGAAGAATCGTTGAAAACGATTAACGAACGAAGATTTGGGAAGAAGGGCGTGGAATCGGCGATTTGGGTCGTGGAATTGGGTATTTGTGAAGTGTTTTTGTGAAGAACGTGGTTTATATAGTGACAGGCAAAATTTTGAAAATCACGGTCTGTCGGGGGGTTCCACGGCCGTGGAAATGTATGGAACCGTGGTTTTGGTGATTTTTCAAAGGCTTTTGAAAATTACGGTCATTGTAGCTGTCACGACCGTGGTTTAGGCCGTGAAACTCTCTGTAAAGCTCCAAAGTCCAAGTTTCGTCACTTTTCTTCAGCATTACTCTTCCCTTTTCCTTTTCCATCGTTCCTACATCCAAAAATACGAACATACCGGAAGAAATCGAAGGCAAAACAAAGCAAAAACGTCTAAACTAAGCTCAACTATGAATCGAAAACAAAAACAAAAATGCAATACCTTGGGTTGCCTCCCAAGAAGCGCTTTGTTTAAGGTCTGTAGCTAGACCAATCTCGCACTTATTCGAGTGCGGTAGGCGCGAACTCTTCAGCTTGGAGTTCCGGCGTATACTTCTTGAGTCGTTGACCGTTCACCTTAAAGCTTCCGCCCGCTTCACCCCATACTTCAACTGCACCATGGGGAAAAATACGCTTAATTAGAAAAGGTCCGGTCCAACGAGATTTAAGCTTACCAGGAAAGAGGCGAAGCCTTGAATTGAAGAGGAGAACTTGATCTCCTTCTTTGAAGTCCTTTGGAATGATGTGCTTATCATGCCAACGCTTTGCTCTCTCCTTATAGATCTTGGCGTTTTCATAAGCATTCAAGCGGAGTTCTTCCAGCTCATTAAGGTTCAAGAGACGCTTCTCTCCCGCTTCCTTCATGCTGAAATTCAACCATTTGATAGCCCAAAACGCTTTATGCTCCAACTCTACCGGTAAGTGACAAGACTTCCCATACACAAGGTTGTATGGTGTGGTTCCTATGGGAGTCTTGTACGCAGTCCGGTATGCCCACAATGCATCATCAAGCTTCAAAGACCAATCCTTCCTAGTCCTTGAAACTGTTTTCTCTAGAATTCCTTTGATCTCCCGATTTGAGATCTCAACTTGTCCACTAGTTTGTGGATGATAAGGGGTGGCGATCTTGTGAGTAACCCCATACTTAGCTAGAAGAGCTTCAAAGTACCGGGCAATGAAGTGAGAACCTCCATCACTAATGATAGTCCTTGGTGTCCCAAATCGTGGGAAGATTGTCTTGTTAAAGAACTTAACCACAACCATGGCATCATTGGTGGGAGAGGCAATCGCTTCCACCCATCTAGAAACGTAATCCACCGCCAAGAGTATGTATTGGTTTCCACAAGAAGATGGGAATGGTCCCATAAAGTCAACTCCCCAAACATCGAAAATCTCCACCTCTTGGATGTTGTTGAGGGGCATCTCATTCCTCCTAGAGATATTACCTGTTCTTTGACAAGCATCGCAACAAGAAACAAAGGATTGCACATCTCTAAATAAAGTAGGCCAAAAGAATCCAGATTGCAATACCTTTGCGCTAGTCTTGTTCGAACTAGCGTGTCCTCCACAAGGTAGTGAATGACAATGGCGGATGATACTTTGCATCTCATCTTCCGACACACATCGCCGAATGATGCCATCCGGACCTCTCTTAAAGAGGAGAGGTTCATTCCAAAAGTATTCCCGGACATCCTTAAAGAACTTCTTTCTTTTTGCGTAGGATAGTCCGGGTGGTATCTTCTAACAAACCAAATAGTTAACAAAATCAGCAAACCATGGTTCGTTACCTTTGGAGATCATATCGATGCACTCCTCAATAATGTGTAGGTGTTCGTCCGGGAAGGAGTCATCTATAGGTAGGTGGTCGCCCTCTAGATGTGTTAGGCGGCTTAAATGATCCGCAACCGAATTTTCCGAACCCTTCTTGTCGCGGATCTCTAGATCGAATTCTTGTAGGAGAAGAATCCATCTAATTAGCCTTGGCTTCACATCCTTCTTTGCAAGGAGGTACCGGATCGCAGCATGATCCGTGTAGACAATCACCTTTGCACCTACAAGATAAGAGCGAAACTTGTCAATAGCATAAACAATGGCTAGAAATTCCTTTTCCGTAGTGGCGTAGTTGAGCTGCGCTTCATCTAGCGTCTTGCTAGCATAGTATATGGCATGGGTTCGCCCTTCCTTTCGTTGTCCAAGAACAGCTCCTATAGCTACGTCGCTAGCATCGCACATAACCTCAAAGGGAAGAATCCAATCCGGAGGTTGGATAATAGGTGCTGAAATTAGAGCTTGCCTAATTGTGTTAAACGCATCCAAACATTCCTGTGAAAACTCAAAAACTGCATCCTTCATCAATAGATTAGTGAGCGGTTTTGATATTTTAGAGAAGTCTTTAATGAAACGTCTATAAAATCCAGCATGTCCTAGGAAACTTCTTATCCTTTTCATCGAAGTTGGGGGAGGAAGCTTTTCTATAGTCTCTATTTTCGTCTTATCCACCTCTATCCCTCTACTAGAGATTAGATGTCCTAATACAATTCCTTCCTTAACCATAAATTGACACTTCTCCCAATTAAGAACTAGGTTAGTGTCTTCACATCTTTGTAAAACAAGAGCAAGGTTAGAAAGACAATTGTGAAAAGAGGAACCGTATACGGAGAAGTCATCCATGAAGACTTCCATGATTTCCTCAATGTATTCGGAGAAGATGGCCATCATGCACCTTTGAAAGGTGGTTGGGGCGTTGCAAAGCCCGAACGGCATTCTCCTATAAGCAAACGTACCCCACGGGCACGTGAATGTGGTCTTCTCCTGATTGTCCGGGTGTATCGGAATCTGAAAGAAACCACTATAACCGTCAAGGTAGCAAAAATATGAATGTTGTGCTAACCTTTCAAGCATTTGATCAATGTATGGCAATGGGAAGTGATCCTTCCTCGTCGCGTTGTTAAGCTTGCGGTAGTCAATGCACATCCGCCATCCCGTTACGGTTCGGGTAGGAATGAGTTCGTTGTTCTTGTTGGTGATGACCGTCATTCCTCCCTTCTTTGGAACTACTTGAATCGGACTCACCCACTTACTATCGAAGATAGGATAGATGATACCTGCATCAAGAAGTTTAAGAATTTCCTTCTTGACAACCTCTTTCATGGTCGGGTTTAACCGCCTTTGAGGTTGTCTTGAAGTCCTAAAGTCCTCTTCCATTAGTATTTTATGCATGCATAGGGAAGGTTTGATTCCTACTAAGTCCTCAATAGTATATCCTAAAGCTTTTCTATGTTTCCTAAGGAGAACCATGAGCTCATTATGTTCATCTATGCTTAGATCGGAACTAACAATAACCGGAAAGGTAGACTTAGATCCTAGAAAAGCGTACCTTAGATGAGTAGGAAGTGGCTTTAGTTCAATCGCTTTCGGAGCTTCTAATGATCCTTGAGGAGCATCCGATGTCTCTTTAGAAGTGTCTAAGGGTGTAGAATGTGTGAGAGAAGAATCAAAAGAAGTTGAAGAAGTGGCTCGATCACTCTCTTCCACGGCCAGAATCACGGTTTCCTTACGTTCTCCACGGCCGTGGTTTAGGGCGTGGAAAGGGAATATGGTTGCTCTGTTCTCTCCACAACCGTATAACTCTCTGGAGTGGGACACGGTTTTGTTGGTGAAATCCACGGCCGTGGAATATAGTGTATGGCCGTGGATTCTCACGTTTTCTGCCTCATCGTGGAGTTTTTCAAACTCCACTTCATAAACCTCTTCTTGTGCTTCTAAGGCTTCAATTGCCTCATTGCACTCCTCTTCTTCCCCTACATTCGTTAGACTCATAGTAATAACCTTTTATAAAGGATCGTTGAAGAGAATAACACTTACCTCCTCCCTAGACAACCCTTCTTCATCTTGGATATTGAATATATCCTCATCAAAGATGGGCTCCTTTAGTAGAGTGGAAAGAACGAACTCTACTTTCTCTTCTCCTATATCAAAAGCGAGTCTACCATTCTTGCAATCGACTATGCAGCCGGAAGTTGCAAGAAACGGTCTTCCGAGTATGATCGGGACCGGACTATCTGCAGGAATGTCAAGCACAACAAAATCAATGGGAACAAAGAATTTATCTAGCTTGACTGGGACGTCTTCTACAATACCGATGGGGCGAGTAATGGATCGATCCGCCATGTACAACGTCATCTTCACCTGTTTAGGGTCGCCTAAACCGATCTTCCTACATAATGCAAGTGGTATGATGCTCACACTTGCTCCCAAGTCACATAAAGCATCATATGTGACATCTCTCACTCCTATGGGAATGCAAAACGACCCTGGATCCTTTAGCTTTGGAGGCATTTTCTCCTTCATAGTCTTGATGAGATCCGAAGAATCCAAACTCATCTTAACCTCTCCAAAGTCCTCTAACTTTCTCTTGTTAGAGAGGATCTCCTTTAAGAACTTGCCATAAGCCGGCATACCTACAATAGCATCAATGAAAGGTATATTAATATGTAGCTTGCTCATGAGTTCTATAAACTTACCAAATTGTTTATCTAGGCGCGCTCTCGCTCTAGATTGAGGGAATGGTAGGGGAGGTTTGTAAGCCGGAGGAGGAACGTAGACATCTTCCTTCTCCTTCCCCTTCTCTTTGTCTTTCTCAACGGAGACTTCAACAAACTTAGGCTGCGGATCGGTGGTAGTCACTCCGCTCCTAGTTGTGATTGCCATCACCCTTCCCTTAGGGTTGTCCTCCGTCTTTCCTAGAAGTTTCCCTTGATTCCTAGGAACTTCCTCCGCATGGCTGAACATTTGGGTTTCTAAAACCTTTTGGGCTTTATCAACCTTGGAAATTTGATCATCAACCTTGATAATGCGGTTCTCCAAACCTTGAAGCTTTCCCAAAATCGTTTCCAACATGGGATCGGGCTTCTCCTTCCCCGAAGTGCTTCCTCCATTAGATGTTTGCCCCTGGCTTTTCAAAGGAGTAGAGGAAGAGGAAGGTGGAGTTAGTGAATTAGAATTGGAAGGATAAGAGTTACCGGAATTTTGTTGATTGGAGCGCCAATTGTTGTTGTTTGAACCCCTATTGTTGTTCCAATTGTTGTTCCGGTTGTTGTTGTTGTCATTCCAATTATTCCGGTTGTTGTTGTTGTTGCGGTTTGTGTTCTCACCGCCATTGTTGTTGTTGCCCAAATAGCCAACATCCTTTCCTTGTTGCTTTGGAAAGTTGGTCTTGATAGCCTCCTTCAACTCTTTGATCTCATTGTTGAGGGAGAAAATTTGATTTTGAGCTTCGTGTGTGAGCTTCGCTCTTGCTCCACACGATTTCCCTCCACTTTCCGGTGGGAATACTTCTCTATGACCCTTGCTTGCTTCTCAATGAAGTCCCAAGCGTCATCTTCCCTCATGTCCATGAATGTACCACATGAGAGGGATTGGAGCTTGAATTGTGTCTCCACATCTAGCCCCTTATAGTATATCTCCAGCAATGCAAGCTTGGATATGCCATGATGAGGGCAATCCAAAAGCAAATCCTGGAACCTTTCCCAAGATTGAAACAAACTTTCGTTAGATCTCATGGAAAATGCATTAATCTTACCTCTAAGTTCCGCCGTTTTGGATGGCGGAAAGAACTTAGTGAGGAACTCCGCGGAAAGGTCTTCCCATGTGTCTAGTTTCCCATTAGGAAGAGCTTGGTACCAAGACAATGCTTTCCCCTTCAAGGAGAAGAAGAAAGGCTTGAGCTTATAGTTGTTGGTAGTTGCATTTTTTGGTCTCATTGTCTCCATCATACACTCAAAGTTTTGCAAGTGTTGGTGTGGAGATTCAGTGCTTGTCCCGCCAAATTGGTTTTGGCGAACAAGAGTAATAACTTGAGGGTTGAAGCTGAACCCTTGTACATCATCAGCATCAAAGTTCACACCTAAATGGCGTGGTTGTTGTGTTGGATCCATCCTTTGGCCAAGAGTTCTTGGCTCCGCATCCACACGTTCGATCCTTGCATTCCTAGGTGGAACACGGCGATTAGCAGCTGTCCGTGGATGGAATGGATTCACATTGATCGTGGGATCAATTTCCTCTAGCGGTGGAATGGAGGAATCGCTATCGTCAGCGGATGAATGACCCCTATTCGACCTTAAGGATTTCCTTGAAGATTTCTTGCTCCTCTTATTCTTAAGGTTGCTTAGTTCTATCCTCATCTGGAACATCATATCTTTTAGATCGTCAACTTGAGATTGATGACGATCCATTTCATCTCTACGTGTCCTCTCACTCCATAGGAGTTGAGCTTCTTTCTCCGCTAGCTCCGATTGAAGATCACGTTCGTTTTCTTCAGCCATCTTCTTTTCCTTACGCTTTTGCCTTAAAGTCCTCTCAAGCTCTTGATCAAGAGGCAAGAGGTCTCCGGTGTTCCTAGACCTGCGCATGCACTTGAAAAGATATCAAATAACAAGGGAGAAGCTCCCAAGCTTGACAATCGTATACCGAATTCAGCCTAGACACAATCCCCGGCAACGGCGCCAAAAACTTGTTCGCCACTTAGCGTGCGTGCAAATAAGCTTTAAATTTATAAAACTAGAATCAAGCAAGCGAACCCGCAGTGTACGGATCGATATAGTTAAGCAAGAATTCCAGAGTATCGAACACAGGGATTTAGGGGGTTAAATCCAGTTATAGATTATCAAGCAAGTAAATGTATGAGCTTTTCAAATATTGGGAAAACAACAATCCTAAAGATCCAAGTATCCAGCTGTGGCAATCGATTCAAGATATACTAATGATATAAGGACAGAGTTAAGATATGCAAAGGTATGTTAATGTAAGGTAATCGTACGGTGAAGTTCCAAAAACCTTATATGACCCACCTACAAGACACTCTCTATAAAGGTTGTTGAGGCTTCAGTATAGAAAGGATCTAAAGGCAAGAATTAATGTCCAATACCCAAACTTGTAATCCAAGGATCAAGACTAACTAAACCGATTACGGTTGTGACACTCACAATCGAGGTAGAGGTTGTTGAGGCTTCACTACCACCTAGAAAAGGCAAGCCAAGACTAAGTTAAAGCAAATATTTAACTTTGGATTAAAGTAAAAGCAAGTTCGTAAACTTAAGGGAAATCACGGTTAGTTCTTGAGGTTCCACGGTCGTGGACTCAAGAACAGGCCGTAATTTAGGGTTCGTCGGCGATTCTCTCTAACTCTCAGGTTCCAATCCGTTTACGATCGATCTATCATCATCTAAGCCACAACTATAAACCCTTCACCTTAGAATTGTTAAGGGTTTTTAGCCAACAATAGTCATATTGATATCAAATTCAAGAATTAAAAGATTGAAAGATGAAAACTTCCGAAAACCTTCAATAAACTTCAAATCAATCTCAAAGTCACAATCAAGAACAATAATCGTCACTAGATTTGGAATAGAACAAACAAACACAAATCTTAGATAAGAAGGAAGAACGGGATGTCAATCCGTCTTCTAAATCAAACCTAAGCAAGAAGCGAAATCTCCTTGCGAACAATCTTCCGAGTCTTCGATCTTCCGTCAATCCGGAAATCGCAATAGCAATGCGCCAAAAATCTCTCAAACCAATCTCCGCCAAATGCGAAATTAGGGCAATTCCAAGCGCAAGTGTATGTGTAAAGCGAGGTGTAAGCAGAGGTGACGAAATCTCTCTTTGTCCGTCCTTTTATAGTGTAAGATAAAGTATCGGCCCGGCCCAATCTTCTAAAAGATCGTGGCTTAAAGTGTGGCGAAAAAGATCGCCAAGATCACGGTCGTGGAAGGTTCCACGACCGTAATTTAGAGCGTGGAAATCAACACGGTTTGAACCATATTCTCCACGGCCGTAGAAGTTACTGGAATGAACCACGCTTCTCTTGCCTGGTTCCACGGCCGTGGACTTGAACGTGGAAAGTGGTACGGCCGTATTTTAGAGCGTGGTTTAGGGCAAGAACGTGATTCTTCCTTAGCCTCGTGCATTCCTCAAGTTGACACTCCTTTAGCTCCTAGGAATGTCCTCAATCCATGGACATGGAAATCAACTTCATCCTTGCTCAATTTCGTTCGGAAATAGCTCTCAATTACCTATAATCAACATAAAGCTTGTGTAGATCTCTATATCGAAATTATAGGTAAACTAGCTCACAAATGCATCAATGCTCAATCAATGACTATCAATATGGATCAAATATACTTAGAAAACGTGCCTAAAATATCACAATATTTCATGCTAACACTTTCCTTGGTGATAATTCTACATATCCGGTGATTGTGAATGCATGCTTGAATAATGATGAACTTGCTAAGTTGTTGCTTGAGCTAAGATTGCATAGGAAAGCCATTGGCTATACTATTGATGATTTAGTTGGCATAAAACCTTCTTTGTGCATGCATAAGATATTGATGGAAGATAACCATAAACCCTCTATTGAACATCAAAGAAGATTGAATCCTATAATGAAAGAGGTGGTCAAGAAAGAGATCATTAAGTTGCTAGATGCGGGAATCATCTACCCTATTTCGGATAGTAAGTGGGTTAGTCCCGTTCATGTAGTTCCTAAGAAGGGTGGGATGACCGTAGTGACTAATGAGAACAATGAACTAATCCCAACTAGGACGGTTACGGGATGGAGGATGTGTATTGACTATAGGAAATTGAACATGGCCTCTAGGAAAGATCACTTCCCCCTCCCTTTCATTGACCAAATGCTAGAAAGGTTAGCTCAATATTCTCACTTTTGCTACTTAGATGGCTATAGCGGATTCTTCCAAATCCCTATCCACCCCAATGACCAAGAGAAAACCACCTTTACATGTCCATGTGGTACTTTTGCATATAGGAGAATGCCATTTGGGTTGTGTAATGCACCCGCCACCTTCCAAAGGTGTATGATGGCTATATTTTCTGAGTACATTGAGAATATCATGGAAGTGTTTATGGATGATTTTTCTGTTTATGGTTCTTCCTTTGATAATTGTTTAGCTAACTTGTCATTAGTACTTAAGAGATGTGAGGAGACAAATCTTGTCTTGAATTGGGAAAAATGTCACTTCATGGTAAGTGAGGGTATTGTGTTGGGACACTTGGTGTCCAACCGTGGTATTGAGGTTGATAGGGCCAAGATTGAAACAATAGAGAAGTTGCCACCACCTACCTCGGTGAAGGAGGTAAGGAGCTTTCTAGGGCATGCCGGTTTTTACCGGAGGTTTATTAAAGACTTCTCTAAGATTTCTAAGCCTCTTACTAACCTACTAATGAAAGATGTTGAGTTTGTTTTCTCCAAGGATTACCTTGAAGCTTTTTGTAGGTTGAAGAACGCTTTGATCTCCGCGCCTATCATGCAACCTCCGGATTGGAGTTTACCGTTTGAGATCATGTGTGATGCAAGTGACGTAGCCGTTGGGGCTGTTTTGGGGCAAAGGAAAGATGGGCGCACACATGCCATTTATTATGCTAGCAAGACGCTAGATGATGCCCAACTCAATTATGCTACCACTGAGAAAGAGTTGCTAGCGGTTGTGTATGCATTTGAGAAGCTCCGCTCATATCTTGTTGGAGCGAAGGTCATAGTGTATACGGATCATGCTGTGATCCGTTATCTACTTACCAAGAAGGATGCCAAGCCTAGGTTGATTCGGTGGATCCTTCTTCTTCAAGAGTTTGATTTGGAAATCCGGGACAAGAAGGGGTCCGAAAACTCTGTGGCGGATCACCTTAGTAGACTCCCACCATTAGAGCTTGAGAGAGATGACATCCTGATTGATGACTCATTCCGGGATGAGCAATTGCAAATGGTGGAGGAGTGCTTGTTCCAAGTGTCTAGAGGAAGTGAACCATGGTATGCCGACATTGTGAACTATCTTGTGTGTGAGGAAGTGCCTCCCGGATTGACATATGCCCAAAGAAAGAAGTTCTTCAAAGATGTGAGGCACTACTATTGGAGTGAACCACTTTTATTCAAGAGAGGGCCAGATGGAATGTTTAGAAGATGCATACCGGAGGATGAGGTGGAGAGTGTGATCCGCCATTGTCACTTGATAGCATGAATTATAGTCTATATTTTAGGGTTTGTTTGGACGTTTTATCTTTCGTAATCTCCATGTTTGTATGTATATTATGTGATTTTACTACCATTTCATCTACCTTTGCGAGAATCGAGGTCTACACCTAGTTTTGTTGTAATCGTAGGTAAAATGGCACGTTTTGCATCAAAAAGGAGCAAAAGGAGTCATGAGTCATTTGGAGCTACATCCAGGGAGCATAGCCATGGATTAAAGATTTACTTTGGAGCAGATTCGAGAGATTTCACATTCTGTTGTGACTCACCTCGGTTGACCACAGATTCACCTCGACCGAGGTGATCCAGAGACGCCGACTCGACCGAGGCGAACACCTAGGACGCGGCGAGAATATTTTATTCTTGGATGAGATCTTTTAAAATTGGAAAGTGATCTTATATTTTTGGGCTTGGCTCCTGGAAGAAGATATGCAGAATCATATATTTTACCTATATTTATGGGAAAATATCTTTCTAAGATTTATTATCTTTGGAGGGTTATTTTCTTATAAAAAGGGTTGAATTTCCACAAATCAAACATCCTGCATACAGCCGGAAGATCTCGCATACAACGCAGCAGCAGCAGCACACTCCAGATTTGGAGATTCGAAGAAACCTTGTTGAAGGTTGAAGGAAGATTGAAGATCATAGCTTTTATAGCTTTTTGGAGGGTTTTGTAAGATTGTCTTTAATTCCCTTCCTTGTTGTCTTGTCTTGTTGGATTGCTATCCAAGGAACGCTTTTGTTGTGATATTTGATTCATTTATTGAAGTCTTTTTCATTAAATTCTTCTTGTTCAAATATTCACCTTCTTCCCATATATTTAATACTTTCATAATGATGATGAGTGGCTAATTTCCTTGTGTGATTCTAGGGTGATTGGCTGAAAGTTGTGGGAAAAACAATGATAGAATAACCTTAGATTCCAGTAGGATCCTGAAAGTTCGAGTCATTAACCTTAACCCTAAGCATCTCGTTCAGTCGATGAACATCTCGGCCGGGGTGGAATTCTTCTGACCGAGGTGACTTATCCGATCCTAAACAGAAAGTTAAGTGTTAGAGTTTGCCAAATCCTATTCTTATTACACCTTTCTGGTTCAATGCAAGCTTAGGATGAGACTTACCCGGTAATTCCTTAGTTTGTTTACCAACGATCATAAGTGTAGGTAATAAAGGTTTATCCTTTATTGGGGTTTGAGTGTGCTTCTATCCCGCCTTTGTGAGTTAGCCTGAGACTTACCCAGTAAAGGTTGATTCTATTCCCTTAGATGGTATGTTAGTTTGAGATTATAGTTTTTTATCTAAATTCCTTGAGACTTACCCGGTAAAGGAGTTACGGTTTAGGATTAGTGAATAGTGAGACTTACCCGGTGATCTATTCCACTTTAGTAACACCTTCCCTATGCAAAAATCTCAGTTTTGTCCGCTTATCTACAGATCTTGAGTTGGAACCACAACTAGATGCTTTAATCCCTAGAATTGCATGTTTGCTTTATTGACTTCTTATTCATCCTTGATTGTGTTAATTGCTCTTGTGGTTAGTATTCACTTAAGCATACCGTTATTGACTTTGTTTCACCAAGTCCCTGTGATCGACCCCTGGAATTCCTTGCTTTTACTACGATTGACCCGTACACTGCGGGTTCGCATCCTTGTTTTAAGCTTAAGTCTAGGGTTATATATTTAAAGCTTGCACACACCGTTTGGAGCGAACAAGTTTTTGGCGCTGTTGCCGGGGACTTGGTCTAGACCGAGCCGGTACGGTTTGCTCTTGGGGCGCTTGCCCCCGTGTCTACTAATCACTCTACTTGAGTGACTTTTGCAGGTTCCTTCTTAGGTATATGCGAAGAACCCGCGCTGGGAAGGAAATCGTTCCTTACGATCCCGAACCGGAAAAGACATACAAGCGACGTTTAACAGAAGCGAAGATGGCCCAACAAGACAATCGCGATCTTGAGGCCGAATTAAAGGAGGCGTTAGAGCTGCTACGCCTCAGTCAGGAAGAGCTACAGCGAGAGAAGGAAGAAACTTGCACCAAGACAGAAGCAATCGAGGCGGAGATGGCGGTCATACGTGACCAGATTCTGCTTCGACCGAGGGAAGATCCTCCTGTTGATCCTCGACCGATGCAGGATCTAGTAGCTGACCCTCGACCGAGGCAGGTTCTAGTACCTGACGCCCCGGCCGATGTACTTCCACCTTGGAGACCAGTCCGAGATGTTCTTCTTGCAGGAGTTCCACAAACCCTAGGTCAAAGGATGGACCCTAATCAGCAACTGAGGCGTCCAGGAGTTAACCTAGGAGATCCAGCAAACCATGACTATGAACTTCGACCGCAAGTCCTATCCATGATTCGCCAATGCCAATTCGGAGGGCTGGAGAAGGAATCACCACATCAACATCTTCAAAACTATGAGATCTTGATGGAGACCTTGAGACCTCCAAGAATCAAAAACGACAACTACAAGCTAAGACCTATTTACTTTTCTTTAAAAGATAGAGCTCTTACTTGGTATCAATCTCTTCCTCTAGGAAAAATCAGCACATGGAAGGAGATGACAACGGAATTCTTGACCAAATTCTTTCCCCACTCAAAAACAGCCGAAATGAGAGGGAAAATTAATGCTTTCATCATGAAGAACAAGGAGAGCTTGTCCAAGTCATGGGAGCGGTTCAAGGACATTCTTTTGGATTGCCCACATCATGGGATTTCGAAACTAGAGTTATTGGAGATATACTACCATTTCATCTACCTTTGCGAGAATCGAGGTCTATATTTTGGGGTTTGTTTAGACGTTTTATCTTTCGAAACTAGAGCCGAAATTCTTTCGAAACTAGAGCCGAAATGAGAGGGAAAATTGATAGCATGAATTATAGTCTATATTTTGGGGTTTGTTTAGACGTTTTATCTTTCATAATCTGCATGTTTGTATGTGCATTATGTGATTTTACTACCATTTCATCTACCTTTGCGAGAATCGAGGTCTACACCTAGTTTCGTTGTAATTGCAGGTAATATGGTACGTTTTGCATCAAAAAGGAGCAAAAGGAGTCATGAGTCATTTGGAGCTACATCTAGGAAGCATAGCCATGGATTAAAGATTTACTTTGGACCAGTTTTGAGAGATTTCACATTCAGTTGTGAGTCACCTCGGTTGACCAGAGATTCATCTCGACCGAGGTGATCCAGAGACACCGACTCGACCGAGGCGAACACCTAGGACGCGGCGAGAATATTTTATTCTTGGAAGAGATCTTTTAAAATTGGAAAGTGATCTTATATTTCTGGGCTTGGCTTCTAGAAGGAAGGAGATATGCAGAATATATATTTTACCTATATTTATGGGAGAATATCTTTCTAAGATTTATTATCTTTGGAGGGTTATTTTCCTATAAAAAGGGTTGGATTTCCACGAATCCAACATCCCGCATACAGTTGGAGACATCCGCCTACACCGAAAAACACGCAGCACCCGCATACCCCAATTTGGGAGAGAGTTGAAGAACCTTTTTGAAGGTTGAAGAAGATTGAAGTCCATAGCTTTTATAGCTTTATTGAAGGGTTTTGTAAGATTGTCTTCAATTCCCTCAATTGTTGTCTTGTCTTGTTGGATTATTATCCAAGGAACGCTTTGTTGTGATATTTGATTCAGTTATTGAAGTCTTTTCATTAAATTCTTCTTTGTTCAAATATTCACCTTCTTCCCTTACATTTAATACTTTCATTATGATGATGAGTGGCTAATTTTCTTGTGTGATTCTAGGGTGATTGGCTGAAGGTTATGGGAAAAACAATGATAGAATAATCTTAGATTCCAGTAGGATCCTGAAAGTTCGAGTCTTTAACCTTAACCCTAAGCATCTCGTTCGGTTGATGAACATCTCGGCCGGGGTGGAATTCTTCTGACCGAGGTGACTTATTTGATCCATAACTGAGAGTTAAGTGTTAGAATTTGCTAAATCCTATTCTTATTACACCTTTCCTGGTTCAATGCAAGCTTAGGATGAGACTTACCCGGTAATTCCTTAGTTTGTGTATTAACGATCATAAGTGTAGGTAATAAAGGTTTATCCTTTATTGGGGTTTGAGTGTGCTTCCATCCCATCTTTGTGAGTTAGCCTGAGACTTACCCGGTAAAGGTTGATTCTATTCCCTTAGATGGTATGTTAGTTTGAGGTTATAGTTCTTTATCTTGATTCCTTGAGACTTACCCGGTAATAGGAGTTACGGTTTAGGATTAGTGTGTAGTGAGACTTACCCGGTGATCTACTCCACTTTAGTAACACCTTCCCCACGCAAAAATCTCAGCTTTGTCCGCTTATCTATAGATCTTGAGTTGGAACCACAACTAGACGCTTTAATCCCTAGAATTGCATGTTTGCTTTATTGACTTCTTATTCATCTTTGATTGTGTTAAATTACTCTTGTGGTTAGTATTGACATTAGCATACCGTATTGACTCTGTTTCACCGAGTCCCTGTGATCGACCCCTGGAATTTTCTTGCTTTTACTACGATTGACCCGTACACTGCGGGTTCGCATCCTTATTTTAAGCTTAAGTCTAGGGTTATAAATTTAAAGCTTGCACACACCGTTTGGAGCGAACAAGTTTTTGGCGCCGTTGCCGGGGACTTGGTCTAGACCGAGCCGGTACGGTTTGCTCTTGGGGCGCTTGCCCCGTTTCATCTAACCACTCTACTTGAGTGACGATCTTTGCAGGTTCTTTCTTAGGTATATGCGAAGAACCCGTTCTGGGAAGGAAATCGTTCCTTACGATCCCGAACCAGAAAAGACATACTAGAGACGCTTGAGAGAAGCGAAGATGGCCCAACAAGATGATCGCGATCTTGCGGCCCAATTGAGAGAGACGTAGGAGCTGCTGCGCCTCAGCAAGGAAGAACTCATGCAAGAGAAAGAGGAGAATCGCACCAGGACTGCAGCAATCGAAGCTGAGATTGCTGCCATTCGGAATCAAATTCTACTTCGCCCGATGCAGGATCCAGTAGTTGATCCTCGACCGAGGCAGATTCCAGTACCCGGCGCCCCGGTCGATGTACTTCCACCTCGGATACTAGTCCGAGATGTTCTTCTTGCAGGAATTCCACAAACCCTAGGTCAAAGGATGGACCCTAACCAACAACTGAGGCGTCCAGGAGTGAACCTAGGAGATCCAGCAGATCATGACTACGAACTTCGACCGCAAGTTCTAGCCATGATTCGCCAATGCCAATTCGGAGGGCTAGAGAAGGAGTCACCGCATCAACATCTTCAAAACTACGAGATCTTGATGGAGACCTTGCGACCTCCCGGAATTGAGAACAACAACTACAAGCTAAGACCTTTTTACTTTTCTTTAAAAGATAGAGCTCTTACTTGGTATCAATCTCTTCCTCCAGGAAAAATTAGCACATGGGAGGAGATGACTACGGAATTCTTGACCAAATTCTTTCCACCCTCAAAGACCGCTGAAATGAGGGGAAAGATCAATGCTTTCATCATGAAGGACAAGGAGAGTTTGTCCAAATCTTGGGAGCGGTTCAAGGATATCCTATTGGATTGCCCACATCATGGGATTCCAAAGATCGAGTTGTTGGAGATCTACTTCAAAGGGCTGGACGGAAGCACCCAGTTCAATCTCCAACTACTGTCCGCCGGTACATTCATGGACATGGCGGTTGACGAGGCTTGGGACTTCATTGAGAAGCAAGCCTTGCACATGGAGAAGTACACCCACCAAGGAGCTGAAGGTGGAGTTAAAAGAGTCAACTTTCAAGAGACTCAACCCAACGACAATCAACTCACGTCCTTGAAGAACGACGTGAAGCAATTGAAGGAGCTCTTGATGGCTCAAACTAAGAAGGAAGAGCAAGGGCAAAGGAACAACAACAACAATAACGGGTACCGTAACAACAACAACGGACCCCGAAACAACAACTACAACAACAACAATAGAGGATCCAATAGCAACAACTGGAGGGCGAATAATCAAAACCACGGTAACAATTATTCAAACTCCAACTCTAATGATTCCTCTAACCCTTTCCTCTCTTCTCCTTCTTCTTCTTCTACTCCATTGAAGAGCCAAGGGCAAGGATCAAGTTCGTCTCAGCCGGAAAAGAAGGACGCAGTCCTGGAGGCAATCTTGATCAAGCTTAGTGCTATGGAGAATTCTATGACTTCATTTTCGAGGGCCCAAAAGTCCTTCGAACAACAACTTGCTAATAGGGCGAATGAAGCGCCAAGAGATCCAGGGAAGCTTCCAACAAAGACGGAAACTAACCCTAAGGGCCAGTGCATGGCCATAACTACGAGGAGTGGACTCAAAACTGCAGATCCAGTACCTCGCTTGACGCAGACCACCTCGGTCCAGATCCAGTCGAAGAACACCTCGACCGAGATGCCAACCGAAGCGGCGCAACAGAAAGCAGGAGGAACGACAGAAACTTATGTTCCACCTCCTGCATATAAACCACCACTTCCATTCCCCCAGTCCAGAGCCAGAGCACATCTAGACAAGCACTTTGGTAAGTTTCTTGACTTGATGAATAAGCTACATATTAATATTCCTTTCCTTGATGCTATTTTAGGTATGCCCGCCTATGGGAAGTTCTTAAAAGAAATCTTATCAAGGAAGAGGAAGCTGGAGGATGTTGGTGAAGTTAGGATGACGTCTAAATCTTCGGAGCTTATCAAGATCATGAAGGAAAAGATGCCACCTAAGTTGAGAGATCCCGGCTCATTTTGCATTCCCATTCAAGTTGGGGATGTTACTTGTGAAGCCCTTTGCGATCTAGGAGCCAGCGTGAGCATCATCCCGCTGGAGCTATGCACGAAGATCGGTCTTGGAGAGCCCAAGCCGGTCAAGATTCGACTCTACATGGCGGATCGCTCCATTACCCATCCCGTGGGCATCTTGGAGGACGTTCCGGTCAAGTTAGGTAATTTCTATCTACCTATAGATTTTGTTGTACTTGACATTCCCGCAGATTATCCAGTACCTATTATTCTCGGGAGGCCATTTCTAGCAACTTCGGGTTGCAACGTGGATTGCAAGAACGCCAAGTTGAAATTCAACGTTGGTGGCGATGAGGTGGAATTCGCACTACTTGCAGCCATGAAGGGGGAGCAACTAACTGATGATATCTTCAACATCTACGATGAAGAAGAATCAAGAGAATTGGTGAGCTCCATCCTTATTAACGATCCACTCGAAAGAGTTATTAGCTTCAGTTTAATGGAGGAGGGTATAGATGCTTCTTGTGATGCAGATATATGGAGCTTGAAGGCACTGGAAGAAGATCCAGGAGCCATAACTGAGAAGCTGATCCAGGAGACGAAGGTTTCCAGCCTCGGATCCAGTAGCAGTACCTCGACCGAGGCACTTTCTGGACAGAGCGAGGCGACTGAAGAACACCTCGGTCAACACCTATGCGCCTCGACCGAGGTCGACGGCAAGACGATGTCAACTGAGATTGCTGAGAATAACAATTTTCTTACTCCTTTCTCTGACATTCACCCACTGTTGGCGGACCATTCCCTCCACCAACTTTCTGATAATAAAGGTCCTTGGTATGCTGATATTGTGAATTATCTTGTTTACCAGGAAATACCGCCCGGATTGACGTACTCTCAAAAGAAGAGATTCTTCAAGGAAGTACGACATTACTACTGGGATGAGCCGCTGCTATTCAAGCGCGGACCGGATGGGATGCTTCGAAGGTGCATTCCGGAAGATGAAGTTAATAGCGTCATAAGGCATTGTCATTCACTTCCTTGTGGAGGACATGCTAGCACCGATAAAACATGCGCTAAGGTATTGCGTTCCGGTTTCTTTTGGCCTACATTATTTAAGGATGTGCAATCTTTTGTTGTTTCTTGTGATGCATGCCAAAGAACAGGGAACTTATCAAGGAGGAACGAGATGCCACTTAACAACATCCAAGAAGTGGAAATCTTTGATGTGTGGGGGATTGACTTCATGGGACCTTTCCCGTCCTCCGGAGGAAACCTCTACATTCTCCTTGCAGTTGATTACGTCTCTAGATGGGTTGAAGCCATTGCTTCTCCCACT
Organism: Fagopyrum esculentum; assembly: GCA_033239045.1. Classification (NCBI taxonomy): domain Eukaryota; kingdom Viridiplantae; phylum Streptophyta; class Magnoliopsida; order Caryophyllales; family Polygonaceae; genus Fagopyrum; species Fagopyrum esculentum. The sequence goes on along the minus strand of BSUD01000008.1, from coordinate 122,100,639 downwards.
AACGACGCCAAGGTGGTTGTGAAGTTCTTGAATAGAACTATCTTTCCACGATTTGGAACTCCACGCATCATCATCAGCGATGGAGGAACGCATTTCATCAACCAGAAGTTTAAGGCACTTCTATCGAAGTATGGGGTAACCCACAAAGTATCAACCGCTTATCACCCTCAAACTAGTGGACAGGTCGAGATCTCGAATAGAGAAATCAAGGCAATTTTGGAGAAGACCGTCTCTAGAACGAGGAAGGATTGGTCCATGAAATTGGACGATGCTCTTTGGGCGTACAGGACAGCATTCAAGACTCCCATAGGTACCACCCCTTATAATTTGGTATATGGGAAGTCTTGCCATTTACCCGTTGAGTTGGAGCACAGGGCGTATTGGGCTATCAAATGGTTGAACTTTGACATCAAGGAGGCTGGTGAGAAACGACTATTGGAGCTTAACGAGCTAGAAGAGCTGCGGTTGAACGCCTATGAGAATGCCAAAATCTACAAGGAAAGGACGAAGAGATGGCATGACAAGCGTATCGTTCCAAAGGAGCTTAACGAGGGAGATTTAGTTCTACTCTTCAACTCCCGCCTCCGTCTTTTTCCAGGTAAATTAAAATCTAGATGGACCGGACCTTACGTTGTGAAACATGTTTTCCCTCATGGTGCAGTTGAGATATGGGGCGAAACTAGCGGAAACTTCAAGGTCAACGGTCATAGACTTAAGAAGTACCAACCGGAAACGCCGGTTGAGGAGGTTGCACCAATCTACCTCGTTTGAGACGCATTATGGTCCAGCTAGCGACCTTAAATCAAGCGCTTCTTGGGAGGCAACCCAAGGTATTGTTTTCTTTTCCCGTTTTCTAGTCTAGTTTAGATAGCTTTTGTTTTTGCTTTGTTTTTGGCGTTCTGGACAGACAACAGGGAATATTTAGGAAGGAGCACATCTGGAAGGATAGAAGTTCGAGATTCTGAGAAGACAGAAGCACCTCGGTTACTGTCAGAGCACCTCGACCGAGTTGATTCTTGAAGCAACCGAGGCGACTAGGGTTTCTGCAGAACCGCCTCGGTCCATACCACCTCGGTCCAGTCGAGACCATCTCGACCGAGGTGACAGCAGATCCAGTAACAGTATAAAAGGGGGGAAAATTACATTTTCACTTTTTTTTACCCTCCTCGACCGCGGCGAACAGACGCACCTCGCTCACCTCGTTTCTTGCTTGTTTTCGACGTTTTCTGCTTCCAAACCGAGATTGAAGGATAGAGGAGTCTATTGCAACTACAGATCTGCAAGAAATTTGAGCAACTCGACCGGAACGAGGTAAAAACGTTCGAAAACCTAACTCGCTCGTTTACTGCAATTTGGGCTTTGGTTGCCCTTGATTCTGTTGAGGAAACCCTTAAGTACCCCTTATGAAGCATCGGTAGTGATTTTTGGGGGGAAAGAACTGAAAATCAGAGAGTTGAAATCGCACTGTCTTCGCCTCGGTCCAGTCGATCTGCACCTCGGTCGAGGTGATTCTTGGAGTTTGTCAGTCGACCGAGGTAGTCTGACAGTGCAAGTTTGAAGATGAGTTCTGACAGATTGTTAGCCCTAAGAGATAGATCCTCTCCTTCCCCTTCTTCTTCCTCATCCCGACCTTCTATCCCGGTGATCCACGAGAGACACCGGGTAGATTATGATCGTATTGCTAGTCGTCCAGTTATTGCTCCTAGATTTCTGGACGTTTCTGCCTTTGATTGTCTCCACGTAGATGGAGAGCTTAGGAGGATGATCACCACCGTCGGGCTGGATCAGTTTACTGAGATCCGAGCCCCAGCCTACCTTGAGCCGACCCTCGAGTTTGTCAGTTCCTTCACTTACCTTCCCACAGAGAGGGCTGTGAAGTACCGGTTGATGAACCGGAACTACCTAGTACCTCTTGACCACTGGAGAGACATTTTTGGCTTTCCTGACCCCACCGCCGTAGACTTTCCCTCCCGATCCGTAGCTAGGGAGTTATGGGGACAGATCGCCCATATTACTGGGCACGCAGACAGATGGCGCCCTGGAGATTCCAGGGAGAAGGTCATCTTTCATCCGGCCTTCAGACTTGCCCACAGGATTTTCAGCGAGACGCTTCTGGCGCGTACTGAGACGCCCCAGAAGGTCCGACAGGGGGAGCTCTTCGCTTTATACTGCATGGTTACAGGAGGTTTCCCGGATTTTGGCTTGCTCTTGGCAGAGGATCTGCACAAGATCAAGGCCAAGGCGAAGGGAGACATCTGCTGCGGAGGTCTAGTCACCCACATCGCTACCTACCACGGAATGGACCTCAGTGTATGCACTATGGTGGCGGCTCCGAAGCCGCTAGGATTACAGGAGATGATCACACGGAGGATTCTAGTTCCCCGTGGTTTGACCACTCCATACGTCGCCATGCCTTGGGAGCGGACTGCACCACAGGGGATCCGCTGGTCTGCTCAGTTCACAGTCGCTGATCCGCATTACTGGCAGACAGCATGGGCTCCACTGATGGAGGATCACAGAGAGGGAGCAGTTGCCCCTGCTGAGGCTGAGGAGGAGGCTGAGGAGGAGGATGACGACGACGACGAGACAGTAGATGAGAGAGAGGGTGGCGTCCCGATGGACACAGGGACAGATACAGCTGGGATGAGCACGCCACCTATTATAGATTTGGACGATGAGGAGGACACTGAGCCGGCGCCAGCTGAGACTTCTCCAGTCAGACCTGCTAGACGCAGGAGGCGTGGAGTTAGGGACAGAGCTGCACACCGACGGATCGATGACCTGACGGATCAGGTTATCGACTCTTATGCTGCACTTTTGCTGGATATCCGCGAGATGCAGGAGCGGCAGCATCATCAGCACATGATGGCTCAGCTACAGTTTGAGCGTATCATGGGCCATCCATATGACCCGACTCAGTACCCCTACATACCACCACCACCGCCGGATCAGGACTACTGAGGAGCTGCAGGATTTATTTATTATATTTTTTATGCAGTTCGGCTCTTATCCGGTGAGTTCTCTTATTTAGACTTTTATTATACCCACTGGGACAGTGTGTCTCAAGTATGGGGTATTTGATGTATTATTTGACTACGTGACTTTGATGTATGACTTTGATGTACTATATTTATCGGATATTTTCATATTTATGCTTCATTTGCCTTTATATGATTATCTGATATTACATGCATACCTACAGATTATTTGATTGAGAAAAACGTCGAAACCGAACCGAAAAAAAAATAAAAAATTGGTTTTAAAAAAAAAAAAAAAAAAAAATTTTTGACCTCGACCGGGGAGATTCTGGCCGAACGAGGCATTCCACCTCGGTTGAACCAAGAACACCTCGACCGAGGTAGGGTTAATTGAGAGTTTTCGAAAACGATTTTTATGTTACTTATCTGGATATGATCTCAGTGAAGATCTTGTTTACCTACTGGTTTTAAATTCTTTATGTGTTTGAAAGGTTTTATAATATGTTTAAGTTGCTAAATGCTTTGTTTGAGATTATTGGCATGTTTAATACTTTGTTTTTGTCCAAATTATGTTGAATTTGAAGGTTGACACCGCAGGTTAAGTTCTCTCACGTTCTTCTTGGAAAGACCAAGGCAATTCATTCTCTTCTTCTTCTTCTTCTTGATCATGCTTAGCCCCTCATATACATTTTGCATCCCTTTACCTATCCGGGAATTTGGAAGCAAGCGAAGTGGTGAAAGCAAGTTAAAGTTGAGAAGTGGCTGGAAGTGAAAGTGTTAGAAAGCAATAATAGGTTTGGGGAAGTCAATCATGAAGATGAGTAACTCGGCACCATTCACATAGCCGGGTGTTTGTGTCTTGCCAAAGTCGGATTGAGCGATATTCCTAACGGGTCATGGTATGTGCATCAAGGGTTTGATGCATCTCAAGAAATTGATGATTGCTGATTTCCTAGATTTCGGTTATTGTGCACCTCTGTCCATGCATCCCAAAAAGTAAAGTAAAAAAAGAAAAAGTGTGAAATAAGCAAAGCTTATTAGTGGAAGGTGTTGCAAGTCAAAGTGGAAGTGAAGTTCATCCTTTTCCCGGATTCTAGCACCACATTACCTTACATACATCCCTACCCTACACGTTTCTTGACCTTTTCTTTTGGGAAGCCCTTGAGACCTTGAGCTTGTTGATTGACTTAGCGGTTTAAATCGGATTATACATGATTAATTTCGATGATTATGATTTATTATGCATTCTATGATTTTATGCAAAGATGAACAACTTTCCTATATTTATAAAATGTTTTGAGCATATTGAGTTTTTAAATTCCAGGAAGTATTCTCTTAGAGTGATCTATGATAGTTGCACACCATAAAATGTTTTTGAAAGGCTTTTTTTATGATTTTATTGACTTATAATCCATTCTATCTTGTCTCCTATATGAAGAACTTGCTTGGGGACAAGCAAGGGCTAAGTATGGGGTATTTTGATAGCATGAATTATAGTCTATATTTTGGGGTTTGTTTAGACGTTTTATCTTTCATAATCTGCATGTTTGTATGTGCATTATGTGATTTTACTACCATTTCATCTACCTTTGCGAGAATCGAGGTCTACACCTAGTTTCGTTGTAATTGCAGGTAATATGGTACGTTTTGCATCAAAAAGGAGCAAAAGGAGTCATGAGTCATTTGGAGCTACATCTAGGAAGCATAGCCATGGATTAAAGATTTACTTTGGACCAGTTTTGAGAGATTTTACATTCAGTTGTGAGTCACCTCGGTTGACCAGAGATTCATCTCGACCGAGGTGATCCAGAGACACCGACTCGACCGAGGCGAACACCTAGGACGCGGCGAGAATATTTTATTCTTGGAAGAGATCTTTTAAAATTGGAAAGTGATCTTATATTTCTGGGCTTGGCTTCTAGAAGGAAGGAGATATGCAGAATATATATTTTACCTATATTTATGGGAGAATATCTTTCTAAGATTTATTATCTTTGGAGGGTTATTTTCCTATAAAAAGGGTTGGATTTCCACGAATCCAACATCCCGCATACAGTTGGAGACATCCGCCTACACCGAAAAACACGCAGCAGCCGCATACCCCAATTTGGGAGAGAGTTGAAGAACTTTTTTGAAGGTTGAAGAAGATTGAAGTCCATAGCTTTTATAGCTTTATTGAAGGGTTTTGTAAGATTGTCTTCAATTCCCTCAATTGTTGTCTTGTCTTGTTGGATTATTATCCAAGGAACGCTTTGTTGTGATATTTGATTCAGTTATTGAAGTCTTTTCATTAAATTCTTCTTTGTTCAAATATTCACCTTCTTCCCTTACATTTAATACTTTCATTATGATGATGAGTGGCTAATTTCCTTGTGTGATTCTAGGGTGATTGGCTGAAGGTTATGGGAAAAACAATGATAGAATAATCTTAGATTCCAATAGGATCCTGAAAGTTCGAGTCTTTAACCTTAACCCTAAGCATCTCGTTCGGTTGATGAACATCTCGGCCGGGGTGGAATTCTTCTGACCGAGGTGACTTATTTGATCCATAACTGAGAGTTAAGTGTTAGAATTTGCTAAATCCTATTCTTATTACACCTTTCCTGGTTCAATGCAAGCTTAGGATGAGACTTACCCGGTAATTCCTTAGTTTGTGTATTAACGATCATAAGTGTAGGTAATAAAGGTTTATCCTTTATTGGGGTTTGAGTGTGCTTCCATCCCATCTTTGTGAGTTAGCCTGAGACTTACCCGGTAAAGGTTGATTCTATTCCCTTAGATGGTATGTTAGTTTGAGGTTATAGTTCTTTATCTTGATTCCTTGAGACTTACCCGGTAATAGGAGTTACGGTTTAGGATTAGTGTGTAGTGAGACTTACCCGGTGATCTACTCCACTTTAGTAACACCTTCCCCACGCAAAAATCTCAGCTTTGTCCGCTTATCTATAGATCTTGAGTTGGAACCACAACTAGACGCTTTAATCCCTAGAATTGCATGTTTGCTTTATTGACTTCTTATTCATCTTTGATTGTGTTAAATTACTCTTGTGGTTAGTATTGACATTAGCATACCGTATTGACTCTGTTTCACCGAGTCCCTGTGATCGACCCCTGGAATTTTCTTGCTTTTACTACGATTGACCCGTACACTGCGGGTTCGCATCCTTGTTTTAAGCTTAAGTCTAGGGTTATAAATTTAAAGCTTGCACACACCGTTTGGAGCGAACAACAGTTCTGGAGGCTATCTTGATCAAGCTTAGTGCTATGGAGACTAATATGACTTCATTTTCGAGGGCCCAAAAGTCCTTCGAACAACAACTCGCAAGTAGGGCGAATGAAGCGCCAAGAGATCCAGGGAAGCTTCCGGCAAGGATAGAAAGCAACCCTAAGGGCCAGTGCATGGCCATAACTACGAGGAGTGGACTCAAAACTGCAGATCCAGTACCTCGGTCGGTGACAGTACCGACGCAGACCACCTCGGTCCAGATGCAGTGGAAGAACACTTTGACCGAGACGCCAACCGAGGTGGAGCAACAGAAAGCGGAGGGGAAGACTGAAATTTATGTTCCACCTCCTGCATACAAACCACCACTTCCATTCCCTCAGTCCAGAGCCAGAGCACATCTAGACAAGCACTTTGGTAAGTTCCTTGACTTGATGAATAAGCTACATATTAATATTCCTTTCCTTGATGCTATTTTAGGAATGCCCGCCTATGGGAAGTTCTTAAAGGAGATCCTATCAAGGAAGAGGAAGCTGGAGGATGTTGGTGAAGTTAGGATGACATCTAAATCTTCGGAGCTCATACAAATCATGAAGGAGAAGATGCCACCTAAATTGAGAGATCCCGGCTCATTTTGCATTCCCATTCAAGTTGGGGATGTCACTTGTGAAGCCCTTTGCGATCTAGGAGCCAGCATGAGCATCATTCCGCTGGAGCTATGTGTGAAGATCGGTCTTGAAGAGCCTAAGCCGGTCAAGATTCGACTTTATATGGCGGATCGCTCCATTACCCATCCCGTGGGCATCTTGGAGGACGTTCCGGTCAAGTTGGGTAACTTCTATCTACCTATAGATTTTGTTGTACTTGACATTCCCGTAGATTATCATGTTCCTATTATTCTCGGGAGGCCATTTTTAGCAACTTCGGGTTGCAACGTGGATTGCAAGACCGCCAAGTTGAAATTCAACGTTGGTGGCGATGAGGTGGAGTTCGCACTACTTGCAGCCATGAAAGGGGAGTAACTAACTGAAGATATCTTCAACATCTACGATGAAGAAGAATCAAGAGAATTGGTAAGCTCTATCCTTATTAACGATCCACTCGAAAGAGTTATTAGCTTCAGTTTAATGGAGGAAGGTATAGATGCTTCTTGTGATGCAGATATACGGAGCTTGAAGGCACTGGAAGAGGATCCAAGAGCTAAAACTGAGAAGCTAATCCAGGAGACGAAGATCTCCAGTCTCGGTTCCAGTAGCAGTACCTCGACCGAGGCACTTTCTGGAATGAGCGAGGCGACTGAAGAACATCTTGGTCAACGCCTCTGCGCCTCGACCGAGGTCGATGGCGAGATAATTTCAACTGAGACTTCTGAAAGTCCAGTTTCTGGATCTACTCCACTGGAAAAAGGAAGCCAGGACCCTCCTCAGAAAGCACCCCCAGTAGTGGAGCTTAAACAACTCCCAAATCATTTGAGGTATGTCTTTCTTGGAGCGGATTCCACTTATCCCGTTATTGTTAATGCTTCCCTTTCCGAATCTGAATTATCTAAGTTAATGCATGTCTTGAGAAAGCATCAAAAGGCTTTGGGTTACACTATAGATGATCTTATTGGCATTAAGCCTTCTTTCTGCATGCATAGAATTTTAATGGAGGATGATCATAAGACTTCACGGGAACCTCAAAGACGGTTAAATACGATCATGAAAGAGGTTGTGAAGAAAGAAATTCTTAAGTTGTTGGATGCGGGTATTATTTATCCTATCTCGGACAGCAAGTGGGTTAGCCCGGTGCATGTAGTTCCGAAGAAAGGGGGGATGACCGTTGTGACAAATAAGAACAACAAGTTGATCCCAACTAGGACCGTTACAGGATGGAGAGTCTGCATCGATTACAGGAGGTTGAACACGGCCACACGGAAGGACCATTTTCCACTTCCCTTCATTGATCAGATGCTCGAGCGGTTGGCCCAGCATTCACACTTTTGCTACTTAGACGGTTATAGTGGTTTCTTCCAGATTCCTATCCATCCGGATGATCAGGAGAAGACCACTTTCACTTGTCCATGGGGGACGTTTTCTTATAGGAGGATGCCATTCAGATTATGCAATGCACCCGCCACATTCCAGCGATGCATGATGGCCATCTTTTCCGAGTACATAGAGGAGATCATGGAGGTATTTATGGATGATTTTTCTGTATATGGTTCCTCTTTTGATGATTGCTTATCTAACCTTTCGCTAGTGCTTAAAAGATGTGAAGACACTAATCTCGTTTTGAATTGGGAGAAGTGTCATTTTATGGTTAGTGAAGGCATTGTGCTAGGACACCTCGTTTCTAATCGAGGTATTGAGGTCGATCGAGCTAAGATCGAGACTATTGAGAAACTCCCTCCCCCTTGTTCTGTTAAAGGTGTGAGGAGTTTTCTCGGGCATGCAGGTTTCTACAGGAGATTCATCAAGGACTTCTCTAAGATTTCTAAACCTCTAACAAACCTCTTGAATAAAGATGTTGTTTTTGAGTTTTCGCAGGAATGTCTTGATGCTTTTTACAGGATTAAGGAAGCGTTGATCTCCGCTCCTATTATCCAACCTCCAGATTGGACCTTGCCCTTTGAGATCATGTGTGATGCTAGTGATGTAGCCGTAGGAGCGGTGCTTGGACAGAAAAAGGATGGGCGGACCACCGCCATTTATTATGCTAGCAAGACGCTAGATGAAGCACAACGCAACTACGCTACTACCGAGAAGGAGCTGTTGGCGGTTGTATATGCTTTCGAGAAGTTTCGTTCCTATCTAGTAGGGGCGAAAGTCATTGTCTACACCGACCACGCAGCCATTCGTTACTTGTTGGCTAAGAAAGACGCCAAGCCGCGCCTTATTCGATGGATTCTCTTGCTTCAAGAGTTTGACCTAGAGATCCGCGATAAGAAGGGATCCGAGAATTCTGTTGCGGATCACCTCAGCCGGCTACCCGCATCTTTACGTGAGAAAGACGATCCACCCATAGACGATTCGTTCCCCGATGAGCACTTACACTTGTTGGAGCGTTTTATAAACTTACTTACTTCACCCCATGATGGAGGTGAAGTATGGGGTGAGAATACCTCCCATCTTGTTTGAGACGCATCATGGTCCAGCTAGCGACCTTAAATTAAGCGCTTCTTGGGAGGCAACCCAAGGTATTGCTTTCTTTTCCCGTTTTCTAGTCTAGCTTAGATAGTTTGCTTTTGCTTTGCTTTGCTTTGTTTTTGGCGTTCTGGACAGACAACAGGAAACATCTAAGGAAGGAGCATAACTGGAAGGACAGAAGTTCGAGAATTTGAGAAGACGAAAGCATCTCAGTTACTGTCAGAGTACCTCGATCGAGACGATTTTTGAGCAACCGAGGCGATTAGGGTTTTCTGCAGAACCACCTCGGTCCACACCACCTCGGTCCAGTCGAGACCATCTCGACCGAGGTGACAGCAGTTCCAGGAATAGTATAAAAAGGGGAAAAAATTATTTTTCACCTTTTTACCTTCTTCAACTCGACCGCGGCGCTTCTCACTTCGCTTCCTCGATTCTTGCTCGTTTTCGAAGATTTCCGCTTCCAAACTGCAATTGAAGGGTAGAGGATCCCATTGCAACTACAGATCTGCGAAGAAATCGAACGAATCGACCGAAACGAGGTAAAAACAGTCGAAACCCTAACTCATTCATTCGCTTCGATTTGGGCTTTGGTTGCCCTTGCATCTGCTGAGAAAAGGCTTAAGTACCCCATAGGAAGCAATTGTAGTGATTTTTGGGGGAAAAGAACTGGATTTCTGAGATTTGAATCGCAAGCTGTTATGCCTCGGTCCAGTCGAACTGCATCTCGATCGAGGTGATTCCTGAGTATTGTCAGTGACCGAGGTGATCTGACAGTAGTTGAGAGAAAATGAGTTCCGAACGTCGCCTTGCCCTCAGAGATAGATCCTCACCTTCCCCTCCTTCTTCTTCTTCCCGACCTTACCGCCCGGTGATCCACGAGAGATGTTGGGTAGATTATGAGCGTATAGCTAGCCGTCCAGTGATTGCACCACGTTTCTTGGACGTGTCCGCTTTCGATTGCCTAGGGCTAGATGGAGACCTTAGGAGGATGATTACCACAGTTGGGCTGGATCAGTTTACTGAGATCCGAGCCCCAGCCTACTTGGAGCCGACCCTAGAGTTCGTTAGCTCATTTTCCTACCTTCCCACAGAGCAGTCTGTGAAGTACCGGTTGATGAGCCGGAACTTCATAGTTCCCTTAGAGGTTTGGAGAGAGATTTTCGGCTTTCTTGAGCCCACCGCCACTGACTTCCCTTCCCGATCTGTAGCTAGGGAGTTCTGGGGGCAGATTGCCCATATTATTGAGCATGCAAATAGATGGTGCCCTGGAGATTCTAGGGAGAAGGTCGTCTTCCACCCAGCCTTCAGATTAGCCCATAGGATATTCAGCGAGACACTTTTGGCACGTACTGAGACGCCCCAGAAGATCCGACAAGGCGAGCTTTTCAGTCTTTACTGTATGGTCACGGGGGTTTCCCGGACTTTGGCTTGATCTTGGCAGAGGACCTGCACAAGATCAAGGCCAAAGCGAAGGGAGACATTTGCTACGGAGGTCTTGTCACCCACATAGCTGCTTTTCATGGGATGGACCTCAGTGCTTGTACGATGGCGGCGGCTCCGAAGCCGCTTGGATTGCAGGAGATGATCACTCGGAGGATTCTAGTTCCCCGAGGTCTGACCACTCCATATGTTGTTATGCCATGGGAGCGGACTGCGCCACAGGGGATCCGTTGGTCTGCCCAGTTCACCGTTTACGATCCGCATTATTGGCAGACCGCCTGGGCTCCACTGATGGAGGATCATAGGGAGGCAGCAACTGCCCCAGCTGAGGATGAGGAGGAGGAGGCTGACGATGACGAGGACACAGTGGATGAGAGAGATGGTGGAGTTCCGATGGATACAGGGACAGATATTGCAGGGACGAGCGCGCCGCCGATCATAGATCTTGATGATGATGATGATGAGACTGAGCCTGCACCAGCTGAGACTTCTCCAGTCAGACCTGCTAGACGCAGGAGGCGCGGAGCGAGTGATCCAGCTGCCCACAAACGGATCGATGACCTGACGGATCAGGTTATTGACTCGTATGCTGCATTATCGCTGGATATCCGCGAGATGCAGGAGCGGCAACACTATCAGCACATTATGGCCCAGCTTCAGTTCGAGTGTGTCATGGGTTACCCGTTCGACCCGACGCAGTATCCATACGTACCACCACCACCACCACCGGATCGCGACTATTGAGGAGCTGCAGGATTCTCTTTATTATATTTTTTATGCAGTTCAGCTATTTATCCGGTGAGTACTCTTGTATCTAGACTTATATTGACCCACTGGGACAGTGTGTCCCAAGTATGGGGTGTTTGTATTTATGTGATGACTTTGATGTACTTACTTGATTACTTTGATGTATGACGCACATTTTATCGGATATTTTATTTATGCTTCACTTCTGCATTTATATGATTATCTGATATTACATGCATACCTACAAGTTATTTGATTGAGAAAAACGTCGAAACCGGAAAAAAAAATGGTTTTAAAAAAAAAATTTTGACCTCGACCGAGGAGATTCTGGCCGAACGAGGTGTTTCACCTCGGTTGACCTACGAACACCTCGACCGAGGTGAGTAACAGAAAGTTTTCGAAAACGATTTTGTACTACTTATCTGGATATGATCTCAGTGAAGATTTTGTTTACCTACTGGTTTTAAATTCTTTATGTGTTTGAAAGGTTTTATAATATATCTAAGTTGCTAAATGCTTTGTTTGAAATTATTAGCATGTTTAATACTTTGTTTTTATCTAAATTATGTTGAATTTGAAGGTTGACACCACATTATGAGTTCTCTCACTTTCTTCCTGGGAAGACCAAGGCAATTCATTCTTTTCTTCTTCTTCTTCTTGATCATGCTTAGCCCCTCATATACATTTTGCCTCCCTTTACCTATCCGGGAATTTGGAAGCAAGCGAAGTGGTGAAAGCAAGTTAAAGTTGAAAAGTGGGCTGGAAGTGAAAGTGGTAGAAAGTAATTTTAGGTTTGGGGAAGTCAATCATGAAGATGAGTAACTCGGCACCATTCACATAGCCGGGTGTTTGTGTCTTGCCAAAGTCGGATTGAGCGATATTCCTAATGGGTCATGGTATGTGCATCAAGGGTTTGATGCATCTCGAGAAATTGATGATTGCTGATTTCCTAGGCTTCGGTTATTGTGCACCTCTGTCCATGCATCCCAAAAAGTAAAGTAAAAAGAAAAAGTGTGGAATAAGCAAAGCTTATTGGTGGAAGATATTGCAAGTCAAAGTGAAAGTGAAGTTCATCCTTTTCCCGGATTCTAGCACCTCATTACCTTACATATATCCCTACCCTACACGTTTCTTGACCTTTCTTTTGGGAAGCCCTTGAGACCTTGAGCTTGTTGATTGACTTAGTGGTTTAAATCAGATTATACATGATTAATTTTGATAATTATGATTTATTATGCATTCTATGATTTTATGCAAAGATGAACAACTTTCCTATATTTATAAAATGTTTTGAGCATATTGAGTTTTTAAATTCCATGAAGTATTCTCTTAGAGTGATCTATGATAGTTGCACACCATAAAATGTTTTTGAAAGGCTTTTTTTATGATTTTATTGACTTATAATCCATTCTATCTTGTCTCCTATATGAAGAACTTGCTTGGGGACAAGCAAGGGCTAAGTATGGGGTATTTTGATAGCATGAATTATAGTCTATATTTTGGGGTTTGTTTAGACGTTTTATCTTTCATAATCTGCATGTTTGTATGTGCATTATGTGATTTTACTACCATTTCATCTACCTTTGCGAGAATCGAGGTCTACACCTAGTTTTGTTGTAATCGTAGGTAAAATGGCACGTTTTGCATCAAAAAGGAGCAAAAGGAGTCATGAGTCATTTGGAGCTACATCCAGGGAGCATAGCCATGGATTAAAGATTTACTTTGGAGCAGATTCGAGAGATTTCACATTCTGTTGTGACTCGCCTCGGTTGACCACAGATTCACCTCGACCGAGGTGATCCAGAGACGCCGACTCGACCGAGGCGAACACCTAGGACGCGGCGAGAATATTTTATTCTTGGATGAGATCTTTTAAAATTGGAAAGTGATCTTATATTTTTGGGCTTGGCTCCTGGAAGGAAGAAGATATGCAGAATCATATATTTTACCTATATTTATGGGAAAATATCTTTCTAAGATTTATTATCTTTGGAGGGTTATTTTCTTATAAAAAAGGTTGGATTTCCACAAATCAAACATCCTGCATACAGCCGGAAGATCTCGCATACAACGCAGCAGCAGCAGCACACTCCAGATTTGGAGATTTGAAGAAACCTTGTTGAAGGTTGAAGGAAGATTGAAGATCATAGCTTTTATAGCTTTTTGGAGGATTTTGTAAGATTGTCTTTAATTCCCTTCCTTGTTGTCTTGTCTTGTTGGATTGCTATCCAAGGAACGCTTTTGTTGTGATATTTGATTCAGTTATTGAAGTCTTTTTCATTAAATTCTTCTTGTTCAAATATTCACCTTCTTCCCATATATTTAATACTTTCATAATGATGATGAGTGGCTAATTTCCTTGTGTGATTCTAGGGTGATTGGCTGAAAGTTGTGGGAAAAACAATGATAGAATAACCTTAGATTCCAGTAGGATCCTGAAAGTTCGAGTCTTTAACCTTAACCCTAAGCATCTCGTTCAGTCGATGAACAACTCGGCCGGGGTGGAATTCTTCTGACCGAGGTGACTTATCCGATCCTAAACAGAAAGTTAAGTGTTAGAGTTTGCCAAATCCTATTCTTATTACACCTTTCTGGTTCAATGCAAGCTTAGGATGAGACTTACCCGGTAATTCCTTAGTTTGTTTACCAACGATCATAAGTGTAGGTAATAAAGGTTTATCCTTTATTGGGGTTTGAGTGTGCTTCTATCCCACCTTTGTGAGTTAGCCTGAGACTTACCCGGTAAAGGTTGATTCTATTCCCTTAGATGGTATGTTAGTTTGAGATTATAGTTCTTTATCTAAATTCCTTGAGATCGACTTACCCGGTAATAGGAGTTACGGTTTAGGATTAGTGAATAGTGAGACTTACCGGGTGATCTATTCCACTTTAGTAACACCTTCCCTATGCAAAAATCTCAGCTTTGTCCGCTTATCTACAGATCTTGAGTTGGAACCACAACTAGATGCTTTAATCCCTAGAATTGCATGTTTGCTTTATTGACTTCTTATTCATCCTTGATTGTCTTAATTGCTCTTGTGGTTAGTATTCACTTAAGCATACCGTTATTGACTTTGTTTCACCAAGTCCCTGTGATCGACCCCTGAAATTCCTTGCTTTTACTACGATTGACCCGTACACTGCGGGTTCGCATCCTTGTTTTAAGCTTAAGTCTAGGGTTATAATTTAAAGCTTGCACACACCGTTTGGAGCGAACATCACTCCTTGCCATGTGGAGGGCATGCTAGCTCACACAAAACATGTGCGAAGGTGTTGCAATCGGGCTTCTTTTGGCCAAGCTTGTTCAAGGATGTGCAAAGCTTTGTGGTAGCTTGTGATGCTTGTCAAAGGACGGGCAACATCTCAAGGAGGAATGAGATGCCCTTGAACAACATACAAGAAGTGGAAATATTTGATGTGTGAGGTGTGGACTTCATGGGACCATTCCCTTTTTCATGTGGCAACCTCTACATCCTATTGGCGGTGGATTATGTTTCAAGATGGGTGGAGGCAATAGCTTCTCCAACAAATGATGCCAAGGTTGTGGTGCGGTTCTTCAACCGAGTGATCTTCCCTAGGTTTGGAACACCAAGGGTGATCATAAGTGATGGAAGGAAGCACTTCACTAATAGGAACTTTGGGGCACTTTTGGCTAAGTATGGGGTGACTCACAAGGTGGCAACACCTTACCATCCCCAAACTAGTGGCCAAGTGGAGATCTCCAACCGGGAGATAAAGGGAATTCTTGAGAAGACGGTCTCTAGGAGGCAAAAAGATTGGGCTATGAAGCTCGATGATGCCTTGTGGGCATATAGAACCGCCTTCAAGACACCGATTGGCACCACTCCTTACAAGTTAGTCTATGGCAAGTCTTGCCACCTTCCGGTAGAGATGGAGCATAGAGCTTATTGGGTCATTAAGTGGCTAAATTTTGACCTCAAGGAGGCCGGTGAGAAGAGATTGCTTGACATGAATTCTCTTGAGGAGATCCGGTTGGATGCTTATGAAAACGCCCGGATCTACAAGGAGAGGACCAAACGGTGGCATGATAAGCGCCTCATCCCGAAGGAGTTGAATGAAGGAGACCTTGTCCTTCTCTTCAACTCAAGGCTGTAGCTCTTCCCCGGAAAGCTAAAGTCAAGATGGACCGGGCCTTATGTGGTGAAAAAGAATTTTCCCCATGGAGCAATTGAGATAGTAGGGGAGCATTGTGGAGATTTCAAGGTGAATGGGCACCGGTTGAAGAAGTATATCCCGGGAGCTCCGGTGGACATGATTGCCCCACTTCACCTTGAGTAGACGCCCCCGAGTTTGGTCAAGCTAATGACCTTAAAGAAGTGCTTGATGGGAGGCAACCCATTGGTAACGTTTTCCCTTTTCGTTTTCGTTTTTGTTTTGATTTTTCTGTTTTTGTGTGTTTGGTGTGCTTTGTGTGTGTGCTAGAGTCTTGGTAGCATTGGAAGCCTTGCATGGCATGTGAATAATGATGATGAACCCCTCATCAATTATGGGTGGAGCGGACGCGGAACTTGGACGGCTAGCGGCGCCTAGCGCGGGTCCCGACGCCTTGATGAACACTTTGAGCTCTCTATCATTATTGATAAGATCATCCACTTGAGTAATCCCAAATACCGAAGCAAACCATTTTTACATTGTGAGAACCCTCTTTCACTCTTCTTTACTTGAATGCCACATTGGGGACAATGTGTTTCTAAGTATGGGGTGGGGTTTGCATGATCTTTTGCATGATTAGCATCTAGGGTAGTTTCTTATTCTCACATGTCTTGCATTGTACATACACATTTCAAAAATTCCAAAAAATCAGAAAATTTAAAAATTTTTGTGCTTTCTAGGCTTGGATATGACCCTAATGATGAATCTTGTCATGCGGATTGGCTATGGATGGCTTTATGTGTTAAATTGATGAATGCATATGTGGACTTGAAGTACTTATTTTGAATCTCATGAATAATTTGTGATCATGATGTTTGTCTTGGTTGGATTGAGTATTGAAAGTCGAAATTACATGTTAGTTCTTACACATCATCTAGGAATGAATTAGGCAATTCACCTTTCTCTACTTCTCATCTTGATCATGATCTTTGAGCACCTCAATTGATATAAATTTGACCTCTTTTGACCCATCCGGGAATAGGAGCATGTTAGTGTGTTGATGTGTGTGAAAAGCAAGTGTGAGGTGAAGATGTTGATGAAAGAATGTCATGAATAAAATGCTGAATTTGTTGTGAAAGTGTAGACAAAAATATAGGTTTGGGGACGTTGGTTTAAATGACGAGTAACTCGGCACCATTCACATAATCGGGTGTTTGTGCCTTGCCAAAGTCAAATAAACCAATAGTCCTAACGAGTTTTGGTATGTGTGCCCGGTGTGGATGCACCTCGAAAAATAGAAAAAACCCGAGGACGGCTAATAACCAAGGTTTCGGCTTTTGTACACCAATGCCATTGTCTCAAAAATAAGTGAAAGAAAAGAAAGAAAAGATGGAGAAAATATACACTTGGGGGAAGTTGATCGAGGACAAAATTGTGGAGTTAGTTCCATTCCCGGATTAGCACCACATAGCCTAGAAAAATCCCTACCTAATCACAACGTTTCTTGGCCTTTTATTTCACAAGACCTTATGACCTATTTGCATGTTTGTAAGACTTAGTAATCTAGATTGGATATGCTCTTGATCATCTTGACTTCCTTGTTTTTACATTTTATGCATGCTTTCGAGTTAAGTACAATTGTCTTTCCGTGCCTTCATTTATTTGATACATGATTGCTTATCCGTTGCCATGAAACATGACTATGAAGGTGATCCAATATTAGAAGCACAACTCCAAAAAGATTTGGCCATTTTTCTGCATGCATAAATCATGTCACCTCTTAGTCTATAGTTGAGAATTTGCTCGGGGACGAGCAAACCTTAAGTATGGGGTATTTTTGATAACACGATTTATGACTTAGGATTAGACACTCATTTAGATAGATTTTCCACTCATTCATGCATGGTCTAGCATTAGTTCACGACGTTTGCACTCAAATCATGTATTTTGTCGAGATAGACGTCTACGCGGACTTTTGCTTGCTTTATAAGTATTTTGGGAGATTTAAGAGCTTAATCGATGCATTCGAGGGTCACTCCTCGAGATAACACACTTTCGGACTCATTGGAATGCAAGCTAAGGGCTAAGGAGAACTCATGGAACCTTGCCAACACAAGCCATGCACCAAATCGAAGCTTAATGATCCAAGGCAAAGCTGAAACACCAAACCACGGTTCACTGGCACTTCCACGGCCGTGGAACCAACCGTGGATTTT
Organism: Fagopyrum esculentum; assembly: GCA_033239045.1. Classification (NCBI taxonomy): domain Eukaryota; kingdom Viridiplantae; phylum Streptophyta; class Magnoliopsida; order Caryophyllales; family Polygonaceae; genus Fagopyrum; species Fagopyrum esculentum. The sequence continues at coordinate 122,082,794 of BSUD01000008.1, read as the reverse complement.
GCCAGACGGTTGTGACAGCTGTGCCACGATCTCATGGCCCTCTCTAGCAAGGTTGTAGTATAAAAGTGGTCCTGCAAGGCTGAGAGAAGGCATCCCCTATCATCCAATCAAATTGGGAATCAAAATACACTCTCTCAACAAGAAGATTCTCTTGGAGGAAGCTACCATAGGAGGAGGAAGAAGAGCTCCATTGGAGAAGAAGGGAAGAACACACCATAGCTAGTCTTTGATAAGTTTTGTAGTGAAGATTTTCGGAATCGATTTCTAGAGTTGTAAGAACCGATTAGACCTTCTTTTGAAGGGTTGTGAGTATCTCTAATCTCATTTTCAGTTTGGTTTTACTTGCTTCACTTGTTCATCTCTTCCTTTTCATTACCTTGCAAATGGAAGCCATGATTCTGTGCTTGATGATTTCGATTGTTATGATGCATGTTGTAGGCTAAATAGATGCGATTCTAGGGTAAGGAAAGGATGGTTATGGCTAAGACTATGATAGGATGAACTTAGATTCGCCCTTGGATGACTTGTTTGCTTGAACGAAGCCTCTGTTGGAGTCCACGGTTAGTTCTTGCCCTTCCACGGTCGTGGAAGTGGTAGAACAACCCGTGGTTTCCCTGGTTCGATGGATCTAAGTACTAGATTGTTAGAATGTTGAAATCCTAGTGTTTGTTGAGTTAAATCTATCCTAGGGTGACCTAGTGTTAGCAACTAAGTGTTAGAAGAGACCTACCCAGTGATTCTTACTCTTAGATTTCAAAGATGACAAACTCTAGGTAGTGGTGAGCCTCATAAGCCGCCATTGGACTAAGTGTGCTAGGATAGTTGTTTAGGACTAACCCTTTCGAGACTTACCCGGTGAGGATAGGTTAGATCCCTAGGTGACAATCCGGTTTGTGTAGAATTTCATCCCTTAGGCTCTTTGAGACTTACCCGGTGATGAGACCTTAGGAACGGACTAGTGGACCATGAGACCTACCCGGTGATTGATCCCAATCTAGAAACACTCACTCCCAACATATCATAGTTAATCCAAGGAATGATTAGATAGCTTGAGTCCTATGCCATAACCGGAATTTCCAACCCCTAGAATCCGCTTTTCTCTCTTTGATCTCGTATCTCGTTTTAGCTTGTTTGTTTGTTTCAATTTGTTAGCTTTGTTGATTGCTTATTTTGCATGATTTGTGAACCTTGATTGATCACCGAAAAACCCACCAAAAACATTGAGATTTTCATTTCTTTATTTCTTTCCCTTTTCCTTAACCTAGATCTTCACTAAACTTAATCACTAATCGAATCAATCTCACCTTAGTCTTTGTGTTCGACCTCGGAATACTATCCCTACTACAAACGTCCCGTACACTGCGGGTTCGCTAGGAGTTAGGAGAAATATAACGAGTATAAATTTAAGGCTTATTGCGTGCACATCACATCCTGAGCGTAACAGAAATCGCCGCCAGGGCTCCTTGCCTCTACTTACCCTAGTGCCTCACCAGTGGTTGCCTTCGCTGCTCCACTCCGCCGGGAAGAAGGCTTACCACCGTTGCGTTCTCCACACCCCTAGATTGGGGAAGATGGAGTTTGGGTATGATTACAAAACATCACCTATATTTTTTAGATTGTGTTTATGGCCCTATTTTTGGAATATTGCAAAACTACCCCTACTAGATTTAAGTGATGATTTTAGCCCAAAGATTTATTTACAGAAAATGACCCACATTTATGGAAATTGGATAATTTATCCGGAAAGTATTTTTGAGATTTTGACTCAGTTTTTAGTACGGGGTTTATTCTTATTGTATATACGTTATATACTATGCCCAAATTTAGCGTTATGCTAAATTTGTTTAGTTTGGTGCTAGGTTCGGAAGCGCCCAAGGCCAACGGATCCACATCGACATCCATATATCGTCTTCCGTATTTTGACGTCACATGAGTACCCACTCCCCCGAGCTTATAATCTTGCCTCAATATCGTAATGTTAGTAGTATATCATGTTAGGTTGGATCTAGCATAACTTAGAGTGGATGCCAAGTAGTGGCTTTGGGCCTTAGGTGAGTGTTTGAGGATTTTGGAATGTTTTAAGGCTTGATGTGTGTTGGAGCTTGGGTTGGTTTTTATGTTGTGAGTGTATGGGTGATCTTAATTGTGAGGGTTTGAGGTTGTGTTTACACATCGGTTGAGGTTGTGGAGATTAGGACGAGGGTATCCTATCTTGTGTAGTTGGTTTATGATCTTGCGAGATATTTGGGACTAGAAGTCTAAGGACTTCTAGTATGTGTGAGTGGTTGTTGATTATCGTGCTTGTCTTGAACAAGCTTTGATTATATTCATACGGGAAGTGAGATTCGGTTGTTCTTGGTTGATCGTTAGGAGGAGGTAAGTCTCCTGACTTACTTAGCTCGTATTCTTTGTATTAGCATCAATGCGTGTTTGGTGGTGTGTGTGTTGATTATGTTATAGTATAACAAAACTGGACATAGGACAATTGATATTTTGATATTTGACCCAAGTGTATGATAACGGGCGGTGACAACTTGTATAGCTCTTGCGTAGAGTTAGGAGGTTCTTGGCGACTAGTCCGTGCGGGTGGACGGTCGGAAGCATCCATACCATTCATTGCCGGTAAGTGGAGACCGAGGCGAGATCACGGTGATTCTCGTGTCATAACCTTAAGTTGAATTAGTATCGGAATGACTAAATGAAAAGATAAAAAACGGACTTGATTGTGTTGGAGCATGATGTGTGTTTATGTTGACTTGTATGTGTGTGTGTGTGTGTCAATATCATGATTCTAATGCCTTGAATAATAGCTAACGGTTTTATATCGATGTTGTAGTTGTCTTGCAGGTTAGGGATGCGGCAGAGATTTGTAAGAGTAGGCAGCCGGGGTTCCATACATTTTAGGATGGGTTTGGTGGAGTCGTGTATATTATATATTGTATGTTGTGTGTATGGCGTTTGGTCTTTGGAGTTGTAACTCGGTTGGAGTCTTTTGTTTGTATGCTTTCGGGTTTCATCACATTGCATAAAAATGTATTTCGGTTTTGCCTTTATTTGTATCTTGTTGTAAGATCCAGTGCAATTGTTATCAAGCTAAGGGTCGGGACCCAATGTGAGGTCTCCGCCCGTAGCATCCCGAGTCTCGCGGATATGTGGTGTTACAATCTTTACCAAGTAACTCCGCTCATCTCCAGCAATACTCGGTTTTTTTTTTGAGAAACCAAAGTAAAGCATCTATAGCCTCGTGATCTCGATTCTGGTTTTGGTTTATCCCAAATTCCTCTCTACCTCGTTTGGTGCCTCCTTCGGTAGTTGTAAGTTCTTCCTCTTTGCCGTCTTTCAACTTTGAGTCCTTTGTTAGCCCATGGTTTGACTCCGGCGTTGCAGGTCTCTACCAATCTATCCTCATGGTTAATCAACAAAGGTTTTTGTTTTTTGAAAAACCTCTTAGCAAATCTCCCTTTATTGTTCAAACAACATGAGAAATCCCTCAACTATACATGGTTTATTAAGTGAACTAGGATGACAAAGATAAACTCTCTCTTCTGTTAAGAACCCTAACTATGGCTTACTACCCTCGATTTTCCGTCGTCATGGCTAACAACCGGTATAAACATGCCACGATCCTTGACCTTTAAAAATCCAAAATCTCTTTACTTTTGTGCTTAAAGTAAAGCAAGAAAATAGGATTCTCCTATCTCCATTTTTGAGTCTGCTAAGCTTTTTGTTTTCACACAACATCAACAAAAAACGAAGAGGAGAACCCCCAATTTTTGTCAATTTGTTTGTGACTAACCAAATCCATTTAATTATAATTTTTTTAAAGAAAGATTTAAAGTATAATGTCAATGTTTCTGCACTAGTGTTGTACAAGGCTCAAGAAAGCCTATGCCTATTGAGTTGTCCAAAAATATATATATAAATAATAAATAAATAAATACAATCGATTTTTCTTTAAAAAGTCATGATTAGGTTCCTTTGTGTTTCGCGTGAAAACGCATTTTGATCCTTTTTTTTCATGTGAACAATGCTATAAATCAAATCAGATCTCACGACCTAACAACACTTTTCACGGTCTTACGAGACCGATAACACCAAAAAACGATGTTTCCCTTGTAAATCGTACTCTTTTATCCATCAAAGTTGGACACATTTTTATATCACGATACCCGTGTGTTGCAGCTTCGTCCTCCTAATTTGATGCTTTCTTTGGTGGTGTTTCGAGTGTTTGTCAAGAAGGGGTGTGGATGTGTGATCGACTCCTGACGGCTCTTTTGCAGTCCAAATCTGATGTGTCCATAGCTGTTCCCCGCGCTTTTTGCCTGTCTACTTCCTTCGAAAATGAACGTTCATGCTCATTGCTTCCAACGGATTGAATCATTCTGCTTTCCCTTGAAGACTTTCCTGCTTTTGGGCTTTTATGATGTATTTTTGTGCTTTATTTTTCTCCTTTGTTGTGGTCATTCATGACGGTTAGTCCGTGTGCCGATCTTTTTCGGCCTTTCGATCCAATAGCCGACGCGCTGTCTATGAGATTAAGCTGTTTTCCGTTATAAAAAATATTGAATATTAAAATTAAGATTTAAGTATAATTTTAGAAAAAGAAGAACAAATAATGCGATTCAATTAGCCTAACAGGTAATAGGGGTGTGATGTGAATTTTATTTTAAAAATTATTTTTTTTTACAATATTGTTTTTTATTTTTAAATAATTATTTTTCTGATTTTAAAAAAGGTTTTTTTCTTGATTTAACAAAAGCCTGAAAAATATGTAAACAAAAGTAAAACTTTTTTTACGGATTTTTTTGATAAAAAAATTGTGTGTTAATAATATTTGAAAAATGATTTTAGAAAACAAATGAATAAGATTAACTAATTTAGTCTCTAACATCTATATATCTATAATTATATACTCTACTAAAGTACACTACTGACGTGGCGTCCCTACGATTTTTCTCGGATTAAATCTTTAATAATCACGGATTAAGCCAATAAATTTTTTTTACTAAAACAAAATTTTAAAAAAATATTTTGTTTAACTAAATTTAATAATATCAAAATCTACAAAATTTCTTCATTGTTATCCCCTAACACAATTTACGTTGGGATAAAATTTAAACTTCTCCTGCAAGTTAAAAAAAATCCAAACAAAACAAAATTATAAAAAAAATATATTTTTTAACTAAATCTAATAATATCAAAATTTACAAAATTTCTAGTTATTATCCCCTAGCACAATTTACATTGGGATAAACCTTAAACTTCCCCGGGCGTTAAAAAAATCAAAATAAAACAAAATAAATTTTTTTAACTAAATCTAATAATATCAAAATCTACAAAATTTATGCGTTGTTATTTCCTAGCACAACTAGTATAATACCCGCACCTTGTGCGGGTTTTGAAAAAAATGAGAAAGAATATTGTGAAATAGTTTTTTTACGTGCTTTTGTTTTGTATACTTCTCTAATCTAATCCTGCGTCCACAACGCGCCACGTCATCAACCCGTGCTCTGTTTTAGTAAGTATAATAGATTTGGTTTCTATAAAATTATTATTTTAATAATAAAAGATTTTATAGTTTAAAAATTAGTGTAAAAAATAAAGATTTATTTGCTTTAATTGTGGGAGCTCAATTTCAAAAATTCTGCGTCCACAACGCGCCACGTCATCAACCCGTGCTTTGTTTTAGTAAGTATAATAGATAATAGATTTGGTTTCTATAAAATTATTATTTTAATAATAAAAGATTTTATGGTTTAAAAATTAGTGTAAAAAATAAAGATTTATTTGCTTTAATTGTGGGAGCTCAATTTCAAAAATCCTGCGTCCACAGCGCGCCACGTCATCAACTCGTGCTCTGTTTTAGTAAGTATAATAGATAATAGATTTCTGTTGGGATAAACCCTAGAAGCTTCTCTTGCACGTTAAAAAACAAATCATCAATGAATGAAACATAATTAAAATCAAATATTTTTATAACTATATCTAATAATATCAAAATCTACAAATATTTGCGTTGTTATCCCATAGCATTGGTTTACGTTTGGGTAAAACCTAAACTTCTCGTGTACGTTTTATTTTTCACACTTTATATACAAATAATATCTCATCTTCTTCCATTTAGTTCTTGTTTTTCAATATTTATCAAATTTCTTTCGCCTTTTTTCAAGGTTTTGATAATTTGAAATAATTACTAAGTTGTTTCGTCATACCGTTTTCAAGTTATTATTTACGTTGTTACCTCCTTACTATCATTCCTTTTTTCATACCGATTTTCAATCTTCGCATTCGTTTTGCTATCGTTTATTTATTTGAAAACAATCGCATGCCTCCTTACCTTCTCTTTGTCTTTTTTATTTCACGATTTATGTGTTGTGTGTAATCTATAATTCTAGAGGAAAGGCTTACTTTGTGGAGTTCAGGGGCACAATCGCTTGATCCTCGAATGTAGCTATTTCTTCTGCCTTGTTTGTAGTGCCGACCTCTTCTATGTGAAATTTGTAGCAAATAATCCAATTATTTTCTCCAACTTCTTGAATTTCTCGGACTTCCGTGATTTGTTTTCAATAGCTTCCGTAATTTTGTTTCACGATTTGTTTTCGAGGGAATATGTGTAATCTTTCATTACTTTTTTTATACAATTTCTGTTTTTTACAAATAAAATTACTGTGATTCTGATTCTTTAATTTTATTTTGTTTTCTTATTCATATTCTAAGAATAAGTGCATCTTTAATTTTTGGGCTAATTAGGTAACTAGGCTATTTTTTTTAATTGTATACTAAGTGGGCTTTTTTCAGTTTTTCAAATAGTAAATGTACCCCAAAATCTTTTTTTACCGTGAAAACCCTAACCTTCTATTCTACCCCTTCCCTCTCTCTCTCTCCCCCTCGTAGCCGCAAATGGCAACCACTGTTCCTGGAATCGGAAGAGATGTTTTCGGAATCCGACTGCGATTCCGATCAAAATCCCCAATCCCCTCACAATCAGCGTAATTTCGGATATTCACACCGGAATAGCTACTCGATTAATTCCAGAAATCCGACTGCGAGGGTGAATTCCTGTTGGCACTGTAGGAATCGACAGGTTGGTTAGTCAGTTAATCATTTTATAATTAGTGCTGAAGTTGAAGTTACAGCACAAATATGACTGGACTGAGGTTACGGGAGGGTCCGGCTCCTTGCGCTGAGTTCGTGTGAAAGCGTTTTGGGGTTCCTTCTATCACTGAGTTTGTACGAAGCTTTTTGTGTGTGTGTGGTGGGGGGCTACGTGTGTGGTGGGTTTGAAAGCAAGGAGTGAGGCTACGTGTTACGGTGTTTGTGT
>BSUD01000008.1:122049030-122067011 GCA_033239045.1 Fagopyrum esculentum | reverse complement strand
CCCCCCCCCCCCCCCCCCCCAAGCTTGGTTATACAGATTGTCCATACCAAGCTTGGTTGTGAGCAACTTGAATCTGCTAGGATGGAGCCCCTTGGTTAGAAGATCAACTAACTGGTGTTCGGAGGGCACATGGGAGATTCGTATGATGCCAGCATCAAGTTTTTCTTTGATAAAGTGCCTGTCTATCTCGACATGCTTTGTCTTGTCATGCTGAACTGGATCATGGGCTATGTTAATTGCAGATTTGTTGTCACAAAACAGCTTCATAGGATCTTCCCACTCAATTCTTAAATCATTTAAGATGATTCTCATCCACAACAATTCACAAATTCCATGAGCTGCAGCTCGAAACTCAGCCTCTGCACTTGACCTTGCAACAACTCCTTGCTTCTTACTTCTCCATGCAACCAAATTTCCACCTAAATAAACACAATATCCAGTTGTAGAACGCCTAGTAACAATATCCCCAGCATAATCAGCATCTGAGTAAGCTTCAAGTTGGAGCTTGCTCCTCTTGGTGAATAAGATTCCCTTTCCTGAAGTGCCTTTAAGGTATCTGAGAATCCTATATGCAGCCTGAAGATGTGGAACCCTAGGGTCTTGCATAAATTGATTAATAACACTTACTGAAAAAGCAATATCTGGTCTGGTATGAGCAAGATAAATCAGTTTCCACACAATTTCTGGTACAAATGCTTGTCCACTGTTGCCTCATTTTCAGCCTTGCCAATTTTCTGGTTATAGTCAATAGGAGTGCTTGTTGGTTTGCAATTTTCCATTCCTACTTCTTGAAGAACATCCTTGGTATACTTCTGTTGGGAAATAAATATACCTTTTCTGGATCTAGCTATTTCAATCCCCAGGAAGTATTTCAGTTGACCAAGCTCCTTAACCTCAAACTCTTGAGTCAATATGGTCTTCAACCGGTTTTGTTCAGTAGAGTCATCTCCTGTCATAATAATATCATCTACATAGACAAGAAGAATACTAACCCTCCCGGAGTTGGAGTGTTTTGTAAACAATGTATGGTCACCCTGACTTTGAACATACCCGGCAGACCGCATCACCCCACGAAAGCGGCCAAACCACGCACGAGGAGATTGCTTCAGTTCGTACAAGGCTTTACACAGCTTACAAACACGATTAGGAGATGTGGATGAAAATCCTAGAGGCAAGCTCATATAGATATCTTCATTGAGGTACCCATTCAAGAACGCGTTCTTGACATCAAACTGAAATAATTTCCAATCAAAATGTGTAGCAAGGGATAAGAGCAAACGAACGGTAGACATCTTTGCAACTGGAGCAAATGTCTCTTGGTAATCCAAACCATAAGTTTGAGTAAAGCCGCGAGCAAGGCGGGCTTTGTACCTAGCCAAAGAACCATCAGCATGATATTTGACAGCAAATACCCATTTACAACTTACAATGCTATACCCAGATGGTTTGTCCACAAGATCCCAAGTGTGATTAGCTTCAAGAGCCTTCATTTCCTCGTTCATTGCATGCCGCCACTCAGGTAATTCAAAAGCTTCCCTTGCATTCTTAGGAATTCTAATTTGATCAAGGTTAGTGAGAAACCGTTTGTGATGATCAGAAAAAACGATCCAAAGAAGCATAATTAGAGAGAGGATAAAGGGGATTTTTGGTACAAGCCCTTGAACCTTTTCTTAGAGCGATTGGAACGTCAGATGATGGTGGTAATGGGGTTGATTCTACAGCAGTCACCGGACCCGGTTCAGCAATTGGAGGGTGTTGAGAAGGGGTGACCCTTCTGAAGTACGTCTTGTGGAAACTTGGAGAGGTTATTGGCTGATTTTGTGGAGCTTGGTCAGCTGGAGATAAAGGCAGCTGGATGGGTTCAGGGTCATAATGATCTTCAGCCGAAGAGGAAATATGCTCATCCGATGGAAGTGATGAGTTGGCTGGATCCGGTGGAGTAAAGGTAGTAGTACAACTAGGAAGCGATGTTGGGTCAATGATGAGAGGATCCATAAATGAGTTGGCATGATTCAGTGATGATGGTTCAATACTAACTGCAGATTCAAGGAAGGTGGGATCTTGAACTTGAACAGTTAAGGGGTTGTAAAATGGCTTGTTTTCATCAAATGTAATATCAGCGGAAACATATGTTTGTTTTGAAAGAGGACAATAGCACTTGTAACCCTTCTTGGTATTGGAATAACCTATGAAGATACATTTTCTAGCCTTAGGACCGAGTTTACCCCGACACGGAGTATGAACATGGACATAAGTAGTGCAACCAAAGACTCTAGGCTCTAACCCATGGTTGATCGAGAGGTTAGGAAAGAAGGTTCGAAGGTGGTTGATTGGACTTTGGTATTGCAGTGTTTTAGAAGGGGTTCGATTGATCAGAAACACAGCTGTGAGGGCTGCTTCTAGTAAAACTTTGGAACATTGGATTGAAACATGACAGCTCTAGTGACATTAAGGATGTGACCATTTTTCCGTTCAACAAGACCATTTTGTTGTGGTGTATACACACAAGAAGATTCATGAATAATACCTTTGGAGATGAAGAAAGATGACAAGGTCTGATTGTAATAATCCTTAGCATTATCAGATCGAAAGCGCTGAATGGATTTACCAAACTGATTGAGAATCATGGTGTAAAAGGCTGGAATAATGGTACTAGCTTCTGATTTATGCTTAAGAAGAAACAACCAAGTCACCCTTGTGCAATCATCAATTAAGGTAAGGAACAATGAAGCCCCATTAATATTTTTGACCGGTGCAGGTCCCCAAATATCACTATGAACTAATTGAAAAGGTAGAGTACATCTTTTATTTCTAATAGGAAATGAGACTCGTTTTTGTTTGGCCTTCACACAAGTAGAACAAACAAGACCTTCTGACTTTAAACCAGTGAATAGATTAGGAGATAAGTGCTTCATAAGGGAAATAGATGGATGACCAAGGCGACAATGTTGAAGCCAAAAATCAGATTCAACAGTGCTGCTTAGGTGGGTAGTAGCATGAGGTTTTTCTAAGAAGTAAAGGCCCCCATTCTCTCTACCAACTCCAATCGTCTTCCTCGAGCCCGATTCCTGTATTACACAACCAGAAGAAGAGAAAACAACAGCACAGTTAAGATCATTAATAAGTTTCTTAACTGAAATGAGGTTAGATGAGAGAGTGGGTATGAATAGAACATTAGATAGGGAAAAGGAGGAAGATGTATCAATGGTGCCACTTCCTAAGATGGGTGAAGAGGCTCCATTTGCTGTGATAAGATGTTTCTGACAAGAAAATGGATGATATGAAGTAAAATAAGAACGATCATTTGTCATATGATCGGTTGCACCGCTGTCCAGAATCCAGTTTTGGTCAAAAAACGGATTTTTTGTACCTGTGAGAGCCAAAGTCTCGGAATTCATGGAACCGGAAGGAGCTTGAAGAGCCTTCAACATGCTCTGCAAGTGTTCAATCTCAGCAACCATTTCAGTAGGAGAGGACAGAGTTGCTGCAGCAGTAGTATGGGCCTTTGGTTGAGAACTAGAGGGATCAACCGAGAAATTTTGAGAGTTCTTCTTTCCCCAATCTCGATTAGGAGGTCTGCCTGTAAGTTCCCAGCATCTCTCCTTTGTGTGCCTGAATTTCTTGCAATGAGTGCACCATAAATCATTAATGTCTTTCTTTCCCGTTTTTGAAAATAGGGCCATATTTTCAGATTCAGCAGGGGGTGGAAAAAGCATGATGCTTCGCCTGGTTTCCTCCATCCGAATGGTAGCAACATTTTCTTCCAAGGATGGAAGAGGTTTGGTGCCCAGAATTTGAATTCGCACTTGATCAAATTCTGGATTCAAGCCAGCAAGGAATATGTATGAATGGCTACGGTTAACAGAAACACGCAACAATTCTTGCTCATTAGGATCTTTCAGAACGAGCGATTGGACAAGTCAATTTCCTGCCAAAGATTCTGTAAAATAGTAGCATATTCAGAAACGGACATGGAACCTTGTTTGGTGGAGAAAACCTTTACTGAAAGCTCAAAGAGAGCAGCCTCATCTTGAGCCTTGCCATAAGAACGCTTCAGAAAATTCCAAATGTCTTTAACATTTGGAAGAAATATACAATTGGATCCAATACTAGAATCCATGGAAGCCCACAGCCATGACTTGATGATTGAATCTTCACGAGTCCATAGCTTAAAGGTGGGATCTGTCATCGCAGGAGCATCAACAAAAAGATGGTCATCCTTGTCACTTCCGGTGAGGGATGCCTTAACAACTTCAGCCCAAATACGGTAATTTTTTCCATTGAGCCGATACGCCATCTGAATTGGAAGAAGAGTTGAGCGATTGAAGTTTGTGGGGGTAAACTCGGTTTCTTCAGTTTTCTCCATAGAAGGTAGAAGTACTGGTAAGGAATTGGCGACAAAGGTGGTGGCCAGGAAAAAAAAATAATAATCAAGCAACTCTCTGGAGAAGCTCTGATACCATGAGAGTGAATAGAGAAGTGATCTTTTATTAAGGGGCAATAAGCCTCTATATATAATTACAGAAGAACTCATGCTTGGACATAGTAATAACTATTCTAGGGAGCATGCAGAATCTAGGTCGGCTATATGTTGGAACTTAAAATACATAAAGTAACTTTATCTAACATCTGACACGGCAGTATTAACAGCAGCTGTATTAGTAGCTGGCATATCAGTAATATCAGCTAATATAAATATATTGATGCTTGTTTATGTGTTAATTTGAAGAACAAATAATATAGAATTGGGATTAGTTCTCGTACTAGTAATTTGTTTCTTTTGATACCATTCTTTGAGATTTCCCAAAAAGGTTCAAGAGAGGTTTACAAGCAAAATTTGTCTTCTCCTCCATCTGAAAAAAATTGTCCCCGGAATTTGTATGCCCATCCCATTTTTTCCTAAATTTCGCTTCTCTTTTCTTCTGGGTTCTTTTTTATCAGTCTAGTTGGGGCATGGGTGGCACGTCCAGTGTAATACCAGCATGGATTTGACCCCAACCAATGAGTCGCCAGTGCTTCTCAACTCGTCTACTTAGTGCTATCTTCTCTCCTTTGCTAGTGCAGACTTGAGACGTCAGTTGTAGCTTCGCCAAGTCATTCTTCACAGCAACTACATGTGCCCCTGTTGACATAGACCCAATGTTGAGCATCAGAATCTCTCCCTTCATTAGCTTTGTCACCTTCCCTTGCTTCTCTGTGCCCTTTGTTCGCACACCCAGAAGTCGCCTCAAGAGAAAGAAGTTTACTTCAAGGTCAACGAAAACACCAGGAAGTGATCCAAACTCCCCTAGAACCTGGCCCACTAATCTATTAACTCGGGTCAATGTAGGGTCCATTGTTGTGCCAACTCCAATTAGACCTCCTGGTACAACAAACTGTAGCTCATTCTGCTCAGCATACAATGTAACTATTCTCGAGTATATGGGTGTGCACTTTATGTTGCCATTTTCATCTTTAACTACAATGCCAGGTCGAACCTCAATCTTTTGATTTACCCTCAAGACACCCTACCAGACAAAGATTTGTTAGAATATGTAAATATTGTAAATAGAGGTATGCCTTTTGATAGAATATGTTAATTACAAAAGGGAGACCTCTATTTACAATTTTTACATATTCTATCAAGATTCTCAGGAAACAAGTAGATGGTGGAGGATCAATTTATTTAAACCATCCAGGGGATACAATTCATTCAACTACTTCAAGGAAGATAAAATCCAAACTTCTCAATCCACAAGTTTTTCACAAAAATATAAGCAATAAAGTATCCATGTCAAGACCAATGAATAGTGAAGGAGAGATATAAACCTTAAGAATACTACCACCAGCTACACCACCTTTGATCTCATCAACCTCATACCCAGGCTTGTTGACATCAAAGGACCGAATCACAACCATATTTGGTGGTGATATGAAGTCCCTCTTTGGGATCGAAATATTTTTCACTATATAGTCACAGACGACATCAATGTTGTACTTCAATTGAGCAGAAATTGGAACAATAGGTGCACTATCAGCAACACAATTTCATATATGTTAACATACTAGTGGTCAAGCCTGTGCTACGCATGGGTCAATTATATCGAACAAATCCAACAATATCACTCTCAATTCTAGTAACGATGGTAGACCAATAAAGTTCAATCATATACTTGTTATTCTTGATAATGCGATATACATCTTTGTTAGGAAGAACATAAACTTCTTCAAGCGATAGGTCCGTCCTTCGAAAACTTTTTTGATAGAACAATGCTCCTCTTGGTTGTACAATGTATGAGATCTATAAAGAAAAAAGTAGTTAGTATACATGTAGTTATGTAAATATGCAAATTTTATAGATACAGGTCGTTTTGTGAAAATATCCCTAGTTTGTAGGTATTTTATGCAATTCACCAAAATAAGAATAATCATTGAAAGACCAATCTCAAGTCTCAACCCGCAGGGAGCAGGTCTGTATAACCTGCTCTATTGCCACTTTCGTTTTCGATTGTCACCGTCCTGCTTGTTTTCTAGCAAATTAATAATTACCATCACCCATCTTATCAAAACAAAGCCAAGATAAATTTTCCCTAAACTGAAAAATAAATAATTTGTGAACCCGGTCCAGACACGACACAACACAACACAAGGTTGCCAAACGCTAGAAGACCCCGCCCCTTTGAAGCAGGAAGGAGACAATCACAAACTCAGATCTCTCTCCCAATTTCAATATTCAATCATTCCGTTCACTTTCCCCTCAGGCTTTTTCTCCTCCTCTAAGATTGCGATCGTAATTACGATGGCGCCAATCCCGTCGGAGAACGGAGGTGTCGACGCCGATGACGAGCGAGACGAGGAGGAGGAAGAGGAAGAAGAGGAGGAGGAGGAAGAGGAGGTAGAGGAGGAGCCGCGACTCAAGTACCAGAGGATGGGAGGTAGCGTGCCTACTCTATTGACCAACGATGCTGCCACCTGTATCTCCGTTTCCGAGCGGATGATCGCTCTCGGCACTCACGCTGGCAATGTCTACATTCTGGATTTCCTCGGAAATAAGGTTTTCAGCATATATCTCTTTTTTGATTAGATGTCTACTGTGGTTTGCAGTTGATCAATTCTTCTTCTTGCGCTTTTATTTGCGGATTGTAATTCTGTGGAATTTTCGTAGGTTGGTCTTAATTGAGCTAGCATTTATGTTGATTTGAGACCAGTAATGATATCTGATTGCATTCAGGCTCTATTTTTCTTTCTTGTAGCTTCTGGCTTAAGTGAGTTGATTTCCCCCCCTCTTTTGTGCACTGCGGTTTGTAAATTTAGTTATTTATTTATAATTCAATTTTAGAGTTTAATGTTGTCTATATAGAAAAATAAATAAGTTATAATCTTCCATCTGATTCCGATTGAACCATAACGTGTTCAATTCTAGAGTAGGAAGTGGTTCAGTTACATCACTGTGGATTGAATTGTCAAATGTTGGTGGATATGGGTTGTGGTGTTAGTATACACGTCTGACATGGTTCTGCTTTAGGATAGGCCATTAGAAACGTATATATGGTATTGATTTTTGGGGAGGAATTGCTAGACAAGTGCAAAATATATGGATTTGAAGATAGTTCTGTTTAGCTAGATGGGTGTTTTCCATATAAAAGAGAGTAAGCTGATGTTACTTGATTGCTCACCCCTATGAATATCCTTCAAATTTTACTTCATAATTTTGAGAGGGAGGTATGAACAACTTGACATTTGGACTTGTCTTTTGTGCTTATCATTTAATTGAGCACTTCACATTTTTCAAAGATTTTTATATCCACACCGTAGATTACTTACACCATATCAGTGTGCTTTGTGATGTCAACTTTAGTGAATAAATTACCTTTGAAAGGTGCTATAGATTCTCATCAGCTTTTTGCAGTGGTTCCTATATTGATTCAGATATTGCCTCTCAAAATTTCCTCTCCAATTTTAACAACTTCATCAAGAGTCTATACTGAAGGAGGGTCTTTATGGTTAAGGTTCTTCTATTAGTGGTTGCTAGTGCTTAGAAGGTGTTTATAGAAAATTTGAAAGTTGGCCTTGATAATCAGTTAGCTTAAAGTTTTCTCTCCAGTTTCAACTTTAGTGAATAGACAACTTTAAAAGGTGCTATAAATTCTCATCAGCTTTTTGCAGTGGTTCCCATATTGATTCAGATATTGCCTCTCAAAATTTCCTCTCCAGTTTTAACAACTTCATCAAGAGTCTATACTGAAGGAGGGCCTTTATGGTTAAGGTTCTTCTATTAGTGGTTGCTAGTGCTTAGAAGGTGTTCATAGAAAATTTGAAAGTTGGACTTGATAATCAGTTAGCTTAAAGTTTCCTCTCCAGTTTCAACTTTAGTGAATAGACAACTTTGAAAGGTGCTATAAATTCTCATCAGCTTTTTGCAGTGGTTCCCATATTGATTCAGATATTGCCTCTCAAAATTTCCTCTCCAGTTTTAACAACTTCATCAAGAGTCTATACTGAAGGAGGGTCTTTATGGTTAAGGTTCTTCTATTAGTGGTTGCTAGTGCTTAGAAGGTGTTCATAGAAAATTTGAAAGTTGGCCTTGATAATCAGTTAGCTTAAAGTTTCCTCTGAGCTTGTAACTACACGATGTCTTAAATCATCATATGTTTAGAGTTAGCTCACTCTACACAGTCCACAGTCCATGGGTATCTTGCTAGATTATTTCTTCAATTTTTAGGTGCTCTGTGATTTTTAGCACGAAAAAGGTGTTCTCTGCTTATTTTTGTTGCTGCTTCTGTTCTCTTATTTGCATTTCTCCATATTTATAGGCTGATGGAACTACTAAACATTGATTAATGAACGTTATTAAATCAACCTATAATATTTTGTCCTGCTTTTCACAGGTAAAGGAGTTCCATGCTCATAAAGCTGCTGTTAATGGGCTTAGTTTTGACATTGCTGGAGAATATATAGGAAGCTGTTCAGATGATGGAACAGTAGTGATAAACAGTCTTTTTACTGATGAGGAACGGAAGTTTGAATATCATAGACCGATGAAGGCTATCGCTCTTGATCCTGATTATGCCAGAAAATCGTCAAGAAGATTTGTAACTGGTGGCTTAGCTGGTCAATTGATTTTTTATACCAAAACCTGGTTTGGCTATCAAGACCAGGTTTGTTAAATATATTCTATGTGCTAATCTTATGAAGTAACCTAAAATCTGAATGCATAATTCAACTATTGATTAACAGAAACTTGTCCCTTTTAGATTTTACACTTCGGTGAGGGCCCGATTCATGCAGTTACATGGAGGACTAGTCTGATTGCTTGGGCTAATGATGCTGGGGTCAAAGTTTATGACGCTGCAAATAATCAGAGATTAACGTTTATTGAGAGACCACGAGGAAGCCCACATCCAGAATTGCTGCGTCCTCACTTGGTTTGGCAGGTGAGTACATGTGATACTAATCTCTAACAAGGCTTGTCAGAGGCTTCTTTTTTGTTTCAATTCTTTAACCCTCCTTAAGTTGCTACAACAAATCCTTGTATCATTCTTTGTGTGTTCTGCAAGACCAGCACGAGCTCATATCATTTGTATATTGAATTATTCAAATACATACCTCTCCTTACGAAGCTTCTTTTTTATATTCAGGATGACAATCTCTTGGTAATTGGATGGGGTACATCTGTTAAGATTGCTTCATTAAGGAGCAGCCAAAATAGGGGAACTAATGGATCATATAGGAATGGCATGAACCAGGTGGATATCGTGGCATCTTTCAAGACCAGCTACTATATTTCTGGAATTGCTCCTTTTGGTGATTCTTTGGTTGTTCTAGCCTATATTCCTGGGGAGGAAGATAGTGAAAAAGAGTTCAGTAGCACTGCTCCTTCACGACAGGTATTTTATCTTTTTCCTTTGCATCTTCTGAAATCTTGTTTTCTAATGATTCTTATCGTGTAACTACTTTAATGCAGTTTTCCTTGCTATGTGATTTATTGTGTTCTTCATCTTTCGTCTGAGCTCAGCAGCAGCAGCTTCTTCCTATGAGAAAATTGGGGTTTTCTGCAGATTATTTCTGTTTTTCTTTCTTTATTACAAAAAAAAGATACATTACGCTCTTATAATTACAATGATCCTTAATGTTCTATCAGTGAAAATTTCTTTTGTTCACGTGTAATATTTGCAGATCCCTTTTGTTCCTTTTTTTCATCATTCATTCTTACATTGCTGTCTGGCATTATAGTTATCCCTTTGCTTTTACCGTGAACTCCTAAAGGAAATAATTTTTTTTGGTTATTTCGCTTTGAAAGTATCACTACTGGATGTTACTGATAGAGGCTAAAATGGGACTTGTGATACGTGCAGGGTAATGCACAAAGACCTGAGGTGCGTGTAGTTTCATGGAACAATGATGAGCTTGCAACTGATGCTTTACCTGTTCATGGATTTGAACACTATAAAGCTAAGGATTATTCACTTGCTCATTCTCCTTTCTCAGGTATTTCACTGTTGCATCATTGTACTCATTTCCTTTTTTTTCTTCCCTTCTTTGGCTCTTGTATATGAATCATAGATGGAAAAGAGCCCTTAACTTTTTATAATTTTGGGTACAGGAAGCAGTTACTCGGGTGGTCAATGGGCTGCAGGTGATGAACCCATGTACTATGTTGTGTCTCCAAAAGACATGATCATCGCTAAACCTAGGTTCGTGTTCAATTCCTTGTCTCTATAGTCTAATACAGATTTTCCCCTGATGCAACTTTGTGTTCAAGATTTTGTTCGATTTACTTGCCGTTTGCCAAAGCACAAAGTTTGGAATGATAAGGTTCATACTGCAATGCGCAACAAAAGTACTCTGTTCCAACTAAGTTTGTCCAGGCAACTAGTTGTTTGATTATCAGGCGAGCCATATATGGATGATATTGAAACTAGTGTTTTTGAGATAGATAAAGGAACATTCGTTAAGTTGGTTAAATAATTTTTTTAAAACATAACTAGGAATTAGGGTCAGGAACTGTAACTGGAGCTAGAACTCAAGTCCGATAAGGAAATTGCGGCTGGATTCTTGTGGCTTTTGATGTATAATTTAGTCCCTAGTTGTATATGGGTTCTTATTGGTAACTCTTGTTTATCATATCTGCTATCTCGACTTTTGAGAAGCTGTTGTAACTTATAACTGATGAGCTACAATATCATTGCCATCATTAATCTATATGGAAACTGTTAGGGATGCTGAAGATCATATTAATTGGCTTGTTCAACATGGGTGGCATGAAAAGGCTTTAGCTGCTGTTGAAGCGGGACAAGGACAAGGACAAGGAAAGAGTAACCTGCTTGAGGAGGTTTGTCTTTCTTTTATTCCCCTGAAAAAATGGTATCCGGCAACCAATCCTGTGCTAACATTAACAAGGGGTCTTGGTTCCCAAGTTTTATGATTTTAGGAGAATTTGGTCATACACTAATTAATGTGTATATTTACTAAAGAATTAGTAAACTAATTAAATATAACATTATACAATATTATAATGTCTCAATACTAATTTACTCAAATTAAATCATGTGTATATTTACTAAAGAATTAGTAAACTATAATACATACATTTTTCAATTTATACCAGTATTTATGATTTTCTACACCTAAATTATAAATCTTATATTTTCTAGTAAAAAATGTATTTTTATAATTCTCTATTTTATTAAGTCATCATAGGGATGACATATGTGCAAAATGTATAGAGTATATGGTAAGAATTTCAGTGCATTATTATTTTAAAGTTTAATTTAAACCAAAAAATGATTGAATAATATCAAAGTATAAATGATAAAATTTGAGATAATTATAATACTTATATAATAAAAAAATCACTAGATTGTTATTCCGTACTTTATTTTAAATCCAAACAAATCCGACGACATTCACCCAAACAATTGTGATATGTTTTAATGCAAAACTTGAACAAACCCGATCTATGTTAACTGACTAAAACAAAATCGCTCCTTCTTAACGAAAAATCCAACATGCTTTAGCCTGAAACGCATTAACCTGAACAAACCCGACTCACATAGTCACATTAGAACGAAACCTAAGCGAATCCGATTGGCTTGACTCGTATTGAATCCAAACCGAAACAACCATGAACCCAATTTGGACCGAGCCGACTTGAAAATGGCCCAAACCCTAATGACCGGTTGACACCATTCAGGCTTGATCATTGATATGACATACAAAGCTGAGGATTCTTCAAAAAAATTTTTTGTTAGAGATTCCCACATTTTCCAGATTCTTGCTATGCAGTCCTAATTCTTGCTTCTAATTGGGCTTCTAACAGACCTATAAGAGTTGATTTTGATTATCTGGTCCGTGTTCTCCCTGCATTTACTAAGTGTAGTGATATGGAATCAGAGCCGAGGATGCTAAATCCCTGCAGCCTTTAGTTGTGTATGCTGATCGTCTCACTATGCTTCCTTTCTGAGCTCCAAAATGAACCTTGTACAATTTTTCGTGCTTTCTTCCTTTTTGTGAAACTCCATTATTATTTTATAAGGTGATAAGGAAAGAACCAATGAAAATGGCCCCCCTGTGAACACTGCATTTTAAGTTCCAATGTACCAATGCATTGAAGGTACCATGGCGGAAAACATTTTTTGTAGTATACTTATGTTGCATGTTGTACTGCTCGTTCTACTTATAGGTTGGGACGAGGTATCTTGACCATTTGATTGTCGAAAGAAAATATGCTGAAGCTGCATCTCTGTGTCCTAAAGTGCTAAGACAATCTGGTCCAGCATGGGAAAGGTACCTTCTGTTTCCAGCCAATACATTTTTCAGCTCTTTTCACTGGCGAACTTGTTTGACTTGTTTCTCGCAGATGGACTATCCGTTTCTCTCAGCTTCGACAGCTACCAGTTTTGGTTCCACATATGCCTACTGACGAACCAAGACTGAGTGATACTACCTATGAGGTTTAAATTGGATGATGCGCTTTCCATTTATTTATCGATTTCACCATGTTTCTCATGCTTTTACTTTTCGTTTTTTGCCACTATTCAGATGGCTCTTGGAGCCCTTGCAACAAACCCAAGTTACCACAACGATCTGCTGTCAGTTGTGAAATCGTGGCCTCCGACAATTTATTCTGCTTCGCTTATCATCTCAACTATAGAGCCTCAGCTTAAAGCGCCGTCTATGACTAATGCCCTTAAGGAGGTTAGGCTGCATATTATCTTTTTTTGGTCAGATCTGATATGCTTTTCAACGGCATTTCTGTGATTGTGCTTTTTTTAAATTGACAGGCTCTGGCCGAGCTTTATGTTATTGATGGGCAATATGAGAAAGCATTCTCACTCTTTGCTGATGTAAGTCCTTCCATTAAATGTGCATTGTTGTTTACAATGTTCAAGAAGACGCTAGACGGAGACGGAAAGGAGAGGCACCGTCTACCGTCTAGACGAATTCTAGACGGCCAAGACATTTTTGGCTTATTTTCATGTAATTTGCCCGAAAATACACGAAAATAAGCTAGGTTACCACAACTCACAAGAGTAACAACACTTGAACATTCATAATTTCAAAAATGAAAACTAATTTGTTTAGGGTTTTGATTTTAAAAATTAGGGTTTTGAACCGTCTAGACCGTATTGAAACCATCTAGACCCGAATTTTTCCGTCTTGAACCCGTCTTGAACCGTTCAGTGTCTGAAACCGTCCACGAAGGGCCGTCTAAGGCAAGTTGGGACGGCTGGTGGCCGTCCACTATCTAGACGGCCGTCTTTTAGAACACTGGTTATTTATATGGTACAGTGATTACCTTGTGACTGTAAGAGAATCTGCCTTGCATTTATAAAATGTTCTTTCCTTTTTCTGAATTGTGGGTCCCGTTTTCTGTGTAAAGTGTGCAAACCTCCATATCTACTGGCATGAGTAAAAAACTCAGTCCTTGTACAGTTCCCATCTCCAAAATAAGCAAAAGAAATTATCTGTATCTTTGTTGACTTGACCTGAAGAAGCAAAGGGAAGGGAAATTTGTTCATAAATACATGACGGCTCCTTATTGAAGAAGTGGTTACTGATGTATGTGAACTGTGATACATAAATGTGATGCATGGAGCAGAATCTTGTGTCTAATATCTGCACTTATTTCTGCAGTATCCAATTTTTTGTAATCTGCATGTCTACTGTAGAGTATGAAGTAAAAATATGATTTGGCTCCAGCGTTATCTCTTTCATATTCATTGAATTTGTCTCTGGTTTGTATTCATTCTGGGTTTCCTCCTTCTACAGCTTCTGAAACCTGACGTGTTCAACTTTATCGAAAAGCACAATCTACATGATTATATTCCTGAAAAGGTATGTAGGATTGTATCGCCCTTTCATAAAGCACAATCTAATCTTCGTGATGTAGCATTTTCTTTTATTTTCCATTTGCTGATCAACCTCATTTTGTGATTCACTATGGGAAGAAGGTATAGCCTAATTTGAGTGTGTTCTGCAGTTAGTTCACCATCTGTTTTCTTGTACTCGGAGTAGCTTATTTCTTCCCTGACTCATTCTTCCAGGTTGTGGAATTGATGATGATTGATTGTAAAAGAACAGTCTCCTTGCTGATTCAACATAGGGAGTTGATCGCTCCATCTGATGTGGTCCCTAAGATCATAAGGGCTCGTGACAAGTGTGATTCCAGATTCTTCCTGTATACATACTTGCATTATTTATTCGAAGTCAGTCCTCATGCTGGGAAGGATTTTCATGACATGCAGGTGATAGGAGATAGTACAATTCTGGATTAACACTTTTTTTTTTTTCATTCTTAGTTTCAAAATAGGAAACAGCAGCTGTACTTTGTTCTATTCCCCTCTCTGATTTCTTTCTTTATTTCCCATAAATAATAGGTGGAGTTATATGCAGACTACGATCCAAAAATGCTGCTTCCTTTTATGCGTAGCAGTCAGCACTATACATTGGAGAAGGTTTGTAACATTAATGGATGGTCTACTTTCAAATACATGGTTTTGAACTGAAGGTTCACTGCTCTTCTTGAATTCTAGGCGTATGAAATCTGCGTGCAAAAAGACCTTCTGAGAGAGCAGGTATTTGTTCTTGGAAGAATGGGAAACGCAAAACAGGCCCTTGCTGTAATTATTAATAAATTGGGTGACATGGAGGAGGTAGTTCTCTGTCCCTTATATATTTTGCAAAATACTCTACAGTAATTTTTTAAGCTACGGCTCAGAATAGATTCATGCTTGCAGGCTGTAGAATTCGTGAGTATGCAGAATGATGATGAACTATGGGAAGAACTGATTAAACAGTGCATTAACAGACCTGAGATGGTATATTGACTCCCTTCCACTCAAACCGTCATATATTTATATTTTAACTTGGAGAAATGTTTTCATTACAAGTATGTTGGTTGCTTGCACTTGTTGATAGGTCGGGATGCTGCTAGAGCACACTGTTGGCAACATTGATCCACTCCAAATTGTAAATATGGTACCCGATGGGTTGGAGATACCACGGTCAGTATTATCTGCTATTATTAGTTCCGTGACTGACTGTCTTGTATTGATCCTTGATGATAATTCTGCTGAAATTGTCGCATCTATGCTACCATTAGATACACCTGATTTTAAGCTGAGACTGAGATTCACCTTTAGACTTTTCTCAATTTCTATGACTTGTGGAAATTTCTTGTTCTACCTTCATATGCAAGAAGGCAAGCTCATAATATATCCTCTTTATCTCTTTGCAGGCTTAGAGATCGTTTGGTTAAAATTATTACAGATTACAGAACAGAGACTTCCTTAAGACAGGGCTGCAATGAGATTTTGAAGGTACAATTTCTTTATACGCAACCTTGATGAAAACATGCAGGCAGTAATTGTTACATTGAATGCTTTTGATGTTACCATGGCAGGCTGATTCCATACACCTCTTGGTTAAATACTACAAAGAAGCAAGACACGCGGTTTACTTGAGTAATGAAGAGGAGGAAACTCGAGTCAAAAGAGATGAAAATCGCAGAGCTGAGCCAATTGGAAGGGTGTCAAGTATGAAAAACATGGAGCTTAAATCGAAATCCAGGGGAGGTGGCCGGTGCTGCATGTGCTTTGATCCTCTCTCTATTCGGGAGGTTTCTGTGGTAATATTCTTCTGCTGTCATGCGTACCACTTGACTTGTTACATGGACTCTTCCAATTCATTTAGCATGGATAAAGAGTTACCTAATGGCTCCCATCACTCTATTTCCGAGTATGGTGAATATTACGAGGAAGATGAGGAGGAGGAGAAGAGTGATGACCCTCAAATGCGATGCATATTATGTACTAATGCTTCTAAATGAGTTTCTCTGTGTGATTATTGCGATTCCTTTTTGTTTCCGAGTTTTGAGTTCGGCCTTTCGTTTTACTGCTTGAGAAAATGGGTGGAAAGGTTGGTGGGTATGCACAACCACAATCAGGGGGTGTTTTGTATTGTCTTGCCTCAGTTTTGTGGTGTGGAAGTGCTATTTGTTTGGTATGCTAAATCTAGTCAGGCCTTAAAGATGTGTGCTCCCTACTTGGCACAATTGTTAATTTAGTGCTGTAAAAATGATTCATTGCAATATGCAAGCTGTTGTGATTTGTGAACGCCTGTTTGGCGATTTGGTACATTAGAACTTAGAAGAACGCTATAATCATTTCTTGCCATGACACACACGACGATGTGGGCTGTGGTTGACAATTAAGTTGTATAAGCTTATAACAATGTCAGCATTATTAAGGAAGCAATTAGGACGGTTAGGGCAATTGAGAGTAGGGATGGCAATGGATAGGGTGGTGGGTGGATGACCCTGTCCGCCACCCGACCCGCGAGAAAATATCATCCACCCCACCCGCCAAACCCACCACCCGCATCCGATCCACCCGCATCCAACAGATGAAGCGGGTGGATTCGGTGATATTCGGGTGTTCTACGCGTTTCCTTTAAATCGATATTAAACTCGGATTCAAATGCGAAAAATTAATAATAATAAAAATAAATTCAATCCGAAAAAGTTTTATCCATAAAAAAACATATAAATATAAAGTCAACACAAATCATCCAAGTGTTATAAGTTTAAGTTCTTGAAAAATAGAGAAATTTAGCAATAAATAACATACGATAAGATTATAATAGGAAGTGAACAAATGTACAAATTTTGCTAAACAATCAGTAAATCACCAATTTATAAATCAAAAGGGAACTAAATATCACTAAACAAGTAAACAATCAATAAATTTATAATGGGTGTAAGCGGATGAAACAGGCCGGATGGGTGGATGGATGATGGATCGGGTGATGGGTGGATGAAAGGCCCATCCGAATCTGACCCGATCCATCATCCGCCATCCGCTTGCACCCGCTTCATGTCGGGTTTTCACCCTTTTATTATAGATCGGATTATCGGGTGTCCGTCGGATTCGGATGAAATTGTCATCCTAATTGAGAGTGTTGGCACATTAGAACCGTTGTTCCTATTCCCCTACTCTTGCTTGGCGCTAAAAAATTGCACTCATGCCTAGGACTATTCATTTTCCATTCCGGGTGCATTTTGGACCGGAACTAGACCGACGTGAACCGGAACTGGATCCATTAGACTAAACAGGAACTGGACCGACGTGAACTGGAAAGTCTCCATTAGACTAAACCTGACCCGATTATTCAGGTTTGGACGGTCATCCAAAATATAAATAGGTCAAAGTTTTAGCCCAATTTAATATAAAGGTGACTTGGTCCAACCAATCCGAGACCGAACCTAAATGTTCAGGTCCTAGTGACTTTCCGGTGTAGGTCAGTCATGGAATGGGGACCAGCCCTATCCATGCCCACAGCCCACCCTTATTGCCAGATGAATGTTTACATTGAGATTTAACATTTCTGCCTGATATACTTATATTCCCCATTTACACTTTTACATGTATTATAGTGAAACTTTATTGTTCACCTTTGAGATCTTTTTTTTTTTTTTTTTTGTTAAAAACCACTTTCAAAAT
>BSUD01000008.1:121957981-122048833 GCA_033239045.1 Fagopyrum esculentum | reverse complement strand
TTTTGTTAAAAACCACTTTCAAAATAGGTTGTTTGGATCCACTTGTGAGTTGAGAGTAATTTTTTTAATAAAACCACCTCATAAAATATATATTGTTAAATTGAATAATTGATATTACTTGATATATAATTTTTATCGAAATATCTCAAATTTAATTTAAAATGTTGCAAAAATATTTATTTTTATAAAACATTTAAAATGCATTTTAGTAAATCGACGGTAAAGTTTATTCAGAAAAAATATTTATTTCAATTTCACATATAAAATAAATATGTACGATAATGATATTCTCGTCGGTAACAAGGATGTATGGTTAGAAAATAATGTATGTGGTTTAATTCGATTTCATAAGATGATTTTCTTGCCAGTTTCTAGAAGAACATATTGTAAAGGTGATTTCCCCCCTTTTTCACAACTTAGAAACATAAAATATTCAATTTAAATCTCAAAGATTTCCCCACCCACTTTTTCGTGGTAATTTAGCTAATGTATTATTATAACAAATAAAGTAATATGAACTTGAAATCCTGCAGCAAATGTTCAAAGTTTTAGTAAGCTCTCTACTTGAATGGCGATGCAAATAAAAAATCGATCCATTATTTTGATCTACATTCACAAAATGTACCAAACACATTTGAAAGGGCGTATCGACAAGCAGTATACTGCATACACATGCAATACCAGAAGAAGAAAAAACAAATTGAAGAAATATGATGTAAAATTGATTAAGCAGAATCAGGGTTCGGATCGTAGACACTAACACCACACACAACCTTGTCAAAAGAAGCATCACTATCAAAATACACCTTCACATTCCGACACTTAATCGCAATATTATCCCTCCCCAACGACCCAGCAAAGAATATATTCACGCTGGTGGACCCCGCTTCCCGGTCGACTCTCAACTCTCCGGCGATCTCATCTTTTAGCTGCACGTACAACCCCACGGCCTCCACGGCCACCACCGTTTCATTCTCCTTCTCCTGCCTGAACGGCGTTATAACGTCGTCTGCCAGCTTGTGATGCTTCCCTTTCCGAACCTCCAGATCTAACTGCTCGTATTTGATGGAGTGTTTTCTGTCACGGTTGTGAGCCCGGACGGAGAATTCGAAGATGCAGAAGAGACGGTTGTCGGAAGTTAAATTGTAGGCTTGGACCGCCGCATTCTCGACGGTGAAGATCGGGTCCTTGGTCCCTCCTCCCCTACCGAAGACGATGATTAAGGGTACCCCGACCACTAGGAAGAGGATGATTGTGGTGACGAAGGCGCATGCACAGTAGCCGCTACAACCCATTATTCGTGTACTTGTTTAATTTCTTTGTGTTTTTCGAACAAGTTTTTTTTATAGGATTTATGGAGGTTTTGGAAGGAACAAAGCGTGTTAGTTTAAAATAGAGATGAAGACGATCGAAGGTTCTTCAATGAAAATTGCATGGTAAGATACTAACACGGTTTTGTGTGACTTTCCGGCCATGAAGTCAGAGGTCTTGTGGCGGGCCAGTCAATAGTGACGTGGACGTGGGTCCCGCACCGGACAATTCGTACTCACTTTTTGAGTTTGGCCATTCATATTAGACTTTTTAGTTAGTTGAGTTACGTTACATACTATTCGTACAATTAGGTGAGAGAAAATGCCTTGATCGGTGATCCGAATCCGATATGAAGATTTTTGGATCATCGAATATGAATAGATGTTTTAAGAATCAAGTTATCAAAACTGCCATAGATTTGAATAATCCGATAATAATTACTTGAATCTTTGATCTGAATCGAATTTTCGATCCATAAGAAGTGATCCTTAAATCGTATCCACACGAAAACACTTCCACACTAGAACACTTACAAATTCTATAGATGCATCAAAACCGCCTTGGATTTGACCGTTGACGTACAAAAAAATAATAAAAAAATCAAATTTGAACTACCACAGCAACCTCGTCTGTCAAATTACGTACAACGCCGGCGGCCAACAGTGCTCCTCTCCCTCAAGCGCGTATAGCCACGTGGCTTTTGTTCCCGTGCCAATTAAATGCTCATTTCTCGGTAACTTGCATAGAAGAGGGGCGATAATTTGAGCGACAAAGGGCTAAATAAATACATGAAACCCTAAAAAAGTTAGTTTATCAAAAATGTGTTACGATACCGTTAAATCCGAGTAAAGTTGTACGTGTCTGGATTAGTTTACATATGATGTCGTAATTTATAACCAACAAACAAGATATACCAATAAACAAATAGTAACGTAAGCGTGTTATGATACCGTTAGATCCGAGTTTAACACATAACAATTCTAAAACAAATGGTTGTACCCACTAAGCTTATACCTTATATTAAAATAAGGTTAAAATAGCCTTGTGAGATGTTATTTTACGAACAATAACTAACATTTTATCTTTAATTTTAATAAAAAAAATAAGGAATCTAATCTGTATAGCGATAAAAAAAAGTTTTAGTTAAGGATTGCAATTATTTTTTAAAAAATATATATATTATCTATAGAAAAAACAAAATTTTTGGTTATAGTGCTGGTCTCATCATTTACGCGCTTGTCAATCATTACTGAGTAAAAGGGGTAAATAGACTTTTATTGTATAAATGTAGATTAAGTAGACTTTCATGTTTGAATTTGTATTAACTAGTTCCCTTGTAATTTTGAGAAAAAGATAAAATTTAAAATAATTTAAGATACTCTCCCTTAATTTTTTAAAATAAAAAAGGAAAATGGAAGTGGTTCCCTACCATTATTCAAAATTAAAAAGATTTTCTCCCTTAATTTTTTTAAATAAAAAGGAAAATGATAGTGGTCCCCTACGATTAAGGAATTAGTTTTAAGATTAAAAAGATTCTCTCACTTAATTAATATTGCTTATTTTTGTTCAAAGTCACTTATTTGTTGGCATTAAAATTAATTACATGCATGTTGATATATATGAAATACATATATTTGGAGTCATTACGTGTAAATGTGTTTATACTTTATAGACAATTCAAATAAAATGGTTCACTTACGGTTTATATATCCTTATGGTTATCCACTATTACTTGTGTGGATTTATGACCGTAATCCTGTTGACATATTTAAAAAGATTAAATTTCATATTTTATTATATAGTTGATTAAAAAATTATGTGTTATTGCTTAGTTTATAATTGGCATACTATTTAGTAAAATATATTTTTTATACTATATACTATCTATGTTAAACGGCACGATGCACATTGACTATATCACTTTATATTTTCTTTTTCATTTATCCTTTATAAAAATGTAGTAATTAAAAGTTATGAGATTAAAAGTTATGAGATAAACCTTCGTTGCTTTGAAGTTATGTACATAATTTCACAAGCAAATTATGTACAAAATTTGTGTTGTTTGTGAAATTATGTACATAATTTGCGTGCGAAATTATATACATATATAATTTGCGTGCAAAATTATGTACATGCGTACATAATTTGCGTATGAAATTATATACGTGTGAAATTATGTCCGTGTGAAATTATGTATTGAATTTGTTGGAGACCACTCTCATTTTCTTTATTTAATTAAAAAACAACCATATTAATTAAGAGATAATCTTTTTAATGAGAGTGTTCCCCACAATTAATATTCACTTATATTTTTAATTTAGTTTACCTTTTTAATATTTAATAGTTATTTATCGTTTTTAATGAGAGTGGTCTCCACAATTTTTAATTTTATTTATTTTTGTTTTTTAGCTAAAAAAATGGAGGGCCTAAATTGTATCTTTGATACATAAAAGGCTTTCTTACACCAATTTTCTCATCATTATTTTCCAATGAGAACATAAACATGCTTAAGAATCCTTTCAAACCGAGAAAGAATAATGCATGTTTTATTTAAATATGAACTAACTTGCGGTCCAAGAAAATATCGGAAATACCTTCAACCATAGTTTATTAGAATTAATGAAAGTTCAATTAATCAGCCAATAAACTAATTAACTCGAATAAATTGAGGTTGTGCTTGACGTGGGTAGATATATATATTTATTTATTTCATGTGAATAGTTTATGCAAGTATACGTATCTGACATATCATCTATTAATACTTTGGTTTTAGATTGCCATAACAAATTAACATATACATATATGTATTGATAATCATATTAGCTTCCTGCACGTCCAATTGTCTAAAGATATATTAATTTGTTGACCTCAATAACCTAAGTACCTAACCATCTTCCGAAAAATAAAATGATTAGAAACACTACATTAGTTTTCTAATTACGACTTAGTCCATGTAACAAATAAATTAATCATTGGATCAATATCATAAGATAACACTTCGTCAACCCAAAACTATTATACATTACCAAAACTAGCCGACTCAATTTACATGTTTCTTGTCCAACCTATGCTAATACTTTATTGCAACAATTGAGTTACAAATAAATAATTTTAATTCCGTTTTTTTTTTTTTTATAATAACAAGGCGTTGATTTTAGCTTATACTCTTTTGGTAAGTCTCTACAGTTGCGTGTTCGAAGTATTCAACCCGCGGTGTCATAGATGTTGACTTTCTAGACGACGTCGTTTCCCAGCACTTTGTAAATCTCCTTGTATATAATTCACCTTTCTTCATTCTTTATATATGAAAAATGAAAATCAACTTTCTCCTTTATCCTGAAAACTAAAATCAGATTTTGATTTCGAGCCAATTAACAATGGGGAGAGCTGGATGGATTTGTGCAGCCATAACCTTCCTCGTACTCGGCGCCATCGCCGTTCTGATCGCATGGGGAGTCAGCGATCCAAAAGACCCTCACTTCTTCGTTGACCAAGCTTCAATCTCCGGCTACAATCTCACCTCCGATAACAACCTTAACTCCGCCTTCACCCTCCACGTCAGCGCTTTCAATCCAGACCCTCACTATTTCATCTATTACGACGTCGTAATGGTCTCCGTTTATGATAACGGTACACTTCTAGCTTACGAGGTCTTACCCGACCCGTATTCACATGATCCCAAGGGTCAAGTCTCGTTGAAAGCGGGCCCGGTGGCACAAAATGTGTCGCTGACGTCAGATGGATTTTCGGCGAATACAACCGCCGTTGGGGACTTGAAGAGCGCCGGGAGTAGCGGCGGGACGGCGAATTTGGAGGTGAGGGTGAGGGCGGTGACGAGGTTTAAGTATAAGGGTTGGAAGAAGTTTCATCATATGATGAAGGCGACTTGTTCGCCGATTGCCGTCAAATTTAACTCTTCTTCTCAGGCTACCGGGGCCCAGCAGACTCGTTGTTTGGTCAATGTCTATTGATACTTCCGTTGTAAGGAGATGAACATATTGTCTTTGTCATGCCACTTTGAATACTTGAGTTTCAAGTGAACCGGTTACGGTGTACAGATTTGGAATTTGATACAGTTCATTTGTAATACTAAATGATATTATATATGAAGAGCGACTGCTTCAGAAGTTATGTAGTTTCTATCAATATGAATAAAGCGTCTCGTGCTTGAGATCATACGTGAATTTTCGAATGAATTACATATTCGCCTCCTTTGATACCATTTCAAAATTATGATTCAAGATTCGAAGTAATCAATGGAATCACACAATCAAGAAAGAAGAGGAATCAACAGAAGCATCAAATCAATTCTGTGATTCCAGCATTATACATCTGTGTACTGAATATGACCGGGTTTAGCTGAACCAACTTAAACCCGGTTCAGTCTCAATATGCCCTATGACATTAGTGAAGACCTAATAACATGCGAAGTAACTTGCACTGGTGTAGCAAAAAAATAAAACAATAAAACTATATCCCTGAATCAATCCTAAATTCCTAATCAAAATGTACCTATATATTCATCCAAATCCGAATCGAGCTTTCCTCGTCATTTGTATATATACGGTAGTTTGCAAAACCTCAATAAAAAAAACGAAAAAGCTAAAGGCACGAGTTTTGTTTCACTAGCGTAAAAATCAAATGCATTTCAATAGGGCTCAATAAGTAAAAAAAAAAAAGAAGATTTGAGAGCCAACGCCTTCCGCCGATGCTCAAGTCAAAAAAAAAAGACAGAAGTAAGAAAAAGTGTATGGTCTTGGGAGCTAGCGTCATGCGTTGACGTCCAAAAACTTAATATTTCCGATTTTTTACTTTTTTTTTAATTTAAGATATAAGCGCCGTTATTTTAAGATATAAGCGCAAAGCGCTGACGCAAAAATCCATTTGAGCGCCAACTCAAGACGTTCATATTCGATACAAGTAAATTTAAAATTGTGTATATAACACTGCCCTAAAAAAATCGATCAACAAAATATCGTTTGTCAGATCAATCAACGGGAAAATGCTGGGACGTGTTGCTGCTGCTTCGTCATCCTCTCTATCGGCGCTATGATCACCCTAGTCATATGGATTTTCAGCTGGCCCAAAGACCCTCACTTTTTCGTTGAAAACGCCTCAATCTCCGGCTACAATCTCACAGCCAACAACCACGCCACCTCCAGCTTCACCGTCCACGTCAGCGCCTACAACCCTAACATCCACTACTTCATCTACGAAAAAGCTAATGCACGAGATTTGTTTTTACTGGCGTAAAAAAACAAACGCATTCCGATGGCGTTCAACAAGTAAAAAAAAAGAAAACAAAGAATTTGAGCGCCAACGCCTTCCAAAAGCGCTCAAATCTTTAATAAAAAGAAGGCGCTCAAATCTTTAATAAAAAAAAGGGCAAAATGCGCTGGCGCCCAAAACCCTATTTTTTCTTATTTTTTTCTTTTTTATTTATTTTAAGATTTGAGCGTCTTCGCAAAGCGCTCCGATCTATTTAAACGCCACCGCAAAGCGTTCATATTCAGTACCAAGTAAATTTAAAATTGTGTATATAACACGCCCCTTCTAAGGCTAGTTGGACTCAGCAGACTCGTTATTTACTCAAAGTTTATTGATCTTGTTTTGTTGAAGTAGGATTATTGTTGCTGTGTATCTCGACTATCTCGGGTGGCTGCTGTGATTTGTGTTGGGCTAATTTATATTTGATTTGGGCTTGATTAGAAAAAAATGAATGAAGAAGGGTCCATGACTTCAGATAAGGTGCAATTGAAAAGCTCTAGAATTAAGAAGAGAAATCAAGATTAGTCTTAAATATAGATTGGTAAGAGATAAGAATGGATTAATCTATAATTATTCCATTGTAATCTTCATTGTAGAATGTGCAATGTCGATGCTTTTTGGGGTTAATGTTAACCGACCTTTGCACTTATATATACATGTATCATTAACATTTTATGAATGAAAAAGAAGAGTGAGTGTTGGATCCAAATAAGGCTATACACAAGTGAGGTTAGCGAGTGTGAGTGCGCAACAAAATACCCGCATATATACTCGGAGTGTCGGGAACGCGGAGTTTTCCCCAACAACTGGTAACAGAGCCGAGGTTACGGTGGTGTTCGGGTAACCTTTGTTGCTTATTGAATCTCGTGATTGGCGCGATGACTGCTGAGGCGATGAGGACGTTCGAGATTCCACTCTTTGATGGGAAGATCAACTTCACTTTGTGGCAGAGTATAATTCAAGACCTATTGGTGTTGCAGGGTCTTGACCAAGCTCTGGAGGAGGAGAAGCCTGGATCGATGAGCGAGGAGAAGTGGCGAAGCATCTAGAGGAAGGCGGTGAGTACAATTCGATTGGCGTTGTCTCCCGAGATTAAGTACGGTGTGTTGAAGAAGACCACACCGAAGGCGTTGTGGGAGAAGCTCGAGAGCATCTACGCGTCAAAGTCGCTAACCACCGTTTTTGCTTGAAGATGGAGCTTTACTCGCTCAAGATGGAGGAAGGAGGTAATCTTCATGGCCACATTAACTCGTTTAATCAACTAGTATGTCCTTTATTAAATGCGGATGATAAGATTGGAGAAGAGCAGCAAGCTTTGCTGTTGTTAGCATCATTGCCGAAGTCCTACAAGTCTTTGGTGCAGACGTTACTTGTAGGAAGGAAGTCTATCACTCTAGATAAGGTGACCGCATTTTTGCGGGAAAGTGAGAGGATGATGAAGAATGATGCTACCGACAAAGGAGAGGATCACATACTAGTTGCGGGGGAGCGAGAACGAGGGAGAAGTCAATGGAGGAGGCATGATGACCAGAGGCAGAGAACATGCTCGCGACGAGATTTGAGTGAGGCCGAGTGCTTCTACTACTGGGAGAAGGGTCACATTCAAGCCCGGTGTCCTCAGATGAGGGAGGATTTAAAGAAGTTGAGAGAGATGTCGCCGGGAAAGAAGAGAGGGGACTCCCACACGAATGTGGTCAGTGAAGTTTGTGAAGTTGATTACGGGGATGTTTACTTGGCAACGGGAGAGGAGGTTGCCAAGAAAGAGAAAGAGTGGGTGATGGATAGCGCTGCCTCGATGCATGTTTGTAGAGACCAAGCATTATTTGACACCTTGGAGACTCGTGGAGAGTTTGGTCACTTCAACTCAGTGAGTGGTGAAAAGTTGAAGGTAGAAGGTACCGGAAGCGTGAGGATGAGGCTTCATAACGGTACAAGTCACACTTTGCACAATGTGAGGTATGTGTCATCGGTGAACGTGAATGTCATCTCGTTGGGTGCGATGACGATGGAGGAGTATAAGTTCGTCGGCATAAGGAGATGGTGCAAGGTGTTTAGGGGGAGACACTTGGTCATGCGAGAGGAGTGTGTAG
This sequence comes from Fagopyrum esculentum, assembly GCA_033239045.1. NCBI lineage: Eukaryota > Viridiplantae > Streptophyta > Magnoliopsida > Caryophyllales > Polygonaceae > Fagopyrum > Fagopyrum esculentum. Next base: position 122,040,164 of record BSUD01000008.1, on the reverse strand, counting down.
GGCCACAAAGATCGTGTTTTGTTTCTCCATCTGACGATACAGAAATTCAATAAAAACATGGATTGATCAGCAACAGAGATCGTGATTTGTTTCTACATTTAGTTCGAATCCGAATGTATACAATACAATTGTTGTTAAGCCATCACATGTTATACAAGCCCAACCCTAAATCTTAGCAAACCTTAAAAGTTTTTATATAGTTCGAGAGGAATCGGTCGGCCATCTGCTACTCCGGCGACGATCTGGAACAAGGCGAGAGAATGAGAGAAATGGAGGCAGGGAAGTGGAGGAAGAAATCGAAGGATGAGGCGGCGTGAGAGTGGAGGAGAGAGTTAGGGTTTAGAAAGTAGGAGTTATGTTTGGTAAGCAGTAAAAAAAATTAGTTGGGGGTATATTTTCTTAATTGAAAATATGAAAAGGCCTAATTTCTATAATGGTTTCTCACAATAGACTAGTTACCTAATTAACGCGTTATTAATTGATGATTCGAGTCCGATCTGACCTAGAATGATTTTTTGATAATCGGATCGAGGTTTTGGAATAAAGTCAACTCGGATATATTTCATGGATCTAGTAGTAAGTACTCATATCGAATATCTGGGTCATATTTTGGATAGGGTATTTGGTCAGAAGAAAGTGATGGATATCTAAATATTATCTGATCGGATATGCCTTTATTAAAATTATCAGAGTGGGTATCCAAAGCTGCAGATCGGATATATCCGATGAATCTAATAATGATTACTCGGATCGGATATCCGAGTCAGATTTCAGATCGGATATCCAATCCATTAAAAAGTGTTGGATATCCAACTGTTCTCAGATCACATTCGGATAAACGTTTTTATAAAACTATTAGATCGGATATCCGAGACTTCGGATTGGTTTGCCTACTCCCTAGTAGTTAATTGATTAAAAAAATTCAACGCAATTAAATTTAATCAAAATTTAAAACTGAAAACTGCTATTATTTAAGGGACCTGTTTGGTTTTAACTCCGGAATCGGAAATGGAATGGAAACGAATCTAGTCCATACGTATACCCTCATTCATGAAAGTTTTTTGAATCATTCCTTGTAATTTGAAGTAATTGGGGCATATTTTCATTACTTTTGATACCCTATAGGGTAACAAAATGTGGAGAATCAAGTGCATTTTGCCTTAAACCACTAGGAATGATTCCATACAATTTCATGAATAAAGATATAGATATTGACTAAATTCGTTTCCATTCCGTTTCCGTTTTCGGAGTTGGAAACAAACGGACCCTTATAATGAAAGCAAATTTTTTGATAAATATCATATATTTCAGTCGTATTTATTGTTTAAGGTATGCTGGTGTAATAAAATTAAGTTAATAAGTTTTATTGAATTTTGGGATCGAGGAGAAAATAAGTTTTCCCTCCCCTGTCGTGTGTGCTTCTATTTTTCTATATAAACTATTCGATATTTTATTAAGCCTCATGCATTTCAGTCTGCACACACTCTCCAAGAGGAATTCTGGTCTCTGCATCTTTCACTTCATTTCCATTCAAAACTTGTAATCTGTAAAATGGATGATCTTTCCAAATTCATCAGTTTAGGCCCCAACAGCTCTTCCGGGCAACAGGGACAGTCGTCGAATCAAATCCCTTTAGAACGTAAAGACAAGAACGTGTCTCTCCCCTTTATCCCGCTGTCTACTGTCGCCGCCGACGTGGGAGACGGTATTGTCAATTGCTCCGTGCCGGCGTCCAAGAAGCCGATTGATCAACAATCGCAGTCAAATCGATTGAAGGCCTCTGCCAAAGAAGGTATTTCTGGCGAGAATGTACAAGACAGGGAGAAAGATCTGAACAGTCCCGGAAAGCCAACGCAGACACTATGGTTACTTTCAAAGGAAGACGACGAATCGAGAAGATGAAAGTCATTTGGATACAGAAGAAACAATAAAATCGAAGAAGATGAATCTTTTGCATTCTCTTTTGTTGTGGGTAAGCAAGTCAAGAAGATGGATCTTGTCTCCTTTCATTTTCATAATGCAGCTTAGGATAGAAAAAACTAAGTAGTTGCATTCTTTTTTCCCCTATTTTGTAAACTGTCTTGAACTAGTATGATACGATCTGCTATTGAACTCTATTCACAGACAAACTGGAAGACAAAAGAACATGTCTGTCTGCGTAGTTGGCCAGTCTCTATGGAGAAGAAGGTCGATTGATCAACTAGAAATGGTCATTGGATTTCTTGAAAATTATCCTTTCTATTAACATGATTGATAAACGATTTGAACAAACCCACTTGTGGGCTCAGAAATCACATTCTAGGTTTTTAAAATCGAGCAAGTATATGACATTGGTAATTTGAGACGGAGGTCTCAGTTCTCTACCCCACCTTGAATTAAATGATTATGATGGGTTGCTTTACGGATGACAAACACAATTAACTCCATTTGTGGGCTAAGAACTCTGATCACGAAACGTATAGACGAGCACGGTTGTTGCTGATGACAGTTGAAACATGAGACTTAATATTGTAAATATAGAAGATCTAATTGTAGTAAAGTTCGGTATTTAATGTTTGGAAAATGGGTAATGATTTAACATATTGAAATGCAAGAAAACGTAAAAATTGAAGGATAGAGTGTCATTCGAACAAGAACAAGAAGACAAAACCGTTTTAACAGGTTCGGACAAATTCCTACTCCTCGGGGCCTCAACAGATTACCCATTCCACTATCAAAACAAACAAATAAAAACAATTACAGACGTGAGAACAACAAATCCGCACAACTTGTAGACTTAAGGGATTAACTCCTAGATAGTCTCAACAAGTATTGGCTTCGCAAAGGAAATGAAGAAAAGAAACAAACAAGAACAACTCTTGTTACAAAAGCTAGAAAAAGAGTTATAGAAAAGAGAGATGAAGAAGAGTGGTGTTCGCACAAAAGTGTGTGCGTCAAAATCTTAAATTTATATCCAGAACTTAAGCAAAAGCGAACCCGCAGTGTACGGATCAATGGTAGTAAAGCAAGAAATTACAAAGTCGAACTCAAGGATTTGGTGAGAATAAAATCGATTCAAATATTGCATGGCAAGAAGTAAAAGCTTTTAAAGATGTAAGAGACAAATGATTCCAAAGATTCAAGTATCCGACTGCGGCTTTCGATTCAAGACACTCAAAAGATCAAAGGAAAGAGTTGACGTTGTCAAGGTTATGCGTTTCGAAGAAAGGAATAATGGACGGTGAAGTTCCCCTACTCACTTATCCCAATTTAGAAGCTCTCAACTTTAAGGATGTTGAGTCTCGTCAAGAAGAGTACTCAATGTAAGCATTAACACTCAAGCCACTCACTAAAACCCAAGGATATGACTCTCGAAGGTAAAGGTGAAAGGCACACTCAAACCTTAATAGAGAATGTTGAGGCTCTCTATTACCCGAATCTTGTAAACTTTGGTTACCAAGTGAAGAATCAATGATGAAGTCTCTTCTTACACATGAATAAGGGTTAAAAAGGGCAAACAAGACTAGGATTTAGGCAAGGTTTAACTTTGGTTAAAGGATAAAACATTGAAGAACGTCAGACATAAAAATCGGACTATTCTAAGAGAAAATCGACCGATTTTCTTGAAGAACACCACCATTTTTCGCAAACGCAAAGGTTAAATCTCAACTCTCAGGGCTTAAATGGTTAAATGAGTTCAGTATATCATCATATATGCCTCAATCATCAACTATTCTCCCCAAAATCACAAGTTTTTTAGCCAATCATTTTCATATTTGAATCAAATCAAGATTGATAAAGAAAACCAAATAAAAACAAACTTTGCATAAAACTTGACAAATCTTCAAAATCTGTAATCAATCCTTCAAAACTTCAATAAAATCTCTCAAAGCACTCAATAGAATGTGTTCACAAATCACAACAATAATCAAAGATCTCACTTTCTTGAATCTTCAACTCTATCATATGCCGTCAATCTCCAATCTGTGCGACGTCCCGTCTTTGTTGGGAGTCCCCTCAATGTGGAAGGCTATAGAATATTATAGGGATGAATTTGGGCGCGCGGTATCAGAAAATACTCTAGCGTATCAGACGGTATCAGAGGGAACTTTGAGCCGAATTCAGAGCCCACTCCGCAGTATCAGAATACACTCTGCGCGGTATTAGATCAGATTATACTTTGCCTTCTTCATAGCTCCCTTTTTGTGGTCTCTCATACTTCCTTAGCATCCCAAGTTACTCCTTGCTCCATTATTTCCTCCAAATCCATCGTTTTTACGTACAATTCAATCAAAACTCGTGTAAACCTCTATTTTCGAAATATATATGAAACAAAGCTTGAAGGCATACAAATCTCTTCAAATGTATGAGAAACTGAGATAAAAGTGAATAACCTACACAACAAGCTAACTCTAATAGGTAGAGACTTAACCTCATACAACTCTTTAAGAGATGTCCACAGAGTTTTGACTGTTGTGTGAACAAGAATCTGCCGGCCAAATTCATTTGTGAGCCTCATCATGATCTCATTATGAGCCTGCATATCAATTTCCTTTCTTTCCTCAACACTGAGTGTAGATGGATAACTATCGTCTACTGCATGACAAACCTACTTTTTCACCAAGACTCCTTTCATCCTAACAGACCACATACAAAAATCGGAAAGCCCATCACAGGGTTTCATTCTATAATAAGAGTATGCCATTATTATAATATGGAATAGGAAAACAAAGAAGTTAGAGAAGTTGAATATACACACAAGATAAGACCATATACAATTTAGAATCAACATGTAAGGATAAATGATACGAAGATTAGTACATAATAACAACAATGGAAGCTTAAAGAAGCAAAGTAAAATCAATTAATGTCAACAAACTAATCACATACAGACGCAACAAGAACTTCGTTCAAGGATCTATTACAAGATGTAAGAGATCTATCAAGAGTATAGAAAACTCAAGATCCAAATTCAAAATATAAAACCGATTTAAAGACAAATCTAAAGAGATCGGTCCTTTTTTAAAACCGATTTATTAAAAGGGAAAAAATCTACAAATTTTGTAAAAACAAAACAAACTTAATAAAGAAGAACTATTTTAAAACAATTTTTAAAATAAAAAAACAAATTTGAGATTTTGAAACAAATATTTGTCTTTCAAACCGTAACCAGATCTAAAAATTTTCAGAAAAACAGAACAGATAAAAACTCAAGATCTATTAGTTTTAAAAAAACGTTAAAAAATGTAGACAAAAGCTAGATCTAAACAAAAGTAAAGCAGGCTGTAAAAATAGATCTGAAAAGCAAGATCTGTAATGTTTCAACACAGATTTTACAAAAAAAAAATCTAAAAAGAAATGCAGATCTGAAACGTTTTTGAAAAACAGAATAATATGAAAGCGGATCTAGATTTATAGCAACTCAAAATGGAAGAAATCGTAGGTCATTGCCTTTCAGGCTTTGATACCGCTTTGAAATGCAAGAAAACGCAAAAATCAAAGGCTAGAGTGCCGTTCGATCAAGAACAAGAACACAAAAAAGTTTAACGAGGATCGGAAAAATTCCTACTCCTCGGGGCCTCAAGAGATTACCCATTCCACTATCAAAACGAACAAAGAAAAATGTAGGGGTGTTAATTTGGTCCGGTTCCATTAGGAACTGTCGGAACCGAACCGGAATTTAGCGGTTCGGTTCGGTTCCTAAAATAATTTTTTTAGATTTTTTTGGAACCGGACCGTTTACGTATGGTTTGGTCCGGTCCGGTTTGAAATTTTTATAAAATAAAAAACCGTTTCGAAACCGCTTTAGAAAACAAGAGAGAGGAGCCCTGCCGCTTAGGTTTTCTGTCACAGCTTACGCAGCTTAGGTTTCACTTGTTTCTGTTGCTAGTCGCTGGTAGGAGTGGCAGTTGCTCGCATCTCGCCACCCCTTTTTGCCCCTCACCGCTAGCTTGTCCGCCTCTCAACCCTCGCCGACTCTCTCCGACCCTCGCGACCCCTCTTCGTTGCCTGGTTGTTCACATCTTTGATTCTTCTATTTTTTTTCTTCACTTCTATTCACTGATTTGTTGTTTGAAAATTAAGCATCCACTAACCTTATCTTCTTCTATTCAGTTTAATATCATCTTCGATCTTCTTCAACAGATTCTTCTTCTGACTATTGTCCTCATCCGTCTGGATGCCACTTCTGTGCAAGGGGTTGGAGGAGTGATAGGTGATGGAATCACTATCATTTAGGCTAGTTTTTAGAGTCTTTTTATCACATTAGTATCGGTTTATGCTACTAACTCCTTGGTCCAGAAGAAGAAGACTAAAAGAAGCTAAGGAAGGAGTTATAAGCACTTAGGAGTGAAGACCATTCACGAAGCAAAGCTTATGTTGCCTCACCGTCCCGCGGAGCAGTGTCACCGCCCCTGCGGGTGACATCATACTCCGGAGCGCACTCTGCGCCTTCGCCAGCGCCAGGCACGAAGAGTGTCACCGCCCATGCGCCACTCCTTGGCGCCCCTGCGGTGACTTGTCTTGAAGAAGCAAAGCCAGCGCCCCTACACCTCCGCCTGCGCCTCAACCTGGGAGCTGTGAAGGTGAAGAGTCAGTGTCACCGTCCCCGCGTTGACACTGGGACGCCCCGGCGGCTCGACATCAGAAACGACAGGAAGTTGAAGAGTCAGACGTTTGAAGATCATTAAATATCCGCCCCGCGGAATGTCTTGGCCGTCCCTGCGGCCACGAAGAAGTTCAAGCGTTTCTGCCCAAACCGCCCCTGCGGATCTGAAGGCCGCCTCTGCGGTTCAGCGACAGAGGTTTTACTCCGGCTGTTTACACCACCTTTATGGCATTAAAGGTGGCTGTTTTGGGCCAGCCATTTACTCCTATTTAGTGTTATTTGTAGTATAAATAGACCTTGAGCTAATTGCTAGAAAAACACACTTATCCACAATTAGAATCTAATTATTTTCTATTGCTACCTTTGTAATGAGTTGCTAACTCCCTTGCTATATTGAGTTGGTTTGAAGCTGCATTGTTACTTTGGTTGTAAGTTCTTTTTAATATAAGTTTTTATTTAGTAATACTTTGTGTTTCCTTGATCTTTATTGTCTAAATGCATGTTTGATTAACACTTAAGATTGATCACCTTAGGTTCTAAAGTACATGCAAAGAACTAGGATTAATAGATTCCGGGTTCGGGTCTTTAACCTAGTAGTAAACTTTAAGTAATAACGGGTTGTTATTGCATAAAGAAAGGAACACAAATATAAAGATAAGTTTAACGGTTTTAATCTTCTCTTTATATACCTTAGTCTTTATTTGAAAGCTAACTTGTTAATTGTTCTTGTAGGTTTACAAAACACTAACTTGTTAAGTTTAACGGTTTTAATCTTCTCTTTATATATGATCGAGACGGGAGATTACTTAGAAACTTGTAAAAAAAACTCACCAAAGTAGTAATTGCATGCTAAGAATCAACCTAGTGTAGATTCACCAATCATTGTTTTACTCGTGTTATTTATTTTCATAAGTTTTGTGTGCATCAATTCATCTAAAATTCCCCCCTTTTTGTTACTTGATTTTCGAATCAATAATTGGCTTTAATAAAAATACCAAAACTCTCTTGGGTTCGACCCTTACTTAACCACTAAACTCGCTTTAGTGCTAAGTCGGGATTTATTTTGATAGGGTATAGACGACCATAAGAATGCCTCTAGTCAAGGAGCATTCAATTTGTCTAATTTAAGTCCCACTTTTGTCTTGGTTGTTCGATTTCATGGTCTGCTGGTTTGAAAGGAGTCAGTCAACAACCATCACAATGCTCTAAACCTGTAACTATCGGTTCCAAACGGTTCCAAACCTATAACAATCGATTTCATGGCCTGCTGGTTTGAAAGGAGCATTCAGTTTGCTGATTCTTTTTTTTACCAAATGCTTCCAAACGGTTCCGGTTCCAGTTCCAAACGGTTCTGTATGGTTCCGGTTCCAACGGTTCTATACGGTTCCGGTTGCAAACGGTTCATCCCGGACCGGTTCTAAACGGTTCCCAATATTTGTTAAACAGTCCGGTTCCGGTTCAGAAAAAAAGGTTCCTGACCGGTCCGGTTCCAAACGGTTCCGTCCAAAAAAAAGGAACCGAACCGTTTATCTTAAACGGTTCGGTTCCCGGTTCCACCAAAAAACTACCGGTTCTGGAACCGTTAACAACCCTAGAAAAATGATTACAAACGTAAGAACAACAAATCCGCACAACTTGTAGACTTAAGGGATTAACCCTTAGATAGTCTCAACAAGTATTGACTTCACAAAGGAAATGAAGAAAAGAAACAAACAAGAACAACTCTTGTTACAAAAGCTAGAAAAATAGTTGCAGAAAAGAGAGATGAAGAAGAGTGGTTGTCCAAAATCTGTAAATGTTGTTCCTTATTGTTGCTGAAAGCCTTGAGGACACACTTTAAACGAGTCCTAAAAACCTAAGTTAAAGTGTTGCGTTTTACTTGAAAACACACAGCTGGATCTGTTCTAAAAAAAAAAAAGGAAAGCCCATTCAGCTGGTTTATTTAGGTCCACCACCACACTGCAAACTTTAAGCCCAATACAACTTTCCTTTGGGTCCACCTGGACTTGAAATCACGTTCTTTACACATATTAATCGTAATGAAGGGTCGTGTCTTTTTTCGCGATTAAGTAGTGAAGGGCCGCGTGATAGGAGTTGACAATGACCTTGGATCCCACAAGATAAGTGCGAAACATGTCAAAATCAAACACCACGGCAAAGAGCTCCTTTTCGGTTTGGGTGTAGTTTATAATAAACTTATGATATATGTAAGAGGATAATTGATTTAAGGGTATGGACGTCCGGGTTGTTACTATACAAATGAGCATAATTAGGGCTCTTATGTTTTTAGTGGGATAAAGTATGTTATGTTTTTTTTTTAAAATTAAATAGGAAATGAATGAGAAAATTTTAGGATGAGTTGACTAAGTAGGTAGTTGTTCGCTCCAAACGGTGTGTGCAAGCTTTAAATTTATAACCCTAGACGTAAGCTTAAAACAAGGATGCGAACCCGCAGTGTACGGGTCAATTGTAGTAAAAAGCAAGGAATTCCAGGGGTCGATCACATGGACTTAGTGAAACAAAGTCCAATTACAGCAAGTGATAGCATGAATTATAGTCTATATTTTGGGGTTTGTTTGGACGTTTTATCTTTCATAATCTGCATGTTTGTATGTACATTATGTGATTTTACTACCATTTCATCTACCTTTGCGAGAATCGAGGTCTACACCTAGTTTCGTTGTAATTGCAGGTAATATGGTACGTTTTGCATCAAAAAGGAGCAAAAGGAGTCATGAGTCATTTGGAGCTACATTGAGGAGCAAAAAGGAATCATTCAGGAAGCATAGCCATGGATTAAAGATTTACTTTGGACCAGTTTTGAGAGATTCTACATTCAGTTATGAGTCACCTCGGTTGACCAGAGGTTCACCTCGACCGAGGCGATCCAGAGACGCCGACTCGACCGAGGCGAATACCTAGGACGCGGCGAGAATATTTTATTCTTGGCTGAGATCTTTTAAATTTGGAAAGTGATCTTATATTTTTGGGCTGAGCTTCTGGAAGGAAGGAGATATGCAGAATCATATATTTTACCTATATTTATGGGATAATATCTTTCTAAGATTTCTTATCTTTGGAGGGTTATTTTTCCTTTAAAAAGGGTTGGTTTTCCACAATTCCAACATCCCGCTTACAGCTGAAAACCTCGCATAAGACGCAGCAGCCGCATCCCACCCCAATTTGGGAGAGAATTGAAGAACCTTTTTGAAGGTTGAAGGAAGGTTGAAGACCATAGCTTTTATAGCTTTTTGGAGGGTTTAGTAAGATTGTCTTCAATTCCTTTCCTTGTTGTCTTGTCTTGTTGGATTATTATCCAAGGAACGATTTTGTTGTGATATTTGATTCAGTTATTGAAGTCTTTTTGTTAAATTCTTCTTTGTTCAAATATTCACCCTCTTCCCTTACATTTAATACTTTCATAATGATGATGAGTGGCTAATTTCCTTGTGTGATTCTAGGGTGATTGGCTGAAGGTTGTGGGAAAAACAATGATAGAATAATCTTAGATTCCAGTAGGATCCTGAAAGTTCGAGTCTTTAACCTTAACCCTAAGCATCTCGCTCGGTTGATGAACATCTCGGCCGGGGTGGAATTCTTCTGACCGAGGTGACTTATTTGATCCGTAACTGAGAGTTAAGTGTTAGAGTTTGCCAAATCCTATCCTTATTACACCTTCCTGGTCCAAAGCAAGCTTAGGATGAGACTTACCCGGTAATTCCTTAGTTTGTGTACCAACGATCATAAGTGTAGGTAATAAAGGCTTGTCCTTTATTAGGGTTTGAGTGTGCTTCCATCCCATCTTTGTGAGTTAGCCTGAGACTTACCCGGTAAAGGTTGATTCTATTCCCTTAGATGGTGTGTTAGTTTGAGGTTATAGTTCTTTATCTTAATTCCTTGAGACTTACCCGGTAATAGGAGTTACGGTTTAGGATTAGTGTGTAGTGAGACTTACCCGGTGATCTACCCCACTTTAGAAACGCCTTCCCCACGCAAAAATCTCAGCTTTGTCCGCTTATCTATAGATCTTGAGTTGGAACCACAACTAGATGCTTTAATCCCTAGAATTGCATGTTTGCTTTATTTGACATCTTATTCATCTTGATTGTAGTGATTGCTCTTGTGGTTAGATTTAACGTAGCATACCGTGTTGACTTTGTTTCACCGAGTCCTTGTGATCGACCCCTGGAATTTTCTTGCTTTTACTACGATTGACCCGTACACTGCGGGTTCGCATCCTTGTTTTAAGCTTAAGTCTAGGGTTATAAATAAAAAACTTGCACACACCGTTTGGAGCGAACAAGTTTTTGGCGCTGTTGCCGGGGACTTGGTCTAGACCGAGCCGGTACGGTTTGCTCTTGGGGCATTTGCCCCGTTTTGTCTAACCACTCTACTTGAGTGACTTTTGCAGGTTCTTTCTTAGGTATATGCGAAGAACCCGCACTGGAAAGGAAATCGTTCCTTACGATCCCGAACCAGAAAAGACATACAAGCGACGCTTAAGAGAAGCGAAGATGGCCCAACAAGACGATCGCGATCTTGCGGCCCAGTTGAGAGAGACGCAGGAGCAGCTACGTCTCAATAAAGAAGAGCTAAGGCAAGAGAAAGAAGAGAATCAGGCCAGGAATGCAGCAATCGAAGCTGAGATTGCAACAATTCGGAACCAGATTCTACTTCGACCGATGCAGGATCCAGTAATTGATCCTCGACCGAGGCAGGTCCCAGTACCAGACGCCCCGGCCGATGTACATCCACTTCGGATGCCAGTCCGAGATGTTCTTCTTGCAGGAATTCCACAGACCCTAGGTCAAAGAATGGACCCTAACCAGCAGCTGAGGCGTCCAGGAGTGAACCTAGGAGATCCAGCGGATCATGACTACGAGCTTCGACCGCAAGTTCTAGCCATGATTCGCCAATGTCAGTTCGGAGGGCTAGAGAAGGAGTCGCCGCATCAACATCTTCAAAACTACGAGATCTTGATGGAGACCTTGCGACCTCCCAGAATTGAAAATAACAACTACAAGCTAAGACCTTTCTACTTTTCTCTTAAAGATAGAGCTCTTACTTGGTATCAATCTCTTCCTGCAGGAAAAATCAGCACATGGGAAGAGATGACTACGGAATTCTTGACCAAATTCTTTCCCCCCTCAAAGACTGCTGAAATGAGAGGAAAGATCAATGCTTTCATCATGAAGGACAAGGAGAGCTTGTCCAAATCTTGGGAGCGGTTCAAGGATATCCTTTTGGATTGCCCACATCATGGGATTCCAAAGATCGAGTTGTTGGAGATCTACTTCAAAGGGTTGGACGGAAACACCCAGTTCAATCTCCAACTACTCTTCGCCGGTACATTCATGGACATGGCGGTTGACGAGGCTTGGGACTTCATTGAGAAGCAAGCCTTGCACATGGAGAAGTACACCCACCAAGGAGCTGAAGGTGGAGTTAAAAGAGTCAACTTTCAAGAGACTCAACCCAACAACAACCAACTCACGTCCTTGAAGAACGACGTGAAGCAATTGAAAGAGCTCTTGATGGCTCAAACTAAACAGGAAGAGCAAGGGCAAAGGAACAACAACAACAACAACAACAACAAAAACGGGTACCGTAACAACAACAACGGACCCCGAAACAACAACTACAACAACAATAGAGGATCCAATAGCAACAATTGGAGAGCGAATAATAACCAAAACAACGGTAACAATTATTCAAACTCTAATTCTAATGATTCCTCTAATCCTTTCCTCTCTTCTCCTTCTTCTTCCTCTACTCCATTGAAGAGCCAAGGGCAAGGATCAAGTTCGTCTCAGCCGGAAAAGAAGGACGCAGTCCTGGAGGCAATCTTGATCAAGCTTAATGCTATGGAGAATTCTATGACTTCATTTTCGAGGGCCCAAAAGTCCTTCGAACAACAACTTGCTAATAGGGCGAATGAAGCGCCAAGAGATCCAGGGAAGCTTCCAGCAAAGACGGAAACTAACCCTAAGGGCCACTGCATGGCCATCACGACGAGGAGTGGACTCAAAACTGCAGATCCAGTACCTCGCTCGACGCAGACCACCTCGGTCCAGATCCAGTCGAAGAACACCTCGACCGAGATGCCAACCGAGGCGGCGCAACAGAAAGCAGGAGGAACGACAGAAGCTTATGTTCCACCTCCTGCATATAAACCACCACTTCCATTCCCCCAGTCCAGAGCCAGAGCACATCTTGACAAGCACTTTGGTAAGTTTCTTGACTTGATGAATAAGCTACATATTAATATTCCTTTCCTTGATGCTATTTTAGGTATGCCCGCCTATGGGAAGTTCTTAAAGGAGATCCTATCAAGGAAGAGGAAGCTGGAGGATGTTGGTGAAGTTAGGATGACATCTAAGTCTTCGGAGCTTATAAAGATCATGAAGGAGAAGATGCCACCTAAATTGAGAGATCCCGGCTCATTTTGCATTCCCATTCAAGTTGGGGATGTCACTTGTGAAGCCCTTTGCGATCTAGGAGCCAGCGTGAGTATCATCCCGCTGGAGCTATGCACTAAGATCGGTCTTGGAGAGCCCAAGCCGGTCAAGATTCGACTTTACATGGCGGATCGCTCCATCACCCATCCCGTGGGCATTTTGGAGGATGTTCCGGTCAAGTTAGGTAACTTCTATCTTCCTATAGATTTTGTCGTACTTGACATTCCCGCAGATTATCCTGTTCCTATCATTCTCGGGAGGCCATTTCTAGCAACTTCGGGTTGCAATGTGGATTGCAAGAACGCCAAGTTGAAGTTCAACGTTGGTGGCGATGAGGTGGAGTTCGCGCTACTTGCAGCCATGAAAGGGGAGCAACTAACTGATGATATCTTCAACATCTACGATGAAGAAGAATCAAGAGAATTGGTGAGCTCTATCCTTATTAATGATCCACTCGAAAGAGTTATAAGCTTCAGTTTAATGGAGGAAGGTATAGATGCTTCTTGTGATGCAGATATACAGAGCTTGAAGGCACTGGAAGAAGATACAGGAGCCATAACTGAGAAGCTGATCCAGGAAACGAAGATTTCCAGCCTCGGATCCAGTAGCAGTACCTCGACCGAGGCACTTTCTGGACTGAGCGAGGCGTCAGAAGAACACCTCGGTCAACGCGTTTGCGTCTCGACCGAGGTCGATAGCGAGACAATATCAACTGAGATTGCCGAGAATAAAAATTTTTCTACTCCCTTCTCTGACATTCACCCACAGTTGGTGGATCATTCCCTCCACCAACTTTCCGATAATAAAGGTCCTTGGTATGCTGATATCGTAAATTATCTTGTTTGCCAGGAAATACCGCCCGGATTGACGTACTCTCAAAAGAAGAGATTCTTCAAGGAAGTACGACATTACTACTGGGATGAGCCGCTGCTATTCAAGCGCGGACCGGATGGGATGCTTCGAAGGTGCATTCCGGAAGATGAGGTTAATAGCGTCATAAGGCATTGTCATTCACTTCCTTGCGGAGGACATGCTAGCACCGATAAAACGTGCGCTAAGGTATTACGTTCCGGTTTCTTTTGGCCTACATTATTTAAGGATGTGCAATCTTTTGTTGTTTCTTGTGATGCATGCCAAAGAACAGGGAACCTATCAAGGAGGAACGAGATGCCACTTAACAACATCCAAGAAGTGGAAATCTTTGATGTATGGGGGATTGACTTCATGGGACCTTTCCCATCCTCCGGAGGAAACCTCTACATTCTCCTTGCCGTTGATTACGTCTCTAGATGGGTTGAAGCCATTGCTTCCCCCACTAACGACGCCAAGGTGGTTGTGAAGTTCTTGAATAGAACTATCTTTCCACGATTTGGAACTCCACGCATCATCATCAGCGATGGAGGAACGCATTTCATCAACCGGAAGTTTAAGGCACTTCTATCGAAGTATGGGGTAACCCACAAGGTATCAACCGCTTATCACCCTCAAACTAGTGGACAAGTCGAGATCTCGAACAGAGAAATCAAGGCGATTTTGGAGAAGACCGTCTCTAGAACGAGGAAGGATTGGTCCATGAAGTTGGACGATGCTCTTTGGGCGTACAGGACCGAATTCAAGACTCCCATAGGTACCACCCCTTATAATTTGGTATATGGGAAGTCTTGCCATTTGCCCGTTGAATTGGAGCACAAGGCGTATTGGGCTATCAAATGGTTGAACTTTGACATCAAGGAGGCCGGTGAGAAACGACTATTGGAGCTTAACGAGCTGGAGGAGCTGCGTTTGAACGCCTATGAGAATGCCAAAATCTACAAGGAAAGGACGAAGAGATGGCATGACAAGCGTATCGTTCCAAAGGAGCTTAACGAAGGAGATTTAGTTCTACTCTTCAACTCCCGCCTCCGTCTTTTTCCAGGTAAGTTGAAATCTAGATGGACCGGACCTTATGTTGTGAAACATGTTTTCCCCCATGGTGCAGTTGAGATATGGGGCGAAACTAGCGGAAGCTTCAAGGTCAACGGTCATAGACTTAAGAAGTACCAACCGGAGACGCCGGTTGAGGAGGTTGCACCAATCTACCTCGTTTGAAGACGCATCATGGTCCAGCTAGCGACCTTAAATCAAGCGCTTCTTGGGAGGCAACCCAAGGTATTGCTTTCTTTCCCGTTTTCTAGTCTAGCTTAGATAGTTTTTGCTTTTGCTTTGCTTTGCTTTGTTTTTGGCGTTCTGGACAGACAACAGGAAGGAGCACTCCTGGAAAGAGAGAAGTTCGAGATTCTGAGAAGAAAGAGGCACCTCGGTCACTGTCAGAACACCTCGACCGAGTTGATTCTTGAAGCAACCGAGGCGACTAGGGTTTCTGCAGAACCGCCTCGGTCCGTACCACCTCGGTCCAGTCGAGACCATCTCGACCGAGGTGACAGCAGACCTCGTGACAGTATAAAAAGAAAAAATTACTTTTCACTTTTTATTTTTCACCCATTTCGACCGCGGCGACAGCATACCTCGTTCTCCTCCGTTTCTCGCTCTTTTCCGACGATTTCTGCTTCCAAAACAGCGATTAAAGGGTAGAAGAGTCGATTGCAACTACGGATCTGCGAGAAATCTGAGTGTTTCGACCGAAACGAGATGAGTTCAGATAGGATACTAGCCCTTAGGGACAGAGTAGCACACCGACGGATCGATGACCTGACGGATCAGGTTATCGACACTTATGCTGCACTTTCTTTGGATATCCGGGAGATGCAGGAGCGGCAGCATCATCAGCACATGATGGCTCAGCTACAGTTCCAGCATGTCATGGGCTATCCCTATGACCCTACTCAGTACCCCTACATACCACCACCACCACCGGATCAGGACTTCTGAGGAGCTGCAGGATTTTATTCATTTTATTTTTATGCAGTTCGGCTCTTTATCCGGTGAGTCCTCCTTTCTTTCAGACTTTTATTACACCCACTGGGACAGTGTGTCTCAAGTATGGGGTAGTTGATGTATTATCTGACTTATTTGACTTATGATGTATTATTCGACTTATGATGTATCGGATATTTTCATATTCATGCTTTATCTGCATTTATATGTTTATCTGAGATTGCATGCATACTTACAGGTTATTTGATTGAGAAAAACGTCGAAACCGAAAAAAAATGGTTTTAAACAAAAAAAATTTTCGACCTCGACCGGGACAGTTCTGGCAAAACGAGGTGTTTCACCTCGGTTGAACCAAGAACATCTCGACCGAGGTGGGTTAACTGAGAGTTTTCGAAAACGATTTTTGTGTTACTTATCTGGATATGATCTCAGTGAAGATCTTGTTTACTGACTGGTTTTAAATCCTTTATGTGTTTGAAAGGTTTTATAATATGTTTAAGTTGCTAAATGCTTTGTTTGAAATTATTGGCATGTTTAATACTTTGTTTTTATCCAAATTATGTTGAATTTGAAGGTTGACACCGCAGGTTAAGTTCTCTCACATTCTTCTTGGAAAGACCAAGGCAATTCATTCTCTTCTCTCTTCTTCTTCTTGATCATGCTTAGCCCCTCATATACATTTTGCCTCCCTTTACCTATCCGGGAAATTGGAAGCAAGCAAAGTGGTGAAAGCAAGTTAAAGTTGAAGGTGGCTGGAAATGAAAGTATTAGAAAGCAATAATAGGTTTGGGGAAGTCAATCATGAAGATGAGTAACTCGGCACCATTCACATAGCCGGGTGTTTGTGTCTTGCCAAAGTCAGATTGAGCGATATTCCTAACGGGTCATGGTATGTGCATCAAGGGTTTGATGCATCTCAAGAAATTGATGATTGCGGATTTCCTAGGCTTCGGTTATTGTGCACCTCTGTCCATGCATCCCAAAAAGTAAAGTAAAAGAAAAAGTGTGAGATAAGCAAAGCTTATTGGTGGAAGATGTTGCAAGTCAAAGTGAAAGTGAAGTTCATCCTTTTCCCGGATTCTAGCACCACATTACCTTACATACATCCCTACCCTACACGTTTCTTGACCTTTTCTTTTGGGAAGCCCTTGAGACCTTGAGCTTGTTGATTGACTTAGCGGTTTAAACTGGATTATACATGATTAATTTTGATAATTATGATTTATTATGCATTCTATGATTTTATGCAAAGATGAACAACTTTTCTATATTTATAAAATGTTTTGAGCATATTGAGTTTTTAAATTCCATGAAGTATTCCCTTAGAGTGATCTATGATAGTTGCACACCATAAAATGTTTTTGAAAGAGTTTTTCATCGATTTTATTGACTTATAATCCATTCTATCTTGATTTCTATATGAAGAACTTGCTTAGGGACAAGCAAGGGCTAAGTATGGGGTATTTTGATAGCATGAATTATAGTCTATATTTTGGGGTTTGTTTGGACGTTTTATCTTTCATAATCTGCATGTTTGTATGTACATTATGTGATTTTACTACCATTTCATCTACCTTTGCGAGAATCGAGGTCTACACCTAGTTTCGTTGTAATTGCAGGTAATATGGTACGTTTTGCATCAAAAAGGAGCAAAAGGAGTCATGAGTCATTTGGAGCTACATTGAGGAGCAAAAAGGAATCATTCAGGAAGCATAGCCATGGATTAAAGATTTACTTTGGACCAGTTTTGAGAGATTCTACATTCAGTTATGAGTCACCTCGGTTGACCAGAGGTTCACCTCGACCGAGGCGATCCAGAGACGCCGACTCGACCGAGGCGAATACCTAGGACGCGGCGAGAATATTTTATTCTTGGCTGAGATCTTTTAAATTTGGAAAGTGATCTTATATTTTTGGGCTGAGCTTCTGGAAGGAAGGAGATATGCAGAATCATATATTTTACCTATATTTATGGGATAATATCTTTCTAAGATTTCTTATCTTTGGAGGGTTATTTTTCCTTTAAAAAGGGTTGGTTTTCCACAATTCCAACATCCCGCTTACAGCTGAAAACCTCGCATAAGACGCAGCAGCCGCATCCCACCCCAATTTGGGAGAGAATTGAAGAACCTTTTTGAAGGTTGAAGGAAGGTTGAAGACCATAGCTTTTATAGCTTTTTGGAGGGTTTAGTAAGATTGTCTTCAATTCCTTTCCTTGTTGTCTTGTCTTGTTGGATTATTATCCAAGGAACGATTTTGTTGTGATATTTGATTCAGTTATTGAAGTCTTTTTGTTAAATTCTTCTTTGTTCAAATATTCACCCTCTTCCCTTACATTTAATACTTTCATAATGATGATGAGTGGCTAATTTCCTTGTGTGATTCTAGGGTGATTGGCTGAAGGTTGTGGGAAAAACAATGATAGAATAATCTTAGATTCCAGTAGGATCCTGAAAGTTCGAGTCTTTAACCTTAACCCTAAGCATCTCGCTCGGTTGATGAACATCTCGGCCGGGGTGGAATTCTTCTGACCGAGGTGACTTATTTGATCCGTAACTGAGAGTTAAGTGTTAGAGTTTGCCAAATCCTATCCTTATTACACCTTCCTGGTCCAAAGCAAGCTTAGGATGAGACTTACCCGGTAATTCCTTAGTTTGTGTACCAACGATCATAAGTGTAGGTAATAAAGGCTTGTCCTTTATTAGGGTTTGAGTGTGCTTCCATCCCATCTTTGTGAGTTAGCCTGAGACTTACCCGGTAAAGGTTGATTCTATTCCCTTAGATGGTGTGTTAGTTTGAGGTTATAGTTCTTTATCTTAATTCCTTGAGACTTACCCGGTAATAGGAGTTACGGTTTAGGATTAGTGTGTAGTGAGACTTACCCGGTGATCTACCCCACTTTAGAAACGCCTTCCCCACGCAAAAATCTCAGCTTTGTCCGCTTATCTATAGATCTTGAGTTGGAACCACAACTAGATGCTTTAATCCCTAGAATTGCATGTTTGCTTTATTTGACATCTTATTCATCTTTGATTGTATTGATTGCTTTTGTGGTTAGCATTGACATTAGCACACCGTATTGGACTTTGTTTCACCAAGTCCCTGTGATCGACCCCTGGAATTTTCTTGCTTTTACTACGATTGACCCGTACACTGCGGGTTCGCATCCTTGTTTTAAGCTTAAGTCTAGGGTTATAAATTTAAAGCTTGCACACACCGTTTGGAGCGAACAAGTTTTTGGCGCCGTTGCCGGGGACTTGGTCTAGACCGAGCCGGTACGGTTTGCTCTTGGGGCATTTGCCCCGTTTTGTCTAACCACTCTACTTGAGTGACTTTTGCAGGTTCTTTCTTAGGTATATGCGAAGAACCCGCACTGGGAAGGAAATCGTTCCTTACGATCCCGAACCAGAAAAGACATACAAGCGACGCTTAAGAGAAGCGAAGATGGCCCAACAAGACGATCGCGATCTTGCGGCCCAGTTGAGAGAGACGCAGGAGCTGCTACGTCTCAGTAAAGAAGAGCTAAGGCAAGAGAAAGAAGAGAATCAGGCCAGGACTGCAGCAATCGAAGCTGAGATTGCAGCAATTCGGAACCAGATTCTACCTCGACCGATGCAGGATCCAGTAGTTGATCCTCGACCGAGGCAGATTCCAGTACCTGACGCCCCGGCCGATGTACATCCACTTCGGATGCCAGTCCGAGATGTCCTTCTTGCAGGAATTCCACAAACCCTAGGTCAAAGGATGGACCCTAATCAACAGCTGAGGCGTCCAGGAGTGAACCTAGGAGATCCAGCGGATCATGACTACGAACTTCGACCGCAAGTTCTAGCCATGATTCGCCAATGTCAATTCGGAGGGCTAGAGAAGGAGTCGCCGCATCAACATCTTCAAAACTACGAGATCTTGATGGAGACCTTGCGACCTCCCAGAATTGAAAATAACAACTACAAGCTAAGACCTTTCTACTTTTCTCTTAAAGATAGAGCTCTTACTTGGTATCAATCTCTTCCTGCAGGAAAAATCAGCACATGGGAAGAGATGACTGCGGAATTCTTGACCAAATTCTTTCCCCCCTCAAAGACTGCTGAAATGAGAGGGAAGATCAATGCTTTCATCATGAAGGACAAGGAGAGCTTGTCCAAATCTTGGGAGCGGTTCAAGGATATCCTTTTGGATTGCCCACATCATGGGATTCCAAAGATCGAGTTGTTGGAGATCTACTTCAAAGGGCTGGACGGAAGCACCCAGTTCAATCTCCAACTACTCTCCGCCGGTACATTCATGGACATGGCGATTGACGAGGCTTGGGACTTCATTGAGAAGCAAGCCTTGCACATGGAGAAGTATACCCACCAAGGAGCTGAAGGTGGAGTTAAAAGAGTCAACTTTCAAGAGACTCAACCCAACAACAACCAACTCACGTCCTTGAAGAACGACGTGAAGCAATTGAAGGAGCTCTTGATGGCTCAAACTAAGAAGGAAGAGCAAGGGCAAAGGAACAACAACAACAACAATAACGGGTACCGTAACAACAACGGACCCCGAAACAACAACTACAACAACAATAGAGGATCCAATAGCAACAACTGGAGGGCGAATAATAACCAAAACAACGGTAACAATTATTCAAACTCAAACTCTAATGATTCCTCTAATCCTTTCCTCTCTTCTCCTTCTTCTTCTTCTACTCCATTGAAAAGCCAAGGGCAAGGATCAAGTTCGTCTCAGCCGGAAAAGAAGGACGCAGTCCTGGAGGCAATCTTGATCAAGCTTAGCGCTTATGACTTCATTTTCGAGGGCCCAAAAGTCCTTCGAACAACAACTTGCTAATAGGGCGAATGAAGCGCCAAGAGATCCAGGGAAGCTTCCAGCAAAGACGGAAACTAACCCTAAGGGCCAGTGCATGGCCATAACGACGAGGAGTGGACTCAAAACTGCAGATCCAGTACCTCGCTCGACGCAGACCACCTCGGTCCAGATCCAGTCGAAGAACACCTCGACCGAGATGCCAACCGAGGCGGCGCAACAGAAAGCAGGAGGAACGACAGAAGCTTATGTTCCACCTCCTGCATATAAACCACCACTTCCATTCCCCCAGTCCAGAGCCAGAGCACATCTTGACAAGCACTTTGGTAAGTTTCTTGACTTGATGAATAAGCTCCATATTAATATTCCTTTCCTTGATGCTATTCTAGGTATGCCCGCCTATGGGAAGTTCTTAAAGGAGATCCTATCAAGGAAGAGGAAGCTGGAGGATGTTGGTGAAGTTAGGATGACATCTAAGTCTTCGGAGCTTATAAAGATCATGAAGGAGAAGATGCCACCTAAATTGAGAGATCCCGGCTCATTTTGCATTCCCATTCAAGTTGGGGATGTCACTTGTGAAGCCCTTTGCGATCTAGGAGCCAGCGTGAGCATCATCCCGCTGGAGCTATGCACTAAGATCGGTCTTGGAGAGCCCAAGCCGGTCAAGATTCGACTTTACATGGCGGATCGCTCCATCACCCATCCCGTGGGCATTTTGGAGGACGTTCCGGTCAAGTTAGGTAACTTCTATCTTCCTATAGATTTTGTCGTACTTGACATTCCCGCAGATTATCCTGTTCCTATCATTCTCGGGAGGCCATTTCTAGCAACTTCGGGTTGCAATGTGGATTGCAAGAACGCCAAGTTGAAGTTCAACGTTGGTGGCGATGAGGTGGAGTTCGCGCTACTTGCAGCCATGAAAGGGGAGCAACTAACTGATGATATCTTCAACATCTACGATGAAGAAGAATCAAGAGAATTGGTGAGCTCTATCCTTATTAATGATCCACTCGAAAGAGTTATAAGCTTCAGTTTAATGGAGGAAGGTATAGATGCTTCTTGTGATGCAGATATACAGAGCTTGAAGGCACTGGAAGAAGATACAGGAGCCATAACTGAGAAGCTGATCCAGGAAACGAAGATTTCCAGCCTCGGATCCAGTAGCAGTACCTCGACCGAGGCACTTTCTGGACTGAGCGAGGCGTCAGAAGAACACCTCGGTCAACGCGTTTGCGTCTCGACCGAGGTCGATAGCGAGACAATATCAACTGAGATTGCCGAGAATAAAAATTTTTCTACTCCCTTCTCTGACATTCACCCACAGTTGGTGGATCATTCCCTCCACCAACTTTCCGATAATAAAGGTCCTTGGTATGCTGATATCGTAAATTATCTTGTTTGCCAGGAAATACCGCCCGGATTGACGTACTCTCAAAAGAAGAGATTCTTCAAGGAAGTACGACATTACTACTGGGATGAGCCGCTGCTATTCAAGCGCGGACCGGATGGGATGCTTCGAAGGTGCATTCCGGAAGATGAGGTTAATAGCGTCATAAGGCATTGTCATTCACTTCCTTGCGGAGGACATGCTAGCACCGATAAAACGTGCGCTAAGGTATTACGTTCCGGTTTCTTTTGGCCTACATTATTTAAGGATGTGCAATCTTTTGTTGTTTCTTGTGATGCATGCCAAAGAACAGGGAACCTATCAAGGAGGAACGAGATGCCACTTAACAACATCCAAGAAGTGGAAATCTTTGATGTATGGGGGATTGACTTCATGGGACCTTTCCCATCCTCCGGAGGAAACCTCTACATTCTCCTTGCCGTTGATTACGTCTCTAGATGGGTTGAAGCCATTGCTTCCCCCACTAACGACGCCAAGGTGGTTGTGAAGTTCTTGAATAGAACTATCTTTCCACGATTTGGAACTCCACGCATCATCATCAGCGATGGAGGAACGCATTTCATCAACCGGAAGTTTAAGGCACTTCTATCGAAGTATGGGGTAACCCACAAGGTATCAACCGCTTATCACCCTCAAACTAGTGGACAAGTCGAGATCTCGAACAGAGAAATCAAGGCGATTTTGGAGAAGACCGTCTCTAGAACGAGGAAGGATTGGTCCATGAAGTTGGACGATGCTCTTTGGGCGTACAGGACCGAATTCAAGACTCCCATAGGTACCACCCCTTATAATTTGGTATATGGGAAGTCTTGCCATTTGCCCGTTGAATTGGAGCACAAGGCGTATTGGGCTATCAAATGGTTGAACTTTGACATCAAGGAGGCCGGTGAGAAACGACTATTGGAGCTTAACGAGCTGGAGGAGCTGCGTTTGAACGCCTATGAGAATGCCAAAATCTACAAGGAAAGAACGAAGAGATGGCATGACAAGCGTATCGTTCCAAAGGAGCTTAACGAGGGAGATTTAGTTCTACTCTTCAACTCCCGCCTCCGTCTTTTTCCGGGGAAGTTGAAATCTAGATGGACCGGACCTTACGTTGTGAAACATGTTTTCCCCCATGGTGCAGTTGAGATATGGGGCGAAACTAGCGGAAGCTTCAAGGTCAACGGTCATAGACTTAAGAAGTACCAACCGGAGACGCCGGTTGAGGAGGTTGCACCAATCTACCTCGTTTGAAGACGCATCATGGTCCAGCTAGCGACCTTAAATCAAGCGCTTCTTGGGAGGCAACCCAAGGTATTGCTTTCTTTCCCGTTTTCTAGTCTAGCTTAGATAGTTTTTGCTTTTGCTTTGCTTTGCTTTGTTTTTGGCGTTCTGGACAGACAACAGGAAGGAGCACTCCTGGAAAGAGAGAAGTTCGAGATTCTGAGAAGAAAGAGGCACCTCGGTCACTGTCAGAACACCTCGACCGAGTTGATTCTTGAAGCAACCGAGGCGACTAGGGTTTCTGCAGAACCGCCTCGGTCCGTACCACCTCGGTCCAGTCGAGACCATCTCGACCGAGGTGACAGCAGACCTCGTGACAGTATAAAAAGAAAAAAAATTTACAGTTTTCACTTTTTACCCCATTTCGACCGCGGCGATAGCATACCTCGTTCTCCTCCGTTTCTCGCTCGTTTTCGAAGATTTCTGCTTCCAAAACACGATTAAAGGGTAGAAGAGTCGATTGCAACTACGGATCTGCGAGAAATCTGAGTGTTTCGACCGAAACGAAGTGCAAAAGGTTCGAAAACCCTAACTCGTTTGTTTACTGCGTATTGGGCTTTGGTTGCCCTTGTTTCTGTTGAGGAAATCTATAAGTACCCCTTAGGAAGCATTTGTAGTGATTTTAGGGGGAAAAGAACTGAAATTCTGAGAATTGAAATCGCAACTGCTACGCCTCGGTCCAGTCGAACTGCATCTCGACCGAGGTGATTTCTGAGACTTGTCAGCAACCGAGGTGGTCTGACAGTGTTTTGTGAAGATGAGTTCCGATCGCCGCCTCGCCCTTAGAGATAGATCTTCCCCTTCCCCTTCTCCTTCCTCATCCCGTCCCTACCGCCCGGCCATCCATGAGAGATGCCGGGTAGACTATGAGAGGATAGCGGGCCGTCCAGTTATCGCACCACGATTTCTGGAGGTGTCCGCTTTTGACTGCCTAGGGTTAGAGGCTGACCTTAGGAGGATGATTGCTACCGTTGGGCTAGATCAGTTCACTGAGATCCGAGCCCCAGCCTACATAGAGCCGACACTCGAGTTTGTTAGCTCCTTCTCCTACCTTCCCACAGACGGATCTGTGAAGTACCGGCTGATGAGCCGGAACTTCATAGTTCCATTAGAGATCTGGAGAGAGATCTTTGGCTTTCCTACCCCTACAGCTGTAGACTTCCCCTCCCGATCCGTAGCTAGGGAGTTTTGGGGACAGATAGCCCACATTACCACACATGCAGACAGATGGCGCCCTGGTGATTCCAGGGAGAAGGTCATCTTTCACCCGGCCTTCAGACTAGCCCACAGGATTTTTAGTGAGATGCTTCTGGCGCGTACTGAGACGCCCCAGAAGATCAGACAGGGGGAGCTCTTTTCGCTTTACTGCATGGTCACAGGAGGTTTCCCCGACTTTGGCTTGCTCTTGGCAGAGGATCTGCACAAGATCAAGGCCAAGGCGAAGGGGGATATTTGCTGTGGAGGTCTAGTCACCCACATCGCCACTTACCACGGGATGGACCTCAGCGTTTGCACATTGGCGGCGGCTCCGAAGCCGCTGGGTCTGCAGGAGATGATTACACGGCGGATCCTCGTTCCCCGTGGGTTGACCACTCCATACGTCGCCATGCCTTGGGAGCGGACAGCGCCTCAGGGCATCAGATGGTCTGCACAGTTCTCAGTCTTCGATCCGCACTTCTGGCAGACAGCATGGGCTCCACTTATGGAGGACTATAGAGAGGGAGCAGCTGCTGCTGCAGCTGCTGAGGAGGCTGAGGAGGCTGAGGATGAGGATGACGACGATGAGACTGTTGATGAGAGAGGAGGCGGCGTCCCGATGGACACAAGTACAGATACTGCTGGGACGAGCGCGCCTCCCATTATTGATCTAGATGAGGATGAGGAGGATACTGAGCCGGCGCCAGCTGAGACTTCTCCAGTCAGGCCCGCTAGGCGCAGGAGGCAGAGAGTTAGGGACAGAGTAGCACACCGACGGATCGATGACCTGACGAATCAGGTTATCGACTCTTATGCTGCACTTTCATTGGATATCCGGGAGATGCAGGAGCGGCAGCATCATCAGTACATGATGGCTCAGCTACAGTTCCAGCATGTCATGGGCTATCCCTATGATCCTACCCAGCATCCCTACATACCACCACCACCTCCACCGGATCGAGACTACTGAGGAGCTGCAGGGTTTTATTTATTTATTTCTATGCAGTTCGGCTCTTTATCCGGTGAGTCCTCTTTCTTTCAGACTTTTATTATACCCACTGGGACAGTGTGTCTCAAGTATGGGGTATTTGATGTACTACTTGACTTCATGATGACTTCGATGTATTATTTGACTTATGATGTATTTTATTGATCGGATATTTTTCATATTTATGCTTCATTGTGCATTTATATGTTTATCTGAGATTGCATGCATACTTACAGGTTATTTGATTGAGAAAAACGTCGAAACTGAAAAAAATTGGTTATAAACAAAAAAAATTTTCGACCTCGACCGGGACAGTTCTGGCAAAACGAGGTGTTTCACCTCGGTTGAACCAAGAACATCTCGACCGAGGTGGGTTAACTGAGAGTTTTCGAAAACGATTTTTCTGTTACTTATCTGGATATGATCTCAGTGAAGATCTTGTTTACTTACTGGTTTTAAATTCTTTATGTGTTTGAAAGGTTTTATAATATGTTTAAGTTGCTAAATGCTTTGTTTGAAATTATTGGCATGTTTAATACTTTATTTTTATCCAAATTATGTTGAATTTGAAGGTTGACACCGCGGGTTAAGTTCTCTCACATTCTTCTTGGAAAGATCAAGGCAATTCATTCTCTTCTTCACCTTCTTCTTGATCATGTTTAGCCCCTCATATACATTTTGCCTCCTTTACCTATCCGGGAATTTGGAAGCAAGCGAAGTGGTGAAAGCAAGTTAAAGTTGAAGATGGCTGAAAGTGAAAGTGTTAGAAAGCAATAATAGGTTTGGGGAAGTCAATCATGAAGATGAGTAACTCGGCACCATTCACATAGCCGGGTGTTTGTGTCTTGCCAAAGTCAGATTGAGCGATATTCCTAACGGGTCATGGTATGTGCATCAAGGGTTTGATGCATCTCAAGAAATTGATGATTGCAGATTTCCTAGGCTTCGGTTATTGTGCACCTCTGTCCATGCATCCCAAAAAGTAAAGTAAAAAAAAAAGAAAAAGTGTGAATAAGCAAAGCTTATTGGTGGAAGATGTTGCAAGTCAAAGTGAAAGTGAAGTTTATCCTTTTCCCGGATTCTAGCACCACATTACCTTACATACATCCCTACCCTACACGTTTCTTGACCTTTTCTTTTGGGAAGCCCTTGAGACCTTGAGCTTGTTGATTGACTTAGCGGTTTAAACCGGATTATACATGATTAATTTTGATAATTATGATTTATTATGCATTCTATGATTTATGCAAAGATGAACAACTTTCCTATATTTATAAAATGTTTTGATCATATTGAGTTTTTAAATTCCAGGAAGTAATCTCTTAGAGTGATCTATGATAGTTGCACACCATAGAAATGTTTTTGAAAGACTTTTTCATTGATTTTCTTGGCTTATAATCCATTCTATCTTGATTTCTATATGAAGAACTTGCTTGGGGACAAGCAAGGGCTAAGTATGGGGTATTTTGATAGCATGAATTATAGTCTATATTTTGGGGTTTGTTTGGACGTTTTATCTTTCATAATCTGCATGTTTGTATGTACATTATGTGATTTTACTACCATTTCATCTACCTTTGCGAGAATCGAGGTCTACACCTAGTTTCGTTGTAATTGCAGGTAATATGGTACGTTTTGCATCAAAAAGGAGCAAAAGGAGTCATGAGTCATTTGGAGCTACATTGAGGAGCAAAAAGGAATCATTCAGGAAGCATAGCCATGGATTAAAGATTTACTTTGGACCAGTTTTGAGAGATTCTACATTCAGTTATGAGTCACCTCGGTTGACCAGAGGTTCACCTCGACCGAGGCGATCCAGAGACGCCGACTCGACCGAGGCGAATACCTAGGACGCGGCGAGAATATTTTATTCTTGGCTGAGATCTTTTAAATTTGGAAAGTGATCTTATATTTTTGGGCTGAGCTTCTGGAAGGAAGGAGATATGCAGAATCATATATTTTACCTATATTTATGGGATAATATCTTTCTAAGATTTCTTATCTTTGGAGGGTTATTTTTCCTTTAAAAAGGGTTGGTTTTCCACAATTCCAACATCCCGCTTACAGCTGAAAACCTCGCATAAGACGCAGCAGCCGCATCCCACCCCAATTTGGGAGAGAATTGAAGAACCTTTTTGAAGGTTGAAGGAAGGTTGAAGACCATAGCTTTTATAGCTTTTTGGAGGGTTTAGTAAGATTGTCTTCAATTCCTTTCCTTGTTGTCTTGTCTTGTTGGATTATTATCCAAGGAACGATTTTGTTGTGATATTTGATTCAGTTATTGAAGTCTTTTTGTTAAATTCTTCTTTGTTCAAATATTCACCCTCTTCCCTTACATTTAATACTTTCATAATGATGATGAGTGGCTAATTTCCTTGTGTGATTCTAGGGTGATTGGCTGAAGGTTGTGGGAAAAACAATGATAGAATAATCTTAGATTCCAGTAGGATCCTGAAAGTTCGAGTCTTTAACCTTAACCCTAAGCATCTCGCTCGGTTGATGAACATCTCGGCCGGGGTGGAATTCTTCTGACCGAGGTGACTTATTTGATCCGTAACTGAGAGTTAAGTGTTAGAGTTTGCCAAATCCTATCCTTATTACACCTTCCTGGTCCAAAGCAAGCTTAGGATGAGACTTACCCGGTAATTCCTTAGTTTGTGTACCAACGATCATAAGTGTAGGTAATAAAGGCTTGTCCTTTATTAGGGTTTGAGTGTGCTTCCATCCCATCTTTGTGAGTTAGCCTGAGACTTACCCGGTAAAGGTTGATTCTATTCCCTTAGATGGTGTGTTAGTTTGAGGTTATAGTTCTTTATCTTAATTCCTTGAGACTTACCCGGTAATAGGAGTTACGGTTTAGGATTAGTGTGTAGTGAGACTTACCCGGTGATCTACCCCACTTTAGAAACGCCTTCCCCACGCAAAAATCTCAGCTTTGTCCGCTTATCTATAGATCTTGAGTTGGAACCACAACTAGATGCTTTAATCCCTAGAATTGCATGTTTGCTTTATTTGACATCTTATTTATCTTGATTGTATTGATTGCTCTTGTGGTTAGATTTAACGTAGCATACCGTGTTGACTTTGTTTCACCGAGTCCCTGTGATCGACCCCTGGAATTTTCTTGCTTTTACTACGATTGACCCGTACACTGCGGGTTCGCATCCTTGTTTTAAGCTTAAGTCTAGGGTTATAAATAAAAAGCTTGCACACACCGTTTGGAGCGAACAGCAAGCTTAAGCAATCACTAACCACGAAGCAATTAAAACAATCAAAGATGATAAAAGTCAATAAAGGAAATATGCAATTCTAGGGATTAAAGTATCTAGTTGTGGTTCCAACTCAAGATCTAAAGATAAGCGGACAAAGCTGAGGTTTTTGCATGAGGAAGGTGTTGCTAAAGTGGAATAGATCACCGGGTAAGTCTTACTACTCACTAATCCCACACCGTAACTCCTATTACCGGGTAAGTCTCAAGGAATTAAGATAAAGAACTATAACCTTAAACTAACACTCCATCTAAGGGAATAGAATCAACCTTTACCGGATAATCTCAGGCTAACTCACAAAGATGGGATGAAAGCACACTCAAACCCCAATAAAGGATAAACCTTTATTACCTATACTTATAATCTTAGGTAAACAAACAAAGGAATTACCGGGTAAGTCTCATCCTAAGCTTGCATTGAACCAGAAAAGGTGTAATAAGAATAGGATTTGGCAAACTCTAACACTTAACTCTCAGTTTCGGATCAGATAAGTCACCTCGGTCAGAAGAATTCCACCCCGGCCGAGATGTTCATCGACTGAGCGAGATGCTTAGGGTTAAGGTTAAAGACTCGAACTTTCAGGGTCCTACTGTGACTAAGATTTTTCTATCATTGTTTTTCCCACAACCTTCAGCCAATCACCCTAGAATCACACAAAGAGATTAGCCACTCATCATCATGAAAGTATTAATAAAATATATGGGAAGAAAGTGAATATTTGAACAAGAAGAATTTAATGAAAAGACTTCAATAACTGAATCAAATATCACAACAAAGCGTTCCTTGGATAGAAATCCAACAAGACAAGACAACAAGGAAGGGAATCTAAGATGATCTTACAAAAACCCTTCAAAAGCTATAAAAGCTACAATCTTCATTCTTCAACCTTCAAAAAGGTTCTTCAAATCTCCCAACTGGAGTATGGCTGCTGTGGTGTAGTAGGTGTAAGCGAGGTGATAGCGGATGTCGGATTTGTGGGAAATCCGACCCTTTTTATAGGAAAATTACTCTCCAAAGATAAGATATCTTAGAAAGATCTCTTCCCATAAAAATAGGTAAAATATATGATATAGCATATCTTCTTCCTTCCAGGAGCCAAGCCCAAAAATATAAGATCTCTTTCCAAAGATAAAAGATCTCAGCCAAGAATAAAATATTCTCGCCGCGCCCCAGGTGTTCGCCTCGGTCGAGTCGACTTCTCTGGATCACCTCGGTCGAGGTGAATCTGTGGTCAACCGAGGTGAGTCACAACTGAAAGTGAAATCTCTCAAATATGGTTCAAAGTGAATCTCTAATCTATGGCTATGCTTCCTGGATGGTTCCTTATGTTCCTGAATGTAGCTCCAATGACTCCATAGCTCCTTTTGCTCCTTTTTGATGCAAAACGTGCCATTTTACCTACGATTACAACAAAACTAGGTGTAGACCTCGATTCCCGCAAAGGTAGATGAAATGGTAATATAATCACATATTCTACATACAAACATGTAGATTATTGAAGATAAAACGTCCAAACAAACCCCAAAATATAGACTATAATTCATGTTATCAGCAGTTTATGTATTAAAGTGTATAAACTAGGCCCTTTTGTTTATGTGTTGACAAACTAGGCCCCTGTATATTTTACGAAAAAGATTTATCATATATAATAATAAAGATTCTCCAAATACTCAAAATCTTTCTCTATCCTATTTAAGTTTATTAATTAGCGTAATTAAAGACTGTAATTATATTAGAAAACCGTTAAATAAGGAAATAAATAATAACAATCTCATTTAATTGGGGATATCATCTGAATAGCCATTAATCGTAAAAATTGTACGCCATTGTTTATGCTCTTGTGTCCTTCGAAGTTCGTTGATATATATCGATCTATTACATAATACGGTGACAATCAACTACATATGAAAACTTGAACGTCCCTTCTTCCGCTGATCCTTCCTTGCTGCTACATAATATGGTGGCAATCAACTACATTATTTGCATATTTAAATAACTAGTACATAATATTTTTCAGCAAATATTTATGAGCAACTATATGTGATGTATAACTCGTACAAAATGTTTATCAACAACTATATGTGATACATAAATGTACATAATCAAAACATATTATATCTATGCACACATCTGAACATATATGTGGGTGTTAATTATCGTCTTCTACATTTTAAATATGACTGAAAAACTAGGTTCATAATTTTCAAAGTTGGGTATTTAACAACAAATAGAACGAAAAGATGAAATCGAGTACTTACCTGGTATAATTAAACCACAGTCGATGAAGATGAACAACAATAAACGACGATTACAAACCGGAAACGAAGATGCAAAATGAAGAGACCTTCAACCGCCTTCAATAGAGTTGGAGAGAGTGAACGTATTTGACTTGGAATATGGGATGCTGTTTTTGATTGATATAAGTAGCCGCGAAAAGAAGATTTGGAGAATCTTTTATTTATTGTTTCCGATTTTTTCATAACTAGATGATATTTTTATGGCAATTTTTTTAATTCAAAAATCAATAAATTGCCCAACCTCTATTCTTAATTATAGTATTATTTCTCTATTTTATCTTTATTTTTTAATTTAGTTTTGTTAGGGGCCTAGTTAGTCTACACTAAACAAAAAGGGCCTTATTTCACCAATTGTCTCAAAATGTTAATAGTATTACCTACTAACCTTAATTAATGAGAAAATTTTAACCTTAATTTTGTTAACGCTGTAGATTGATCGAACTTCATCATGAAGTTATTTTTGATCTTCACTAGAGCCAAATCTACCTTGTACCTAACACATTAAGTCCTTGCGCGGATCCCACGTTGGCCACAAGACGTTGGTCTTGAACTAGATAAGTAAATGCTTGAGCTTGAGAAGCTTTCCGTGTAGAGATAGCAAAACATGACCTGACTCGAACTGGTCCCGAAAATTTTGAAAAAAAAAAAAACCTAGAAGCGACCTGCTTGAAATCGATTTAAACCAAGATAATAAATAACCCAAAAGGGTGAGCCCGAAAATGATCTGGACCTCATAAAAGCCGAGCAGAATAACTCGAAGCAGCCCGATCTGAATTGATCTGTTAGCCCGAAGTAACCCGACCCTAATAACCCGATAGCCCCAAGTAACCCAGTCCGAAATGACCCGTTAGCCCAAAGTAAGCCGACCCGAAATAACCTGATCCTAGATAACCATGATAATTTGATCTTCACTAGAGCCAAATCTACCTTGTACCTAACACATTAAGTCCTTGCGCGGATCCCACGTTGGCCACAAGACGTTGGCCTTGAACTAGATAAGTAAATGCTTGAGCTTGAGAAGCTTTCCGCGTAGAGATAGCAAAACATGACCCGACCCGTGAAATTGGCGCAACGAACTGGTCCTGAAAATTTTGAAAAAATAAAAAAAACCTAGAACCGACTTGCTTGAAATCGATTTAACCCGAAATAATAAATAACCCAAACGGGTGAGGCCGAAAATGATCCGGACCTGATAAAAGCCAAGTAGAATAGCCCGAAGCAGCCCGATCTGAATTGATCCGTTAGCCCGAAGTAACCCGACCCAAATAACCCGATAGCCCCAAGTAACCCGGTCCAAAATGACCCGTTAGCCCCAAGTAAGCCGACCCGAAATAACCTGATCCTAGATAACCATGATAATTTGAAGTAAAGTGATGTGATAGTATGAACTATGTAGTAATCTGAGCCAAAATGACTTGCTAATCGGAGTAACCTGATAAAAAAATTACATAATTAAAACCTAAAATTATCGAACTCACGAGTTACATAAGTCCAAACCCAATCCAAAACACAAATATTGTAGTTAGTGAGTTTCGAACTCAGGACAACAAGTCATCCATTCCACCTTTTACCAGCTAGGCTAATTGAACTTGTATATTGGCTAGTCGATACATAGTATTAGTACACAATTTTCCGTTACACAATATTGATACACAATTTCACTTACACAATGTGTATACACAAATTTCAATTACACAATATTAATACAGAATTGCATTTACACTATTAATACACAATTCAAATTACACAATGTTTATATACATTTTCAATTATAATGCCAAATTATGTAGTTAACAAAAAAACGATCAATTTAAGATGACACAAGTCCCGATTGTTTACACAAGGTGGAGTTACACAAAACTACAATTCCGTCATTTACACAAGATCGAGTTACACAAGTCAAAACTCATCGAGTTACACAAACACATTTGTTTATAAAAAATACAAAAATAAAATTCGGTGCGGAAGATAAGTCGCAATTACTGCCAACCTACACCAAATCAATATGATCATAAAAAATCCAATAAATAAAAGAGACTTGAGTGCATCTATATATATTGAAATAAAATATCAATCTTGCAACATTATTCAAGATAAAAAGAAAAAAATTGAAATAGAATATCAATTGTCGAAAAGAGCTTGAAGATGAATGATCATCTTCTCTTCTTGCTCACTGAAATTCTTGTGCTTGATTCCGGGCCTGAGATAATTAGTCCATCTCAACCTGCTACTCTTGCTACATCTCATTAGTCTTGCAACCGTATTCAAGAAAAACCCATAAAATTACTTTAGTGGAAACCTTGACTGTTGCTGGTAACCGTCGACCGCTGGGGACTGCACATCGGTCGACCGCTGGGGACTGCACATCGGTGGCGGCTCCTGGGACTGCACATCGGCGTCTCCTCCTCATTCCATTACGACGGTGGCTCGAAGCGGTGTTTCAATGGCGGACTCAACCAGATCTTCGTTCACGACATTCATTTATTCGATTCTTCAGTCCGGCCGGACGGCACTCAAAATCTCAACCCCTGGTGATAACCTCGATAGCTGCTGGTAGCCGTCGACCGCTGGGGGGAGACACTGGTGAAAATGTCGACTGTTGGCGGGGCGACTCTGAAAACCTGCAAGAGAATAAGAATACAGGCAAGGAGGTTAGAGGTGGATGGCTAGTGTTTCGCAATGTAACCAAAATTAAACAACAGTGCCTAATTTATATAATTTTTATTTTTTTCGGATCAAAATTTTCTTGAAAAAATTGGTGTAGAAGGGCCCTTTTTTTATCCATGATACAAAATAGGTCCTTCTAATTTTCTTCCAAAAAATAAATCAAAATGAAATTATAAATCAGCTTTAATAAGGTAGTTATTTAAGGACAAGTTAGTAATGTAGCATAATAACTGCCTAAAAGTTAAAGGATAATAAATTTAAAAACGGCAACTGAATATTTAGTGAGATACGGGAGACGGTTCATCTTCTTTACCAAAAATTTCATCCGAAAAAAGAGCGCCATTGATTCGTGAGAATCTACAGTCGAAACCTCCATCTTCAAATCGTGATATTCGACATCGTCGTCTTCAACCTCCACTCTGATCTATTCGTTGTGTAACAACAATCATTCCTTGTAAGTATTCCAAATTCTCTGAACATTATACCATTTTAATGGCTTCGGTTTTGCTTAAGACCGAAAACAGTTGAGGATCGTTTTCACTAAAATTCATAGTAAAAACCGCCATTGTTGATCTGTAACTACATGGCCTTAATTTTGAAATTATCCATTTCTG
This sequence comes from Fagopyrum esculentum, assembly GCA_033239045.1. Taxonomy (NCBI): domain Eukaryota; kingdom Viridiplantae; phylum Streptophyta; class Magnoliopsida; order Caryophyllales; family Polygonaceae; genus Fagopyrum; species Fagopyrum esculentum. Next base: position 122,005,731 of record BSUD01000008.1, on the reverse strand, counting down.
TCAAATTTATGTATTCGATTCAACAATGATGAAAGATGATGTACATAATTTTAAGCAGATACATAAAAATCAACGCCACATAAATTTAACAACTACATAATATTAGCAGATCAATAAATTATGTTCGTCACCTTCGTCATTACTGACACATAAATTTAACAACTACATAATATTAGCAGATACATAAATTATGTTCGTCACCTTCATCATTACTGACACTCAGCACATAAAAATCAACGCCACATAAATTTAACAACTACATAATATTTAGCAGATACATAAATTATGTTCGTCACCTTCGTCATTACTGACACATAAATTTAACAACTACATAATATTAGCAGATACATAAATTTATGTATCTGCTAATATTATGTAGTTGTTAAATTTATGTAGGGGACCACGTTTACAAGGAAAGTATATTTGCTATCTTAACAACATCCTGATTTGTAGGGGACCACATTAAATAACCATATTTATTTAAAAAATTGCCACATCATCATTTTTTATTGCCTTCGTCATTACTGCCTTTGTATTACTGCCTTCATCCTAACGCCCATGTATTACTGCCTTTCCTAACAAAATCCTGATTTGTAGGGACCACATTAAATAACCATATTATTTAAAAAACTGTCATATCATCATTTTTTATTTTCAGCAGGGGTATCAATTTATTTGGTAATTAATCTTTATCATAAAATTACTAGGGGCCTACTTTATCTACATTTTTACAAAAGAGACTAGTTAATCTACATTAATACATAATTAGCCTACTTCCCCTTTTATCTCAATTTTCTTTTACCCTTATCATTAATCTATATTTAGATTAAAAATTTAGAAAAAAAAAATAGAGGATCTAGTTAGTCTACAAGTTACAAAATATACCTTAGTAGCTAAATTTTCACTATTTTTAAAAGGCAGATGCTCGATGAAATATCAAAATACTAAATGTATTTATATTTTTAATATTAAGGAACTCCACGGTGAAGTTATTGCCTTGACTAGTGAGAGATCTTAACCTTCAATTCCGATTAATGGCTCAATCTATGGAACTTCACGGTGAAGTTTATTGATAAATTTATTGGAGCCGGATCCAAAGTAGGCCTTAAATAATCTAGTTAACAAAGTAGGTCCCTTAATTTCCCAATTTTATTTATCTGATTTTAGTCACCTAAGGAGTCGTTAGGTATCCATACCTTCATTAAAGGTATGGGTATGAGTATCACCGATACCCATATCCATATTTAGTATTTGAGGGTATTGGTATCCAAATGATACCCTGATACCTGAATATTCCCGTTTTGATATACCTGTTTTTTTGACGGTATCAATTTTCTTCGACCGATATTTCTTCTCCTTCCCTTCTCTCGACATTTCTTCTCCTGCCGCCGCCAACCCGAACCCCACCGCCGAGCCTACTACTTATTTCGATCTGAGCAAGGGCCGCCAAGCCTGTTGTTGTTCAATGGTTGTTTTGTATATTGAGAGAATTGAAATCGATTGTTTCACTTGCTTTGGGGTTGTTTTAATTGATCGTATGTAATTGATCATCCTTCCTTGTTCCTCATATCCTGACTTAATCTGGCATGTGTTGATTAATCGTCTTGTTCCTGTCCTGACCTAAATTGAAAATTGGGGCTATTTGATACCCATATCCTCGTACCAAACAGGAATATCAGTGATATTTGATACGATATCTTGATACACATATCTCATACCCATATCTGATACCTTTAATCAATATATTGATATCAAACGACCACTAAGATCCACTGTAACCCTGGGACTGCATACGCCCATTGCCACATCGATCTCCTCTCCGTAACCATCGTTTTTGCAACCTCCTCCTCTGCTCCACTAGTTCTTTTGTTGATTGAGAAATACCGTTGTTGTAACCGTATTATGAGGATTCAAGGTAGTCAACACCGACAAACACAAATAATGGAGGCCGAGATCTGCCGGATAACATCGATCAACAACCTGACGGCCAAGTTGGCGACGTGGTTGGAGAAAATACGATAACGGGTGACAATGGAGATACCTCGTCGGCGAGGCTGATGGAGGTCGAGGTAGCCAACACCAACGCTAGTCATCACGATGAGTTGGAGGAAAGGAAGAAGGGGGGATTTCGGCGGTGAGGAAGGTTCCTACGGAAAAAAGGAGCGCAAAAGTTGCAGGATTGGAGGAGATGAAGTGGTTGGTGGGACGGGCTGAATTGTAGGATCTAATTATGTTAATTTAAAAACTAGAGGCTTTAAGATAGAGATGACTTTGCTAGTGCGGCTGGCGTGGTTAGGAATAGTTCAAGAGAGTGGATAAGAGACTTTGGAATAAATCTAGGGATATGTTTTGTCGTTATGGCTGAGCTATAGGGGCTGGCACATGACCTTAGATGTGCTTGGGAGCTCAGGTACCGATTGGTAATCCTTGAAACGGATTCTCAATTGGCCACCGAACTCCCAAAGATATCCTTAGCCCCTCACCACCCTCTTGCAAGTCTAACACGTAAGTGTCAAGACTACCTGAAAAGAGACTGGAATATCCAGTTTAGTCATGCCTACCGCGACACAAATATTGCAGCGGACTATTTAGCTTTTATTGTTTAGAACTTTCCTATTCGATTGAATATATTGTATGACCCGCTGGGGTGTGTAAGTAGATCTTTTACTTGATGATGTTGATGTAAGGGGTTTGGGCTATCCCATGTGATGACTACTTATCATTCTTTTCAATTAATAAAAACGCGTTTAAATGCGCCGGAGACAACCGACTCTCCCTCCCACCAAAAAAAATAGTTTCTAACTCACATATATAAAAAAAAATTTCATCACACCAATTATCTCTTTTCTCAATTAGCATTTAATCTTATCATTTTCCTAATTGCTCAACTTCTCAACATCGATTATAATATTTTGAAAGCTATAACCGTTTGTGAAAAAAATGATATATCAAGTCAAATCAATATTTTATATCCATTAATATGACATTTAATGACTAATTCTCAATTTGAGGACATACATTACGAGGTATAGCATTTTGTCTAATTCTCTTGACGATAAACTAGTCTCAAATTGTGATTTTAAATATTTTTATATCGTGAATAAGTCTTTTATGATACATATTCAATTGGATCAATGTGGCTGCGATTCTTGCGAAGGATACATTGTCGATCAAATTGTCATTCCATAAGTAACTGCAATTGTTTGAAGCTATCTACTTTCTTCACCAAATTCGCATTCTAAACACAGACGAGTTTCTATCATTCTATGTACATTAGCTCTGCACACGAATAGATGGGTCAATGCCTCAAGTACACGCTATGTCTTTCAGTTACTCTACTCATCTTGTTCATCGTCGTCGCTCTCCCGCTAATCCTCATCTTCGCCGTCCACAGCCCCAAGGACCCGACTTTCTCCGTCGAGTCAACGGCAGTCAAAGCCTATAATCTCTCCTCCGACAACCGCCTTTTCTGCATCATCAACCTCAGCATCCGAGTCCACAACCCTAATCCTAAGAAGTACGTCTTAAGTTTCACCGGCGTAAACATGGAGGTGAGGAAAGGGAAACACCACAAGCTTGGCGATGACGGTATCCGTGACTTCATCCTGGGTCCCACTCGAGAGACGGTGCTCCCCGTGGAGGCTGTAGGGTTGCTGGTCGAGGTCAAGAAGAAGATAGCGGAGGAGCTGACGGGGGACTTGGTGGCCGGCGAAGGACGGGTCAATGTTTTCATCTCCGGAATTGTGGGGAGTAGTTATCTGGGGGTTACGTGTAAAAACGTGGTCGTTGACTTTTCTGGATCAGCGGCCAAGGTTCAGAGCGTGGGTTGTAAGGTTAGTTTGAGTGATCCTAGTGTTATACTTGCAATTAGTTAGGATACAACTGATTACTATCTTTGTTAATCTTCGATATAAATGAATGTGTCACACGATGTGCTTAATTGATCGGTGGGTTGTAACTTGTAAGGTTAGTTTGACCGATCCCAATGATGATTTTTTTTTTTTTTTTTTTTTTTTTTTTTTTTTTTGATAGAACTATGGTGCTTCAAAAATTGGGTGTGCTTTGTTACTAACATAAAAAGTTTAGATTTTGTATCCTCAAATATAATTATAAAGGAATGTAGTTACATACATGGTCTCATAGTAGCAATCGAATCAACCTTACTGCGGAATCTACAATCCGAATGAGTGCCGCAAATATATAGAATCTCATTAAGCCTATTATCCTTTATATGAATTTCTTTAGATTTTTTCTCTGATGGATAAGAATTGAAAACGGTAGATCGATTTGATGTATTGGGGACCATAACCTAATATCCTTTATATATTGATATAATCTCATTAAGTCTATTGGGTCAAAATCTGATATTCATTCATTAAACTCATACCGCTTAATTAGAATATACGGGCTTTACTTGATCGAATCACTTTTGATAGCCCACTAACAATTATCCATACAATATATTTATATATCATAATATGTAAACCCATACAATTAGATTATAAATAAATCTTACACTATGTCATCTTATACTAGGGCATGCTCCTTTTGATCGAAAAATTGATGTTTGTTCAATTTTTTTTGTTGAAAGGTTGATATATTGAGTAACAGAAGAATTTACAAGGAGATAACTCGTCCTGGCATTACAAGAAACAAGAGACAAGACTAGGAGTGCATACATAGGGGAACGTCTAGCATATTAGCACAAACAGTAAAATTTTGGGATATATCTTTTCAGTGACTCGAGATGTGGTGGCAGGATGGGTGAGAAGGGTGATCAACTTGATCAAGCGGAAAACTGGAGAATTAAACAATTAATCAAGAGAGAATATTTTCAGTCAAGAATTTACCCCAACATGTATAATAACAAATCTCATATTATTAATTAATTAATTAATTAAATCAATCACCATGGTAATCATTAAAAATAGGGTTAATTGGGTAAGTAGGCACTTTTTGTGTACTTAGTATTAAGTAGGCCCTTTTTATATTTTGTAGACAAACTAGGCCCCTCTTATTTATTAATAAAGATTAATTGAAAGGGTTAATTGGTAATTTTACATGAGTCCAAGCCCAATCAATTTAATTAAGCCCAAGTTCAGTTCAGGCCCACACGAGTTACATACATAAGCCCAATCAATTTAATTAAGCCCAAGTTCAGTTCAGGCCCACACGAGTTACATACATAAGCCCAATCAATTTAATTAAGCCCAAGTTCAGTTCAGGCCCACACGAGTTACATACATAAGCCCACAACAGTTACGTACACAAGCTGCTCAATCCAAAACACAAATGTTGTAGCTAGTGAGTATTGAACTCTGGACAACAGGCCCACCCTCCCACCCTTATACCAGCTGGACTAACTGAACTTCCAGTATTCTCTTGTAGATACACGATATTAATACACAATTTCTATTACATAAATTCAATTACACAAGTCCGTCATTTCTCAATTACACAAGTCCGTCATTTCTCAATTACACAAGTCCGTCATTTACACAAAGTTTGTCATTTACACAAAATCCGTCATTTACACCGTCCGTCTTGTAAATACACAATATTGTGTCCTTGTGTATTGTCTAGCCGATAATTCCGTATTTTTTCCATTACATAAGTCCGGTCCTTTGTTTACATAAGGTTTACTACACGAGCTCAAATGAGTTGTACATACCCAAAATGCCATCATTTACGCAGGTCTGATCCGTTGTTTACACAAGGTTGAATTACGCAAGCCTCAAATGAGTTGCACAATCCAAAAAATCCGTCACTTACGTTATTCTCTCATTTACACAATCCCGTCGTTTACACAATCCCGTCATTTACACTAGGTCAAGTTACACAAGGTCAAGTTACACAAGGGCAAGTTACACAAGGTCAAGTTACACAAGCCTATCGAGTTACACAAGCCCATTGAGTTACACAAGTCCAAGCCCATCGAGTTACACAAGTCTAAGCCCATCGAGTTACACAAGGTCGAGTTACACAAGGTCGAGTTACACAAGGTCGAGTTACACAAGTCTAAGCCCATCGAGTTACATAAATCCAAGCCCATCGAGTTACACAAGCCCATTTTTTATTATAAAAAGACCATATTCCATATTTATAATGTTGATTCAAATCTTCTAATTAATCAAATTGGAGCAATTTGTGAACTTTATAAATAGTGAACATTTCTTGAAATTATATAACTTGGGCAAAAAAATTGAACTCTGGCATATCTATAGATTTTCTAGACACTGAGATTATAAAATCTGGATCATATTCTACAATTATCTAGTTTGTGGCAGAAATTAAAAAAAAAATATATGGGTGGTTACAGTAATTAAAAGTCTGGGTGGTTAAATGTAATTATACCAAAAGTTCCACCTTCCCGATTAGGGTTTTGCAGGATGACTAGTGACGGCAGCTGTCCGGCGGATCTCGTGCAGGCAACATCGGCAACCTAGGCGGCGCAAGAGAGAGTCCCCGGAGATGAAAGCTTCCTAGTCGGAGGCGGTGCGGGGCAGTTGGGGCGGCAGCACAACAAGGTCCGGTTGAGGAGGGCGGCAACTATGGCGGATCGGGGTTGAGTCCTTCGAGATCGTCGATCCTATTTCGCGAGGGAGAAGCTGGTGGTTTCCCGGCGTGCCTGTTGGCGGTTTTAGACTCCCGACGGCGAACAGGGATGAGCAATGGTCGATCCGTCGGCTCGATGTTGAGGAGCTCGGATCGGGATTGGGAAAAACGAAGCAAGGTTGGGAGTCGGTTTTCGGCTGACTAGGCAGATCTGGGCAAACATGGGTAGCGACTCGGAGGCGACCCACATCGAGGCTGGCGGAACAGTTGGGTGGCGATGGATCGGAACGACGACAGAAGAACAGTGTCAGTGGTGACCGGAAGTGGTAGGTGTGGTGGTGGCGAACAGTAATTTTGTCGCAGAACGAAGAGAGGTAGATGGATGGTTAGGGTTTAGGAGAGTAAGAAAATCAATCAAATTCGTCTTAATTGAGTGTATTTTAACAGAATTTCTATTTCTGAAATTAACGTCAATTAACTCTCCATCAATATATTGCAGAATCGCACTTAACTGGAAGGCCGGTGCATAAGCAGCGGCGGCAGTGCCTTCTTCATGTATGCGAGGCGGATTTTTCGGCGGGCAAGGCGGCGACATGGAAGGCCGGTGCCGAGTAGTGTGGCGACAGGGAAGGCCGGTGCCGAGATCTGCGGCGAAATGGAAGATGGTTCCGAGATCTGCGGCGAAATGGAAGACGGTTCCGAGATCTGCGGTGACAGGGAGAGAAGACTAACCTTCACAAATCTAAACTAACAGATCGAAGGCGGTTCCAGATCGAAGGTGAGCATACCCGGGTGGCGGATGGTTGTTTCGATCACCGGAAATCAAATCAGAGGAAGAGAAATCAGATTTGTTCGTCAAGAAGGAGACGAGAAAGTATCAAACTCTAACAAAAACCAATACATCAAGAATAGAAAAATGGAGATGAAGAAGAACAACAAACCAACCACCGGAGAGTACTGCAACAAACGCGGCCAACGGCCGGGAAGGACGCAGCAAACCGCCCGGGAATGAGGTTGAAGAAGACCACCGACTCTGGAAAGATTACGGAAACCCTAATTGCTTCGAACGTGAGATTTGTCAATTAGAGAGAATTTATAGGAATTATATTTTACATTTTACTCTTATACCCCTATAATTAATTTATTTTAGATTTAAAATTTTGTAAAATTAATAGAGGGGCCTAGTTAGTATCTAATAAACCAAAAGTGCCCTAATGGCTAAATTTTCTCTTAAAAATATTACTACCCAACTCTCGAATCTTGTAGTTGAGGTCTATTTCATATATCTCTCGCATCTTGCAAACATTATTGTGAAACCACTTAAAAACTACGAATCATCTAAATACATCTTTTACATCTTGCTTATATAATAGTAAGCTAAGATACCGTATGAATAGTCAAATTGATAAAATCAAATAACAACAATCATGGATTAATCATATGCGTTGGGTATCCCAACTCAAAAATAAAAATTTATAAAAGGACATACTTTACTAAATAAACTTCTATTGAATTTGAAAATCAAGGGTGATTGACAAAATTTGATCGAGCCAATCAAGTGACTTGCGCCTAACCTGTCCTACAAAGTACAAACTTCAATGAAGATCGAATCCAAACTATATAGAATTAATTAGAAAAATAGAACCCTTTAAAACTATCTTTTGTAAACTAGACCTTTATATAAAAAAAAGAAAAAGTATGTATGAAAACTAAAAAATAAGGGCAATAATTTCTTTAATTGAAATGATGGTAATTAGATGTTTACTTTTAGTTTAAATATCTTTTTTTTACATGTTTATCTTTTATTTTTTTTAATACTAGTTTGATGAAATTTTCAAGTTTTAATTTTTTTGGGTGACATTGTTTTCGTTACCCAAATATGAATTGTAGTATTTTTCTCATTATTAGGTATATGTTTATTGTTTTTGTGGTATGTTTCTTATTGTTAAGTATGCTTAAAGTTATATTTTTGGGTATGTTATATAGTTATTCAAACTGTGTTACAAGAACCAAATGTCATTTGGTATTGATGTTTGGGTACAATATCTATTTGTGTAAATTTTGGTTATGACAAATTCAAATTGGGTATGCTTTTATATGTTTATTGGTTTTGTAGTATATTTCTTATTATTAAGTATATTTAAAGTGATATCGTGAGTATGTTTTATGGTTACCCAAACTGTGTTATAATGATCAAATGTCAAGCGAATTTTTGGGTAATGACCAAATGTCATTTGATATTGATGTTTGTGTACAATATCGACTTTTGAAAATTTTGGGTATGACAAATTTAAATTGGGTATGGATTTTGTATTAAGTGATGTTTAAATTGTGTATAAATATAAAATATTATCCAATTTATGGATATTGTTTTATTTTGATATTTGATTTATTGGGTATGTTGTTTTCGAGTATGTTTATGTACTTTGACAAATTTATTTTTGGGTATGATTGTGACATTAGTTGGGTAAGCGGATTTTTGGGTAAGCAAATTTTTTCTGGGTAGAGGGCTGCGTTTTATTGGCCCCAAATTCCCTCCAAATGTCAATCAAAAGTATCACAGTCATCACTCACATCAACCATCACTCATTAGTCATCATTTTTGTCAACTTTTTGTCCTATTTATGAATTATTCTAGTAAAGTAGGAGCCCTATTTCTCAATTTGTAATTGATAGGCCTTAAATTTCAACTCTATAGTGTAAAAGACTCTAAATTGCAATTCAGCCAACTATATATGACCTAACACATCCTATTTTGTAGGAAAAGGCTCACCTTAATCATAATAGGAAAAGATAAGGAAAATCTAATTGAACGGGATCAAAGATAGGAGAAGAAAAAAAAAGGGGGGAAAGAATAAACTAGAATCGGGATAGTTGACAAAAATCTGTTCTCATTCGATTTGATTAATGACGTTGGTCGACTCAGTCGCGTGTAAAACATCATCGTTTGGATAAATCAATCACGCAATGAAAAATGATCTCAATCAATTGGTTTTTTGCTCAAGTCAATCGTGAAAAGAACTTTGACTATTTTGTACATTTCGGGAAAATAGATTTTTTTTCATTGTTATAGTTGGAACCAAAAAAAGCTTTTAAACACTACTTTCAAAGTATTACAAATATATACAACTTTATAGTTTAGTTAAGATTCCAAAACGTTGATATGCTGAATTGGGCTTCATCTATGTGAGTCTTTACGGTTTGACTCAACCTTATACTTGACGCTCAAGTGTAACCTAATGTTTCGCTACTCTATATATTATAGCATTTACTCGGTCTTCAAACAATCTCGTTAATTGGTTATTATATGTTTATTTTTAATCTGAAACTTATTAATAAAATCTTTCAGAAAAGTAGACGTAACTATTATTAGATGAACCACTATAAATATGTATGTCGTCTTTCTTGTTTGTTAAATTTTGTTCTTTATAATTCCGCGCAACACAAAACGTATAGGAAGATGGTAGAAAAATGGCACTTTTGTAGCCATTTCGTTATATTTTTGAGGCTTAATTTGTCCACATATTTGATTGACAACATTTTTTATTTAGTGCTGAAAAAACCCACATGATAAATATGATCAACACCTTGCATTTAGGATAAGGAAACTCTACTTGTCTTTATTAGATACAAGGCTAACGTATATAAACAAACAATTCCCTGTTTAGTATCGATCTTTAACATCCATCTACGACCAATCAATTTCCATCTATTCCATGCTTGCATCGGTCCATGGCATCTCGTCAGCCCTCGTGGTCGTCGACATCCAACAAATGTACTTAAAAAGAGTTACATGGTTATTATTATAGGGGTTGGATTTCATACTTGCTTTACTTGCATATATAATTGAGTTTGACACAATCAAAAGGGAAAACAAAATTAATTAAATTGAATTGTTACTTTAAATCATAACATCATAACATAATAACAGCATTTTTATATTGCGAGAATAAGTCTTATATGTGTATATATATATATATGTATGCTCAATATCCATCGAAAATACACAAAACTTCAATAGATGGGTCAATGGTATATTTACACGATATGGATTTATTTTACTCTAATCATCTTGTTCCTCATCGTCGGCCTCCCACTAATCCTCATCTTTGCCGTTCACAGCCCCATGGGCCCGACTTTCTCCGTCGAGTCAACGGAAGTGAAAGCCTATAATCTCTCCTCCGATAACAGCCTTTTCTGCATCATCAACCTCGACATCCGAGTCCACAACCCTAATCCTAAGAAGCACGTCATTAGTTTTACCGGCGTACACATGGAGGTGAAGAAAGGGAAACACCACACGCTTGGCTATGACAGTATCCGTGACTTCAGCCTGGGTCCCACTGGAACGACGGTGGTCCCCGTGGAGGCTGTAGGATTGTTCGTCGAGGTGAAGAGGAAGATAGCGGAGGAACTGACGGGGGACTTGGTGGCCGGCCAAGGACAGGTCAACGTTTTCATATCTGTACCCAGGGGGAAATATAGTTATACGCTAACTTGTAAAAATGTGGTCGTTGACTTTTCTGGATCAGCGGCCAAGGTTCAGAGCGTGGGTTGTGATTAAGTTTGGTTAGACTGATCCTAATGATGGTGCATAATTGGTATGTTGTTTCATTTCTGGTAAGGGGTCATACGAGAAGATGAATTATAGATGATAACTCTATCTTAATAAAGATATTTACTATATATATATATATATATATATATATATATATATATATATATATATATATATATATTTATATAGATTTTAGTTCAAGTGAGGAGAGAGCTTGTAGATAGGAATTAGGAGGACCGGGGTGGTGACATGTGGCATGCCACGTCACCTTTTTTTTTATTATTTTCTTTTTGAAATAAAAATTGATGTTCATATATTTATAAGTATGTGTTCATTTTTAAAACAGTCGTTGTTCATATTTTATCAATAAATATTCATTTTTTCCCAACACTAACCGTTCATTTTTTAACATTAATTGTTGATTTTTTATTTTTTTAAACATTTTTTTTGGATTTTTTTTGAAAATTATACTATTCTTTCAAATCGTTTTAATAAAATATGATGCTCATTTTTTTAAAACTATGTATTCATTTTTTTACAGTTATGATGTTTATAATATGATGTTCATTTTTTTTTTGAAAATTATACTTTTCTTTAAAATCGTGTTTATAATATTCAGAGATCGATTACATAAAAAATTGTGAAATCAAAGAGAATACAAGACGATTCAGGTTTTCTTCGAATTTCTACTCTCACTGTTTAGATTTCCATTCTTAAGGTTTAGGTTTCATTATGATCGATGTTTGTGTGCAAAATCAGATTTGTTTGAATAATTTTGTGTTTGATAAGTTTGATTGAGAAAATACATGTATATACATATGTTGAGTTGGTCTAATAACTCGAATTGAATAATTTATATGCTCCTTTTAGTGTACACGCAAACTGTTCGGCAAAATGCCTTATAGAAAAATAGTTTATAATATTCACAAGAACAATGACATAAAAAGTATGAACACTGACGAATAAAAAAATGAACAATGACATATAAAAGTATGAACACCAATAATTTATCTATAACTTTGACACATACATAACATATTATGATCATTTTTTAACGTTTTGTGATGAGTTTTTTTTATTTTTTGTGGTTATATACTGTAAATAAACATTTTTGCATTACAAAATGAACACAAAAAAATAAATGGACATGACACTTTGATGAATAAAAATACTATGAACACCGATGTATAAAAACATGAACAATGACATATAAAAGTATAAACACCGATGACTATTTTGAACGTAAGGGTATTTTCCAGATTTTTAGTCAATTTACCAAAATACCATTAATGATGAGTGTGAGAGCCCTTAATTTAAATTCATCCAAAGGCTTACAGCCCTCCTGATTCCTATCTACAAGCTCTCTCCTCACTTGAACTAATATATATATATATATATATATATATATATATATATATATATATATATAGGGTCCGGTTCCGGTGAGGAGGACCCTTGCAGATAGGAATGAGGAGAGTCGGGGTGGTGACATGTGGCATGCCACGTCACCATTTTTTTTTTCCAGATTTTCTTTTTTTAAATAAAAATTGATGTTCATATTTTTATAAGTACGTGTTCATTTTTAAAAGAGTCACTGTTCATATTTTATCAATAAATGTTCATTTTTTTCTCAACACTAACAGTTCATTTTTTAACATTAATTGTTCATTTTTGTATTTTTTTAAAAACATTTTTTTTGGATTTTTTTTAAAATTATGCTATTCTTTCAAATCGTGTTAATAAAATATGATGTTCATTTTTTTACAAGTATGTATTCATTTTTTTTACAGTTATGGTGTTTATAATATGATATTCATTTTTTTTCAAAATTATACTTTTCTTTAAAATCGTGTTTATAATATTCAGATATCGATTACATAAAAAATTGTGAAATCAAAGAGAATACAAGACGATTCAGGTTTTATTTCTTCGTATTTTTTATTCTCACTGTTTAGATTTTCATTTTTAAGGTTTAGGTTTCATTATGATTGATGTTTGTATTGGAAATCAAATTTGTTTGAATCATTTTGTGTTTGATAAGTTTTATTGAGAAAATACATGTATATACATATGTTGAGTTGGTCTAATAGCTCCAATTGAATAATTTATATGCTCTTTTTAGTGTGCACGCAAACTATTCGACAAAATGCCTTATAGAAAAATAGTTTATAATATTTACAAGAACAATGACATAAAAAAGTATGAACACTAACGAATAAAAACATGAACAATGACGTATAAAAGTATGAACACCGATGGCTTATCTATAACTTTGACACATACATAACATATTATGATCATCTTTTGACGTTTTGTGATGAGTTTTTTTTATTTTTTGTGGTTATATATTGTAAATGAACATCTATGCATTATAAAATGAACACAAAAGAATAAATGAACATGACACTTTGATGAATAAAAAATACTATGAACACCGATGTATAAAAACATGAACGATGACATATAAAAGTATGAACAACGATGACTATTTTGAACGTAAGGGTATTTTTCCAGATTTTAAGTCAATTTACAAAAATGCCATTAATGATGAGCGTGTGAGAGCCCTTGATTTAAATTCATCCAATGGCTTACTGTTCGCTCCAAACGGTGTGTGCAAGCTTTAAATTTATAACCCTAGACTTAAGCTTAAAACAAGGATGCGAACCCGCAGTGTACGGGTCAATCGTAGTAAAAGCAAGAAAATTCCAGGGGTCGATCACAGGGACTTGGTGAAACAAAGTCCAATACGGTGTGCTAATATCAATGCTAACCACAAAAGCAATCAATACAATCAAAGATGAATAAGATGTCAAATAAAGCAAACATGCAATTCTAGGGATTAAAGCATCTAGTTGTGGTTCCAACTCAAGATCTATAGATAAGCGGACAAAGCTGAGATTTTTGCGTGGGGAAGGTGTTTCTAAAGTGGCGTAGATCACCGGGTAAGTCTCACTACACACTAATCCTAAACCGTAATTCCTATTACCGGGTAAGTCTCAAGGAATTAAGATAAAGAACTATTACCTCAAACTAACACACCATCTAAGGGAATAGAATCAACCTTTACCGGGTAAGTCTCAGGCTAACTCACAAAGATGGGATGGAAGCACACTCAAACCCCAATAAAGGACAAGCCTTTATTACCTACACTTATGATCGTTAGTACACAAACTAAGGAATTACCGGGTAAGTCTCATCCTAAGCTAGCTTTGAACCAGAAAGGTGTAATAAGAATAGGATTTGGCAAACTCTATCACTTAACTCTCAGTTTAGGGTCGGATAAGTCACCTCGGTCAAAAGAATTCCACCCCGGCCGAGATGTTCATCGACTGAACGAGATGCTTAGGGTTAAGGTAAAGACTCGAACTTTCAGGATCCTACTGTGATTAAGATCATTCTATCATTGTTTTTCCCACAACCTTCAGCCAATCACCCTAGAATCACACAAGGAAATTAGCCACTCATCATCATAATGAAAGTATTAAAATATATGGGAAGAAGGTGAATATTTGAACAAAGAAGAATTTAATGAAATCACTTCAATAACTGAATCAAATATCACACAAAATCGTTCCTTGGATAATAATCCAACAAGACAAGACAACAAGGAAAGGAATTGAAGACAATCTTACAAAACCCTCCAAAAGCTATAAAGCTATAGTCTTCAAATCTTCCTTCAACCTTCAAAAAGGTTCTTCAACTCTCTCCCAAATTGGAGTAGGATGCGGTTGCTGCGTATTCTCAGCTGTAATCGGATTGTATGCGGTCTATGCAGCTCTAAGCGGGGTTGTTGGAATTGTGGAAAACCAACCCTTTTTATAGGAAGAATAAACCTCCAAAGATAATAAATCTTAAGAAGATATTATCCCATAAATATAGGTAAAATATATGATTCTGCATATCTCCTTCCTTCTAGAAGCTCAGCCCAAAAATATAAGATCACTTTCCAATTTTAAAAGATCTCAGCCAAGAATAAAATATTCTCGCCGCGTCCTAGGTATTCGCCTCGGTCGAGTCGGCGTCTCTGGATCGCCTCGGTCGAGATGAATCTCTGGGCAACCGAGGTGAATCATAACTGAGTGTAGAATCTCTCAAAACTGGTCCAAAGTAAATCTTTAATCCATGGTTGTGCTTCCTGAATGTAGCTCCAAATGACTCTTGACTCCTTTTGCTCCTTTTTGATGCAAAACGTACCATATTACCTGCAATTACAACGAAACTAGGTGTAGACCTCGATTCTCGCAAAGGTAGATGAAATGGTAGTAAAATCACATAATGTACATACAAACATGCAGATTATGAAAGATAAAACGTCTAAACAAACCCCAAAATATAGACTATAATTCATGCTATCAAAATACCCCATACTTAGCCCTTGCTTGTCCCCAAGCAAGTTCCTTATATAGAAATCAAGATAGAATGGATTATAAGTCAAGAAAATCAATGAAAAAGTCTTTCAAAAACATTTTATGGTGTGCAACTATCATAGATCACTCTAAGAGAGTACTTCCTGGAAATTAAAAACTCAATATGATCAAAACATTTTATAAATATAGGAAAGTTGTTCATCTTTGCACAAAATCATAGAATGCATAATAAATCATAATTATCAAAATTAATCATGTATAATCCGATTTAAACCGCTAAGTCAATCAACAAGCTCAAGGTCTCAAGGGCTTCCCAAAAGAAAAGGTCAAGAAACGTGTAGGGTAGGGATGTATGTAGGTAATGTGGTGCTAGAATCCGGGAAAAGGATGAACTTCACTTTCACTTTGACTTTCAACATCTTCCACCAATAAGCTTTGCTTATTTCACACTTTTTCTTTTTCTTTACTTTTTGGGATGCATGGATAGAGGTGCACAATAACCGAAGCCTAGGAAATCCGCAATCATCAATTTCTTGAGATGCATCAAACCCTTGATGCACATACCATGACCCGTTAGGAATATCGCTCAATCCGACTTTGGCAAGACACAAACACCCGGCTATGTGAATGGTGCCGAGTTACTCATCTTCATGATTGACTTCCTCAAACCTATTATTGCTTTCTAACACTTTCACTTTCAGCCATCTTCAACTTTAGCTTGCTTTCACCACTTCGTTTGCTTCCAAATTCCCGGATAGGTAAAGGGAGGCAAAATGTATATGAGGGGCTAAGCATGATCAAGAAGAAGAAGAAGAAGAGAATGAATTGCCTTGGTCTTTCCAAGAAGAACGTGAGAGAACTTATGCTGCGGTGTCAACCTTCAAATTCAACATAATTTGGATAAAAATAAAGTATTAAACATGCCAATAATTTCAAACAAAGCATTTAGCAACTTAAGCATATCATAAAACATTTCAAACATGTAAAGAATTTAAAACCAGTCAGTAAACAAGATCTTCACTGAGATCATATCCAGATAAGTAACACAAAATCGTTTTCGAAAACTCTCAGTTAACACACCTCGGTCGAGATGTTCTTGGTTCAACCGAGGTGAAACACCTCGTTTTGCCAGAACTGTCCCGGTCGAGATCGAAAATTTTTTTTAAAACCATTTTTTTTTTTCGGTTTCGACGTTTTTCTCAATCAAATAACCTGTAAGTATGCATGCAATTTCAGATAAAACATATAAATGCAAATAAAGCATGAATATGAAAATATCCGATACATCTAAAGTCGAATAATACATCATAAGTCAAATAAGTCAAATAATACATCAACTACCCCATACTTGAGACACACTGTCCCAGTGGGTGTAATAAAAGTCTGAAAGAAAGGAGGACTCACCGGATAAAGAGCCGAACTGCATAAAAATAAAATAAATAAAACCCTGCAGCTCCTCAGAAGTCCTGATCCGGTGGTGGTGGTGGTGGTACATAAGGATGCTGGGTCGGATCAAACGGATAGCCCATAGTCTGCTGGAACTGTAGCTCCATCATCCTACGCTGATAGTGCTGCCCCTCCAACATCTGCTGAGTCCAGCTGTCAAGGTGTCGGCGCTGGGCGGCAAACCTCTCGTGGATGTCCACTGTAAGGGCAGCATATGAGTCTATCATCTGATCTGTCAAGTCGTCGATTCGACGATGAGCCTCTGCATCTCTATGACGGCGTGTCCGACGCCTAGCAGATCTAGCAGGAGGTGCAGCAGGTGCAGGCTCAGTATCCTCCTCATCCTCATCAAGATCAATAATGGGAGGCGCGCTCGTCCCAGCAGTATCTGTCCCTGTGTCCATCGGGACGCCGCCTCCTCTCTCATCAACTGTCTCGTCATCATCCTCCTCATCAACCTCCTCAGCCTCCTCAGCAGCTGCAGCAGCAGCAGCTGCTCCCTCTCTGTAGTCCTCCATCAGCGGGACCCATGCAGCCTGCCAGAAATGCGGGTCGAAGACCGAAAACTGTGCAGACCATCTGATGCCCTGAGGCGCTGTCCGCTCCCAAGGCATAGCAACGTATGGTGTAGTCAGCCCACGGGGAACCAGAATCCGCCTCGTCATCATCTCCTGCAGACCCAGCGGCTTCGGAGCCGCCGCCAATGTGCAAATACTGAGATCCATCCCGTGGTAGGAGGCGATGTGGGTGACTAGACCTCCACAGCAAATATCCCCCTTCGACTTGGCCTTGATCTTGTGCAGATCCTCTGCCAAGAGCAAGCCAAAGTCGGGGAAACCACCTGTAACCATGCAGTAGAGTGAAAAGAGCTCCCCCTGTCTGATCTTCTGGGGCGTCTCAGTACGCGCCAGAAGCATCTCACTGAATATCCGGTGGGCGAGTCTGAAAGCTGGGTGAAAGATGACCTTCTCCCTGGAATCTCCAGGGTGCCATCTGTCTGCATGAGTGGTGATGTGGGCTATCTGACCCCAAAACTCCCTAGCTACTGAACGGGAGGGAAAGTCTACAGCGGTAGGGGCAGGAAAACTGAAAATCTCTCTCCATATCTCTAATGGGACCAGGAAGTTCCGGCCCATCAGCCGGTACTTCACAGATCCCTCTGTGGGTAGGTAGGAGAAGGAGCTGACGAACTCGAGTGTCGGCTCTATGTAGGCTGGGGCTCGGATCTCAGAAAACTGATCCAGCCCGACTGTAGCGATCATCCTCCTAAGGTCAGCCTCTAACCCTAGGCAGTCAAAAGCGGATACCTCCAGAAATCGCGGTGCGATAACTGGACGGCCCGCTATCCTCTCGTAATCTACCCGGCATCTCTCGTGGATAGCCGGGCGGTAGGGACGGGAAGAAGAAGGGGAAGGGGAGGGTGAAGATCTGTCTCTAAGGGACAGTATTCTGTCTGAACTCATCTTCACAAAACAGTCTGTCAGACCACCTCGGTCGACTGACAAATCTCAGAAATCACCTCGGTCGAGGTGCAGGCCGACTGGACCGAGGCGTAACAGTTCGATTTCGATTCTCAGAAAATTCAGTTCTTTTCCCCCTAAAATCACTACAATTGCTTCCTAAGGGGTACTTATAGATTTCCTCAACAGAAACAAGGGCAACCAAAGCCCAATAAGCGGTAAACGAGTCGGTTAGGGTTTTCGAACCTTTTTTGCTTCGTTTCGGTCGAAACTCTCAGAGTTCTTGCAGATCCGTAGTTGCAATCGACTCCTCTACTCCTCTATTGCAGTTTTGAAGCAGAAATCGTCGAAAAAGAGTGAGAAACGAGGGAGAGCGAGGTGCCTCTGTCGCCGCGGTCGAAGTGCGTAAAAAATAAAAAGTGAAAAGTAATTTTTCCTTTTTATACTGTCGCGAGATCTGCTGTCACCTCGGTCGAGATGGTCTCGACTGGACCGAGGTGGTACGGACCGAGGTGGTTCTGCAGAAACCCTAGTCGCCTCGGTTGCTTCAAGAATCAACTCGGTCGAGGTGTTCTGACAGTGACCGAGGTGCCTCTTTCTTCCTCAGAATCTCGAACTTCTCTCTTCCCTGGAGTGCTCCTTCCTGTTATCTGTCTAGAACACCAAAAACAAAGCAAAGCAAAGCAAAAACAAAAACTATCTAAACTAGACTAGAGAACGGGAAAGAAAGCAATACCTTGGGTTGCCTCCCAAGAAGCGCTTGATTTAAGGTCGCTAGCTGGACCATGGTGCGTCTCAAAGGAGGTAGATCGGTGCGACCTCCTCAACCGGCGTTTCCGGTTGGTACTTCTTAAGTCTATGACCGTTGACCTTGAAGCTTCCGCTAGTTTCGCCCCATATCTCAACTGCACCATGAGGGAAAACATGTTTCACAACGTAAGGTCCGGTCCATCTAGATTTCAACTTACCTGGAAAAAGACGGAGGCGGGAGTTGAAGAGTAGAACTAAATCTCCTTCGTTAAGCTCCTTTGGAACGATACGCTTGTCATGCCATCTCTTCGTCCTTTCCTTGTAGATCTTGGCATTCTCATAGGCGTTCAAACGCAGCTCCTCCAGCTCGTTAAGTTCCAATAGTCGCTTCTCACCAGCCTCCTTAATGTCAAAGTTCAACCATTTGATAGCCCAATACGCTTTGTGCTCCAACTCAACGGGCAAGTGGCAAGATTTCCCATACACCAAATTATAAGGGGTGGTGCCTATGGGAGTCTTGAATGCGGTCCTGTACGCCCAAAGAGCATCGTCTAATTTCATGGACCAATCCTTCCTCGTCCTAGAGACGGTCTTCTCCAAAATTGCTTTGATTTCTCTGTTTGAGATCTCGACCTGTCCACTAGTTTGAGGGTGATAAGCGGTTGATACCTTGTGGGTTACCCCATACTTCGATAGAAGTGCCTTAAACTTCCGGTTGATGAAATGCGTTCCTCCATCGCTGATGATGATGCGTGGAGTTCCAAATCGTGGAAAGATAGTTCTATTCAAGAACTTCACAACCACCTTGGCGTCGTTAGTGGGAGAAGCGATGGCTTCGACCCATCTAGAGACGTAATCCACTGCAAGGAGAATGTAGAGGTTTCCTCCGGAGGATGGGAAAGGTCCCATGAAGTCAATCCCCCATACATCAAATATTTCCACTTCTTGGATGTTGTTAAGTGGCATTTCGTTCCTCCTTGATAGGTTCCCTGTTCTTTGGCATGCATCACAAGAAACAACAAAAGATTGTACATCCTTAAATAATGTAGGCCAAAAGAAACCTGAACGCAATATCTTGGCGCATGTTTTATCGGTGCTAGCATGCCCTCCACATGGAAGTGAGTGACAATGCTTTATGACGCTATTAACTTCGTCTTCCGGAATGCACCTTCGAAGCATCCCATCCGGTCCGCGCTTGAATAGCAGCGGCTCATCCCAGTAGTAATGTCGTACTTCCTTGAAGAATCTCTTCTTTTGGGAGTACGTCAATCCGGGTGGTATTTCCTGGCAAACAAGATAATTCACAATATCAGCATACCAAGGACCTTTATTATCAGAAAGTTGGTGGAGGGAATGATCCGCCAACTGTGGGTGAATGTCAGAGAAGGGAGTAGAAAAATTGTCATTCTCAGCAATCTCAGTTGACATTGTCTCTTTGTCGGCCTCGGTCGAAGCGCAAAGGCGTTGACCGAGGTGTTCTTCAGACGCCTCGCTCGGTCCAGAAAGTGCCTCGGTCGAGGTACTGCTACTGGATCCGAGGCTGGAAATCTTCGTTTCCTGGGTCAGCTTCTCAGTTATGGCTCCTGGATCTTCTTCCAGTGCTTTCAAGCTCCGTATATCTGCATCACAAGAAGCATCTATACCTTCCTCCATTAAACTGAAGCTAATAACTCTTTCGAGTGGATCATTAATAAGGATAGAGCTCACCAATTCTCTTGATTCTTCTTCATCGTAGATGTTGAAGATATCATCAGTTAGTTGCTCCCCTTTCATGGCTGCAAGTAGTGCGAACTCCACCTCATCGCCACCAACGTTGAATTTCAACTTGGCGTTCTTGCAATCCACATTGCAACCCGAAGTTGCTAGAAATGGCCTCCCGAGAATGATAGGAACAGGATAATCTGCGGGAATGTCAAGTACGACAAAATCTATAGGAAGATAGAAGTTACCTAACTTGACCGGAACATCCTCCAAGATACCCACGGGATGGGTGATGGAGCGATCCGCCATGTAAAGTCGAATCTTGACCGGCTTGGGCTCTCCAAGGCCGATCTTAGTGCATAGCTCCAGCGGGATGATGCTCACGCTGGCTCCTAGATCACATAGGGCTTCACAAGTGACATCCCCAACTTGAATGGGAATGCAAAATGAGCCGGGATCTCTCAACTTAGGTGGCATCTTCTCCTTCATGATCTTTATAAGCTCCGAAGACTTAGATGTCATCCTAACTTCACCAACATCCTCCAGCTTCCTCTTCCTTGATAGGATCTCCTTTAAGAACTTCCCATAGGCGGGCATACCTAAAATAGCATCAAGGAAAGGGATATTAATATGGAGCTTATTCATCAAGTCAAGGAACTTACCAAAGTGCTTGTCAAGATGTGCTCTGGCTCTGGACTGGGGGAATGGAAGTGGTGGTTTATATGCAGGAGGTGGAACATAAACTTCCGTCGTTCCTCCTGCTTTCTGTTGCGCCGCCTCGGTTGGCATCTCGGTCGAGGTGTTCTTCGACTGGATCTGGACCGAGGTGGTCTGCGTCGAGCGAGGTACTGGATCTGCAGTTTTGAGCCCACTCCTCGTCGTGATGGCCATGCACTGGCCCTTAGGGTTAGTTTCCGTCTTTGCTGGAAGCTTCCCTGGATCTCTTGGCGCTTCATTCGCCCTATTAGCAAGTTGTTGTTCGAAGGACTTTTGGGCCCTCGAAAATGAAGTCATAGAATTCTCCATAGCATTAAGCTTGATCAAGATTGCCTCCAGGACTGCGTCCTTCTTTTCCGGCTGAGACGAACTTGATCCTTGCCCTTGGCTCTTCAATGGAGTAGAAGAAGAAGAAGGAGGAGAGAGGAAAGGGTTAGAGGAATCATTAGAGTTGGAGTTTGAATGATTGTTACCGTTGTTTTGGTTATTCGCCCTCCAATTGTTGCTATTGGATCCTCTATTGTTGTTGTAGTTGTTGTTTCGGGGTCCGTTGTTGTTGTTACGGTACCCGTTCTTGTTGTTGTTGTTGTTGCTCCTTTGCCCTTGCTCTTCCTGCTTAGTTTGAGCCATCAATAGCTCCTTCAACTGCTTCACGTCGTTCTTCAAGGACGTGAATTGGTTTTTGTTGGTTTGAGTCTCTTGAAAGTTGACTCTTTTAACTCCACCTTCAGCTCCTTGGTGGGTGTACTTCTCCATGTGCAAGGCTTGCTTCTCAATGAAGTCCCAAGCCTCGTCAACCGCCATATCCATGAATGTACCGGCGGAGAGTAGTTGGAGATTAAACTGGGTGTTTCCGTCCAGTCCTTTGAAGTAGATCTCCAACAACTCGATCTTTGGAATCCCATGATGTGGGCAATCCAAAAGGATATCCTTGAACCGCTCCCATGATTTGGACAAGCTCTCCTTGTCTTTCATGATGAAAGCATTGATCTTCCCTCTCATTTCAGCAGTCTTTGAGGGGGGGAAGAATTTGGTCAAGAATTCCGTAGTCATCTCTTCCCATGTGCTGATCTTTCCTGCAGGAAGAGATTGATACCAAGTAAGAGCTCTATCTTTAAGGGAAAAGTAGAAAGGTCTTAGCTTGTAGTTGTTATTTTCAATTCTGGGAGGTCGCAAGGTTTCCATCAAGATCTCGTAGTTTTGAAGATGTTGATGCGGCGACTCCTTCTCTAGCCCTCCGAATTGACATTGGCGAATCATCGCTAGAACTTGTGGTCGAAGTTCGTAGTCATGGTCCGCTGGATCTCCTAGGTTCACTCCTGGACGCCTCAGCTGTTGATTAGGGTCCATCCTTTGACCTAGGGTTTGTGGAATTCCTGCAAGAAGAACATCTCGGACTGGCATCCGAAGCGGATGCACATCGGCCGGGGCGTCAGGTACTGGAATCTGCCTCGGTCGAGGATCAACTACTGGATCCTGCATCGGTCGAGGTTGAATCTGGTTCCGAATTGCTGCAATCTCAGCTTCGATTGCTGCATTCCTGGCCTGATTCTCTTCTTTTTCCTGCCTTAGCTCTTCTTTACTGAGACGTAGCTGCTCTTGTGTCTCTCTCAATTGGGCCAAAAGATCGTGATCATCTTGTTGGGCCATCTTCGCTTCTCTTAAGCGTCGCTTGTATGTCTTTTCTGGTTCGGGATCGTAAGGAACGATTTCCTTTCCAGTGCGGGTTCTTCGCATATACCTAAGAAAGAATCTGCAAAAGTCACTCAAGTAGAGTGGTTAGACAAAAAGGGGGCAAATGCCCCAAGAGCAAACCGTACCGGCTCGGTCTAGACCAAGTCCCCGGCAACGGCGCCAAAAACTTGTTCGCTCCAAACGGTGTGTGCAAGCTTTAAATTTATAACCCTAGACTTAAGCTTAAAACAAGGATGCGAACCCGCAGTGTACGGGTCAATCGTAGTAAAAGCAAGAAAATTCCAGGGGTCGATCACAGGGACTTGGTGAAACAAAGTCCAATACGGTGTGCTAATATCAATGCTAACCACAAAAGCAATCAATACAATCAAAGATGAATAAGATGTCAAATAAAGCAAACATGCAATTCTAGGGATTAAAGCATCTAGTTGTGGTTCCAACTCAAGATCTATAGATAAGCGGACAAAGCTGAGATTTTTGCGTGGGGAAGGTGTTTCTAAAGTGGAGTAGATCACCGGGTAAGTCTCACTACACACTAATCCTAAACCGTAACTCCTATTACCGGGTAAGTCTCAAGGAATCAAGATAAAGAACTATAACCTCAAACTAACACACCATCTAAGGGAATAGAATCAACCTTTACCGGGTAAGTCTCAGGCTAACTCACAAAGATGGGATGGAAGCACACTCAAACCCCAATAAAGGATAAACCTTTATTACCTACACTTATGATCGTTGGTACACAAACTAAGGAATTACCGGGTAAGTCTCATCCTAAGCTTGCTTTGAACCAGAAAGGTGTAATAAGAATAGGATTTGGCAAACTCTAACACTTAACTTTCTGTTTTAGGTCGGATAAGTCACCTCGGTCAGAAGAATTCCACCCCGGCCGAGATGTTCATCAACCGAACGAGATGCTTAGGGTTAAGGCTAAAGACTCGAACTTTCAGGATCCTACTGGAATCTAAGATTATTCTATCATTGTTTTTCCCACAACCTTCAGCCAATCACCCTAGAATCACACAAGGAAATTAGCCACTCATCATCATAATGAAAGTATTAAATATATGGAAGAAGGTGAATATTTGAACAAAGAAGAATTTAATGAAATCACTTCAATAACTGAATCAAATATCACACAAAATCGTTCCTTGGATAATAATCCAACAAGACAAGACAACAAGGAAAGGAATTGAAGACAATCTTACAAAACCCTCCAAAAGCTATAAAGCTATAGTCTTCAAATCTTCCTTCAACCTTCAAAAAGGTTCTTCAACTCTCTCCCAAATTGGAGTATGATGCGGCTGCTGCGTATTCTTTGCTGTAATCGGATCGTATGCGGTGTATGCAGCTCTAAGCAGGGTTGTCGGAATTGTGGAAAACCAACCCTTTTTATAGGAAGAATAACCCTCCAAAGATAAGAAATCTTAAGAAGATATTATCCCATAAATATAGGTAAAATATATGATTCTGCATATCTCCTTCCTTCTAGAAGCTCAGCCCAAAAATATAAGATCACTTTCCAATTTTAAAAGATCTCAGCCAAGAATAAAATATTCTCGCCGCGTCCTAGGTATTCGCCTCGGTCGAGTCGGCGTCTCTGGATCGCCTCGGTCGAGATGAATCTCTGGGCAACCGAGGTGAATCATAACTGAGTGTAGAATCTCTCAAAACTGGTCCAAAGTAAATCTTTAATCCATGGTTGTGCTTCCTGAATGTAGCTCCAAATGACTCTTGACTCCTTTTGCTCCTTTTTGATGCAAAACGTACCATATTACCTGCAATTACAACGAAACTAGGTGTAGACCTCGATTCTCGCAAAGGTAGATGAAATGGTAGTAAAATCACATAATGTACATACAAACATGCAGATTATGAAAGATAAAACGTCCAAACAAACCCCAAAATATAGACTATAATTCATGCTATCAACTTCCTTCTTCACAACCTCTTTCATGATCGGATTTAACCGTCTTTGAGGTTCCCGTGAAGTCTTATGATTATCCTCCATTAGAATTCTATGCATGCAGAAAGAGGGTTTAATGCCAATAAGATCATCCGTGGTGTAACCTATGGCTTTTCGATGCTTTCTCAGGACATGCATTAGTTTAGTTAATTCAGAATCGGAGAGGGAAGCGCTAACAATAACGGGATAAGTAGAATCCGGCCCAAGAAAGATATACCTCAAGTGACTAGGGAGTTGTTTAAGCTCCACAACTGGGGGTGCTTTCTGGGAGGGATCTGTGCTTCCTCTTTCCAGTGGAGTGGTGTCAGAAACTGGACTAGATGCAGTCTTAGTTTGAATCGTCTCGCTGTCGGCCTCGGTCGAAGCGCAAAGGCGTTGACCGAGGTGTTCTTCAGACGCCTCGCTCGGTCCAGAAAGTGCCTCGGTCGAGGTACTGCTACTGGATCCGAGGCTGGAAATCTTCGTTTCCTGGGTCAGCTTCTCAGTTATGGCTCCTGGATCTTCTTCCAGTGCTTTCAAGCTCCGTATATCTGCATCACAAGAAGCATCTATACCTTCCTCCATTAAACTGAAGCTAATAACTCTTTCGAGTGGATCATTAATAAGGATAGAGCTCACCAATTCTCTTGATTCTTCTTCATCGTAGATGTTGAAGATATCATCAGTTAGTTGCTCCCCTTTCATGGCTGCAAGTAGTGCGAACTCCACCTCATCGCCACCAACGTTGAATTTCAACTTGGCGTTCTTGCAATCCACATTGCAACCCGAAGTTGCTAGAAATGGCCTCCCGAGAATGATAGGAACAGGATAATCTGCGGGAATGTCAAGTACGACAAAATCTATAGGAAGATAGAAGTTACCTAACTTGACCGGAACATCCTCCAAGATACCCACGGGATGGGTGATGGAGCGATCCGCCATGTAAAGTCGAATCTTGACCGGCTTGGGCTCTCCAAGGCCGATCTTAGTGCATAGCTCCAGCGGGATGATGCTCACGCTGGCTCCTAGATCACATAGGGCTTCACAAGTGACATCCCCAACTTGAATGGGAATGCAAAATGAGCCGGGATCTCTCAACTTAGGTGGCATCTTCTCCTTCATGATCTTTATAAGCTCCGAAGACTTAGATGTCATCCTAACTTCACCAACATCCTCCAGCTTCCTCTTCCTTGATAGGATCTCCTTTAAGAACTTCCCATAGGCGGGCATACCTAAAATAGCATCAAGGAAAGGGATATTAATATGGAGCTTATTCATCAAGTCAAGGAACTTACCAAAGTGCTTGTCAAGATGTGCTCTGGCTCTGGACTGGGGGAATGGAAGTGGTGGTTTATATGCAGGAGGTGGAACATAAACTTCCGTCGTTCCTCCTGCTTTCTGTTGCGCCGCCTCGGTTGGCATCTCGGTCGAGGTGTTCTTCGACTGGATCTGGACCGAGGTGGTCTGCGTCGAGCGAGGTACTGGATCTGCAGTTTTGAGCCCACTCCTCGTCGTGATGGCCATGCACTGGCCCTTAGGGTTAGTTTCCGTCTTTGCTGGAAGCTTCCCTGGATCTCTTGGCGCTTCATTCGCCCTATTAGCAAGTTGTTGTTCGAAGGACTTTTGGGCCCTCGAAAATGAAGTCATAGAATTCTCCATAGCATTAAGCTTGATCAAGATTGCCTCCAGGACTGCGTCCTTCTTTTCCGGCTGAGACGAACTTGATCCTTGCCCTTGGCTCTTCAATGGAGTAGAAGAAGAAGAAGGAGGAGAGAGGAAAGGGTTAGAGGAATCATTAGAGTTGGAGTTTGAATGATTGTTACCGTTGTTTTGGTTATTCGCCCTCCAATTGTTGCTATTGGATCCTCTATTGTTGTTGTAGTATAGTGGTAAGTATTCCCGCCTGTCACGCGGGTGACCCGGGTTCGATCCCCGGCAACGGCGCCAAAAACTTGTTCGCTCCAAACGGTGTGTGCAAGCTTTAAATTTATAACCCTAGACTTAAGCTTAAAACAAGGATGCGAACCCGCAGTGTACGGGTCAATCGTAGTAAAAGCAAGAAAATTCCAGGGGTCGATCACAGGGACTTGGTGAAACAAAGTCCAATACGGTGTGCTAATATCAATGCTAACCACAAAAGCAATCAATACAATCAAAGATGAATAAGATGTCAAATAAAGCAAACATGCAATTCTAGGGATTAAAGCATCTAGTTGTGGTTCCAACTCAAGATCTATAGATAAGCGGACAAAGCTGAGATTTTTGCGTGGGGAAGGTGTTTCTAAAGTGGAGTAGATCACCGGGTAAGTCTCACTACACACTAATCCTAAACCGTAATTCCTATTACCGGGTAAGTCTCAAGGAATTAAGATAAAGAACTATTACCTCAAACTAACACACCATCTAAGGGAATAGAATCAACCTTTACCGGGTAAGTCTCAGGCTAACTCACAAAGATGGGATGGAAGCACACTCAAACCCCAATAAAGGACAAGCCTTTATTACCTACACTTATGATCGTTAGTACACAAACTAAGGAATTACCGGGTAAGTCTCATCCTAAGCTAGCTTTGAACCAGAAAGGTGTAATAAGAATAGGATTTGGCAAACTCTATCACTTAACTCTCAGTTTAGGGTCGGATAAGTCACCTCGGTCAAAAGAATTCCACCCCGGCCGAGATGTTCATCGACTGAACGAGATGCTTAGGGTTAAGGTAAAGACTCGAACTTTCAGGATCCTACTGTGATTAAGATCATTCTATCATTGTTTTTCCCACAACCTTCAGCCAATCACCCTAGAATCACACAAGGAAATTAGCCACTCATCATCATAATGAAAGTATTAAAATATATGGGAAGAAGGTGAATATTTGAACAAAGAAGAATTTAATGAAATCACTTCAATAACTGAATCAAATATCACACAAAATCGTTCCTTGGATAATAATCCAACAAGACAAGACAACAAGGAAAGGAATTGAAGACAATCTTACAAAACCCTCCAAAAGCTATAAAGCTATAGTCTTCAAATCTTCCTTCAACCTTCAAAAAGGTTCTTCAACTCTCTCCCAAATTGGAGTAGGATGCGGTTGCTGCGTATTCTCAGCTGTAATCGGATTGTATGCGGTCTATGCAGCTCTCAGCGAGGTTGTTGGAATTGTGGAAAACCAACCCTTTTTATAGGAAGAATAAACCTCCAAAGATAATAAATCTTAAGAAGATATTATCCCATAAATATAGGTAAAATATATGATTCTGCATATCTCCTTCCTTCTAGAAGCTCAGCCCAAAAATATAAGATCACTTTCCAATTTTAAAAGATCTCAGCCAAGAATAAAATATTCTCGCCGCGTCCTAGGTATTCGCCTCGGTCGAGTCGGCGTCTCTGGATCGCCTCGGTCGAGATGAATCTCTGGGCAACCGAGGTGAATCATAACTGAGTGTAGAATCTCTCAAAACTGGTCCAAAGTAAATCTTTAATCCATGGTTGTGCTTCCTGAATGTAGCTCCAAATGACTCTTGACTCCTTTTGCTCCTTTTTGATGCAAAACGTACCATATTACCTGCAATTACAACGAAACTAGGTGTAGACCTCGATTCTCGCAAAGGTAGATGAAATGGTAGTAAAATCACATAATGTACATACAAACATGCAGATTATGAAAGATAAAACGTCTAAACAAACCCCAAAATATAGACTATAATTCATGCTATCACTTACAACCCTCCTAATTCCTATCTACAAGCTCTCTCCTCACTTGAACTAAAATCGTATATATATATATATATATATACAGTTTCGAACCCTTTGCGACAACCACCCTGCAAAAAACCGAACCGGGCTGTTGTTCTTCTTCGAGTGCGTGACGAGTGGGTTGGACGGTGAGCTTCCTCCATGATCAGTACACTTGTTATGCTTGTGTATTGTATATGTAAGAGGTAGATTGGGGAGTGCAATGTATGTTTAGGCACTTTTAAACCATACACAGAGATAGAGATAGATGATGTTTCATTCTAAACCAATTGCAGCGCTGGTTTTACGGGAAATCAATTCCCTACGGGTGGAAGATCGAAGAGGCAATCAAAAACCCGGAAATCCGAGGGAGTTTGAGCACATCACATTATCACAAGTCCTAGCAGACTATGCAGAAGTGATCTCATAGATAAAGCAAGCGTATACAACAGATCTCAGTCCCGTTGTTGTCTTTGGAGGTTAATAAATCGACCAACCTATAGTTTTTATAGTTGCTCCCACTGATTCGACAGGAAACAAAATTAACAAAGGGAAAAGGAAGGCACGTAACAAAATAAAGAATGATGCTAGAAGAGCGGCGTGGATCGAGACTCAAGAAAGTAGAAGAAACAAAAACGAACGACACTCAAACGACAAAGACAAAGTGAACCAATTTCTCACTCAACAACCATAACTAACACTAGTCCAGGTGGAGATATGAAGGGCTCCTTAGTTACGCCGATTGTTCCTCCTTCATCCATTGATATTTATGGCGGGTTGAAAGGTATGAATTTCGATCCCAAAGATATCATGCATGCACCTAGAGGATACCGTAACCTCACAGGTGAATAACGGGTTAGGAGCTACTAGTGAGGATACCGGGGATATTCAACAAAGGAATCACACCATAACCGGTGATGAAGAAATGGAGGAGAACACAGATACGAAGGGGCATCGGGAACCTGGCCATGCTGATACGTAAGCCTTATCCAGTAGCTACTTACCTCTCTTTTTTGTGTTTTAATGAATTGCTTATTTTGGAATGTATTCGGAGCTTGTAAGGACAATTTTCGACGAGCCATCAATTATTTATGTAGGCATCATAATGTCGACATTCTTGCTATATTTAAACCTCGTACAATGGGGGTTAGAGCCCAAGGCATTTGTGATCGGTTGAACTTCTCGGGATGCTTTCGGGTGGATGATATCGGTTTCGAAAGCGGTTTATGGCTCCCATGAAAGAGTGAGAAGTTTCAGGTTACTATTGTTAGCAACAATAAGTGTTTCATCCATGCGAAGATTTTTGCAGGCTCCAAATTATTCAGTCTGATTGTCGTCTACACTTCTTTGGATTGTACGAGAAGTAGAGTGTTTTGGAACGAGATTGATAAGGAATTAGAGTCTATTTTTGACCCACTTCTTATTGGCAGAGACTTTAATTGTATTCACTTCTTACACGGATGTCGAGGTGGTACAAGTAAGCTCCATCTTGACTCACATATTTTTAATGACGTTGTTTTGGCACATGGTCTTATTGATTTAGGCTACACTAGGACGGATGTCACATGGCACGATAGAAAGTTGACCAAAAGGAATGTGTTTAAAAGGTTGGATAGAGTCTTCATGAATCAGGAGGGACGTCTCCTTTGGCCTAATGCCCAAGTTAGACACCTCGCCTGGTTTTCCGCAGATCATTCTCCTCTTTTTATCTCTTTAGATCCTAATGTTACTTGCAGAAAAGAGAGAAGACCTTTTACGTTCGAGGCAGCTTGGATGACACATCGAGATTTCTTTCCCATTGTAGAAAGGTGTTGGTTTGGTAAGCTGGAGGTTTTTCAAGCTCTACCTATTCTCAAAAACTCGCTTATAGTTTAATATAGGTTTGTGTTTGGTAATGTCCATCACAAGAAACAAGATTCTTTGGACAAGCTTGTGAAGATCCAAGATAGACGATGCCATCATGATTTGGTTAGACTCTATGAGGAGGAGAAACGATTGTAAGCAGAAATTGAAGATATTCTTGAGCAAGAGGAGCTGCTATGGTTTCAAAAGTCTAGGGAATTATGGCTGGAGCATGGTGACCGAAATACGACGTTCTTTCACACCTCTACTATAATAAGGAGTCGTAATAGAGTGACTGGTCTATAGTTGGAGATGGGGAATGGGTTGAGGACCAAGTTAGGCTAGAGAAACATGTTGTGGATTATTTCAGAAGCCTTTACAACCTTGACAAATCTCAGTTGTTGCATGACGATCATCTAGAGACTATGGAGTATCCTAAAGTGGATAACATAAATTGGGTTAATCTCCAAAAACCGATCAACATGGATGAAGTTTGGAGCTCAACGAGAAGTGTGGGAGCTTACAAAGCACCTGAGGTCGAATGCTTTCAACCGGTATTTTAGCAAAAAAGTTGGAGTATTGTGGGTCAATACATGTTGGAAGGGGTCTTTAGATTCTTCTCTCCGTAGAAATTGTATAAGGGTAGCAATGATACCCTTATCTCTCTTATTACTAAAGACGGTAAACTAGAGTTTATTAGTCAGTTCATACCTATAGCTCTTTACAATGTTAGCTATAAGATTATATCGAAGGTGATCGATGGTTCAACATATGCAAAGCATTGTAGGTAAGCTTATGAGACCCACCCAAGGGAGGTTCATTTCAAGGCGCCTGATTCAAGATAATATTGTTCTTATGCAAGAGGTGGTGCACTCGATGAGAAAAAGAAAACAGGTAAGCAATTAAGTTGGATCTTGAGAAGGCGTATGACAAAAGCAGATCGGATTTTGTTGAAGAGACGGTTATTGAAGCAAGTTTTCCGTCGGAGTGGGGAAGAATGATCTAAGAACGCGTAAGCACGTCTAGGATGTAGGTCATATGGAATGGAGAGGTTATTGAACAATTTGTCCCGGAAAGAGGTATTAGACAAGGGGATCCGTTATCTCCTTATCTGTATGTCCTTTGTGTGGAAAGACTTAGTCACCTCATTCTTGATGTTGTTGAGAGAGGCGACTGGAAGCCTTTTAGATTATCCCATGATGGCCCTTGACTATCACATCTCTTTTTTGCATATGACATCACTCTTTTTGTTGAGGCGTCCCTATCTCGTATCAGAGTCATTATGAGTTGCATCGATATCTTTTGTAAGGCGTCAGGTCAAAAGGTCAGTATCTAGAAATCAAAAAATCTTTGTTTCACCTAATGTCTCTAGAGAGCTTTGTGATAGCATTGGCAGGTTGAGTGGAGTTGGTGACCAAGAACCTTGGTAACTATCTTGGTGTCCCTATCCTCTAAGGCATTGTTTTGAAATCCACCTTCTCGTCACTTTTGGATAAGAGTAATGGTAAAACGAATGGTTGGAAGATCAAAACTTTTTGTTTTGCTCGGGCGTGTTACTCTCGCTAATTTAGGGAAATATTCAGTCCCCATGGTGGAGTTATGAGGAGTGTTTCATGGCCTGAAGATTGCTTAAGAGTTGAGGTATCGATAGTATGTGACAAGACCCGCCGGAGGGTGTAGTTGATCTTTTACTTGACGATGTAAGGGGTCGGGCTATCCCATGTGTGCTGACTACTTAGCCTATTTCTTATTAATAAAAGCGCGTCCAGATATGTCGGAGGCCACTGACTCTCCTTCCCAGAAAAAAAAAAGCAATCTACTCATAGGTGATATTAGACAAATTAACGGTCCTTCAATGCAAAACTAACTTACGAATCGAGCATGTCCCACCGCCACTCTCATTCGGATCATCCATGTCTCTCTCTATATGCTCATTGTTCGTCAAATGAGACAATTTTTCCGAATGGAAAGAAGCATGGTCAATGTCTTTCGAGCCAAACGAATAATTGGGTTCATAAAGAGCACCATTTCCAAATCCGACGCCACCACTTCCGACTACATTCACTAGAAAATGGTGAACTCCATGCTACAAATCCTTCCGTATGGTCAACAATCTCCAGCTTGGACACGGTCCAAGACCTTTGGTTGGATATCGAACACCAAATCTGGTAAAAAATAGTCCCTATAGTCATGTCGGTATCGCTCATTGTAGCCAACAAGGGCAAGGCATTACCGTATATTACGGGAGGCTTCAACGTACGTGGGATGAATTGAGTTAGATCTTTCATCTTACGAGGACATATGTACTCCGTACTCTAAAATTAGCCACCAAGAGATGATGAACGAGTTCATTAGTTTCTTATTATTGGCTTAAACGTCTATCATGATCCACATTCGTATGTCATTTCTAAAGACACTTTCCCTAATCTTAACAAAGCATATTCTCTTGCTATTCAAGAAGAATGTACCCACACAACGATAAAGGAGTCCGACCCTAGACTCAATTATCTCACATTTTATCCGTCAATCCTATCCTCGTTCAAACCCATGTAAACCCGATAAATCTCATTTATATTGTACTCATTGTAACAAATCAGATCATGAAAAGGTCAAATGTTCAAAGTCGCTGAGTTTTCACACTGGTAGAATAACAAATAAAAGGAATAACACACCTTATCCCGTACCGATATGCTCCGCCTACGTCACGTTCTATTATTGCTCCTCCCACCTCGAGAGGTTCTTCCCGAGCAATGTTGTGCATGTTTTCATGCCAACAATGTTCCAGTCTTGGCGCCGATATCGTTAACAAGTCAAGACCGCCTAAATCTCACATCTAATGTACGAATGCATAGTGGACCGTTCTATTCAAAAATTCTATCATGCGGATTCTAACGAAAAAATGTCAAGTAACCCTTTTCAAACTTGGATTTTAGATAACGAGACTAATAACACTCATTTTAGGATATTTTTGCACCTTCATTCTATTCCAACCTTTTTTCTCTTTTCAGTATAATTGTATGAGTTAATACTCGGCGTATATTATCAATATATTCAAAATTAATACATATTTTTCAAATACCCGTGCAAGGCAGGGATCCTAAACTAGCTTTTCGTTAAAGAAGTGATAATGGAATTGAATATCGTAAAATCTGGAAAAAATAATAATATTTTATGACAAAATTAGAAGGCTAAAATGATACTAGTACGAAGCAGACCAACGTGAAGTGAGCTTGGTCTTTGGGCCATGCCCATATCAACAAAAACCAAGGATATCTTAGAAATGGACTATTATTCATCGATTGTGGATACATAGCATTCATAACTTAGATGATGATCAACATCACTCCTTTTTGAAAGTAAAACAATGGTTCATCTCAATGATACACAGATTTGGAGATCAATCCATGTTTAGGGCATGGAGATCAGCATAGTAAGTCGAAAGCCACTCTTGGATTATAGACATCTCTTTCTTTCTTAAATCGGTTAACCACTTTGGATCCGTTTTATCAGAGAATTGTATGTCCAAGCAATGTGCACCTACAAAATACATTCAAGTGTTAGTTTAAATCCATGTATGAATATTTTATCTTACAAAATTCATCAAATTCACTGCTCACCGGGGTGGACGACAGCCACAATTGTAGCTGATATATCCTCCAATACCCTACACATTTTTAATGTAGATTATACATAAATTAAATCTAAAAATGATATCAGCAAACCCATTACAACCAAAATACCTAAAAGTTTGTATATGTAGTCTCTAAATCACAAATTTATAAAAACTTTATGGTTATTTATGTTGTAGTAATGTATTATAAATAGTCTTTAAGTCACGAGTGATGGGTAGGAGCATCCGATAATATTAACGGTGGGATGACGTAAGTGATTCATCCACATCCACCCACACCCGACCCATTATCGTCTCTATTTGAAACATATAATAGTTTGAAGTGTATACAAGACATTACCCCGAAGGAGCCCAAGGATCTCTAACCCCATTAACGAAAATGATGTTGCTTCCAAATCTTCGGAGATCTAACTTTATATGCCGAAAATAATAGGATGAAAATACAAAATAAATCAATAAAGAATAGAAAAAAATTGATCGTGACATGAGTATACAAGTGTATCGTCTAGATCGAGTATACCTTGCCACCATAATTTTGATTAAACCAATAGGGTGCACGCGACGGGACGTGATATTTTCTTGCACAATCTTTAGCATATCCAATGACGCTAAAATTTGCAGCAGGGAACATAGAGTTTTTACTAACCCCTCCATCGTGAACCAACTCCATGCAACTCTTTTCCATGACAAAACAAAATATATTGAATTACAAAACTAATTAACACATGTATTTTGGTTAATATATATTTTTATTTTTATTTTGAGAAAACTTTGGTATATATATACATTTATAGATGATGATTCATATGTAAACAACTCTTATCGTGTGAACGTGTAAACACCGAATATATGTGAGTATACCGCTGAGTATATGTGACTATACCGTCGAATAGAGGTTAACTGCTCCGATACCATGTCAAAGTCCGATACAAACGGACCGTAGAACGGGGTCGTGTGCATACTAGTGCACGCACGTGTTAAACCCAAACCCAACACATAAACACGACGAGGTCTCATCCTAAACCAATTGACAATAGGTGGAGTAGCTCACCGACTTTATATACTAGACTGGTAATGTCTCCAACTTTCGATGTAAACTTATTATCGTCCACACAAAACAAGATGAATAGGAACATGTATATTTTTAAGATCGGTTAAAATTTATTTTCAAGTGAATTTTAAATGAGTTAAACGTGAACACTCT
The DNA here is from genome assembly GCA_033239045.1 of Fagopyrum esculentum. NCBI lineage: Eukaryota > Viridiplantae > Streptophyta > Magnoliopsida > Caryophyllales > Polygonaceae > Fagopyrum > Fagopyrum esculentum. The sequence goes on along the minus strand of BSUD01000008.1, from coordinate 121,970,127 downwards.
CAACTCGTATAACAATGACTAAAGGTCATTCGGATACTACACAAGCCGAATATTAAGCTCGTTTCTATTTTAGGTGAGTAAGTACGTACCTCCCATCCATAAGCTATGTAGTCGCCTTCGTCTGAGTGTAAGTCCTCAGGCTTGGTGCAATCTGTGGCGATGGAGATTCCAGCCAAAGCGTCAACGCCGGCGTAGAGTTTGTCAATGATGTAAGCATCCTTCCGAGTGTCGTCTATGGCTTTGCATGCTTTTTCAACCTTATAATCAGGAGGGTTATCGTATTGTGCAGCATCTTTGAAAGTCGCTCTTATCGCTAGCTCTATGTCCGACACGTTTTTAACCGTGCTGCATGTACATTCATACACATTTATAATCCAGTATTTAGTATTAATTAGGATAACTATAATATATATTGAATCTATTAGTGATCATCTCATTTAAGTTAAAATTGTTTGTATAGATCTATCTTATTTGTTAATTGTTATAACTAGCTAACCATACTTAGTGTCGTCTGGTTAGGAGTGTGAAATGTAAACGATTAAGCTTAACAAAGTATACAGGTTTCTTAAAAGTTGTGTCAATCATATAAGTATAACTATGGCCCGATTTGTTCTATACAGATTTATGGGTTTATTGGGTTTTTGGGATTGAAATTCGTAACCGAGGATAACTTATATATTGTCGAGTTCGGAATCGCTGACGGTAGGGTTCAGCATCGGTTCAAAACCGCAAAATAAATTGAACCACAATCCCAGAAAACGTTGCGGTTCAAACCGCACGGTTGCGGTTCGGTTGCGTTTTTTTTTGCGGTTTGAACTGCAAACCGAACCGATTAAGTGCGGTTTGGACCGCAATCTGCTCGGCCCTAGCTGACGTGAACGATTAATGCAATAATGACTTAGACATTAGGAGATAATAATTAAAGCATCTAATGATTAAGATCACGATAAATCAGGAAATTGAACCAACAGAGAATATTTAATGGAATGATTAAGACATAAGTAGTTAATGCATTAATTATAGAGAAAATTATTCAAACAGTACCCATCTTTTAGGCTAACTAAACTTTAGTATCCCATCGTTTAAACTATCAGAACGGTACAACAACTATTGAAACCGACCAAAGATTAGTATCTAGCTTACTTTTTACATGTTAAGTTAACACAACAACTTTACTCCTAGAACTTTCCCTTTTGTTTCTTGTTGAATAAGTATGTATTCTAGGCCTCATTGCAACTGTCTTACCCCTTATACTTAACGTGTGAACAGTAATTTAGATATCAATCTTTAGTCAGACTCAATAGATAAGGTACCGTTATAATAGTTTAAACGACGGTTACTAAATTTTAGTTAGCCTAAGAGATGACATATTGTTTAAGCAATTTTCTCTTAATTATATCCTAAAGCGAACCCCTCAAATGTAAGGATTTTGTTTGATCTACATTTTAATAAAAGTTTGTGTGATATATTAAGCTCGAAATTATCCAAGCTTTAATATAAAAAATTGATGAATATTAAGGTATAAATGACATTTTAAGGGGAAAAATGAATATTATTTATAAATTATTGCAAATAACGATTTTAAAGGTGTAGTAACTTGGTAAATGTTCAGGTACAGCCCTTTTATTGCGGTACGGCCGTACGGCCGTACCGCAGGGCGACACGTGTCCCGAAAAAAAAATTTTTTTTTTTTTTTTTTTACGGAAACTAATGAAAATTTATTTGAACTACCAGAAAACACATTTTCCCGCGAGCAACCTTAAAAATTGATATCACCAAGACTTTTGACACTATTGACCATAGCTTCATCATCCACTGCCTCCGCATGATGGGCTTCCCTAACCACCTTATCCTCTTGATCCAGGAATGCATCACTTCGGCCTCTTACTCTATAAACATCAATGGCTGCCTCACTGGTCATTTCAAGGGCTCCAGGGGTCTTAGACAAAGATGTCCCCTCTCACCTCCCCACTTTGCCATTGCCCTTGAATATCTCTCTGCCATGATTAAAGCGCACACTGCTAACCCCAATTTCAACTACCACCCCAAGTGCTGTAATCCCAACATCACCCGCATCTGCTTCGCAGATGACATCCTACTCTTCTCCAGGGGCGACGCCATTTCCATCCAAATCCTTAAAGCTTCCCTTGTTGAGTTTGGGTTGTATTGCGGCCTCAAGATCAATCTCCAAAAAACCGCATTATACCTTGGAGGTGTCCATTCTCACTCGATACTCTCCCTTGCTCACGATACCGGGTTCTCTATTGGCTCCCTCCCCTTCCTCTATCTGGGTGTCCCTGTTGGTAGCAAAAAGCTCAAACTCCGTGACTACAAACCTCTCGTTCATAAGATCACCAAACATATCCACTCCTGGAGTGTGAGGCTCTTTTCTTACGCCGGCAGGATCCAAATCATCAACTCCATCCTCCAATCCATGTATCACTACTGGTGCACTATCTACTTGATTCCCTCCACAATAATCAACAAGATCCAAGGGCTCCTCAGATCCTTTCTTTGGTCTGGAAAGGAGTCTAGCCATCGGTCCCTTGTCGCTTGGAACTTAACCTGTATGCCTAAGCATTGTGGTGGTCTGGGCTTCAAAGACATCCTCGCCCGCAACAAGGTCTGCTTCACTCAACTCCTCTATGATATTGCTGCAAACCCCAACTCTCTTTGGAGCTTCTAGATATCCCACAATATTCTCAAAGGTCAGTCGATTTGGCACTCTTTTGCTCGTACCAACCACATCTACTCATGGAGAAGCATCACCAAGATCAGAGACGAACTCATCACCCTAACCCATAGCCACCACAATCTAAACTGCTTAACCTCCATTACCTCTCCCGATGAAAAATTCTCCTCCAAAGCTACCTATGACATCTTTAGAAGACCCACTCTCCCCACCTCCACCACCAACTTCAAATCTATCTGGCTCAATATCAACATACCCAAATGTAGTGCCATCACGTGGCTCAACCGTCTCCCCACCCTTGACAGACTCCGACAGTGGAACATTACCACCAATGACACGTGTAAGCTCTGCCAAACCTTCGCTGAAGACACCAACCACCTTTGGAACTGTTGTAGCTACACATCCCTTGTCCTGGACATTGTCTCCAGATGGAATAGGACTGCCTACCCCCCTCCGTACCTCAACAAGCCTTGGCGTTGGCTTGCTTCCATCCCTAACCCTAAGGGGAACCTTATTGACTGTGTCCGGATTTGCTCCTTCACGTCCTACATCTACTTCACTTGGAGAGCCCGCAACCTCCTGGTTTATAACAACATTTTCACCCGCGCCATGGACTGTGCCAACCTGATCATCACTGCTACAAAGAACCACCTTGCTCACACTTGGAAGGATAGATCCCTTGAGTCCACTGCCTATGCTACTAGACTCGGCATTCATCTTGCTTAATATCTTCTCTCCTCCTCTCTTCTTCTTTCCATCATTCTGATATTGTCTACCCTCATAACGAAGAAGTTGTACCCCCCCCCTTTTCTTCTAATATACGTAAATTTCAAAAAAAAAAAGAGGAACCTCGAAAGGGTGAGAAAAGTGGAGGTGACGACAACCTCGGAAACTATCTTGATATGTCGATCCATCAAGGTCAAACTACAAGAGCTGCCTTCGCGGGGTTATTGGATAAAAGTAATGGACGTTTGAGTGATTGTAGGAGTAGAACCAAGCCCGTCCAAGTACATCCTCATAGGTTAGAAGAATTTGACATATTGCATGCCCCCCGCCCAGATGACTTGGTCAAGATTTATGTCGATGGGGCAAGACGGGAGGATGGATATGCGTCGGCGGCTGGTGTCATTAGGAACAATGTGGGGAGGAGGGCCAACAAGATTTTGTCATTGTTTAGGGTTATGTACCGTTGCTGTAGCGGAACTAGCTATGAGGAATAGTATTTGACCTCAAATTAGTTTGAGAGGCTAATACATCGAACAAGATACCGAGCCTCCTTGTTCGATGTATCCTCTTTTCTTGTCATTAATTTAGGGTTATGTACCGTATGAATACCACTTAGTCTATTTTTAATTAATAATAAAACGTGACTAGATACGTCGAACAAGACACCGGACCCCTTTTACACCAATTTTTCCCCGTCTATTCAATCCTTACATTGGTCTATGGCATCTCGTTGGCCCTTTCGGACATCCCATCCTTACATAATTTCATTGGTCTATGGCATAGTATTTGCCCTTTCGGACATCCGACAATGTACACGAGTTATATGTCAATATATAGGCCGGTGTTCGATTTCATAGTTGCATCACTTGCATAGTTGAGTACGTACTGAATGTGGGAAAAGTGGTTTACTTTGACACAATCAAAAGGAAAAACATTAATTTTAATTCAAATTGTTATTTTAAAACATAACATACTAACAATATTTTTATATTTGGAGAATAAGTCTTTTTTGATATATTCAGTTGGACCAATGTGTATAAATATAATGAGTTACGTGGCTGCGAAGGATGCATTGTCATTTTTATTTTTCCAACTTGAATGGCTTACTCAGCAAGGACATATATTCTTAATTTATGAAGCTATCTAGTTTCTTCCCCAATTTGCATTCTAAAAAAAACGAGTTTCTATATCTATAACTCTATAAGCTCAATCGATCGAAACTACACAAAACTAGAATAGATGGGTCAATGCCTCAAATACACGGTATGTATTTCTTTTACTCTAGTCATCTTGTTTCTCATCATCGGTCTCCCGCTAGTCCTCATCTTCGCCATCCACAGCCCCAAAAAACCGACTTTCTCCGTCGAGTCAACGGCAGTGAAAGCCTATAATCTCTCCTCCGATAACCGCCTTTTCTGCATCATCAACCTCGGCATCCGAGCCCACAACCCTAATCCTAAGAAGCACGTCTTAAGTTTCAGCGGCATAAACATGGAGGTGAGGAAAGGGAAACACCACAAGCTTGGCGACGACGGTATCCGTGACTTCAAGCTGGGTCCCACTGGAGAGACGGTGATCCCCGTGGAGGCTGCAGGGTTGCTCGTCAAGGTCAAGAGGAAAATAGCGGAGGAGCTGATGGGGGACTTGGTGGCCGGCCAAGGGCGGGTCAACGTTTTCTTGTCTGGATTCATGGGGAGATATATTTTGAGGGTAAGTTGTACAAATGTGGTCGTTGACTTTTCTGGATCAACGGCCAAGGTTCAGAGCGTGGGTTGTAAGGTTGGTTTGACTGATCCTAATGATGGTCAATAATTGATCGGTGGGTGTACTTAAGTTGTTTGGGGTTTTGTATTTGTATTGTAAATATTCAACGAGGGGTATGTACATGAACATCAAATTTACAAACACACTGTACGCTCGGAATTAGTAGGCGTCATAATTATGGTAATGGGTTCCGTAATCGTGGAAAAAAAATTATGACAGTTTTTGGATCCGTGATGATCAGTGTCAGATTTTTATTGGGGTTAGAATCCACAAATTAAAGAAAATCACCACGGAACCGGAACCCATAACTGTGATGGTTGGTTCCGGATCCGTGATGATTTTCTTCACTTTTTTTTGTTAGAATTCACAAAGCAAATCACCACGGTTACGGGTTTCAGAACCGTGAAAATTTTGTCACGGATTCAAAACCCGTAACCGTGACGATTTCCGGATCTGTTATACGTTTGTGAATTCCATATCCGTGCGTTTATGACTTTCGATATTCAATATATGTATTGTAAATATTCAATATATGTATGATTCAGACTTTACGAGTAATAAACATACTAGGAATTCTCCCACCGTTTATTTTTATACTTGACCTAGAAATTAGGTATCCGTTTATTTTTATACTTGACCTAGAAATTAGGTATCTTGGAAGTCACAGCAAGAATATGTAGTTGCATTATCTCCATTGAAGTTGAATATATAAGAGTTGTTGAAGCTCGAAAGAAAGCTAAATGATTGAAAGGTATTTTAAGTGAAATACAACACAAATCTTGTATACATGTGCTACACATGGATAGCCATATGCTCTTTATATGTCTAAGGACTTGGCTTAAAATGAAAGGTCAAACATATTGATGTTACGAACCACTTCGATAAGGGGGAAGAAGTCCATGCATATTTACGAAGTTTCATGAGTATGTTGGAATAATCAAATTCCCTAAACCGTAAACAAAAGGATCAATATCATGATAGGTTATTAAGAAATATTAATGTAGAATTTACATACCTGGTTCTATAATAGCAATCGGATGAACCAGTAGCAATCGGATCAAACCTTAGTGCGGAATCTACAATCCGAATGAGCGCCGCAAGTATACAGTCTTCCTCAGTCAAATCTCCTTAAATCTCCTTAGGGTTTCTTTAGGTTTTCTCTCTAATGAGTAGAGAATGAAAAACGGTAGATTGATTTGACGTATTGGGAACCAAAACCTAATAACGTTTATATAATGACCTAATAGAATCCCATTAAGCCTATTGGACCAAAGTTTGATATCCGCCCATTAAGTCCATACCGCTTAATTAAAGTTTACGGGCTTTACTCGATTGAATCACTTTTATTAGCCCACTAATATATTTAGTCATATAATATAATTGGTTATTATAATATGTAAGCCCACTAATAATAATAAGATTAATAAAATCTTACAATCTCCCACTTGGGCTACATATTAAACAAACAACTATATTATCCAAAATTCTTTATGTGTACACGTAATGTCTAATTTTATGTAGACTTATTCTCTATCAATCTGGTCCACCTCATATATCAATATGAGATCACGGCGGCTTTCGTCACATCATCGTGACTAAACCTTCCGTGTTCATCACATCAGTATATTTGATGACATAGATCAAGTATGGATGAGTGGCATGAAAATTACATGAAATGTGATCTCATAAACATGTTTGTTTTCAACTAGTTCTTCTTTAATCGGAGATCAATCCAAAACAACCTTTAGTTCAAAATGTAAATGACGGCAACTTTATTATGCATAAACTATAAACATAGAACATCTAATCAAACTCCCACTAAGTCAAGGGATTACAAAATTGTCAAGCCCCATACGAGCAGTGTGCTCATGAAAAATCTTAGGAGGCAACTCCTTAGTTAACGGATCCGCAATCATGGAGTTTATACTTATGTGTTCTATACAAATCTGCCCACTTTGAACTTTTTCCTTCAATGACAAGAACTTGATGTCAATGTGCTTCTCCTTTACAAAGCTTCTGTTGTTATTGGACAACAAAACTGCAGCCTTATTGTCACAAAATAACTTCAATGGCCTTTCAATTCCAGTAACCACACGTAGGCCTGTGACAAAGTTACGCAACCATATCCCATGAATGGATGCTCCGAAGCAATCCATGAACTCTGCAGCCATGGTGGAGGTAGCTACAAGTGTTTGTTTGACACTTTTCCAAGATATAGCTCCTTCAGCCAAGATGAAGACATAGCCTGAGGTGGATCGTCTACTATCAATACAACCGGCAAAATCAGAATCAGAATATCCAACGATCTCCAATCTGTCTGATTTCTTGTAAGTCAGTATGTAGTTCTTCGTTCTTTGCAAATACCGGAGAACCCTTTTGCTGCTTTCCAATAATCCGATCCAGGATTATTTAAGTATCTGCCCAAAAGTCCCACAATAAATGCTATGTCGGGACGGGTACAAACTTGAGCATACATTAGACTCCCTACCACTGAGGAATAGGGAACCTTTTGCATCTCCTTTATTTCAAGATCTGTTTTGGGGCACTGTTTAAGACTAAACTTGTCTCCTTTAGCTATTGGTGTATCTTCATCTGAGCAATCTGTCATGTTAAACGTGCTTAGTACCTTTTCGATACAGCCCTTTTGTGATAACCTGAGGATACCTTGAGATCGATCTCTTAGTATCTGAATTCCTAAGACAAAAGAGGCGTCCCCAAGATCTTTCATCTCAAAATTTCTAATGAGAAATTTCTTGGTTTCGTGCAATAAGCCTATATCGTTACAAGCCAGTAGTATGTCATCAACATACAATACCAGAAAGATAGATTTGCTCCCACTGAATTTGTGATACACACAATCTTCAACCTTATTCACCTCAAATCCAAAGGAGGTGATCACTTCTTGGAATTTATGATTCCATTGCCTTGATGCCTGTTTAAGCCCATAGATGGATTTCATTAATTTACAACCCATAGATTTTGAATCTTTGGATTCAAAATATTCTAGTTGAACCATATAAATGGTTTCATCAATGGTTCCATTGAGAAACGTTGTTTTCACATCCATCTGATGTAACTCTAAATCAAAATGAGTTATTAGTGCCATTATTGTCCTAAAAGAGTCCTTAGATGAAGCTGGAGAAAAGGTCTCTTTAAAGTCGATACCTTCTTTTTGAGTGAATCCCTTAGCAACTAGACGAGCCTTATATCTTTCGATATTGCCTTTTGCATCCCTTTTGGTTTTAAATATCCATTTACAACCAATGGATTTTGCACCTTTTGGTAACTCGACAAGATCTCATATGTCATTGTCCTTCATGGATTTCATCTCCTCTTGCATGGCTTTAATCCAGTATTGAGAGTTAGAACTTTGATGGGCTTCAAGAATATTGATTGGATCATCCTTTGCAATGCTTGCAGAATCTTCTTGTTCCATAAGATACGAGATGTAATCATCTGGTATCTCTCCCACAGGATCTTCTTGTTCTACTAGATATACAATGTAGTCATCCGGAATTGCATATCTTTTTTCTCTACTGGATCTCCTTAAAGAAACTTCTTGAGGTGGTTGAATTTGCTCTATGGAAGAAACTTCATTGTTGTCTAAAACCGGAGTTGTTTCTTGAAGAGTGTCAAGAGTTGTATCTTGATCACTTTCAATAACAATAACGGGAAGAGGAATTTATCTCTCTTTCTCAAGGACAACTTCGTCAAGAGTGACGTTCCTTAATCCTTCCCCTCCAAATTCTACATCCTCAAGAAATCTAGCATTTTCCGACTCAAAAATTGATCGGGTAGCGGGATCATAAAATTTAAACCCACGAGAGCGTTCAGCATATCCAACAAAGTAGCAGCTAGTTGTCTTAGAGTCCAACTTTCTTTCATTAGGCTTGTAAGGCCTTGCTTCAGCTGGACGTCCCCAAATGTGTAAGTGCTTTATGCTGGGCTTTTTCCCAGTCCACATTTCATATGGGGTTTTAGCTACCGATTTGCTAGGTACTCTATTAAGAATATATACTGCAGTTTTTAGCGCTTCTCCCAAAGTGATTCTGGTAAAGAAGAACGATTAATTATACTTCTTACCATATCCAATAGTGTTCTATTCCGTCTCTCAGCAACACCATTTATGCTGGGTTTGCCCGGCATAGTATACTGAGGGACAATTCCACACTCCTTTAGGAAGTTAGCAAAGGGTCCTGGACGTTGTTCTCCTGATCCATCATATCTGTCATAGTATTCTCCACCACGGTCAAATTTAACGGCTTTAATCTTCTTACCAAGTTGAAGTTCAACTTCAGCTTTGTAAGCCTTGAAAACATCTAGAGATTGTGATTTCTCACGTATCAAGTAAAGGTACCCGTATCTGGAGTAGTCGTCTATGAACGTAATAAAGTATTGTTGATCATTCCGCGTAGCTGTAGGGAATGAACCACAAATATCCGTATGTATTAGTTCTAAGACTTATGTACTTCTGTTGGCACCTAACTTTCTTATATTTGTTAACTTTCCCTTGACGCACTCAACACAAACTTGGAAATTTGTTAAATCAAGGGAATCAAGAATTCCTTCTTACACAAGCCTTTGAATTCTCTGTTTAGAGATGTGGCCTAAGCACTTATGCCATAAGAATTCAGAATCTTCATCCAATTTTCGCTTTGTACCTCTAGAGCTTGTGTGTAGGATTTCATTATGGGAAGCAACCGTTTCTAGCATATAAAGACGATCAATTAAGATATCGGTACCAACAAGATTTGAATTTAAGGAAATATTGAATTTTCCATTTCCAAAACTACAAAGGTATTCGCCTTTGTCCAAACAGAAAGTAGAAATTAAATTCCGTTTAAACAACGGAGAAACAAAAGTATCCTTTAAATCCAAATAACATCCAATACTTAAATTTAATCTAAAATGCCCTATTGCTTCCACAGGAACTTTATTGCCATCGCCAACATAGATGAATCTTTCAGCATCACTTGGTGGTCGACTCCAAAGGCAACCCTGCATTGAAACACAAATGTGAGTAGTAGCACCAGAATCTACCCACCACGTGTCAATAGGTACAGAAGCTAAATTAGCCTCAGAACAAACTAGAGCGAGAACTTTACCCTTCTTTTCACGCCAAGCAACGTTCTTAGGACATGCTTTCTTCATATGTCCTTTCCTTTTGCAGAAAAAACAAGTGAGTTCATCACTTTGCTTCTTCGCCTTTTTCTGCACATGTGTACCAGCTGCAATATCCTTAGCCCTCTTCTTTGATTTGTTTTGAGAGCTTGATGCAAAGTGAGTACTTTCTCTCTTATCTCTTTTTATAGTGTCCTCTTCTTGCACACATTGTGAAATGAGCTCATTAAGAGTCCATTTCTCCTTCTAAGTATTATAACTCACCTTAAAATGACTGAATTGTGGGAAGAGACAGGAGAACTAAATGCACGAGTAAATCATCATTTATCTCTAACTTTAGTGCCTTTAGTTTTCCCGCAAGATTTGACATTTCCATAATGTACTCCCTTATATTTCCTTTTCCTTTGTACCTCATAGAAATCAGAGCAGCCAAATGGTTGCTTGTTTCTGCTTTCTCATTCTTGACAAAATATTTCTGAATTGCCTCAAAGGATTTCTTAGCATCTTTGCTCTCAGAAATAGAGCCCCGAAACGCTTCCGGAATGGAACGTTTCAAGTAAGTAGTAAACTACCGGCTATCTTTAGGTGGATGACAAGTTCTAAGCAAGCAAGCGAGAAGGAATCCCTCTTTGATTCTACGCTTAGATTCCGCGCGGATAGGGCAGGCAGGGGAGATAGCGAATCGTTCTAACGAGATATGAGGCTAGTAGAATACTATAATGAGGACCTCTGCTCAACTTATGAAATCCATTCTGTTTTACCGCTCTCCTTGGGACTTTCTTATCCTAATTTATCTTAAGGATCAAGTTGGTATGGTCAGCACACTAACCTATAACCGGTCTTGAGAGTGAGTAAGTTAACCCAGTAAGGGTAGGGTCCACAAACCATCTATGATCATAAGACACATGCGGTTAGAGCGATCCCACTTCTCTACTTTCGCTTCATTGGAGTTATCCTCAGCCAAAATGGGTGGTTCAGATCTTAGCGCAAGGTCTAGATCTATACATCTGAGAACGATTTCCACATTCTCCTTCCAGACCTTAAAATTTGTCCTATTGAGCATTGGAATGAAACTGACTTGAGTAGAAACATTAGTAGTAGTTACTGAAACTAAACATAAAAGAAAAGAAAAACACAATTAATCAATTAATTTTAAAACAAGATACTCAACACAACTTGACATCTAGTGTTTGCACAAAACATCACCAGTACTCTCAATGCAACAATCAAACATTGATAATAAATCCGGTCAAACAATAGCCTTTCTTTGGACCGACTATTATTCACATGGATAACCTTTATATTTATCGCTATTTATTGTCGCATGCGCTTTCATTATTTGGCCAAGCATTGACCTTCCTTTGGGCCGATCAATATCCGCATAATTAATGAAAGAACAATTGATTAATCAATATATTATCCTAAGTGTGATTTTGTTTGGCCAAATGTTAACCTTCCTTTGGGCCGATCAATATTCGCATAAACAAGTATAATCACTAGTGTATTTAATGTTTGACCAAATATCAATCTTCCTTTGGGTCGATTGATATCCGCATAAACAAACGATACACTAACCTTTATAATTTTAAAATAAAATAATTTTCACAACATAGACTACTTTAGTAGCATATTGTTCCAACTAATTTAATTTAAAATAAACTTTAAATATATAGATCCTTAAATATATCTCATGTAAATAAAATCCAAATATTACACTCGATAACTTTTAATCGATACAAGATATAGTGGAAAAAACCTAATTTTATGTGTTCGTATGAACAACCACACTTTAAATACCAATCACACATCACCTTAAAACAACTAAGCGGTGATTAACCAAAAA
>BSUD01000008.1:121939677-121957715 GCA_033239045.1 Fagopyrum esculentum | reverse complement strand
TCAACCATATATATATATATATATATATATATATATATATATTTGAACTCAAGCACGCATATGCACAAAATTAATTTTATACATATAAAACCTTTTGAAATCACTGCATACACAAAACCGCCGCTTATAATATTATATATATATATATATATATATTATAAAAAACGAGAATCGACGCCACTGCAAATACGCATAACAATATATAATATATGTATATAAAAAACACGATCCAACTCTTTCAAAGAAGTAACTTTCAATTGATAGGTTCGAAAAGCAATACAAAAAAAAGGATGCGGCATGCGCCATGCGGCATGATCAAGAATGTTAAATATATATACAGTGAAGCACACCACCAAACAACCCACATTCGTATAATACGAAAAAACGAATATCATTAGATCCTAATAACCTAACATGATTAGGGTTCTGATACCAATTGTTGGAATAATTAAATTCCCTAAACCGTAAACGGAAGGATCAATATCATGATAGGGTTATTAAGAAATCTAGAATTTACATACCTAGTTCCATAGTAGCAATCGGATGAACCAGTAGCAATCGGATCAAACCTTAGTGCGGAACCTACGATCAGAATGAGCGCCACAGGTATACAGTCTTCCTCAGTCAAACCTCTTTAGAGTTTCTTTAGGTTTTCTCTCTGATGGGTAGAGAATGGAAAACGGTATATTGATTTGACGTATTGGGAACCATAACCTAATAACGTTTATATAATGACCTAATAGAATCCCATTAAGCCTATTGGGCCAAAGTCTGATATCCACTCATTAAGTTCATACCGCTTAATTAAAGTCTCCTAAGAAACGAATCAAAGATATAAGGAGAAAGAAGTCTCAACCACTACCGGAGGATAAAGTAACATCAATCACCTTCACAAGAATTAGGAGGACAATTATAATGTTTAGTTGTTGTCGATTAAACTTACCTAATCATGAATGTGCACAACCTGTTTGAGGTGTAACATTAGGAACCAGGACTAGGCTATGTGTCAGAGTATGATACAGACGGATCGTAGAGTGAAGGTCATGTGCATACGAGCGCACATGCACGTTAGGTCCAAGTCCAACATATATAGTTTCATCCTAAAACTAACGGGCAATAGGATAAGGAGTCTACCAACCTTATATACTAACGTCCACAATTTTCGATGCGGTAACTTATTGCCTCCAATGCGTCCCTGCAAGTGCAACTAAGACTCTGAATATTCACAACTTTCGATGTGATAACTTATTATCTTCAATATGCCCTCACAAGTGCAACTAGGGTATATATAGATTGAGTTGACATTTGCTCATACGCTAGGATCGCGAGCCAAATTGAGATAACTCACTCTGATACCATGTCAAAATCCGATACAAACGGACCTAAGAGCGGGGCCGTGTGCATACGAGCGCACATTCACGTTAGGATCAAGGCCAACACATAAATCTGACAGGGTTCATCCTAACACAAATAACAAATTGATAACAGAAGGAGTAGGAGTAGAGCACCTACCTTATATACTTCGCTCGAAATTTCACAAAGTATGTCAAATTATATGCTATAATCCTTATATGGTCATCTACCATAAGTTACTACGTAGCTAATGCTACTGCCAGACAGCTTGAATAAATACAACACAATGAGAGTTATTAGATGAATAATCTTACATATAGCTATCTTTTCAAAAACAAAAAGTAACATATAGCTAAGTATGGTTGTCTGGTATCCTATGCTGTAATAAACAGGTTACTTGTGAAGGAATTGTATCCTTTATCCAAGGTGCAATTACTGATGATGAGATAGGACATTAAATATAGGGATATATGTAATCCGATAATATTAGGGGTCATGACGTTTTGCTAGAAGCTAACCATGATCGGTAGATTTAGGCTGTGTTTGGCATGTTAACTTTAAACTAGTGAACACTAAAAACTAGTGTAAAGGAAACTAGTATTTAGTGTTCAGAAACACTAAACAGTGTTTGGCATTTTTGATCTCGTAAACACTAGTTTACGGACAGAAGTGGGGTAAGGGTTACCAATTTTTCACCAAACTCATCGATCTTCTTCTTTCTTTTGGTTTGTTGGTCGACAGGGCGACTTCAATAACCTCTCGCTTCTCTTCTGGTTTGTTGGGCGACTCGAGAGAGAGAGAAAGAAGCCATTATCCCGCTTCTCTTCTTCTTCAGATTCTTCTTCTCCGGCAATTTAACGACCTCTCGCTTCTCCTCATCTCCAGGTTAGTCAATAACCATCGCCGGATTAGAGTTTTGTTCCGTCAATTTAGGGATTCGAAATGTCTGTTTGTTCACTCATCAATTCCCTCTCGATTTCACAAGGTTTTTATTCTTCACCAATTTTTGTCACTTATGTATGATCGTTCACTCAATTTATAGCGAAAATTAGGGGTTTATTACAGTATTTGATGAACAATGTGATTGCTTCTGTTATTCAACAGATAGGTAGAGTGTTCATGATTTTAGGGAAGGTGGTTCATTTGATGGTTTGTTCTTCATGTATGATCGTTCACTCAATTTATTTAGCGAATTTTAGGGGTTTAATACAGTAGTTGATGAACCATTTGATTGCTTCTGTCATTCAGCAGATAGGTGAGTGTTCACTAGTGTATGCAAGTAGTTTTCATTCGATCTTTTCTTTCTGTCATTCAGCAGATAGGTATTTGTGAACCTGTGTGTGTTCATGATTTTAGGGAAGGTAGTGTACATTGCTTCTGTCATTCAGCAGATAGGTTCAGGCTTTGTTTGTGAGAGAAAAATGTTCTCTTTTCTAGTGTGTTTGAACTATAAAATAATCTAGGAGCTTTCATGTGCTTGATGCCTGTTCTGTTCACTAGACAGATCTTAGGAGCTTTCTACACATCTGTTTGAATATAAAATAATCTAGGAGCTTCCTACATTTGATTGCTTGTTTTGCTTCATGCGTGGATCTACCATGTTCCTCTTTGCGGCCAATTATATATAACTTCAGCTGGTAGTGATATTGTGTATCTTTTAGTTGCTCATAATGTGAATTATACAAGGCTTCCTGGTGTTTGAGTTATGCAGGTTTGCTGAACCTATGTGCTAGTATTATTTGGGTCCATTTTGTGTATTTTGTCCTAGATAATCTTCTAGAAGTTTCATGTGTATAAGAGCTACACACTGTGATTGCGATACTTGTCGAAGATGATCATAGAGTGCAGTACAATTCATACTAGGATATATACCATGTAATATCACTGTGGAAAGATATGTAGAAACAATTATTTCCCTCACCTCTCTTCTGCAACATTCTTTCATTTTTTTTTATAAGCCAAGTTTGTGAGGATGATACAGTTCCTTATCAACTTTGTGAATAACTTCATCTCTTTGAACCTGTTTGTGTACTGAATGATTGTCCTTTTTGACAGAATATTGTATTGCTTGAAAACATTAGTGTTCTGCCCAATATCGGAATAACTGCCATGATTCTGCCCATGATTCTACATAACAATTCATGGTACTGCCATGATTCTGCATAACAATTCATGGTACTATTATCTGTTACAATCTCGTGTGTTTTTGATAGGTAACAATGGACGAGGATTCAAGTTATGACAGCAGTGATCCGGAGTACTACAACTGGGGGGAGGGGATATATATGGAAGATCCTGATCCCATCGAAGATGAGATGTTAGCATATGCCTTTGATGATTGTGGGGCGTCAGAAAGTTTAAGGGACTTTGTGGAAGGGCTACGTGCAGACAAGAGAAGATTGAGATACGAATGTCGATTGCTACGCATGAGGGGAAGGGAGAGTGATGCAACTGTTGAGTCATTGAGAGGTGAACTTACTGAACAGAAAGAAATGACCAAGATGATTAAGAGGGAAAATTGTGTTAAAGCATTTGTTTGGGGCTTACTTACCGGAATGGCAGTTGTGTGTTATGTAATGTACTAGTAGCTACCAGATTAGTACCTGTTTCTTGCGTAATGTACTATTGTTGTTCTATTTTAATATTGACAATGTACCACTTTGGATATGTATTGCAATGATGTTTTCTTTACGATTCCTTTCATATGTCATAATAAATATGAATCATTTCCAAAACACCAACATGAAACACACTGACATTGATGTCTTCCAATAAAAGTTTACACCAACAGAAAGAAATGACCAACTGTCTTGAAAATAAAACTTACATAATAGTGAGAAACAATAATGTCAATTACTAATAAAAGTTTACACATTCCTTGTTGCATTCTAAATAGCCGAAGCAATACGGTCTCGAATGAAGCTCATTCCTCTACCACTGACATTGATGTCCTCCACTTCCTCTATGTCGTTATGGCTCGTACTTGCCAACTCCTCGTCATCTTCTGATAAATCATCATATCCTGAGTATAATCGAATGAAATTATGCAAGGCAAAACAAGCAAGATGAATGTCAACTTGTGTGTAGTCCGGATAACATGGCATAGCAGATAACAGCTTCCATCTCTTCTTTAAGATTCCAAAACATCGTTCGATACAGCTTCTTAGAGAAGAGTGTGCCTGGTTAAATGCTTCCTTTTTGTTGCTTGGTGGCTCGGTGTCAAATTGGTTAAGGTGATAGCGCACCTTCGAATACGGCACTAGAAATCCTGGTCTATCTGGAGAACCCTTGTCACATAGATAATACTTCTCTGGTGGTGGATGTGGAAAGTTGAGATTGGGGTTGCATATGGCATTATCGAGAACCTTTGCATCATGAGCGGACCCTTCCCATCCAGACAGCACAAAAGTAAACAACATATTAAAATCACACACAGCAAGGACATTGAAAGTGACTACATGTTTCCGGCCGACATAAGGAACTTGCGAGACTTCTTCTATGCATGCACTTATATGAGTACCATCAAGGCACCCAATGCAATCCTGAGAATAATGTATGTTTAGTATTCATTAGTGTAACAATAATGTAAAAAGTGTTGATATGTTTACCTTAAAGTAATCCTTGTATCTTGGGTCAGCAGCAATGTGCGTAGGGGTTCTTGGAAAATTTGGATTTCGTGGTCGGATAATATCTCCTGCAAGCCCGCACCCTTCATGTCCACGACCAGTAATAGAATTTAGAACGCTGTGGAATGCACGATGGACAGTCTCGGTGGACCTTTGAAAGTGCTCAGCGACAACACGAACAGAACACCCTTGTGCAAGAGTGTATAAGAACAACCCAACTTTTTCAATGACCGATACCTCTCTAGATGGGGTTAGCCTGTAACTATGCTCTAAATCGTTGCATAGACGCAAGAAAACCTCGGCATCCATTCGGAACATATTGACAGTGCGAATGTGATGACCACTTAAGATCTCCTCCATCCATAATCTTCCTCGGTCATACCTAGTGTAACAAGGCTCCTTATACATGTGCTTGTAGAAGTGATCGGCGGCAACTGCGTACTGTCTTTGCAACTGTTGGTGAGCTGACAATAATTTTAGAGCACGTGTCTGTCTAGACCTCAAGTCCTTGTCACTACCATCACTATCACTACTAGTTATTGAACTTGATAATAAACCTGAAAATATATACCAACCAAACAAATGAAATTACAAACCAAAGAAATGAAATTCATTGCATAGAAAATAACATCCTTAACAATAACATCCGGACACTTAAATGACCAAACACACAAGAGAAATTAAGTGCATAAAAAAACATTAAAATCCTTAAGGTTAGAATCCGAAAACAACATAAAAGTACATCACATTAAACTCTGCTCATGCTCCCATTTCAACCAATTGTATCTTTTCTGATCATCCCCCAAATTCACTATTAATTGCATAGCTTTCCATGAGTTGGTCTTAGACATTGTGAAACACCACAACGGACTTCCATCCACGATCAAGTTGTTCTGCACCATCCTATCAACAATTGCCAACACCTTTTGAAGCATTATCTCGTTCTCTTTCGCCTTAGAGTTAACCTCGTCCTGAAAGAGTGTGATCAACTTATCACTGTTCTTCTGTGAACGGTCTAGAAAGGCTTCCAACTTTGATGACCCTATAGACTGTCTTCTTTTTCTCTTCAACGGACCCTTGTCTTTCTTACCCTTACTTGGTGGTGGAGGTTTTGTTGAATGTTCCGGCTCAACATTCACGTCAGCTGCAATTCCAGAGTAGCTAGATCCTCCACCTTCATTAACCGTACCAACAAAATTATGGAAGAAATCATCACCATCTCCTTCCCCTTCACCTAAAGCGACATCATCATCATCTGCAAGTGACAAATGATCCGGACTTGGCTCACAAACCATTCCAGAAGACATGGCCAGACGACCAGTTGCTACACTTCCAGCAAAAAGGGAACTCAATAACTCTTCATAATCCGCATCCATTCCCTTATTCCTGTATTTCTTACAGTTTACATCTTCCTACAACACATAAAAATACATCAATTATTACTAAATATTCACATGTCAATTTATGAGAAAAAAATATATACAAATACAAACCAAATACTTTTATCTTCCTTTCCCACCATTCATTAGAAGCAGAGATCATCCGAGTATTTTCGTCCCAACCTAGACCCGTCTCTGAATTCCTAAGAGTTTTTCACGCCTTGTATTCTTTTTTCATTGACTCGAATTTATTCCTACAAAAATCTTTGCCTCCATTCTTCCCACACTTACTGATAAATGTGGGAGTAATAACCTTCCAATTGTACGCTTGTTTGCTTCCATTTTTCTTTTGGTATTCAAGTAAAATCGTCACTAGGAGCCTCAAAAGCTCATCAGTCCAGTTAAAATTAGGACCCCTAGTTCGATTTTGGGAAACGTTATTGTCATCCATGTAGAATCTACAATAGATTCATCATTTAGTTTATGTTCATGAAATCCAGATTTATTAAAAATAACTTAAAACATTCTCATAGTCTTAAGAATTAAATAGTCACAATGTGAAAAGGATTATTCATGCATCTCACAATCTGTAACAAAGATATTTTATAACATTTATACACTGTCATAACATAATAGCCACAATTGTCATTACAAATTTGCCATGACTTGTCAAACACAGCCTTTAAAACATGTATACACTGATAAGTAGCCACAACTGTCATTACAATATACACTGATATTTCTACACTGTCACAATCTGTAACAAAGATATTTTAAATGTCATTTACATTAAGCATGTCACGACTGTCATAATCTCTCTGAATATACATATCACACAGTTCAGAAGTTAATACAATTGACATTAATATTTCAGAAGTTAAGACAATTGACATTAAGCATGTCTACATTGATATTTCTACACTGTCACAATCTGTTACAAAGATATTTTAACTGTCATTTACATTAAGCATGTCACGACTGTCATAATCTCTCTGAATATACATATCACACAGTTCAGAAGTTAAGACAATTGACAATAATATTTCAGAAGTGAAAACAATGTGCATAATATTTCAGAAGTGAAAACAATCTGCATAATCAAATTTAATTGTTGCCTCAAATTTAAAAATTCTCACAGTCCCGAACCGACCACAATTGACATATTGATATCACACATTTCAGGAGTTAAGACAATCTGCATATAATAATATTTCAAAAGTGAAAACTTCATGTGTATAATACCCCTAGAATTTGACTGACTATATCGACCATAATAGCCTCAAATTGAAACATTCTCACAAATGAAAGACAATTAAGACAATCTGCATATAATAATATTTCAGAAGTGAAAACTTCATGTGTATAATACCCCTAGAATTTGACAGACTATATCGACCATAATAGCCCCAAATTGAAACATTCTTACAAATGAAAGACAATTAAGACAATCTGCATATAATAATATTTCAGAAGTGAAAACTTCATGTGTATAATACCCCTAGAATTTGACAGACTATATCGACCATAATAGCCCCAAATTGAAACATTCTCACAAATGAAAGACAATTAAGACAATCTGCATATAATAATATTTCAGAAGTGAAAACTTCATGTGTATAATACCCCTAGAATTTGACAGACTATATCGACCATAATAGCCCCAAATTGAAACATTCTCACAAATAAAAGACAATTAAGACAATCTGCATATAATAATATTTCAGAAGTGAAAACTTCATGTGTATAATACCCCTAGAATTTGACAGACTATATCAACCATATAGCCCCAAATTGAAACATTCTCACAAACGAAAGACAATGAAGAACCTCCATAGGACCCCTAGAATTTGACATATAAATGAAAGACAATGAAGACAATCTGCATATATGAAGAACCTGCATATATCGAGTATATATATGAGATTGAAACATTCTCACAGTCAATTGGCATATAAATGAAAGACAATTGCATATATCGAGTATATATGAGAACATTCTCACAGTCAATTGCATATATCGAGTATAAATGAAAGACAATTGCATATATCGAGTGTATGAGATTGAAACATTCTCACAGTCGATCGAATCATTACTACATTTCGATTATGTCTCACAATTGCATAAGAACCCTCAAACCTGCAAAAGAATAGCCTAATCGAAACATTCCCTCACTGGAACCCTCTCAAACCTAAGAGTACCCTACCATACATCCTTACAGTCAAACATTCCCTCAATCCTGCATAATAGTATAATCGAAACATTCACAAGCATAACCACACATAACGAAGAAGAAAAAATGTGTGTAGTGACCAATCGATTGCTCACTGAGGGTATCATCAACAAAAAAGCCAAAAATCAGGAAGAACCCTAACCCTAATTATCAGTTTTTTGTAGAGAACATGATGAAAAACACATAATATACAGAAATTAGGAGACGGAGGACAGACGACAAACCTGTGTAGACCACTTCCGATGTTCTTCTCACTGTGATGCTTTGCGTTTCGTTCTTCGCCGTTCGACTTCTCTCCACCTCCGACGGCTATGAATTGACGATGACAGATGAGAGAATGATTATATTATACCCGGTAGAATTTGTAAATATCGTTAAATGATAGGGGCAATATAGTACTTTTGAACACCAAAAACTAGTGCATTAGCCAAAACCCTCCATCAGATAAGGGTTTTAAAAACACTTTCAGAAACACTAAAAACTAGTGTTTTATACCATACCAAACACAGTTTAAAAATTAAAACACTCGTACACACTCTTATACACTAGTGTATTGGTCATGCCAAACACAGCCTTATATGATAAAATGTATTGCTAGTGTTATCGGGTCCCACGAGGTCACACCATAATGAGCATGTGAACTGAATCAATTAATGAGAGAATTATCATATATGAGTATATGGTGGAAAAAGGATATATTTTATAGGAGTACAAAATATATTATGGAATTGGTAATTAATAATAGATAAGGGGTTATTTATTTATTAATTACTAAAATATATATTTTATATTTTAAGGTCGGGCTTTTTAATAGTTAAAAAAGCCCAACCCTAATTTTATATAATCGAATGATCGATTAGAAGAGCAGTATATTCAGCCGTGTATCATACACGTTCTTCCTCTTCGATCCCTCTCTCAAAAGCTCCATCCTTTGTTCTAGCAATCAAAGGTTAAAGCGATTCTTGTTTAGTCTTGGGTGGATCAACTAAAGAGTGACACTTGAGACTCTACATATCCTTAATGAAGTTATTGAACACTCATCAAAAGGTATTCTTTTTCACCCTTATCTAATTTATTATGCATGCGATTCATGTTTAGATGTTTAGAAAATTGTTTCCTGAAATTCCGCTTTTACACATCTAAAATCCCTACAACTTAGTGTGTTTCGGCCCCACACCTCAAGTTCGCATAAGGCCCACTTGTCCTTAAATTTGCTCGTATGCAAATCAATATATACTTGTAAGCTTGTTTCGATTATCTAAGTTAATGAAACGAGCCTCTCCAATTTAGGTTTTTTAGACTAAGGTTGTGTGTAGTATTGAATAGTTATTGTAGTTTAGGGAGCTTTGTGGTTATTGTTTTTCGAGTTTTTGAAAATAATGATTCTGCAAGAGAAGAGTGAAACACTCAAGCAAATGGTGATCATACGATCGTTGGGTGGCCATATAGCATTAGTTTGACTGGCCGTTTCATCCTCACTAATTAGGAATTTCAAATCTCTGATTTTATTTTTGGCAAACATATATTTTGTATACATCTCATACCCCGATTTCTCCCTCTATATAAACATACATCAGCCTTATGGTTGGATACGCTGATTCCTCCTAAATTCAGTAGTCTTCTTATTGAAATAAGTTACGTGTACATATACGATATAAGTAAATGAAATAAAAAATGTTTTAAGTGTCTTATTCTCTACATGGTATCAAAGCATATTCGATTCGTGACCTCCACTTACCGGCATCCTATTGTCGTCAACTTACCGATGTCCTATTACCGCCAATCTACCGGCGTTGTATTATTGTCAACAAAACAAATCACAAAAAGGTGAGATTTATCAAATCTTTATTGCATTTATTCACTCTAACATCGTCGCTTAAAACTTATTGACTCAAATAATAAATAAAGTAATTTTAGAGACAAGTCAGAATGAACATTCAAAACTAAATGTATACTCATTTGCTTCAAGTTCCTACTCTTCAAGCTCGACCTCAAGTTCAAGCTCAAAATTGTTGAATTCTAACCTCCATCTCAATCATCTATTTATGTTAATAGATAAATTTATACACATTAATATATTATAGGTTAATGTTAGTTTATTGTTTCTTTTCTATCTTCTAGTTGAAGTAGGTTAACTATATTTATATAAACTAAATGAAACAAAATCCACTTTTAGACTCCTATTTTCCACATATTTCTCCCAACAACACAATGTTTTTCTTTTTCAAAAAAAATAGAGTATATATTTTCACTCTATTTTTTAACATTTTTATCGTTACAATTTTATTGGATTTTTAGATTTCCTAATTAGGGTCTTGAATTATTTAAGAATTTCTAGAAATTTAAATTGTTGTGTTGCTAAATAATGTTATTGTTTAATAAAGTGTTATATTCTATATACTATATAAATAAATTTCAATAATATCTTACACGTTTTTATGATATTTTACTTAATTACCATCTTATATATCTATTAAAGCATAAACTTTTTGCCACATGTATGTCAATACAAGGTTTCTCTAAGCCCACCAAAAAAATTTTAAAAGTTAATTATTAAGTTTATTATTTATTAATCAATTAATCAATTCGGCATTTCACAAAAAATCAAACTTAAAGATGTAAATTTTTTTGACACGTAAATCTTATCTCATCTTTCCAATTTTTTAATAATAAAAATATTTTTCTAAATCTGACTATTTTTTAGGAATACAGTGAAATTAAATTTTTTTCAGAAGTTGTAAATCTTCTTATCGATCAAATCTTACTATTTTTTTTATTCATAAATTTAAATTTCAATTTTAAATCAATACATGACAAAAAAATTTAACCAAAAACTAAAATGATAAAAAAAAATATAATAGCAAAAAAATTTTTACTTATTAATTAGGTACACAGAAGGAATTTTGTAATGTAGAGTGTACAACTAATTTTATCCATTTTCTTAACAAAACTCATTTGCTTTAATTAACTATTTTTTCCATCCCATTCTAATCTTTATTATTATGTATTTTTTGTAATATGTCTTCTTTTACTTATTTAATTACAAATTCTCTATTTATTTATTTTTGAATTTTATTGAAATCGATAATTTCGATCATACTCCCAACTTTATTTAAAAACTAGTATAATACCCGCACCTTGTGCGGGTTTCGAAAAAAATAAGAAAGAATATTGTGAAATAGGTTTTTTTTACGTGTTTTTGTTTTGTATACTTCTCTAATCTAATCGACTTACCAATATTACTTTATTAAGGATAAATTTACTAAATGAAATTATACTATGGACATACTTAATAGAATAATAATATTATTATATATATATATATAACAACATTTTTCTTTTTTTCCGATTATGTAATGAGTTTAGGGATTTTTTTTGGTTAATGGCTAACAATTTGATTTTACAATTTTTTTTTGTATTTAACAACTCTTTTGTTTTTTTGGGATTATAATGCTTATTGGTGTATTAAAAGTTTTATTTTAATTAATTATTTTTGGACTATAAATCTATTAGTTAATTAGTTAATTTTATTTTTAATTATTAAAATTACAAAAGATTTATGTGATCTACAAGTTAATAAACTTAACATAATTAAACAAAAATTTAATTAATATAACGAGGTCTATATCTACAAGATAAAAAAAAATTAATTTAATTCAAAATTAACTTCAAAGTCCGATAACTATTATCTGAAAATTAATAAATCGAACGTTTTTAATATCTTTTAATATCATTTTATAAATACTTATTTAATAATAAATTGATTTGGTTGTTAAGGTTATTTGGTTGTTAAGTTGATTTGGTTTCTATAAAATTATTATTTTAATAATAAAAGATTTTATGGTTTAAAAAATAGTGTAAAAAATAAAGATTTATTGGCTTTAATTGTGGGAGCTTAATTTCAAAAATCCTGCGTCCACAGCGCGCCACGTCATCAACCCGTGCTCTGTTTTAGTAAGTATAATAGATCTTTTTTGGAAATAAATAAATATAACAACCTTTTAAATGTTTTTATAAAATTTTAATAGTCGTACTAATTTCAAATCGAAAATTTAAAAACAATACAAAATATATCTCCCTTCAAAATATATATTTTTTTACTTCAATATTAATAATACCGAAAATGAGAAAAAAACAATACAAATATTATCTATAATAATAATTTGTTCTTTTAGAAGCATTTAAGTTTTTATGGTACTCATATAAAGATTACAACTATTTCACATTATATTATATTTGTAAAGTGATCTTACAAAAAATTCATAATACCTATTTTTTTAATAAATAAAGATATGTAAACGCAAATTGGTTTTTTCATTAGTTTATAAATTTGTTAAATTTTATTAGTTTATTACTTTATTTTGAAGAAAGTATTCTACCAATTTAAATTCTCATAGTATATTGTTTACCCACTACTACAATATTTTTATTGAAAATTAATAATTAAATATTAGAACATTTATTTTTTAAATAATATTTTTTAACTTTATATAAACAAAGAAGAATATATTCTTAATTATAATTTTTTTACTTTCAGATTTTTTTAAGATTTAAAATCTTATGTACACGTAAACAAGACTACAAATCAATTCATAACCTTTGTCACAATTTTTAATAGAATAAAAAAAATTCATGAATAATACTTTGTGATTTTAAAAAGTGACTTATTAGTTTGTGATTAGGATACCTTTGAAATGATACTACTAAGGGCCCGTTTGTTTCCAACTCCGGAAACGGAAACGAAATGGAAACGAATTTAGTCCATATCTATATCCTTATTCATGAAGTTGTATGGAATCATTTCTTGTGGTTTAAGGCAAAATGCACTTGATTCCCCACATTTTGTTACCCTATAGGGTATCAAAAGTATGGACTAGATTCGTTTCCATTCCGTTTCCGATTCCGGAGTTAAAACCAAACGGGCCCTAAATCTCTAAGTTATGTGGTGAAATTTGAAATCTTATAAGTTTATACAAATTAATTTATTGTGAAATAAAAATACTAATTTGAACAAATTACTATATGAGGGATTCCTCATGTGAATTATGGATGTTACTTACATAATTCCGATAAATTTAGAGTCATTCACCTTATTCTAATTAGGAGATTCTGACAAGATATTCAGAAGGGAAATTACTCTCAATGGGCCATGAGCCGGTGGAATTCCGACTCAAGAATTCGGTGGGGATTTTCGATTATATATTTATAGTATCAATTAAAACTCATAATGTTTTAAATATTTATATTACTATAATAATATGATTGATATAAATTTTATACAATAATAATTACAGAAAATCCCGTACAGAGCACGAGTAATATACTAGTTTTGTCAAGTAAATTGAAGTAATGCTCACAAATGGCAATCCTTATTTCTCTTAAAAAAGATTAAATAGTATACAAAATATCTATTTTAAATTTGAGAAACGTTTTAACTATCTCAATGAATATATTACATTATTAACGTCATCCAACTATAGAATAGTTCCCACCAAAAAAATCTACCTATAGAATAGAGACCCGTCATCAAATTTTTAAATAGATTGTTAAGACATTTTAAATTTGCAATTTCTCAGTCGATGACTTATCTAAATTTTCTTAGCTTTTCTTGCTAATCTAGTTATAGACCGAGTAAACGCATATAATATAGAATATCAACGAAACCTAAAGATGAATATATATAAAATCCTTCATATAAACCCAAATCGAACAATCAAATCAAACGATATACAAAAGCCGTAAACACAATTTAACCAGTGCGACGTCGTTTTTGTCGATCGGCTGACAACAAAAATGGGGAGTTTGATCAATATGACAATAATCTTCTTCTCCGTAGTAGTCACCTTGTTCCTCTTCATAGGCCTCCCCGTGTTACTCTCCGTCATCAATCATAGCCCCAAGAATCCAATCTTCATCGTTGAGTCTTCGACGGTCCAAGCCTACAACTTGACCTCCGACAACCAACTCTTCTGCATCATCAACCTAAGCGTTCGGGTTCAAAACCCGAACCCCAAGAAAACTTCTTATAGGATTGGCGGGGTTGATATGGAGGTTCGGAAAGGGAAGCACCACAAACTCGCGGATGACGCATTACCTAGCGTCACTGTGGCCCCGGGTCGTGAATCACTTGTCCGCGTGGAAGCCGTGGGCCTTCACGTCGGGCTGAAGAGGAAGATCGCCGAGGAGGTCAAGGCGGATGTGGCGGCCGGAGATGGGCGTGTCAACGTTTTCATGACTGGGTTTGTTAGCGGAGATTACTTGGACGTGGCGTGCAAGAATGTGGCGCTTGACTTTTCTAGGTCAACGGTTAAGGTTCAGAATGTGAAATGTAAGGTTACTGTGACGGTTCCTAGTGATTAAGAAAGTATCATACGATTCATACGTGCATGGTTTATTAATCAACAATCGACCTTGATCAATCAAGTGTAATAGAATGTGTATTTGTGGATCCAATGTAACATGTGTATGCGACTATGTAAGTATGTATATAGTGATCAGTGTAGTACCAAGACATTACACACATTGTTCAGACATATTTTGTACGTGAGAAGATTGTCATATTGATCACTAAATCATCAGATTCATCCAAACTTGAAGGTAAGCAGGTTTAGACGAGAGTATTATTAGGATAAGCGAACTCCACGAATTGATATCCGTCTTATGTTACATTGGATTAAATTGTCAAAAATTCTTGTGATAAAAAACATCATCGTACAAAAAAAACTAAATGCCTAATTTTATCCCAAAATAAAGTATAATAATTCGCCTTCAATTGCGTGATAGAATAAATTTTTAAAAAATTTGCTTGAGGTGACCTCGTCTTAGGGTGCGTTTGACAGTTTTTTTGAAGGATTATTTAAGAGTGTATTGTAATCATGTTATTTATTATTTTGGAAATTATTTTGACCCATAAAAACTTAAATAAAATGAGATTACCAGATCGTTGAAAGATTATTAAAAAGATTTTGTCCCTCAAAATAATCTTAGATTTTTGCTGAACGGAACTTTAATTCTTATCCTCAAAATAATCTTAGATTTTCGCTGAAAAGTAAGCTAATAGCATTGCATTAATCATTATTTTTGTCTTAAAATTTGTTGGTATGTAAGTCAATTTGCAATTTTAGATAACTTGCGTGATTACATTTGTTTTCAGTTGTTAGACCCTGTAAACATTTGAAGCTAATATTGTAGCGTGCATTTCGCAAAGTTGATAATAATAATTTAAGTTACAGGATGTATCAGGTCAGTCCCAAATAATTATATAATTTCTACTACGAATTTATATACATTATCATAGAATTTTATATATGCTCTTTTTAATTCTTAGAGTGGGTGAGCACACACAATATTATATATGTTTAAAAATCATTCAAAACAACGTACACAAGCAATTATACATCCACACAACTTTGTTTCGTCGTCGACGAACCAACAGCTAAAAATGGCGTCATATACTGGTACAATCGTATGTGTCATCTTTATCCTAGTCGGCTTGTTTATCACCGTTGGTATACCGCTGATATTCGTCTTCACCGGCAAAAGCCCCAAGAATCAGTGCTCACCGTTGAGTCATCGGCGGTCAAAGCATACAACTTGACCTCCGATAACCGTCTTTTCTGCATCATCAACCTTGGGATTCGAGCCCACAATCCAAATCTAAAGAAACATTCTTTTAACTTCTACAGCGTCGACATGGAGGTGAGGAAGGGCAAACACCACAAGCTCGCCGACGACGCGCTTGTTGACTTTGGAGTGGGACCAGCTGGCGACGCGCTTGTCCGCGTGGAGGCCGTGGGTATCTACGTGGGGCTGAAGACGAAGATTGCTGAGGAGGTTAGAGCTGACGTGGAGGCCGGAGAAGGGCGCGTCAACGTATTCATGGCTGGGTATGTGGGGTCATACATCTTGGGCGTGACGTGTAAGAATGTGATGGTTGACTTTTTGAGGTCAACGGTGAAGCTTCAGAATGTAAGGTGTGGGGTCAGTTTAACTTCTCAGAATGATGCTACTCCTTGATCGAATCGTCATGTATATGCCTAAATAATTCATATTGTTTAATATTTGAACCTTATTAATTAAGTGCCTCTAAATATTCCGTTCTCACTGGAAAATAATATTGGGTGTATTGTAATATTATATTTTCTATAGTTTTCAATGATTGATATTGAATATTTAAATTTTTGGTTTACTTTGATATTATAAATGTGATTAATGTTTAAAATTGAGAAAAATGGGATGCACCACTTATCAATTATAGACAAATGTATATCTATTATTACGATAAGTTAGGCTCTTTCAATTTTTGGTGGAAGAGATAAAATCTATTATACTTACTAAAACAGAGCACAAGTTGATGACGTTGCGCGCTGTGAAAGCAGTATTTTTAAAATTGAGCTCCCACAATTAAAGCCAATAAATTTTTATTTTTTACACTATTTTTAAACCATAAAATCTTTTATTATTAAAATAATAATTTTACAGAAACCAAATCTATTATACTTACTAAAACAGAGCACAAGTTGATGACGTGGCGCGTTGTGGACGCAGAATTTTTTAAATTGAGCTCCCACAATTAAAGTCAATAAATTTTTATTTTTTACACTATTTTTAAACCATAAAATCTTTTATTATTAAAATAATAATTTTATAGAAACCAAATCTATCATCTATTATCTATTATACTTACTAAAACAGAGCACAAATTGATGACGTGGCGCGCTGTGGACGCAATATTTTTAAAATTGAGTTCCCACAATTAAAGCCAATAAAAAATTTATCCTTAATAAAGTAATATTGGTAAGTCGAATAGATTAGAGAAGTATACAAAACAAAAGCACGTAAAAAAATCTATTTCACAATATTCTTTCTTATTTTTTTCAAAACCCGCACAAGGTGCGGGTATTATACTAGTAATTATTAATTTAAGGATTTTTTCTCTTGGTGCCTTCCAGGTTAGGACTTTTTTTCTTGTTATCCACTAAGTTTTAAAATTCCTTTTGGTGCCCTCAAGATTTCATTTGTTTCCTCTTTATACCCATTTTTAATATATTACATTAAAATTCATTATAAAATAATTAAAAAAACAGAAACTTTTTTTTAAATAGATTATGACCTCGTTACATTTTAAACTAATAAATTTATAATAATAATATTTTTCTAATCAAAAAAATTAAAGTAAAATAAAGATAATTTTTATTTTTGAACTAAAATAAATCAAAAATATTTTTTTTTTAATTTTGTAAGAGTCTAGAAAATTAAACATATAATTTTCTTTTGAAGTTAATTTTCTATAATTTATTTTATTTTGAAAATAACAATATTATTTTTTATGTGTTAATTTATTATTTTTTATAATATACTTTTCCATAATCTTCAAATTAAAAAAACATAATTTTTAAAAAAATTCGAATTAATATAAATTATATAAAATTTAAATTCAAAATAAATAAA
>BSUD01000008.1:121834926-121939332 GCA_033239045.1 Fagopyrum esculentum | reverse complement strand
TCTCTAGACTCTTAAAAAAAATTCAAATAAATTTTTTTATTTAATGTGATATGTATATTTTTAAATCGAAAGTAAAAAGTAAAACAAATATTTTAATTCAAAAATTAAAAAAATATTTATTTCAAAAAAAAATATATATATAAACTATTTCTATTATAAATTTATTAATTATATTTAATGAGGTCATAATCTATTTTAAATTCATTTTTTTATTTTTTTAATTATTTTAGAATGAATTTTAATGTAATATATTTAAAATGGACATAAAGAGGAAATAAATGAAATCTTGAGGGCATCAAGAGGAATTTTCAAACTTAGTGGATACCAATAGAAAAAGTTCAAACATTGATGGCACCAAGAGGAAAGATCCTTAATTTAATATCCTTCCATAATTATTAATGCTCTCTCTTAAAGTACCAAGTGAGGCTATGACACACAAATTTCCGTTGTGGGTAAATCCATGGGTACATTAATTATCTCATTCTTTGACACTAAACAACATTTATTACTCTTCTACTTTACCATTTGTTTCACTAACGTTAGACACTTTCGGATCTTGCTCTTCAAACTCTCTTCACCTCATACCCTCCTATCTTCTCTTCATCTCTCTATTTGAAACTAAAATGTTCCAATATTTGCATGTTTAGAAGACAATCGAGCAAAATCGGGTATATATATATATATATATATATATATATATATATATATATATATATATCATGTTTCATAAAAATCATATGTGTAATTTCTAAAGTTTATAAATATATGAGAATGTCTAGCTATAATTTGTAATATTTGTGAAGTAAAATAGAAAAAAAAACAAATTTATTATTGGATATTTCCTACTATGAACTTAGCCAAGACATGTGTATTCGTGGGTATTTTTGTGGCTGGTAGCCACAAACTTGTAGTGGAGGCTAAATCCGTGGCTAAATCCGTAGCTATAATATCGACTTCTATCATTTTGGATAATCCCATTGAACTAGAACAAATAAATTTTTTGCCTTATTTGATATATGGTTAAATGATAGTGGTAATTATTTTTATCTAGGTATGCAAACATGGAGAACCACGAATGGATGTATGAAAGATGACAACCTAATGGTGGTGGTTATAATGCTAAATTTCTTGAAGGTGTTGAAAAATTTATCACTTTTGCAATATCACAAGTTCATTTGATGGATGTGGAGAAGATAAGATGTCCTTGATGGAAATGCAATAAAGGAAAATTTCATAAGTTAGATGATGTTCAAGCTCATCTATATCGAAGAGGTTTCCTTTTAAGGATTTTTTGTGGTGGACATCACATGGAGAATTACCATTTGCCTATACGCCCGTTGTAGAGGAGCAACCAAACTCGACGGACAATGGTATGAACTTATTTGGGATAGGGATGCATTTGATTGATAATTTAAATCTTACTCAAAGAATGGTTTTTGATGTTGGTCCGAGTTTTGGTCCACCTCCATGGTTTGACCCTAGCACACCCATTACCAATACTCTCTCCTAAATTACCAAGCGAGGCTAGATTCGAGGCTATTACACACAAATTTTCGTCGTGGGTAAATCTATGGGTACATTAATTATCTCTTTCTTCGACACTAAACAACATTTATTACTCTACTACTTTACCAGTGTAAAATGTTCCAATATTTTACCAATATTTGCATATTTAGAAGACAATCGAACAAAAAACATGTGTGTGTATGTATATATATATATATATATATATATATATATATATATATATATATATATATATATATATATATATATATATATATATATATATATATATATATATATATATATATATATGTTTCATAATAATCATATGTGTAATTTCTAAAGTTTGTGAATATATGAGAATGTCTAGCTATAATTTGTAATATATGTGAAGTAAAATAGGGGGGGACAAATTCTTGTTGGATATTTTCTATTATGAACTTAGCCACGACATGTGTATTCGTGTGTATTTTCGTGGCTAGTTGCCACAAAGTCGTAGTGGAGGCTAAATCCGTAGCTATAATTTTAACTTCTATTATTTTGGATAATCCCATTGAAATAAAACAAATAAATTTTTTGTTTTATTTGATATATGGTTGAATGATAGTGCTAAGATGTATGAAAGATGACAACCTAATGGTGGTGGTTATAATGCTGAATTTCTTGAAGGTGTTGAAAAATTTTATCACTTTTGCAATATCACAAGTTCATTTGATGGATGGGGAGAAGATAATATGTCCTTACTCGAAATGCAAGAATGGAAAATTTCATAAATTAGACGATGTTCAAGCTCATCTATATCGAAAAGGTTTCCTTAAGGATTTTTTGTGGAGAATCACCGTTTGCCTCTACCCCCGTTGTAGAAGAGCAATCAAACTCGACGGACAATGGTATGAACTTAATCGGGAAAGGGATGCATTTGATTGATAATTTAAATCCTACCCAAAGAATGGTTTTTGATGTTGTTCCGAGTTTTGGTCCACCTCCATGGTTTGACCCTAGTACAATATGATAAAATACATATCCAAAATTTACTTAAAAAAGTGTATATATCTGTGTGTTCTAACTCAATGAAATATATTTTATAAGGTGGTGTGATTTATAAAAAATAGTTGATTTGTTAAAAAGTCATCTTAAAATGTTTTTTTTTAATTTTAAAAAAATATAAACTAATCACACCATCAAATAAAATTTGAATAAATAGTTACACTGCCAGAAAATGCGGTTGTAGCCATGAATATTTAGTGTGAATTTGTGGATATTACCCACGACTTTACCCACGAATACAAATTTTGTGGCTATGTAGCTAGAAAAACATTTTGTGGCTAAATTTCGTGGCTAATTAGCCACGAAAATCGATTTCGAGGGCAAATTCTTTGCTAATTACTCTCCAAACATTTCCGAGCCTAAAAAGGAGGCAAATTTCGTGGCTAAAGACCCCCGCATAATATTTCGTGGTTAACTTTGTGGGTATTTACCCTCGGGTATCAAGCGAGACTAGATTTGAGGCTATTACACACAAATTTTCTATCGAGGGTAAATCCATGGGTACATTAATTATCTCATTCTTTGGCACTAAACAACATTTGTTACTCTTCTACTTTACCATTTGTTTCACTAATGTTAGACACTTTCGGATCTTGTTCTTCAAACTCTCTTCACCTCATACCCTCCTATCTTCTCTTCATTCTCTCTATTTAAAACTAAATTGTTCCAATATTTGCATGTTTAGAACACAATCGAGCAAAAATCGGGTATGTATATCATGTTTCATAATAATCATATGTAATTCTAAAGTTTGTGGATATATGAGAATGTCTAGCTATAATTTGTAATATTTGTGAATTAAATTAGAAAAAAAAAACAAATTCTTGTTGGATATTTCCTATTATGAACTTGGCCATAACATGTGTATTCGTGGGTATTTTCGTGGATGGTAGCCAAGCCGTAGTGGAGGCTAAATCCGTAGCTATAATTTCGACTTCTATTATTTTGGATAATCCCATTGAAATAGAACAAAAATTTTTTTTGTCTTATTTGAAATATGGTTAAATGATAGTGGTAATTATTTTTATCTAGGTATGCAAACATGGAGAACCGCGAATGGATGTATGAAAGATGACAACCTAATGGTGGTGGTTATAATGTTGAATTTCTTGAAGTTGTTGAAAAATTTATCACTTTTGCAATATCACAAGTTCATTTGATGGATGGGGAGAAGATAAGATGTCCTTGTTCGAAATGCAAGAATGGTAAATTTCATAAATTAGACAATGTTCAAATTCATCTATATCAAAAAGGTTTCCTTGAGGATTTTTTTGGCGGACATCACATGGAGAATCACCGTTTACCTCTACGCCTGTTGTAGAGCAACCAAACTCGACGGACAATGGTATGAACTTATTCAGGAAAGAGATGCATTTGATTGATAATTTAAATCCTACTCAAAGAATGGTTTTTGATGTTGTTGTTCAAGTTTTGTTCCACTCCATGGTTTGAACCTAGCACACCCATCAACAAGCCAAGTAACAATGATGTGTTGTTGCACGAAACTCTTGTGGTGATTGAGAAAGGGATGAACATGACACAACCGATCATGTTGTTTGGTCCTGATAACGATAACACTTCCTTATTGTCACAAAAGTTTTTTAAAGTGTTGCGGGCATCAAAGGAGCCACTGTATCATGGTTCTTCCATTTTAAAATTAGCCACAATAGAATCTTTTATGGAGTTAAAGAGCAAACACGATTTTTCACAAGCTAAGTATGGTGCACTTCTTGAAAAAGTTGGCAATGTATTACCGACGGACCATACATTCCTCACAAGCTTTTATAAGATGCAAAGTTGATTCCAGATTTGGGATTGCCACAATAGAATATTCATATGTGCGCTAATGGTTGCATATTGTTTTGGAAGGATGATGTTGATGCCACTGGATATAAGTTTTGTAATAGTGCAAGGTATAAATGTTAGTTATCCGAGAGAGGAAAACCTATACCGAATCAGGTTCTACGATATTTGTCATTGATCTCACGCCTACAACGTTTGTATGCAATGGAGGAAAATGCATTGGAGATGCGTTGACATGCTAATCACCAATTTGATGAAGGATTTATGTCTCACCCATCTGATGGTGAGGCATGGAAGCATTTTTATCGAACATTTTTAGATTTTGCATCAGAAGTCCGTAATGTGAGGTTATGCTTGTGTACAGATTGACTCTATCCTTTTGGGAAGTTTGGTAGACCATACTCGATATGGCCCGTGATTATGAGTCCATACAACCTACCACCTAGCATGTGTATGCAAAGTCCCTATCTATTTTCATCCACTATTTTTTTAGGTCCCAAAAACCCAAAGAAGCTAATAGATATTGACTTACAACCTTGATGAGTTACTATTGTTGTGGAGTAAGGTTGTCCGCACGTTTGATGTATCTACAAGAGAATACTTTAATATTCGTGCAACACTCATACGGACCGTGAACGATTTTTCAGCACTTGGGATGTTGTCAGGTTGGAGTACGGTTGGAGTTCTTGCGTGCCCAAAATGCATGATGGATACAAAAACGTTTTGGTTAATATATGAACGAAAGTCTTCATGGTTTGATGAGCATAAACCCTTCACAAATGAGGCAATACACCGCATTTTTGGATAATTTTAATTCTTGAAAATCGTCTTCAAATATAATTTATATATTCCTTAATTACAACCTGTAATATTTTTTATATTTGGATAACTTTAATATTTTTTATATTCAGCCAAATACATGTTTTGTACTAATATAGTTAAATTTTAGATATATTTATAATAAATTGATATTCCTTAATCATATGGTATAATATTCCCGAATAATATGTTTTTTATTTTATATTTTACATTATTTATTCGTCATGATTAATATTACTCACACAACTTTGTATATAGGTCGTAGACGGTGCACTTTTGATCAACGTTAAATTCTTTTATTTATACAATTTGCTATGATTTAAATTCTAAGTTTTATATGTATTTATTCGTTATTTTACATTAAAATTTCTTTAAATAAACAATTATAATATTGATGTTTTATTTACGATAATAAAAAATGGTCATTCAACTTTTACAAATCTCGTGCAAGGCTGTGGTACTAACTGACAATATATAAATTGTAGATTATAGTTGTACAACATAGTTAAACTAACTTTCAATTGTTTTATACATTAAATTTAATGAAACATAATAACTAAAGTAAAAAATGTAAAAAGAAACAAAATTTCAATTGCCGTATTTTCCAACTTCCATGAATTAAAATGGCCTTGGTGTATTTCCAAATAATTGGGCTTGCTTTGCCGCGGGACTTCCAAATTTATTAAGGTTATTATATAAAATCCACTCTTGTTGTTTGCTCCATTTTCTATGTAAAATCCGAAAATTTTTATTCTGAAAATCCGATCCAATATATAGCAAGTAGACCTGTGTAAATTCGGGCCGGTCCGTCCAACCCGTCCGCCCGGTAAAAAACATGGGTATGGGTAGCTAGTTTGGCCCGACCTGTATTTTGGTGGGACGGGTGTGGGTAGACATTATGGCCCTTGGGCCAACCCGGCCCGGCCCACATATAGTTTTATACATATAGTTTTTTTATATATGTGTATAATTTTTTATTGTTTTGAGTGTCACATACTCTAATTTTTTATTTAGTTTGTTTGGAGTATTTTGACGAGTTATACTTGTTTATAATACAAGATTGCACGGCTAACTTGAACGTAATGATAATTGTTGATTTTTAGGAAATTGAATTTATTCATTTTTGTGTGTTGATCGTTGTTGAACTTGTTGATAGTGCACTATGCAAGTATAATGAGATTGAAAGTGTGTTAAATACATTATATTACTTGTTTTGAACGATAAATTTCGGAGAAAAAACGCACAATCAAGTACATACTGGCCATCCGGGCCGGCCCGACAACCCACCCGCTTTTTACATGGGTGGACATGGGCAGCATTTGTGGCCAGGACAAGCCGGGACGGGCTAGCCGGCCCGCACCTTACGGGTAGAGTTTTTAGGTATGGCCCGGCCCGAGCCCGACCCGAACCCGCTTTTGTAGTCTAATAGCAAGGTTGCCTCCAATGTGATAAGGGGAAGGCCCATTATGGAGCTCTAGTCGTCGGCCCAACTACTCCCTTCGCGCCTCTTTCTTCAGCAGGCCTGGAGGCCCAACTCTTCTTCCGGAGGCTGAAGATACTCCTTCCTCTAGCTTCTTTTTACAGTTCCTGAAATCGCCTTAACCAGCACAACAAATTGAGATTTAACTTCCAAAGCTTGATCGTGGCAACAGTCCTGCGCTCCTATCTGAATCGACTCACGTTCAGCACCCTAACCCCTAACCGCACACTCCTCTATGCCTTGTGAACTACGACGCCGGAGGCTTGCAATCTCCGTCTTAGTCACGCCTCGCCGACAACAGTCACGAACAGCACCAACGGAAGCACTCGAGTCGCTAGTGATCCACTGTAGAGGCTCCTTCCCGATCGTCGCCGTCGTCGTCTGTAACAAGGATAACGAGCAAGCCCAGCCGGAGTCCCCAACGCGAGATCACTTGACATTCGCCGCCTCTGTCACGAACCAACCACCCAGGGACTCGGACCGTTTCCCCCAGCCTGCTGCAGAGCCTCGGTGAGCATTCCTGTGTTGCCTTCTGTGCATATTTGAAGATGAAACATCGAGCCCTTGAGTAGTTGGTGTTTCATGGTGTAGTTGTACAGGTTTAGTTGAGGTTGTTTTAGTTGCTTATTAGGAGTATCGAACCTGTGATCTCTAGGTAGATTAAGTAACAAGAGATGTTGTAGGAATAATCAAATTAGAGACTTGGTTTAATCTGTTTTTTTAGAATTGATGTTTGGAACTGAAGATTTTGGGATAGTTTTTGAGGCGATAGATATTTATTAAAATTAAAATTTGGGAACGATCTAACGATCGGATTTAGAGTTATAAGGTTTCGAAGTAGGGTTGAAATGTCATTTTGTAAGAATGGGAGATATTGTGTTTGAGAGGCAACTTGTGATTTTTGTGTAGGATTAGTTTTTACCCTTTTTGGAATTTCTTTATCCTAGTGAGTAAAGTGTATATCATAGGACGTTGAGATATTTTATTAGAATTTTTTTATTTTTGTACGAGTGTTCTATACTGAGTTAAAGTGGATCCTTAGCGAATTTTTATTAGAGTCAAGAAATTAGAAAATCTTCCAACTTAGTTAAATCTTTCTTTTGAGTTTTGGATTATGGTTTTGGGTTCAATAGGATAGTTTGGAAGTATTCTAGAAATATTTCTAGGGTTTTGAGACCCATTGGTAAAATCGTCTTTTTATCCATATGAGGGTATTTTGGTAATTTTTGTTAGATGTCTTTAGTATCTTAGAAGTTGAAAACTTATAAGAGGTTTGAATATATTATTGATCAACTTTCCTTTTTATATCAGGAGGTTGAGTTCTTTCCTTGCGGATTGAGTTTTGAGATATCGAGAATTGTAACTCGATTCACATAAGTCTTTTGGGCTTACTTGAGTGGTGTGTGTTATATGTATTATCGTATGTTTATAATATTAATTACCGACTTATTGTTGGCCCAAGTATAATGGGCGGTGGCATCAGTTGCTCAGCTCTTGCAGGAGACTGAGAGGTTCTCCGCGACAAGGCCAAACGTGATAGACGGGGAGAATACCGACCCACTCCACATGGTATACGGGTCGGTGTGTCAAACCATTCCAGCTGGATAAAGGAACGGAGGCGAGAGTCGTAGACTTCTCGTGCCACAAGCTTAAATGGATTATGAGTGTATGACATTAAGAAAGATAATAAAACGGTTTTGTGTGCTAGCATGTTCTTTGTTTATATTCTTGTTTTATGTGTGTTTGTGCTTTTATGTTCTTCTTATATATGATTAGTTAGCTAACAGTTTATCCGTGTGGTTGGATGACTTGTAGGTATAAGCAGTTGAAGAGAGATCCGGAGCGGATAGTCAGTCGGGTCCACGTACTCATTAGATGGGGACGGGGGAAGTCTTCCTTATGCATGCACGTCGTTTATATATATATATATATTGTAAGGCTGTCATATGTAGTACATTCATACAAATATAATTTAATGCTTTTTTAAAAATATTTATTTACATTTGTACATTGTCGTAAGATCCTAGTAAAGTTGTTGTTAAACCAAGGTCGGGACCCATTGTGTGAGAATTTGGGTGTTACAACATGGTATCAGAGGGAGGTTGACAGCAATGACACTTGAAATCTTTTGAAAGACCAAATGTAGAAAATAATCAGAACCCAAAAGGAGTTTGAAAATTTCAAAATGAATTTCTACTTTAAAATCATGTGCATAGTCGGGTTGTTAAGATAGTAGTACATGGGACCACCATCGCTCTCCGTGAATCTTTGCAACTTGGTATGATATCATGATGCGACCATCGCCTTGTGATAGAACGTTAGTAGATTTTCGGAGTATCAATACGAAGATTGGGGACTCAGACCCCATATTAGAGTATTACGTTCCGGCGGACACCCTGGTGATTCCTAAAATTCTCCGACAAACAAGTGGACAAGAAGTTAAAGACTACGAGCTGATGTTACAACAAGAACCATCAGAAAGAAATAGCAAATCATCTCAAATAGAAGGGATAGAAAGCCTCCCAAAGGACCTAGAGGTATGAAGATGAGAGATGAAACTTCAAGATGTATATAAGGACTGACAAGAGTGTGGATTGAGAATGCAATATGATAACACAAATCAAGAGGCTGTTGGAATTTCGGTGTCCGGTTTTAGACCAAAGGGTTGTAGTCTCACTTATGTGAGTAGACGGTTCCCCCAATTGCCAATCAAATTAATATAATTATCTTGAACTAAAAACAAGTTAATAACCAAGGGTTTGTAATCTCCACAAAGGAGTAGACAAAACCCAACTAAGAGTTTGTAATCTCCACAAAGGAGTAGACAAAACCCAACCAAGAGTATGTAATCTCCACAAAGGAGTAGACAAAACTCAATCAAGAGTTTGTAGTCTCCAAAGGAGTAGATAAAACTCAACCAAGAGTTAGTAATCTCCAAAGGAGTAGACAAAACTCAACAAAGAGTTTGTAATCTTCGAAAAGGAGTAGACAAAACTCTAATACAAAATGAAGTTCAATTGCACACCTTATAAACCGGTTGTTATATGTTAAAACCATTGGCTTGGATAATTTAATGAGTCATTCATAAAGAATTTTTCTTCTAAGTGTATTCTCCCCTACACCGGGAATATCCAGATACCTTAGTGGGATAAAACGTTACACGTTACAAAGACTAAGTAAGAATCTTACTTGTTTTACTTTGTATAAAGGGTATTCCTAGGTTTTGTCAATACAAAACCAAACTAAGATGGATGCCTATCCTTTGTCAATACAAAGGAACTATACTGGTATTTTGTTTGCAAACAAGCTTATAAGAAGGCCTATCCAATGTCAATACAATGGAACTAAAAGCTTTATTGTTGCAAAAACGAATGTGAAATCAAGTGCAAATGGCTCTCCCTTTTATAGGCATAAGGGGCCACGGTTTTGGGGAGTTAAAAGCGGCTAAAATCGGTTATGAAAGTTACGTGGAAGTTACTTGGAAGATGGGCCTTGAAGCCCTAGAAAGCCCGAGACCCATGTAGGGAGCCCAAAACCGCTCCCCAGAGCTAGCTTAGAGCTAGCTTATTTTTCTTGGTCCAAACACTTCCAATGAGCTACATTCACTTTAATATAGCTAGGGTAAGCTCCAAGATCCTCAAATACTCAATATCTTAGCTCAAGCTAGTGTAGCTCCTTAAGAAGCTCACTAGCTGCTTCATTGACATTCACTAAGCATTTGAGCTTGGATTACTCCCAATTTTTAACCACATATTCTTTAGCCAATATAAGGCCTAAGAACCAAATGTGTGACAATAAAATGTGGCTAAAAATCCCCAAACGTCGGCCTTCTAAAATCTAGCACAAGTTGACCTTGTCGTGAATCACCTTGCTTTGATTCGACTCCCCTTATAATACTAGTTGTTCTTAGTGCCGGTCACTTGGCTTGTGTTCGCTCCAAACGGTGTGTGCAAGCTTTAAATTTATAACCCTAGACTTAAGCTTAAAACAAGGATGCGAACCCGCAGTGTACGGGTCAATCGTAGTAAAAGCAAGGAATTCCAAGGGTCGATCACAGGGACTTGGTGAAACAAAGTCGATAACGGTATGCTTATGTAAATACTAACCACAAGAGCAATCAACACAATCAAAGATGAATAAGAAGTCAATAAAGCAAACGTGCAATTCTAGGGATTAAAGCATCTAGTTGTGGTTCCAACTCAAGATCTATAGATAAGCAGACAAAGCTGAAATTTTTGCATAGGGAAGGTGTTACTAAAGTGGAATAGATCACCAGGTAAGTCTCACTACTCACTAATCCTAAACCGTAACTCCTATTACCGGGTAAGTCTCAAGGAATCAAGATAAAGAACTATAACCTCAAACTGCTCAGTGGGAAGGTAGGTGAAGGAGCTAATGAACTCTAGGGTCGGCTCCAAGTAGGCTGGGGCTCGGATCTCAGTAAACTGATCCAGCCCAACTGTGGTAATCATCCTCCTAAGGTCTCCCTCTACCCCTAGGCAATCAAAAGCGGATACATCCAGGAAGCGAGGTGCGATCACTGGACGGCTAGTTATACGATCATAATCCACCTGGTGTCGCTCATGGATCACCGGGCGGTAAGGTCTGGAAGAATGGGAAGAAGAAGGAGAAGGAGAGGATCTATCCCTAATGGCTAGAAATATGTCAGAACTCATCTTCAATTTACCACTGTCAAGTCACCTCGGTCGGGATGTCAGACTGAAGTATCACCTCGGCCGAGGCACAGCTCGACTGGACCGAGGCGAAAACAGTTCGCGATTCAACCTCTCAGAAATCCAGTTCTTTTCCCCCAAAATCACTACAATTGCTTCCTATGGGGTACTTAAGCCTTTTCTCAGCAAATGCACGGGCAACCAAAGCCCAAATCGAAGCGAATAAACGAGTTAGGGTTCGGTTTCGTTTTTACCTCGTTTCGGCCGAATCGTTCGATTTCTTCGCAGATCTGCACTTGTACTGGGATCCTCTATGTCTTAATCGCAGTTTGGAAGCGAAAATCTTCGAAAACGAACAAGAATCGATGGAGCGAGGTGAGAGAGCGCCGCGGTCGAGTCGAAATAGGTAAAAAGTGAAAAAAAAGAAAATTTTCCCTCTTTTGTACTGTTTCTGGACTGCTGTCACCTCGGTCGAGATGGTCTCGACTGGACCGAGGTGGTACGGTCCGAGGTGGTTCTGCAGAAACCCTAGTCGCCTCGGTTGCTCAAGAATCGTCTCGGTCGAGGTGTCCTTCCTGTTATGCTCCTTCCTTAGATGTTTCCTGTTGTCTGTCCAGAACGCCAAAAACAAAGCAAAGCAAAGCAAAAACAAACTCAATCTAAACTAGACTAGAAAACGGGAAAAGAAAGCAATACCTTGGGTTGCCTCCCAAGAAGCGCTTGGTTTAAGGTCGCTAGCTGGACCATGATGCGTCTCAAACGTGATGGGAGGTGCCCTCACCCCATACTTCACCTCCATCATGGGGTGAAGTAAGTAAGTCTATCAAACGCTCCAACAAGTGTAAGTGCTCATCGGGGAATGAATCGTCTATGGGCGGATCGTCCTTCTCACGTAAAGATGCAGGTAGCCGGCTGAGGTGATCCGCAACAGAATTCTCGGATCCCTTCTTATCGCGGATCTCTAGGTCAAACTCTTGAAGCAAGAGAATCCATCGAATAAGGCGTGGCTTGGCATCTTTCTTAGCCAACAAGTAACGAATGGCTGCATGGTCGGTGTAGACAATGACTTTCGCCCCTACTAGATAGGAACGAAACTTCTCGAAAGCGTATACAACCGCCAATAACTCCTTCTCGGTGGTAGCGTAGTTGCGTTGTGCTTCATCTAGCATCTTGCTAGCATAATAAATGGCGGTGGTTCGTCCATCCTTCTTCTGTCCAAGCACCGCTCCTACGGCTACATCACTAGCATCGCACATG
This sequence comes from Fagopyrum esculentum, assembly GCA_033239045.1. NCBI lineage: Eukaryota > Viridiplantae > Streptophyta > Magnoliopsida > Caryophyllales > Polygonaceae > Fagopyrum > Fagopyrum esculentum. The sequence continues at coordinate 121,926,747 of BSUD01000008.1, read as the reverse complement.
ATCTCAAAGGGCAAGGTCCAATCCGGAAGTTGGATAATAGGAGCGGAGATCAACGCTTCCTTAATCCTGTAGAAAGCATCAAGACACTCCTGCGAAAACTCAAAAACAACATCTTTATTCAAGAGGTTAGTTAGAGGTTTAGAAATCTTAGAGAAGTCCTTGATGAATCTCCTGTAGAAACCTGCATGCCCGAGAAAACTCCTCACTCCTTTAACAGAACAAGGGGGAGGGAGTTTCTCAATAGTCTCGATCTTAGCGCGATCAACCTTAATGCCTCGATTGGAAACGAGGTGTCCTAGTACAATGCCTTCACTAACCATAAAATGACACTTCTCCTAATTCAAAACGAGATTAGTGTCTTCACATCTTTTAAGCACTAGCGAAAGGTTAGATAAGCAATCATCAAAAGAGGAACCATATACAGAAAAATCATCCATAAATACCTCCATGATCTCCTCTATGTACTCGGAAAAGATGGCCATCATGCATCGCTGGAATGTGGCGGGTGCATTGCATAATCCGAATGGCATCCTCCTATAAGCAAATGTCCCCATGGACAAGTGAAGGTGGTCTTCTCCTGATCATCCGGATGGATATGAATCTGGAAGGATCCACTATAACCGTCTAAGTAGAAAAAGTGTGAATGCTGGGCCAACCGCTCGAGCATTTGATCAATGAAGGGAAGTGGAAAATGGTCCTTCCGTGTGGCCGTGTTCAACCTCCTATAATCGATGCAGACTCTCCATCCCGTAATGGTCCTAGTTGGGATCAACTCGTTGTTCTTATTCGTCACAACGGGCATCCCTCCTTTCTTCGGAACTACATGCACTGGGCTAACCCACTTGCTGTCCGAGATAGGATAAATAATACCTGCATCCAACAACTTAAGAATTTCTTTCTTCACAACCTCTTTCATGATCGGATTTAACCGTCTTTGAGGTTCCCGTGAAGTCTTATGATCATCCTCTATTAAAATTCTATGCATGCAGAAAGAGGGCTTAATGCCAATAAGATCATCTATAGTGTAACCCAAAGCCTTTTGATGCTTTCTCAGGACATGCATTAACTTAGATAATTCAGATTCGGAAAGGGAAGCACTAACAATAACGGGATAAGTGGAATCCGGCCCAAGAAAGACATACCTCAAGTGATTTGGGAGTTGTTTAAGCTCCACTACTGGGGTGCTTTCTGAGGAGGATCCTTGCTTCCTCCTTCCAGTGGAGTAGATCCAGAAACTGGACTTTCAGAAGTCTCAGTTGAAATCATCTCACCGTCGACCTCGGTCGAGGCGCAGAGGCGTTGACCGAGATGTTCTTCAGTCGCCTCGCTCATTCCAGAAAGTGCCTCGGTCGAGGTACTGCTACTGGAGTCAGAACTGGAGATCTTTGTCTCCTGGATTAGCTTCTCAGTTTTAGCTCCTGGATCCTCTTCCAGTGCCTTCAAGCTCCGTATATCTGCATCACAAGAGGCATCTATACCTTCCTCCATTAAACTGAAGCTAATAACTCTTTCGAGTGGATCGTTAATAAGGATAGAGCTCACCAATTCTCTTGATTCTTCTTCATCGTAGATGTTGAAGATATCATCAGTTAGCTGCTCCCCTTTCATGGCCGCAAGTAGTGCGAACTCCACCTCATCGCCACCAACGTTGAATTTCAACTTGGCGTTCTTGCAATCCACGTTGCAACCCGAAGTTGCTAGAAATGGCCTCCCGAGAATAATAGGAACAGGATAATCTGCGGGAATGTCAAGTACAACAAAATCTATAGGTAGATAGAAGTTACCTAACTTGACCGGAACACCCTCCAAGATGCCCATGGGATGGGTGATGGAGCGATCCGCCATATAAAGTCGAATCTTGACCGGCTTGGGCTCTCCAAGTCCGATCTTCACACATAGCTCCAGCGGGATGATGCTCACGCTGGCTCCTAGATCGCAAAGGGCTTCACAAGTGACATCCCCAACTTGAATGGGAATGCAAAATGAGCCGGGATCTCTCAATTTAGGTGGCATCTTCTCCTTCATGATTTGTATGAGCTCCGAAGATTTAGATGTCATCCTAACTTCACCAACATCCTCCAGCTTCCTCTTCCTTGATAGGATCTCCTTTAAGAACTTCCCATAGGCGGGCATACCTAGAATAGCATCAAGGAAAGGAATATTAATATGTAGCTTATTCATCAAGTCAAGGAACTTACCAAAGTGCTTGTCTAGATGTGCTCTGGCTCTGGACCGAGGGAATGGAAGTGGTGGTTTGTATGCAGGAGGTGGAACATAAATTTCAGTCTTCCCCTCCGCTTTCTGTTGCTCCGCCTCGGTTGGCATCTCGGTCGAAGTGTTCTTCGACTGCATCTGGACCGAGGTGGTCTGCGTCGGTACTGTCACCGACTGAGGTACTGGAAGTCTTCAGTCCGCTCCTCGTAGTTATGGCCATGATCTGGCCCTTAGGGTTGCTTTTTGTCCTTGCTGGAAGCTTCCCAGGATCTCTAGGTGCTTCATTCGCCCTACTTGCAATTTGTTGTTCAAAGGCTTTTTGGGCCTTCGAAAATAAAGTCATAGAATTCTCCATAGCACCAAACTTGATCAAGATAGCCTCCAGAACTGCGTCTTTCTTTTTTGGCTGTGACGAACTTGATCCTTGCCCCTAGCTCTTTAATAGAGTAGTAGAAGAAGAAGAAGGGGGAGAGAGGAAAGGGTTAGAGGAATTGCTGGAGTTGGAGTTTGAATGATTACCTGAATTTTGGTTATTCGCCCTCCAATTGTTGCTATTTGACCCTCTATTGTTGTTGTTGTAGTTGTTGTTTCGGGGACCGTTGTTGTTGTTACGGTACCCGTTGTTGTTCCTTTGCCCTTGCTCTTCCTTCTTGGTTTGTGCAACCAAAAGTTCCTTCAATTGCTTCACGTCATTCTTCAAAGACGCGAGTTAATTGTTGTTGGGCTGAGTTTCTTGGAAATTAACTCTTTTAACTCCACCTTCAACTCCTTGGTGGGTGTATTTCTCCATGTGCAAGGCTTGCTTCTCGATGAAGTCCCAAGCCTCGTCAATCGCCATGTCCATAAAGGTGCCGGCGGAGAGTAGTTGGAGATTGAACTGGGTGCTTCCGTCCAGTCCCTTGAAGTATATCTCCAATAAATCTAGCTTTGGAATCCCATGATGTGGGCAATCCAAAAGAATGTCCTTGAACCGCTCCCATGACTTGGACAAGCTCTCCTTGTCCTTCATAATGAAAGCATTAATCTTCCCTCTCATTTCAGCTGTTTTTGAGGGGGGAAAGAATTTGGTCAAGAACTCCGTTGTCATCTCCTCCCATGTGTTGATTTTTCTTGGAGGAAGAGATTGATACCAAGTAAGAGCTCTATCTTTTAAAGAAAAGTAAAAAGGTCTTAGCTTGTAGTTGTTGTTTTCAATTCTTGGAGGTCTCAAGGTCTCCATCAAGATCTCATAGTTTTGAAGATGTTGATGTGGTGATTCCTTCTCTAGCCCTCCGAATTGGCATTGGCGAATCATGGATAGAACTTGCGGTCGAAGTTCATAGTCATGGTCCGCTGGATCTCCTAGGTTAACTCCTGGACGCCTCAGTTGCTGATTAGGGTCCATTCTTTGACCTAGGGTTTGTGGGATTCCTGCAAGAAGAACATCTCGGACTGGCCTCCGATGTGGAAGTACATCGGCCGGGGCGTCAGGTACTGGAACCTGCCTCGGTCGAGGGTCAGCTACTGGAACCTGCATCGGTCGAGGATCAACAGGAGGATCTTCCCTCGGTCGAAGTATAATCTGGTCACGTATGACCGCCATCTCCGCCTCGATTGCTTCTGTCTTGGTGCGAGTTTCTTCCTTCTCTCGCCTTAGTTCTTCCTTGTTGAGGCGTAGCAGCTCTAACGCCTCTTTCAATTCGGCCTCAAGATCGCGGTTGTCTTGTTGGGCCATCTTCGCTTCTTTCAAGCGTCTTTTGTATGTCTATCCTGGTTCCAGATCGTAAGGAACGATTTCCTTCCCAGCGCGGGTTCTTCGTATATACCTAAGAAAGAACCTGCAAAAGTCACTCAAGTAGAGTGGTTAGTAGACACGGAGGCAAGCGCCCTAAGAGCAAACCGTACCGGCTCGGTCTAGACCAAGTCCCCGGCAACGGCGCCAAAAACTTGTTCGCTCCAAACGATGTGTGCAAGCTTTAAATTTATAATCCTAGACTTAAGCTTAAAACAAGGATGCGAACCCGCAGTGTACGGGTCAATCGTAGTAAAAGCAAGGAATTCCAGGGGTCGATCACAGGGACTTGGTGAAACAAAGTCGATAACGGTATGCTTATGTAAATACTAACCACAAGAGCAATCAACACAATCAAAGATGAATAAGAAGTCAATAAAGCAAACGTGCAATTCTAGGGATTAAAGCATCTAGTTGTGGTTCCAACTCAAGATCTATAGATAAGCGGACAAAGCTGAGATTTTTGCATAGGGAAGGTGTTACTAAAGTGGAATAGATCACCGGTGTTAACTCCACCTTGATAAATAAGACATTACTTATGGTTGATGAAAGCCAAAACCTTGGTTTCCAGGTTTTGGTAAGATCTTACAAGTGTTGGTAAAGTCTTTACAGTGTCAGGTAAGGCCTTACCATAAAAACCTTGGTTTCCAGGTTTCAGTAAGGCCTTACATAAACTGGTAAGACCTTACCAAAACTGGACAGAAACTAAAATTGCGCGGCGTACGTACAAGTGGCTTTTCCTTCTTGTTGAGTTATTTAAGGGATTTGATTTTAACAAATCTTTGATTTGTTTTAATTAAATCTTCTTAAAGATAAAATTGGAAGATTTCCTAAACTCAACAAAATATGATTGACGTACTTGACCGCTTGACTTCAACAAACAAAATCTCAACAACCCAAGATCTCCTAAGATCATGCAGCCAAGATCTTCTTCAACGTTAAAAATTGCTGATCTTCTTCTACGATCAAATATGCTGATTTGCTTGCCTATTTAAAGAGACAAGGAAGGAGAAACAAAATACACATTCATTGCCTACTTCGAACACCGAGAGATAAATTCTACATATCTCACAAAGACCCGATCTCACATTCGAAGCTTCATCATTATACTTCCCTGAGGAGTGTGAGATCTTTTTCGAGCTGATAGTACAATTCAACTAGAGTCATACAAACCGTTATCATTTCTAGACACGTTGGATACGAGTGTTGTATCTGGAGTACTTTAGTTTTTCTTTTCGAGTGAGTGAGTTGCTAGATAGGAAGTGTAAGACTTCTGAGTTTAGAAGAGGGAAGGTCTTCTGAAGGTTGTATCTGGAACTCATCAAGAAGAAGGAAAATAAAGCTACTTGAATCCTAGGGTTGAATCAATCCTAGGCGGGGACTAGGTCGTGTTGGTGACCGAACCTCGTTAACATATCGTGTGTCCATTACTGCTCTTTACATTCCTGGTTTGTCTAATCTTTACACTTAATTCCAATCTTATAGAGAAGTGTAAGATCTTATAAATTCGAATAAGCCTTTATCTTAATTGATAAGGTCTTATCTCTTACGATAAGGTCTTACCTATCCTAAGATTGCGAAAAGATTCCATACTCTATTCATCCCCCCCTTCTAGAGTATTGGATAAACTATTTTATCTGCCTATTCCGCATTTCAATTGGTATCAGAGCCTAACTCACGTCTTCTTAGATATTATTATCTGTGAGGCTAACTAATGGCAGGTGAAGGTCAAGGCGGTTTTGGTCAAGGAAGATCAATTTCTCGACCACCTCTCTTTGTAGGAAACAACTTTATGCACTGGAAATCCTTGATGCAGATGTTTATCATCGATCAAGATTTGGAACTGTGGCATATTATCATGAATGGACCTCTCACTCCTACCAAGGAAGATCCCGACGGTAAAACAGTAAACAAGACAGAAGCTGAATTCAACCAGAAGGATCTTGAGAGCGTGGCGAAAAACTACAAGGCTATTAATCTGTTATATTGTGGTTTAAGTACTGACGAATTTAATCGTATATCTTCATGCAGATCCGCTAAAGAAATATGGGATAAATTAGTAGTTACCTATGAAGGAACCAGCCAGGTCAAAGAAACCAAAATTAGTATCTTTCTGAGGCAATACGAATTGTTTAAAATGATCCCAGATGAGTCAGTCAAAGTAATGTTCACCCGTTTCACGGAGATCATTAACAATCTTGACTCATTGGGAAAGACTTTCAACAATGAAGAAAAAGTCAGAAAGATACTTAGATGCTTGCCTAAAGCAAAATGGGGTCCCAAGGTAACCGCTATAGAAGAAGCCCAAAACCTCAATACACTCGCTCTTGATGATTTGCTAGGCAAATTAATCACCCATGAATTGATCCTCAATGAGGACGATGGGGATGTGCCAACAAACATTAAGAATTTGGCACTCAAGGCAAAGAAAGAGGAACCACTGGAAGATTCTGAAAGTGATGATGATGAAGACCCTTTTGCTCTTATCACAAGAGGACTAGCTAGAATATTAAAAATGAAAAAGCAATTTTCAAACAAAGAAAATGCTGGATATTCTAAATACAGAGGTAAGTCTTCTAACCCCGTGAAGAAGAATCGTGTTCTAAATTGCTATGAATGTGGTGAAACAGATCATCTGGTTAAAGAATGTCCTCAAAAGAAGAAGAACAAATTCAAGAAAAAGGAATTTGGCAAGAAAGCCATGGTAGCAGCTTGGAGCGATTCAGACTCCTCAAGTGATTCAGATTCTGAAGATGATCATGCTAACTTATGTCTTATGGCAAAATCTGACAAAAATCAAGATCAACATTTGGATGAAATGGTAAGAAACCTTATATCTAGTCCTATCGATGTTTTATCAGAAGTACTGAAAAACATGATTTCTAATGAAGAATCTTACAGCAAAGAAATCAACATTTTACAAGAAAAGCTCAATGATCAGGAAACTTGCATAAGAATGCTTTCGCTGAAAGTTCAAGATCTTGACAGCATACAATCAGATCTTGACACTGAGGTTAAGGCCTTACGATTGGAAAATTCCGACCTAAAGGCAAACCTCTCATCTCTTAAGACCAGTAATACTGACTTAGAGATTGAAAAAGTGAAACTTTCTGAAAAATGTCAAGAACAGCAAATAGCTCTTGTGCAATTTACTAAATCTAAAGCTACTCTTGATAAAATGCTTGGAGAACAACAATTATCCTTAAATCGAAGTGGAATAGGATATAACAGGAATTTTCCTGCTAAACCCACTACCACATTCGTTAAAGCAAAAGGAAATTGGAGATCTCCTACGTGTTTCTTTTGTTGTAGAAAGGGTCATGTAAAAGAAACCTGTCCATATAGGAGAACGGATCCATACATTATTAGAAATACCTTTCCTGTACGTCTAAATGAACGGGTAAAACACATATGGGTTCCCAAAGGGACTAGGCCACCTAACATGGTCTACCCCCATAATGGATCTAACTCTGTTTATTGGTCAAGCCGGAAAGGATGATTTTCTGTTTTGCAGGATATCACCAAGACTCAAAAATGGATAATGGACAGTGGTTGTTCAAGACATATGAGTGGGAAAGAATCTCTTTTCGATACTCTAAAGAAGAAAATCACTGGCACTATAACTCTTGGTGACAAAGGAAAATGTGACATTCTTGGTATCGGTAATGTTGGTCTTAATTCAAATAATAATATTAAAGATGTTTATTTGGTGGATGGCTTAAAATATAACCTTCTCAGTGTTTCTCAGCTTTGTGATAAAGGAAATTGTGTTAGCTTTGATAAGAGGAAGTGTGAAGTTCGAGATGAGATAACAGGAAATTTAGTGCTAACAGCTCACAGGGATAATAATATTTATGCTGTTAATACTAACCAAATTGCAGGGACAAATCTAAAATGTCTCAAGGTCTTATCAGATGACTCAAGACTATGGCACAGACGACTTGGTCATATCAGTCTACATTCTCTTAACAAACTAAAATCAAAAGATCTTGTAAGAGGTCTTCCTGACCTAAAGTTCAAGGTAGATGAATTATGCAATGCTTGCTCAAGAGGTAAACATACTCGTAGTTCTTTCAAAAAGAAGCAAGTGGTAAGTACTACTAGACCTCTTGAACTTCTCCACATGGATCTTTGTGGACCTATGCGCGTCAAATCTCCCAAAGGCAAGCAATATATTCTTGTTATTGTTGATGATTATTCTCGATTTACCTGGGTTTTCTTTCTAAAAATGAAATCTGAAGCACTTTTATACTTCTCAAAACTTTGTAAGGAATTACAGACTTTGAAAAACCTACCAATCGTTTCCATTAGAAGTGATCATGGTAGAGAATTTGATCAATCAGACTTTGATGCATTTTGTGAGAAATATGGCATTTCCCATAATTTCTCAGCTCCTAGAACACCTCAACAAAATGGGGTTGTGGAACGAAAGAACCGCACCCTAGAGGAAATGTCTAGGACAATGCTATTAGAGAATGATCTGCCTAAGTCATACTGGGCAGAAGCTGTTAATACAGCAAATTACATTCTTAATAGATGTTTGATTCGATCAATTTTAAAGAAAACCCCTTATGAGCTTTTTAAAGGAAGAAAACCAAGTATATCTTACTTTAAACCATTTGGATGTACGTGTTACGTACATAATAATGGGAAGGATAATCTTGGAAAATTTGATGCTCGTAGCGACGAAGGTACATTTCTCGGATACTCGACTCAAAGCAAGGCTTATCGAGTATACAATAAACGTACCAAAGTAGTCGAAGAAAGTATCCATGTTTTGTTTGATGAAAATGATAATGGTATCTTGAGTGAGAGCTTTGCAGATCTTGATCTAAATAAACATGAGGAAGAGGAAGAAGAAGTTGATAAGAACGTCAGAAATATGCAAGAGCCATTTCAAGATCTTACAGAACCATCTCAAGATCTTACAGAAGGGTCTCAAGACCTTGAAGCACCTCCTCAAGATCTTACAAATGAAACCAATCATGAAGATACATCACCACCTGAGCAACAAGAGCCATCTTCCCCACTGCCTATAAATTCTGAACCCGATGCTTATAATCAGAGAAATGTCCGGAGGAAATTCAAACATGCATCATCTCATTCAACTCAGGATATTATTTCTGATCCCTCATCTGGAATACAAACTCGATCTAAATTAAAAGATTTGTGTGCTTTTCATGCGTTTGTTTCTCTTGTAGAACCTAAGAAATATACTGAAGCTCTTCAAGATCCCGACTGGATTATTGCTATGCAAGATGAGCTAAACGAGTTCGAGCGAAACAAAGTATGGACACTTACAGCAAGACCCAAAGGCAAATCAGTTATCGGGACAAGATGGGTTTTCCGAAATAAACTTGACGAAAGTGGTAATGTCATTCGAAATAAAGCTCGTCTTGTAGCTCAAGGTTACAATCAGGAGGAAGGTATTGACTACGAGGAGACTTTTGCTCCCGTAGCCAGGCTTGAAGCCATTCGCATACTTCTTGCTTTTGCATCTTACATGAGTATTAAACTTTTTCAAATGGACGTAAAATGCGCCTTTTTGAATGGTTATTTAGATGAAGAAGTTTATGTTGCTCAACCTCCTGGCTTTGAAAGTAATGAGTTTCCAGATCATGTTTTCAAGCTTGACAAAGCTCTTTATGGCTTAAAGCAAGCCCCAAGAGCTTGGTACGAGCGACTTTCAAAATATCTTCTGGAAAATAACTTCAAAAGAGGGTTGATCGACAAAACTTTATTCATTAAAACTCATGGAAAGAATATTCTTGTTGTTCAAATTTATGTGGATGATATCTTGTTTGGAGCAACTAATGAATCTCTTTGCAAGGAATTCTCTGACATCATGTGCAAGGAATTTGAGATGAGTATGATGGGTGAATTAACCTTCTTTCTTGGACTACAAGTATATCAAAGCAAAAAGGGCATATTCCTCAATCAAGGAAAGTACACAAGAGACCTTCTGAAGAAGTTTAAGATGAATGAATCAAAAATAGCTAAAACACCAATGAGCTCAACTCTCTCTTTGGATCAAGACCTTACCGGCAAACAAGTAAATCAAAAAGAATATCGAGGTATGATCGGATCCTTACTATATCTAACTGCTAGTAGACCTGACATTATGTTTAGTGTTTGCATGTGTGCTAGATTTCAAGCTAACCCAAAGGAATCACATCTCATTGCGGTAAAAAGGATATTAAGATATCTTAATGGTACAAAAGATATAGGTCTATGGTATCCCACACAAAGTAGTTTCGGTCTTATCGGATATTCCGATGCTGATTTTGCGGGATATAAAGTGGATAGAAAAAGCACTTCAGGGTGTTGTCAATTTCTTGGTACTTCACTAATAAGTTGGCATTCCAAGAAGCAAAATTCAGTGGCTCTTTCAACAGCCGAAGCTGAATATATTGCTGCTGGAGCTTGTTGTTCGCAAATCTTATGGATTGCGCAACAACTCCAGGATCTTGGATTCAACTTTAAAGATATACCAATAAAATGTGACAATACCAGTGCTATTTCTATCTCGAAAAATCCTGTACAGCATTCAAGAACGAAACATATAGATGTGAGACACCATTTTATACGTGATCATGTAGAAAAAGGTGATGTGTCTTTGACATTCATTTCTACCGATCTACAACTGGCCGATATCTTTACAAAACCTTTACCCGAAGAGAGATTCAACTTCATAAGGTTAGAACTTGGTATGCTTAACAGGGAGGCACAAATGTAGGGGGAGCAATTATTGTTTTACAATATTGATCTTATTCCCTACATTAAGACCTTAACATGCATTTCAAGGTCTTACTACAATAGTGTTACAAACACTGATCTTATTCTTCAAAATAAGATCTTACAATACATCTCAAGACCTTACTAAACAATAGTATGTTCTTGATTTTTATTTAAAAGATTAAATTGGATCAAATCTTTTAGTTATTATCTCAATAGATATCTAACTAATAGATTATTTTATTTTTGGAAATCTTTCGGTTATAATTTTAATCTTTTAAAATTACTTATAATTTTACAAAGATTTTTCAAAGATTTTCTTCTCTCTATATCTCCGTCTTATATAAAATCTTCAAAGATCTCCTACCCGGATTCTCTTCTCCGCTTCGTTAAAACTCTCCGACTTCTCGTCTTTCTCATTCTCAAACCCTAATCGACTATGGCTCCCAAACGCTCTTCAACTCAATCCTCTGCTCCAACATCCAAGAAGCAGCGATCGGCGGCTAGGAAAGGCAAAGCTGTTCTAAAAGAGTACAATCCCGATTCCGATTCTTCGATGTCCACTCCCTCTCCTTCTCGGCAAGTGGCTCAACCAATTTATCCCCCAGCCGCAAAGGATACACCGCAACATCATCTTCGATCGCCACCGTCTGGATTTGAGGTTAGTAGTGAAGAACCTTTTTCTTGGTTCTTGAACTATACTAAAGCGGGAATGTGGAAAGATGGTTTTGCTAATCGTCCCTTGAGTTTCTGTGAAAATGTTGATGAACAATTTCTCGAATCTATGAATCTGCCGTGCGTCAATCTGCTGAAATGTTCTAATCTATGGAGTTTGTTTAATCTGGGTGATTTTGCATTTCCTCGTCTTACTCGTCTCTTCTTTGTTAATCTCACTGCACACCGAGAAAAGGGGATTTTGACTCTTCATTCCCAGATCAAAGGACGTCCAATTACTCTTACTGCTTCTTCCTTAGCAATCATTTTAGGAGTCCCTGAGGAAATTGACACCAAAACTCACCCATCTAAAACTGTTTGTCTTGCCCATGCCCAGAAAACATTTTTTGAGAAATCAATTCCTTCTGGTGCTACCTCCTCTAAGCCAAAGCAAAAACAAACCCATAATGTCTTAACTTTAGAGGCAAAAATTGTGTTTACCTTGCTTGCTAGATGTGTTTTACCACGAAAGCACTCCAGAGAGATTGTAACTGACAATCTCTTGGAAATTTTGGATTTGGTCTTTACTGGGTATGCTATTGATGTCCCTAACCTGATTTTATCCTACATGTTGCACACGGTAAATACCCCTTTGACAGCCCCTCTTCCTTATGCCAATTTATTTCCAAAGATCTTCGAGTTCTTTGAAATTGATACTACAGATGAGGATAAGGTTTATCATAAGGGTCAAATTGATGAGGACTGTTGGAGAAGGCTTGGGGTTGAGAAAACTTTGTCTGGGGATTGGATTCTGAAGAAACATCAATCAACTGCTCAAATCTCATCTGAAGAGAGAATTCAGGATTTAGAAGCTGAAGTGGATGCTCTGAGGAGGGATCTGAACACTGCTCGTGCTGATATTGTGGATAGACAGGATGATACGCATGAGAAGTTGCTAATTGTTAATGAGAAGCTCAACCAGTTACTGTTCTTGACATCTCTAGCTCATCGGGCAACTACTACGATCATGCCTTTGGATGAGGATGCTGTGGAACACATTCAAGAAGTGTGTCAAAATGTGGTCATCAACTGTGAACGAAAGGTGCTAAAAAGAGGGATTCTTCGACCCATTGAACCTGAGCCGACTATCTTGACAGTGGAGGAATATGGCTTGGTTAAGAAGTACAGAAATGATCAGAAAAAACAGTTAGCCAAAATGATGGCTTGGACCACTACTGGTGAGGCACAGAAGAGATGGAGGGAAAAGGTGCGTGCTCGTTGTCGTAAAAGACGAGCTGGGTCTTCTTCAAATTATGGGCAATGGTTTGAAGAAGTGGTTGAAGTCTCGGATGATGAAGATTGATCCTTTTAAGTTCTAAATTTTTCTTGCTGAAAGACAAAAAGGGGGAGAATATTTGTCTTTTGAAATGTTTTGAATGTTTTGAAAACTCTTGGTTTGGTTTGGTTGTTTTTGGTTTTGAAAAACTTGCATTGATCGTTTTCAAAATTTGATCCTACATATGCGCTTATGTTATATTATATTGTTTGTTGTTATGTTGTTCAAATGCAGGAAATAAATCATAAGTTTTGTCTTTCATCAAGGGGGAGATTGTTAACTCCACCTTGATAAATAAGACATTACTTATGGTTGATGAAAGCCAAAACCTTGGTTTCCAGGTTTTGGTAAGATCTTACAAGTGTTGGTAAAGTCTTTACAGTGTCAGGTAAGGCCTTACCATAAAAACCTTGGTTTCCAGGTTTCAGTAAGGCCTTACATAAACTGGTAAGACCTTACCAAAACTGGACAGAAACTAAAATTGCGCGGCGTACGTACAAGTGGCTTTTCCTTCTTGTTGAGTTATTTAAGGGATTTGATTTTAACAAATCTTTGATTTGTTTTAATTAAATCTTCTTAAAGATAAAATTGGAAGATTTCCTAAACTCAACAAAATATGATTGACGTACTTGACCGCTTGACTTCAACAAACAAAATCTCAACAACCCAAGATCTCCTAAGATCATGCAGCCAAGATCTTCTTCAACGTTAAAAATTGCTGATCTTCTTCTACGATCAAATATGCTGATTTGCTTGCCTATTTAAAGAGACAAGGAAGGAGAAACAAAATACACATTCATTGCCTACTTCGAACACCGAGAGATAAATTCTACATATCTCACAAAGACCCGATCTCACATTCGAAGCTTCATCATTATACTTCCCTGAGGAGTGTGAGATCTTTTTCGAGCTGATAGTACAATTCAACTAGAGTCATACAAACCGTTATCATTTCTAGACACGTTGGATACGAGTGTTGTATCTGGAGTACTTTAGTTTTTCTTTTCGAGTGAGTGAGTTGCTAGATAGGAAGTGTAAGACTTCTGAGTTTAGAAGAGGGAAGGTCTTCTGAAGGTTGTATCTGGAACTCATCAAGAAGAAGGAAAATAAAGCTACTTGAATCCTAGGGTTGAATCAATCCTAGGCGGGGACTAGGTCGTGTTGGTGACCGAACCTCGTTAACATATCGTGTGTCCATTACTGCTCTTTACATTCCTGGTTTGTCTAATCTTTACACTTAATTCCAATCTTATAGAGAAGTGTAAGATCTTATAAATTCGAATAAGCCTTTATCTTAATTGATAAGGTCTTATCTCTTACGATAAGGTCTTACCTATCCTAAGATTGCGAAAAGATTCCATACTCTATTCATCCCCCCCTTCTAGAGTATTGGATAAACTATTTTATCTGCCTATTCCGCATTTCAACCGGGTAAGTCTCACTACTCACTAATCCTAAACCGTAACTCCTATTACCGGGTAAGTCTCAAGGAATCAAGATAAAGAACTATAACCTCAAATTAACAGGTTAACTCACAAAGATGGGATGGAAGCACACTCAAACCCTAATAAAGGATAAACCTTTATTACCTACACTTATGATCGTTGGTAAACAAACTAAGGAATTACCGGGTAAGTCTCATCCTAAGCTTGCGTTGAACCAGAAAGGTGTAATAAGAATAGGATTTGGCAAACTCTAACACTTAACTTTCTGTTTAGAATCGGATAAGTCACCTCGGTCAGAAGAATTTCACCCCGGCCGAGATGTTCATCGACTGAGCGAGATGCTTAGGGTTAAGGTTAAAGACTCGAACTTTCAGGATCCTACTGGAATCTATGATTATTCAATCATTGTTTTTCCCACAACCTTCAACCAATCTCCCTAGAATCACACAAGGAAATTAGCCACTCATCATCATGAAAATATTAATCAAATATATGGGAATAAGGTGAATATTTGAACAAGAAGAATTTAATGAAAGACTTCAATAACTAAATCAAATATCACAACAAAGCGTTCCTTGGATATAAATCCAACAAGCAAGACAACAAGGAAGGGAATCTAAGATAATCTTACAAAAACCCTTCAAAAGCTATAAAAGCTACAATCTTCAATCTTCCTTCAACCTTCAACAAGGTTCTTCGAATCTCCCAAATTGGAGTGCGGCTGCTGCTGCGTTCCGGTGTAAGCGGCTGTATGCGAGATGTTGGAATTGCGGAAATCCAACTCTTTTTATAAGAAAATAACCCTCCAAAGATAAAATATCTTAGAAAGATCTCTTCCCATAAAAATATATAAAATATATGATTCTGCATATCTTCTTCCTTCCAGGAGCCAAGCCCAAAAATATAAGATCACTTTCCAATTTTAAAAGATCTCAGCCAAGAATAAAATATTCTCGCCGCGTCCTAGGTGTTCGCCTCGGTCGAGTCGGCGTCTCTGGATCACCTCGGTCGAGGTGAATCTGTGGTCAACCGAGGTGAGTCACAACTGGAATGTGAAATCTCTCGAATCTGCTCCAAAGTAAATCTTTAATCCATGGCTATGCTCCCTGGATGTAGCTCCAAATGACTCATGACTCCTTTTGCTCCTTTTTGATGCAAAACGTGCCATTTTACCTACGATTACAACAAAACTAGGTGTAGACCTCGATTCCCGCAAAGGTAGATGAAATGGTAGTATAATCACATAGTATACATACAAACATGCAGATTATGAAAGATAAAACGTCCAAACAAACCCCAAAATATAGACTATAATTCATGCTATCAACTTGCCTCCCGCAACCCGGACCATAGTGACACACATGTGAACAACTCATTGCACATTGTCTCAAGACAAGCTCAACGATTACAATGAAGACTTAACCCAAATCTCCAACATTCCTCCCCCATTTGAGCAAAGTCAAGAAACTTTTAATAGACATACATCCAAACAAAATATTCGCACAATCATAAATATCTTTCGATTGAATTTATTGAATTAGTATAATTACACATTATGCACTAAATAATTTTGGTGTCCTATTAGATTGAACCACTTAACTTGTTTAAGTACATGAAGGCTATATACACGAAATTTACATTTCCTTTACAAATAAATGACACTTTTAAAGGTTATTGTGTCCTAATCCTTTAATGAACATATAGGCGAGTCAATCATCTACTCCCTTGAAGAAGCCTTGACACTTCACGTTCACGTTGCCAACTCTCTTTTGATCTTGCACCTATAATTGCAATTTTTCAAAAGAGTTGTTAAGAAATTACATATTTCAAACTATACACATTATATAGGCATAGAGCATTACCTTGGATGGATATTTTATGCTCACAACTTCTTGGAATGGGATTTCCTCATTGAATTCGGCTAAGGCATCAAGCCATAGGCGAATTGGGTTTCCCACGACAAGTCGTTTTCAATTTAGGTTGTTAACCCCATCCCCTTGGCTGAATTTTGAACTAAGTCCCTAGCCAAGCTCTTGGTTAAGTGATCGGCTAGATTATTGTGTGTTCTCACAAAATCGACCGATATTATACCGTGAGTTATGAGCTCTCTAACCAAGCTATGTCTCACACCAAGATGTTTTGATTTCCCATTGTACGTTTGCTATAAGCTTTAGCCAACGTAGCTGCACTATCACAATGAATTGAGATAGGAGAAACCGGTTTTGGCCATAGAGGAATTTCTAGAACCAAATTTCTTAGCCATTCAGCTTCCTTGCCGGCAGCGGCAAGTGCCACAAACTCGGACTCCATGATCGAGGTTGTGATGCAAGTTTGCTTCTTTGAAGCCCAAGAAATGGCACCACCACCTAACAAGAAAACCCATCCTATGGTGGATGAGTGATCATCTAGATTAGTGATCCATAACGCATCCGAGTAGCCTTCTATCACTGAAGGATACTTATTGTACAAGATGTCAAAACCCATGGTTCCCTTGAGGTACCTAAGCACACGCCTTAGTGTCTTCCAATGTTCTGAGCAAGGACAACTCGTGTACCTACTCAATTTACCAATAGCAAAAGCAAAATCTGGCCTAATGCTAGTCATTGCATACATGCAACATCCTATTACTTGTGCATACTCAAATTGAGAGGCAGTTGATCCTTGGTTAGGTATCAACTTCTCACTTGAATCCATAGGAGTACTAACAATTGTACTTTTATCACATTGGAAGCGTTTGATAATCTTCTCAATGTAGTGTGATTGTGTGAGGCTTAAGCCTTTAGCATCATGTTTGATTCTTATGCCTAGAATCACATCCGCCTCACCTAAGTCTTTCATGGAAAACTTAGTGGACAAGAAATTCTTAGTTAGATCTACTTGTCGTTGGTTTGTTCCAAAGATCAACTTGTCATCAACATATAAGCATATGATCATACCTTGACCGGTATGATCAAACTTACTATAGACACACTTGTCAGCTTGATTTATCTTAAATCCATTTGACAATACAACGCCATCAAACTTTTGATGTCATTGTTTTGGAGCTTGCTTTAGTCCATACAAGGATTTGACCAAGCGACACATTTTGTGCTCTTGTCCTTTTTAAACAAACCCTTCAGGTTGTCTCATATACACTTCCTCATCTAGATCACCATTAAGGAATGTTGTCTTGACATCCATTTGATGATCACTAGATTATGTATAGTCACCATAGCTATTAATAGCCTAATGGTTGTAATCCTAACCACCGAAGCATATTTGTCAAAGTAATCGACACCTTCCTTTTGTCTAAAGCCTTGGATGACCAAGCGTGCTTTAAACTTGTCAATGGAACCGTCAACTTTCATATTCCTCTTGAAGATCCATTTGCATCCCAAAGGTTTGCAACCGGAAGGAAGTTTGGCTAACTCCCATGTATGGTTACCCATAATGGAGTCCATCTCCTCTTGGATTGCTTCCTTCCAAAAGGCAACATCTTGAGACTTCATGGCCTCATCAAATGTCTTTGGATCCTCATCTATATGAAAGTAAGAGTGACGATCCATTTCATTATCCCTTGACCCTTCAACCAAAAACACTTGGAAAATCGATTTTTGGGACAAATTAGTGCTCATAGGAACAATCTTTGGCAAGTCAAGCCCGTGGGACGCTAGTCAGGATTCATCTTGAATCCTACGATGCTTGTTTGGGTGTTCCTCATCTAAAGTCATGTTGATCACTTTCCTAGGCCTAGGAGCCGAGGTGAAGCGATCTTCATCAAAGATGGCATCCCTAGACTCTATTACGGTATTAACCGAGATGAAGTCATTTGGTTCTATCACATAGAACCTATAAGCTTTGGAGTGTTATGCATAGCCAATGAACACACATTCAACACCTTTTTCACCTAAAATTTTACGTTGTTGTCATTGAGCCTTACTATGGCTCGACATTCCCAAACTCGTAAGTAATGTAGGTTTGGCGTCCTTTTGAACCATAGTTCATAAGGTTTGGCTTCCTTTTTAATTATCATAAATTAAGTTTATTTTATGAAATTTCATGGCCAAACACTCATCCTCCTTGAACCATGCAACCATCTACCTCGGTAAGAACCGTGCCTAATTTCCTGAAGACATGTTTCTCCATCCTAAAAGCATTAATACATCTTGTTTGTGTTTTGGAGTTCAAAATAGAATTGATCCACCTATATAGAGTGAAACCTGAATTGAACATAGGAATCTTATGTACATGCTTGTAGTAGTGTTCAGCAAGGCAATCGTTCTACATTCTCACAACAACCAAGGAAGTAAGCAACATCTGCCTATGTCGAGAACTATTCCCTGCCATTTGTTCTTCTTCCTAATGCAGGTTCCAATCTTGTTCCTTATTCAGGTTCCAAGAGGATGATCACTGTGTTGGGAAGAAAAAAATAATAAATCAATAGTTCTTATACATGCTGGTTTTTTTTATCACAAGCAAAAATTCACCTCAATCAGATTTCCACTAATCCAAGCAAGAAAGAAATTAAGGATAAAACATTATCCCTCATTCTCAAACTGAATTGAAATTGTATTGAACAAACCGAGTACAAAATTAAAACTAAACTCAAAGTGAAAGACACAGACACATCCTCATAAGGACAACAACAAGATACCATCAAGTTCACTATTGTTTTAAAACCAAACTGAATCAATTGCATTTTTAATAGTTAGAAAAAAATGTTTCCTTTGTCCAAATTTCTTCTTCTGTCATCTTCCCATCATAAGGATCCACTCCTTTACGATCCTTGTATTCCCACCTCAACCACTCTAGTCTTGACTGGTTGTTAAGAATTAGCATAAACATCTCACGTTGAGACTCGATTGAGAGCAAACAAATAGCGAAACACCATAGTTGAGAACCGTCTCGCAAGAACCCTTCCAAAATCAATATTGCAATGACATTCATGGACTCTTCGGCCAAATTCTGAGGGGGTTGGCTTGATGCTTGAGCAGCCGAGTTAACCTCATGTTCCCATAGTTACACCATAGCCCGACTCTGTTCTAATGATGTTGTCATATGATCTTGATACAAGTTGGATCCAATAGACATGCGCACACTTCTACTGCCTCATCCCTTGCTGCTGGACACACCCTTTCGTTTCCCCTTGCCACGTTTAGGCAAAGGACAAGGATTGCGGTGCTCAACGTCTTGAAGACCTCCATTCCCACTCACACGGTCCCGTGTATCAGCAAGATCATCAACTGGTGTGTCTGCACCAAATAGATCATCACCAAGAACTTCAAGATCTTCATCAACTTCCAAAGGTGTAGTAGTGCCTTCAAATATTTTCATCGAAGGGGCAACACAATGTACACCGGTAGCTACTGTCCCCCCATAAATTACCTCCATCAAAGCTCAACATCTGGAGGGATGCCATGGCGCTTGAATACCTGGTAATCGGGGTTTTCCTGATGACATTCAATTATATAAATGATTAACATTAATAATGTATAAATAAATTAAACATTTAACTCAACCAAGAACATATTATAACCTGTAGCTTCCTCGCCCACCACTCAGGGCTCATATCAATACGTTGCTTCTCGTAATCCGAACCTAAACTGGTTTCGCCATTCTTCAGTTTTAACCATAACTTCCACTGATTCTTTGTGTTCCCATGCTTGTTCTTTAAAGTGTCCTTGTTGCACTTCATGTTTGTCATCTACTCGAAAGACTTAATCAAACCAATCCAGCTGAAACCATTTTTTTGCCCGTTCTTTCTTTGATAATCACATAACAGCTCTAAAAAAGTCTTTGTGAGGGCGTCATTCCACACAAAGGTCTTTTCTTTGAACTGAACTCAGGACTTATTCACTTCACTCGTCTCAACCATCCCTCTAATGAAGATCTTAAACAAATTCAGTCCAACTTTCATACATCGCCCATCATGTATGGATCATATGTGATGTACATCACCTATAAATGCCCATATTCTACCACAAACACACATCCTAACAAAACATATCTCACATTTCACAACAAATCTAAAAACTCAATAGTTCATTACCTCACGTCAAAGCATATAATAACTAAGACCCAAATTAAACAAAAAAAAATGAAGACCCTACCAGATAAACGAAATGAAGACAGTAAGCGTACCATGTAATTGAACACTCAAACCCGACAATTGAAGACCTGAAGACTACAAAAGGAACAAACGCCTCCTGTTTAGTTGCACCTGGTTGCTAAATATCAATACTTGCGAATAGAACCCTAGAAATCGCGAGGGTTTATACTTCCAAACCTACAACCACAACCTAAATAGAAGAAAGGAAGAAGACGACCCCAACCGCTTCCAAACTAGACCCCAAGCGTTTCCAAAACCATTCCCTTGTGAATCGTAACAACACCGACAAGTAGAGAAGGAATCGCTAGCTTTCACTCATGAAGATGACAGACGATGAACAATTTGCCTCAGATTGGGAATTTCAGAGAACGATTCACATGATCTCTATCCACCCACGTGACAGCGTAAAATTGTTAAATAGTGGGGGGCATTTTAGTCTTTTAAACAGGTAAAAATGCCACAAATCTATTCGTTACTAAACACACAACGTCATCCGGTACATTGTTTTTTTTAAAAAAATCAAAATCTACAAAAATCCACTCAAAAACTACTACAAATCACAACCACAACTACAACTACAAATATGATTTTACTAAACAAGACCTTAGTTTAGGACCCGTGTTGTGCACGGATATTTTTTAATCTCGATGAAATTTCATAAAAAATTCCGTCCTGCTAAAAAATATTTGGGATGGGATGAACTTGAACTTCTTCATCCCGCTAGGTTCGTCTCATTCACGATAGCAATACGTGTGCAGTGCACAGATACTCTTAATACATATAAGTAAAATAAATTTGCATTACTAATCAAGTTACATAACTATTTCAATAAATTTTTTTAAAAATAATAACCTTATCGTACCAATATAATTATTGTTGTTAATGAAATAAACAAACAATGCACATAACATAATCTGACAAACAAATCGCCTTAAAAATAAATAATTTTATAGGAGCCTTAAAAATAGATAATTTTAAAAGTAAAATTTAAAATCGTAAATCACAAAACCTGATGGTTTTGATGATTTGGTAGATATTGTTATTAAAAATAAATAATCTTAAAAATAAATAATTTTAAAGGAGGGGTAGTTTAGTAATATATGATTCTTTGACTTAAATAATGAATCTGAGTATGTCAAGTTAGCAATCTGTACGCTACTTTAGTATATAACTAGTTTAATCCCCGCACCTTGTGCGGATTTTATTTAAAATAAAAAGTATTTTATTTTTATGTATTATGTACCGCATATTTATTTATAGTACATTTAGTTCAGGTTAAATTGACTTAAGAACATAAAATTTTATGTTTTAATATCATCATGAACAATGTTTTTCTAATAATACAATATTTATTGAGAGTGATTTGATTCCTATAAAATTGTTAATTTAATAATAAAAGATTATTTGGCTAAATTTATATTATAAAAAAATTGTCACACAAAATAGAGTCGTTCGAACTAACGTGAGCTGGTTCCTATAAAATTGTTAATTTAATAATAAAAGATTTTTTGGCTTAAAAATAAAGAATTATTGGTTTTAATTGTGGGAGCTCCATTTCAAAAATAATGCATCCACACCGCGCCACGTCATCAACTTGTGCTCTGTTTTAGTATGTATAATAGATTCGAATAAAAGTGATTTGGTTCCTATAAAATTGTTAATTTAATAATAAAAGATTATTTGGCTTAATTTATATTATAAAAAAATTGTCACACAAAATAGAGTAGTTCGAACTAACGTGAGTTGGTTCCTATAAAATTGTTAATTTAATAATAAAAGATTTTTTGGCTTAAAAATAAAGATTTATTGGTTTTAATTGTGGGGGTTCCATTTTAAAAATACTGCATCCACACTGCGCCACGTCATCAACTTGTGCTCTATTTTAGTATGTATAATAGATAGATATATATATTATTTAATTCTTGTGACTTAATTTTTAAAATTCTATTTTACTAATTTTTTTTGAAAAGAATTATAAAGGTAATTGTAGAGTGATTTTTTAAACAAACCTTATAAAAAGGATATTTAATTTAATTTACATATTTAATTTCAAAATTATTTAAAAATTATTTAAAATTTTGTTTTATTAGTACAAAAATAAATACAAAAACTAATATGTACTAACCTTGTATAAGATTGCAAAATTAAAACTTATAAAGTAACTTAGTGAATGCTCTCTAAGAAGAAAATGAAATATGAACAACCGCGCTGGTCGTAATAGAGTGACTTTCATGCAATATAAAATCAGTCCCATTTATCTTAATCATTGTTTAGCGAGAGTTCGGTTTAGTCCCATTTATGAAAATGAGGTCAATTACCTTTAGTTTAGGCTGAGATCCATTCATTGACTTGCGGATCCAAATCAAAGTGGAGGGAATAAACGAGGGAGATTATTTCCTACAATTTTCAATAAAAAAAGTAGCGTGTAATTATGAAAAAATACAAATAATATTTTTTTCCATAAATTTTAATTCATAACACGTATAATTTTAATTCATAACATGTATATTTATTTTATAAATTCTGTTTTTTTAGTCAATCAAACAAATGAGTGATCATGGTTTGATACTAATCTTTCTTGTCTTAATTTTACGGAATAATAAAACTCACATGACATTCACGTCTAGTTTGAACACTTGTGGATCCATAATTTTTTTTTATCTGTCGGTCTAAAACGTGGACAGGATGCACTCCACAAGTGAACCTACACACATTAAGCTTCGGGGTTCCTTCCTAAATCCAATTGACAATAAAAGGAAGAACCCTTCACAATAATGCATACATCTCAACAATTTATTTCACATTACTAAAATCATGCACTACTACATAATTAAGCAGAAAGCAAATTTGATGACCACAATATAAGTTCCAGTCCCTCTAAGTTTGGCAAAATTATAACCTAAGCAATGTTGTTTTCCAAGTGTAACCCAATTTTCATCTTGGTTACCCTTCTTATATTCCTGATAATCTCCGATCCCTTTAATCTCATCACCGTCTCCGACCACCACATCTCCGGCGACTCCACCACCCATGACTTCCCTGGCTTCTCCATCGAGCGGGGAATGATCCGATCCATTAACCAATCAACAGACGCGGCGGGACAACAACGGCTCGATTGCACGTTCGAGTTTGTTATAAAAGCTCATAGCCCAGTCTCTAGGAGGTCCGTACAATATGATGACGTGGAGGTCGTCGTCAGTAAAATGGGTGCCACGCTAGCAGACGACTGGGTGGCGGATCACATTGTTCAGCACCCGAGGAGAGCCACGGTGTTAAAGCCTGTCCCAGTTGGATTCCACGTGGCTGTGGAGGACCACGTGGCTAGGAAGCTGAGTGATGAGGTTTCCAGTAACCGGAAGTTGAGGGTTGATGTTGTGGTTAGGGCGTCGGTTCCCGGCAGGAATTTGGAAGTTCAGTGCAGGAATGTGGTGGTGGAGTTTGAGGGTTCTTCCTCAAACATGTTTAAGAAGGTCAAATGTATTTGAATCAAAGGGGATATAGATTTGTAAGGCGGAAACTAGAATTTCCTGATATGCTGTATTCATTGTTGATGCTGAATTTCTAGAGATATTGAAAGGTTTAATTAAATTATTGACGATCAGATCAATCGTTGAGAACCAAGCGACAGTAGTTTCTGCGCTCCCCGACAAAAGGCGCAAAACGCTGCGTTAGGGAAAAGCAAAACAGCGAATAAAAACCATTTTATACGGAAATTATAAGACAAACCCTCCAAAAATCCGACGGCCATGGAAGCACTGGGCGGAGGCGGCAGCAGCCATTTCTGGCTATGGTTGAACTCCGGTGGCTTCCATTCTCAACGGAGAAGGACCGAGAGACAAAGAAGACAGAGAGCCTCCTCAGGTTCCTCATCGGAGGTGGCGGCTAACGGAGGCTCTAGTTTCCGGTTCCCTTTGAAACAAGCCCTCACCGCCAGTTCCCTCGCACTCGCCGGCGACACCATCGCCCAGCTCAGGGGTCGTATGAAGAACCCCAAGAACACAGACCAGTCTCTTCCTGATTATGATGAACCTGCAAAGGTTTGCCACTTACTCACTACAATCCCATTTTATCTTACTAGAGACAAATTTCACAATTGAGTCGATTGCTAATTTAGATTGGGGTGATTAGGTTCATGGGAGGTTAATTGTTTCATTTATTCCAAAATACCAATAGCATTGGCTGGATTAAAGACTTGCTTTGTCAGCTTGTAGTTGGTGTTTTTATGTGCTAGGTAAGGGATGGTGTTTTTTTAGTGTAAATGAATGAGCAATTGTCTAGGCTTAAGTGTAATGAACTTCTGATGATCTCTTAAGTTGTTGGTTTTGAGACTCGTATTATTTGATT
The DNA here is from genome assembly GCA_033239045.1 of Fagopyrum esculentum. NCBI lineage: Eukaryota > Viridiplantae > Streptophyta > Magnoliopsida > Caryophyllales > Polygonaceae > Fagopyrum > Fagopyrum esculentum. The sequence continues at coordinate 121,902,160 of BSUD01000008.1, read as the reverse complement.
TACATTTGGTTCTTGATCTCTAGCCATGACTCCATGAGGTATATTTATGCAGATTCTTTGTTTTTGGTACCATCTTACTTGAACTTTTGCTGTAATCAGGCAATTTTGATAGTTAAGCTCAGCTTAAGCATTTAGCCTTGAGAGACTCCCCTATTTTGGGATTGCTTCTATTGTTCATTGTGTTTTCATGGTCTACAATACATTTCTGTAATGGGGAATGGTGGTTTTTGCAGGATATTGGGACTCTTTTGGCCGAGCATGACTGGATACGATCCCTAAGGATGAGTTCTTACGGCTTCCTTTTCTACGGTCCTGGATCTTATGCTTGGTATCAGTACTTAGATCGCCATTTACCACAACCAACAGTTCAAAACCTGCTTTTGAAGGTAGTATTCATTTCTTCATGTTGCCTTCTCGTGCTATCGTTATCACTTTGGCTCAAGTATTTTATATGCTCACTGAACCTTGCTTATGAACTCTCACAGGTTTTGTTGAATCAAATCATCCTGGGTCCATGTGTAATTGCTGTTGTCTTTGCATGGAATAATCTGTGGCAGGGGACTCTTTCCGAGCTTCCAAAGAAGTACCAAAATGACGCCCTTCCTACCTTGTTATATGGTAAGATTTCAGAACCTTTAGGTTGAGTTTGTCATGTTGGTCAATCAACTGGTGTGACAAACGCAGCCATGGTTGCTTGTGCGAGTTTGTGTTCAAGTTTCTATACGTTCTCTGTCTCTTGCACTCTCGTTTCATGCATTGGTTTACTTTTGCAGGTTTTAGATTTTGGATCCCTGTTAGTGTTCTAAACTTCTGGTATGTCACTTTCTTCTATCATCAATCTTGATTGACGAATGGCACTAGTGATGAATTTGATTATCCATTGTGGATTACACTTTTATAATCTGACCTTGAAACTAAGCTGGTTTATCTTTGTGGCTTATCTGCAGGGTTGTGCCTCTTCAGACTCGGGTGGCTTTCATGTCATTGGGGTCTATCTTTTGGAACTATGTCCTGTCTTCAACAGTTTGCAAGTAACATGCTTATACTATACCTTGTTGAGAGCTTACTTCTTCATAGGCTCTCCGGTCTTTCACAACTGTTCTGCTAACTTGGTGGCTCATCAACGTTCATAGACCTTTGACAGATAATTGTCAATCTGCCGAACTCACTACACAGATTCATTCAAGGTTTGGATCACTGTTCTCCTGGAGGAGCTTTTGTGACTCCATTGATACATTCTCTTTTCGAGATAATTGCAACTTCATGTTCTTAAGTTTGACAAGTAATTATTACAATTGTACAAGTCAAATCTCCTTGGCAGTTTTTTTTTTTTGACCTTTATCATCGATTGTATTACATAACTTTCAACAATCTTTACAAAAAAAACCAATGAAAAAACATTTTTCTTCCAAATATTACACAACTTTCAACAAATAACTTTCAACAAAATAAAATTTCACCAAAATCTATCCGAAAAGCTTTGTGGAATAGTTCCACAAAAGTTAAATGACAACGAATATATATATATATATATATATATATATATATATATATATATATATATATATATATATATTAAATCAAAAGAAAAGTAAAAGAGTTTATTATTACTATAAGTAATTAATTAAATGGTAATAATACATATTTATCTCACAAGCATATGTATATTAATTTTATATAATAAATGTTATTCATTTGTTTTCAAAATATACAGGAAGAGAAATTTCTAAGAACAAACGCAAGTTCTCGAGGCTATTTTTATTTTATACATAAGGTTGTTATACAAGGCAAAGGAGCCGAACATTATTATGTTCAAACACGGCTTGCTTATAGACGAGCCTGTGTCAAGACTAACTTTTAACAAAACTATAAAATGCTTTCGTATTAGGCTCGTTTGATAAGTGAACATTGACATACTAAACTCGACTCTTTTATAAACGAGTTGAGACCGACCTGAACCTATATATTTAAATCGAACTTTAAAATATTTTTTAAATTCGGCTTATTTAGAAAGTGAAAGAGTTCGAAGCTGAATGAAAATTGTTTTAAATCTAGATAGTTCATCTCAGGTAACAACTCATTTACACGTTACAAAGCCTTTCAACACTTCTAATAAAAAAGAATAAAACGGTGTAAATCCGTTTTATATATTTTTTTAAACATCGTCTATACTCGTAACTTGTCACTTTTGTACCAAAATTTTGAAATGTGTGACTCTAATCAGTCTTCGGCAATCCAATTGTCATTACTAATACCACTCAGCATCATAAATACGACAAACATTATTGTGTGGTAAGAATATTAATTATAGGACTATCTTAAGGTTTTATATTTGTAGGGAAAAGAAAAATAAGAATATTAATTATAGGAGTTACCTTGAGCCTTGAGGTATGGTATGCCTCAACTCATCCTCCTCCTGGTAATCCACTCACTCGTCATTTTCAACCGCTCAAACCTCCCTTCTCTGCTTTCCGACACTTTGAATGTGCGACGATTACATTAGTTCCACTGGTTTCTGCTCGACAATCAGAAAGTGAAGAAATTTGTTTGTAAGAGATGAAGCTGTCACTGAAATTCCGTGATGAAACCAACCAGAGCCCCCTAGTCCGGGCCAAAATTCCTGTCACCATCCTTGGTATGCCCTTCCTCTCTGCCGTCGCTGCCGGCGATGCGTCCGATCTCTCCTTCTCCCTTCGTTCCAACTTCTCTTCCGGTCCTTCTTTGTCTGTATCCTACCGTCCTGCTCCCTCTGGAAATGCTAACCCTAGCTCCGATGTAAACCCATTTTCCGTTTCTCTCAAATCAGGAGTCGGCATCTTTGGTTCTCCTCAGGAATCGCCTCTGGTGTTCACAGCTCATTTCCATCTCAATAATTCAAGCACGACGGTGGTTCCGACTTTCTCTCTTCTCGTGAAGCCCCAATTCGGGAACTTCTCTCTCCGCAAATCGACCTCAAGTGCCGTTGGATCTGTTAATCAGGCTGATAAGCCGCGTTTGAATGGGAATCTGTTGAATGGATCGGTGACGGATTCTGATTCGGGAAGTGCGTTTTGCCTCGAGAGGCCCTTGCAGTGGAAGGATTTAAGGAAGGGGGATGGTTATGCTGAAATTAACGGGATGTTATCTGGGATTCTCGTTGCGGCAAAGACATCGCTGCCGGTGATGAAATCTTCTGTGTTAAATTTCCGGTGGGGCGTGAATTTCCCGTCGGAGGGTTCCAAAATGCCTTTTTCGAGGCCGGTGTTGGTTTTGAACAAGATTGAGTTGGAGAGGATTGAGGAGGTGAAGAAAGACGTGGAGACGAAGAAGAAGGAGAAGATTGCTGATTTGATAAAGCCTGATGATATAGATCTTGTGAAAGGAATGTGTGGTTTGATGAGGAGGGAAATGGAGGATTTGCAGACTCAGAATAGGGAGATAAGACAGACATTGGAGAGTTCCAGGTCGAAGGTTCCTGCATCGAGGGTCCATGGTGAGGATAAGAAGGGTGGAGGCTCTATGCATTCTGAAAAGTCGTCTGATTTCTCCAGGTGGAGGACCAAAAAGACTACTGGGGGTGCTGATGAGGACGACGGAAAAAATGATCGGACCAAGTCTGGAAGTCGGATGAGTGAACTCGAAAGTGAACTGCAGAAGGCTCTCATGGCTAATGGTGCTTCGTCATGAGGTTTGAATACCATTTGCTTTTTTTATGTTTGAACTGCAGAAAGCCGGTGCTTATATGTATATAGAAGTTTCAACTTTGGCTTGACTGCAATTTGCAATTGCTGCTTATCAGCTTATGATCTAGCTAGGATTGCTTGATGCTGGCTAGTTGGCTTAATATTGAGCAGCAGCTTAGCTTTTGTTTCTTTTTGCATTCTAAAGTTTAATAAGCTATATTGCTCTATGTTTTTCTTTGTGGTGAATTTCATTGTCAAATAAATTGTCAGTTAATCTGTCACCTGCCTACTTAACAGGTTTGGATAATGGTTTGCACTGCATCAGATGAAAATTGAGTGGAAAACAAATTTTCTTTATCGTTTTTTTTTCCAGAAAAAAATGATACCACATTTAGTTTGTAATTGAGAATTCCCTAAAAACAATTTGCTACCCATTAGGCCGATAATACCCTGCGGATATTATGAACCCAGGATCCTTTGTGGATACACATCCTTAATCGCCATCTTCCGGTATACATATGACATACCATGAATGTGTGTCCTGAGTCTTGACCTATATGATATGCATGAGATATTACTGTTTGTCTATTGTACACCTCTAAAAACCTGAAACCACCTCGGAAGATGTTTGTCTTAGGGTATTTGAAATAATATGTCTGACTTGTGGGGAATTTATAATTGACTAGAGTAAGGAACTTTATGCTGACCTAAGGCATCTACTTGATCAAGCTGCTTAATAGCTCTATCTACAGAGTACAGACCGATGCCTGATTCAAAGTAGATTGAATATTAAGTATCTTATTGGCTATTGCAATACCACTTTCTCCCAAAACAGATGTTTGGTTTTCCAAACATAATTTACCTAGTCTCCAATAGTCCAATTGTTACCACTTTTGAGAATTTTAAGTTTCTATCTGTCTCCTGACAAATTTTATTTTAAATTTGATTATTTTGTACTGCAAACAATTGTTGACTGTACAATTATGTACCATCGACAATTTTTTCGGGAATTGTTTTTCAGAAAAATATTGTTGAGTTTATTTTCCAAGTTGGTAACTTCAAGTGATACCCTAACAACTTTTTCCAGCAATGTAGCATGTTCTGCTATGCAATGCTAATCATGCTATATTGTTGAAGTTTGTAATTTAGCTATGATGATCCATCAATAATCATAATTGTTTTAGGTTTCAGATTTGTTTCTTTCTTTGAAACTCATATACTTTGCTATTTTTTCCGTGTGTATTAAGACAAAGACCTATGCTTGGTTTCCTTTGGTAAGTTGCGGTAACTTTGTGGTCTGGTTTGCGTCCTTTCTAAAAAACATTGAAGAGCACTGTAAACAGAACTTTGTTGCATGCCACTGCAATAACTAAATAGCTCACAATGCTCCCCGCAAATACCTTATTGCTTCTTGTATGTCTGGCCAATTATGTTTATAAATGCAAGACATGACATTTTAATGTGTGTTTATCTTCCTATCTAACAGTCACAGTTTAGTGTATTGTATCCCATCTGTCTTGGGATATCAGTTTTGGTAATTTTATCTGTCTGATTGACTGTTGTTGTATAAAACGTTAATATAATAACGTAGCACAGCTGTCTATTAGTATCGTTGCTTGGAATTATATGGTGCACAGCCAGTAGATCACAGATTCTTAGTCGCAGGAGGAGGCAAACAGAAAATATACATTTTGTCAGGTGATGTTCTGCTGACTAATGTTTTCAAACGTGTTTTTGTTTATTTTAACTAATATTTCAGGTTGAAGAGATATTTGAATTGTTCTGAAAGATTCCCAACCTAGAGATGCTATTATTAGATAATAGACAAGCCTGCCAAAGGAATGGGATTCTTTTCGTGCTTGCTGCCAATTCTTTCTTACTCGGAAAGGCTATATATAGCCTATATAGCCACCATTGCTCAGCATCTTAAAAGTGGCCAGGGAATCACACTGCTATAGAATCTAAAATATTCTTCATCAAAGCTGAGAGAAGAAGATGCCCTTGAAAGGGGTATAAAGAGATGGAAGACAAGCCAAGAAACAAGAACCTGAAAAAACCATCAGGGGACGGTAAGGCTCCGAAATCTGTTTTTGAAGTATCAAATTTGTAGTTCCGCAAATCAATACAAGGAATGAGCCGAGGAAATGGTAACCAGTGGCCTCAATGGGATCAAGGCAACCGCTTACCAATTAACTTTTCTCGGTCTTCATCACTACGATCCTCTGGACATGGCAATCTTATTCCACAACCCGATTCCAGACCAGCAGATTGGCAGTTCAACAACAACCATGTTCCATATTCTTCATTTCGTCTACCCCCTGTAAGTTTATGGTCATTCCTCTAACTTTAGTTCGTGTTTAACTCTTATGATATGTTGAAAAGTAGCTAGAAAAATCAGTTCATCAATCACCGATGACAGTTTTACTGATGCGAGTGCTGGTTATTCCAGGACGCAAGATCGACAACTGGAATGCGACAATTTGAAGAAATCCCCGTTGAAAGGCGCACCACTAGCAACAATTCAAGGTTATTCATCCGTTGCTTGTTTTCTGTTTACCTTTTAGCTCTTCAATTTAAATTCCCATATGATCATGTCAACTGCAGATTTCCTACTGAACTACATCCTTCAATGCAAATAGTGCTCTTTAACAGCATAACACAGGAAACAAGACCTAGAATGGAGCCTTTTCCTCGACAACCCCCTCCCAGGTTCCCAGGGATACAGCGCAACGCACTTGGTATCCAATCTAGGGAGGATCTAGCCAAAAAAGAACAAGACAAGGCCATGAAAATGCTCAAGAAGGTCATATACGGTTCTGACCCTAAGAATCTCACAAAAAGGCTTAGCCAATACTACAATAATGCTACTGGAAGTACTAACGCTACTATGAAGGAAAACAATATAGAATTAGACGAAGATAACAAGAGATGCGCGATATGTCTTGACGACTTTGAGCCTGGAACTGAAGTTATGGTCACGCCTTGCAATCATATGTTTCATGAAGACTGTATACTCCCGTGGATGAAGAGCCATGGGCAGTGCCCAGTTTGTAGATTTGTCATCTCTGAACAGATCAAAGCAACCTCAATGGCCTTGAGTAGTGCTAATGCTCCTCCGCTGCTTCCTGTGTACGGTGATCTCTTCGCAGCTGAAGAACTGCCCTCGAGGATTATGCCCAGGCGCCCAAATTCTTCTTGGGATATGTTCTTTTCTTCTTTCTAGGTGATAGAAGGTAGGCCATGAACCATGTTTCTGACGTTGATCAGCGTTGCTTGATTCTATAAATATCGGTTTGGATTCGGCGGAGTTACTTTGGGTTTGGTACATTTCTGAGTGCCAATTGTTTCTCTGAGCATCTATTCTCAATCCTTGAGTGTTGCTTAGATAGAGCATCTTGCAACTGACCATTACTGAAGAATCCTCTCCATCCAGAAGCATTATGAGAGGATAATATATTAAATCAAAATGCAACTCTAGTATGACTCCACGACATTCATGAAATTTGAGTCCTTTACGCTACACACTCCATGTGCGACTATAGCAGTAAAAGATCAAAAACTCTATTATGGCATTGGTCAAATTTAATTCTTGTAAGCTATATAATACACTCCAAGTGCGATATCACTGTCAGTGTTTCTTGTAAGAGATTCTATGTCAAGATGTGTTGAATGTCATAATTAGTTATTTTATTTCAATTTTATTGAAACTATTGAGCATTTGTTATTATTTCAATTCAGTTTTTAATTTAAAAAAGAAATTTGAATTAGTTGATACACAAAACTGTGAATTGAGATGGAAACAAGTCATTCACAAATAAAACCCCAAACAAGACCGCAAATTTAAGCATATGGGTGTCAAATTATGAGCCATATGGCTATGCAGTCAAATATCTCTATCCGGTATGAAGAGAATCCATTAAAACCCCGGAAAAAGACGAAAAAAAGAAGAAAAATGGCCAACGAGTTTGTAATTGAAGGAGATAAAGAGCAGCCATTATGAAGATGACACGTAGACTTTTCTCGTACCACATCCACTCCCTCTCTCAACTCACCGTAAACCCCTATTTCTTCTTCCTCCACACTTCTCAATTGCAGCGTCCTTGTGTCTGGGAAGGCCTATTCCTCTCTCTCAGCTTCCTGTCCATTGGACTTTCTTAAGGTAATGTTTCTTTCTCTCCAAACGAAATCTATTATGTAGCTCGTTGTTAGCTTTCCTTTGATTTTGTGATTTGGAGCTGAATTGCTGTTAAACCCATATACCTGATCATCCCCAATTAGGGTTTCGGTTCTGCTGTTCTATATGTTAGGGTTCCAAAGTTGAATTACATAAAGTTGATAGGAGATTCATGTGCTATTTAGTCTCATATGTCTGTTAGCTTGTTGATATTGAAGATAACATTTATAAAACTCAGTGTATAAATATTATTTCTAGTTTCCTTTATATATAGTATTGTGTTTTGCTTCCTCGTCATAACCCGAGGATCCAATCCCAGATCCATAGATTTACCTCTTGAGTTATTTCATTAGTCTGTTATTTCTGTTTAGTTACTTGTGCTTCTTGTTGAGCACTAATTGTGAAATCCATCATGCAGTTCTTGATTTTCTTACAATGGCATCGTCATCAGCATGCCTTATAGGCAATGGTTTGTCTACTGCCAGTGGTATATCTAGTCTGAGCAAAAAATTACACAGTAGGCAGGTGTTAGGGACTCCAAAACATATTGTGGTTGGAAAGTCAGGAAAAGCTATTCTTGTGAGGGCAGCTTTGGACCAAACACAAAATGGAGGAAGAAGAAAGCTCCTAAAATTGTTGCTCGGAAACGCTGGGGCTGCATCTTTGTTGGCTGGTAATGGGAATGCTCTTGCTGATGACCAGGGCGTTTCCTCTTCAAGGATGTCGTATTCCCGATTCCTTGAGTATTTGGACAAGGATAGGGTGAAGAAAGTTGACTTATTTGAAAATGGAACCATTGCTATTGTTGAGGCTGTTTCTCCTGAGTTAGGGAACCGGGTCCAACGTGTTCGGGTTCAGCTCCCAGGACTCAGCCAGGAGCTTCTTCAGAAGTTTAGAGAAAAGAACATTGATTTTGCAGCACATAATGCTCAGGAGGATTCTGGTTCTCTATTGTTTAACTTGATTGGAAACCTGGCTTTTCCTCTCATCTTGATCGGTGGTCTATTTCTTCTTTCTAGACGATCACCTGGTGGGATGGGTGGACCTGGTGGGCCTGGGTTTCCCCTGGCCTTTGGCCAATCTAAAGCCAAGTTCCAAATGGAGCCCAACACTGGTGTGACTTTCGATGACGTTGCTGGAGTTGATGAAGCCAAGCAGGATTTCATGGAGGTTGTTGAATTCTTGAAGAAACCCGAGAGGTTCACTGCTGTTGGTGCTAGAATTCCCAAGGGCGTTCTTCTTATCGGCCCTCCAGGAACCGGAAAGACTCTTTTGGCTAAGGCTATTGCTGGGGAAGCCGGTGTACCTTTCTTTTCTATCTCTGGTTCTGAGTTTGTTGAGATGTTTGTTGGTGTTGGTGCCTCTAGAGTCCGTGACCTATTCAAGAAAGCAAAGGAGAATGCTCCTTGCATAGTGTTTGTTGATGAAATTGATGCTGTTGGTAGACAAAGAGGTACAGGGGTTGGTGGAGGGAATGATGAAAGAGAACAAACTCTAAACCAACTTTTGACTGAAATGGATGGATTCGAGGGCAATACTGGAATTATCGTTATTGCTGCTACCAACAGAGCAGACATTCTTGATTCAGCCTTGTTGAGGCCAGGACGATTTGATAGACAGGTAACTTTCCTTGGTCAATTTTATCTTAACTAGAACTCTGAAAGTGGAGATGCTTATGAATCATGATATATATGATCAATATTTCCTGATGCAGGTGAGTGTGGATGTCCCTGATATTAGGGGAAGAACTGAGATTTTGAAGGTTCATGGGAGCAATAAGAAATTTGATCCTGATGTTTCCTTTGATGTGATAGCAATGAGAACACCTGGTTTCAGTGGAGCTGATCTTGCAAACCTCCTAAACGAGGCTGCGATTTTGGCTGGTCGTCGTGGGAAGACGGCTATTTCATCAAAAGAAATTGATGATTCCATTGATAGAATCGTTGCTGGAATGGAGGGAACAGTGATGACTGATGGGAAGAGCAAAAGCCTCGTGGCTTATCATGAAGTGGGCCATGCCATTTGTGGGTAAGCAAATTGGAAATTGCTTAGGTCTTTATTGAAGAATAGCTTCGGTTGAGGATTATTTCTTTCTATATATTGCTCCTTGTTTTAGATTATGAGAACTATCGTTTCCTCATTTGTGCAGTACACTGACTCCTGGACATGACGCTGTTCAAAAAGTTACTCTTATTCCTCGTGGTCAAGCAAGAGGCCTTACATGGTTCATTCCAGCTGATGATCCGACCCTCATCTCTAAGCAACAGCTTTTTGCAAGAATTGTTGGAGGCCTAGGTGGCAGAGCTGCTGAGGAAATTATATTTGGTGAGCCTGAAGTCACCACGGGAGCTGTCGGTGATTTGCAGCAGATTACTGGATTGGCCAGACAGGTACTTTTACTTCAACAAAGCTGCATAGTCCAATGTTACAAGTGTTCTAGCTTATTTTGGTGCATTATAAATTTATAACGAACCCTACTATAGTAGTAGTCAGTGAAGTAACTGGCGGATCTTTAGACTAAACAGGATTGCACAGTAGTTCAAACCAGCGTGGAACCATAATATAGTGAAAAAAACGTAAAAACTGAACTGGATATTTCCGATTTCAACTGAATACCACCCAATTATGTTCTGTTTGAACGGTGCCTAAACCATGGAAACCAGTTATTTAACATTTGCTTACTTTGGGAAAATCCTTCATAGAAATTAGGAAGTACTGTATTAAATGTAATTGGAGCTGAACTGCTAATTGCTCCATTCAGTTGATTTGAAGTACAGAAGAGTACTCTAGTTTGAACCATCCTCAGATTCATTTAGCCCATATCAAATTAGTAGGATTTCTTACAAACAGGTTGATGGATGAGATGTAATTCTAATTTTTTTTAAATGATCTAGAAGTGGTGCTAAATATAACACATCGATTATCTGGTGTAACTTAAATATCATCCAAAATGCGATAAAATTATGGTCTCCATGTTGTGCAGATGGTTACAACCTTCGGAATGTCAGAGATTGGTCCTTGGTCCTTGATGGATTCATCGGCTCAGGGTGGGGACATGATCATGAGAATGATGGCAAGGAACTCCATGTCAGAGAGGCTAGCTGAGGACATTGATGCTGCTGTGAAGAGGATCTCAGATGAGGCGTACGAGATTGCTTTGGGGCACATCAAGAACAACCGTGAGGCTATGGACAAGATTGTGGACGTCCTCCTGGAGAAGGAAACGATAAATGGGGACGAGTTCAGGGCCATTTTGTCAGAATATACTGAGATTCCGGTTGAGAATCGCGTGGCTCCTGCAACGGCAACTCCGGTGGCTGTTTGATTTGAACATGTAGCAATTTTAGCAGGAAAGGTGGTTATACCATACGGGATGATTTGTTGAAAAGCAAAGCTTGTATATCTGACTTCACTAAGACACTGTGATTATGGTTTTTATGCTGTACTTCACTTTGGCTTCTGAATGTTGTATGTAATTAATATACATGGCTGAATTGATTTAGACAGAGCTCTCAGTTTAAATATTTCTTTATGTTGTAAATATATATAATGACATTTAAATAACATTTTTTAATTCTAGTAGGCAGCGAATAATAAAGTTATGAACACCAATATGGCAATATGACTACCCTTGAAAACTAATTTTGCCCGTAGGTGAATAATTAATATAAAAATCAATAATTGGTTGATTTAATAGCTATTATCCATTTTTAAGGACGATGTTAAATTGTCGGTTATACGGACGCGAATAAGAAAAGCTACTGGGGCTGGTAAAAAGCAATTAGCGTTAATTTAAGCAGATATGAGATATCAATTTTCATGTACTGGAAAAAAGGCCAAATTTTTAGTTTTTTTGCAGGAGTAGAGGGAAACTGGGGAGACATTATTTGGCATGAGCAAGCCTTGTATGAGACTGAGACTACTCCTCTCCTCTCCTTTGATCCCGAAGTTCGCTTCAAAGACCTCTCGTTCTCTCTGTACTACTATTTCAAAACCCTTGTTACCAGTACCTGATCAGTTCGCCACACTCTGCTCAAGAGGCCAATTGAAAGAGGCGTTTCAGAGCTTCAATTCTGAAATATGGTCGTGCCCAAATCTGTTTTCCTATCTCCTCCGGGGATCCATATTCACAAAATCAATCTTCGCGGGCAAACAGCTTCATTGTTTGATCATTACATCCGGGTGCTATGCAGACAGGTTCCTCAACAACCACTTGTTGAACATGTATGTGAATTTGGGTTCCTTGGACACTGTCCTGAAGCTATTTGGTGTAATGCCAAAGAGAAATGTAATGTCTTGTAATATTTTGATCAATGGGTACATCCTAAATGGTGATTTGGAGGGTGCCTGCAAGGTGTTTGATGAAATGTCTGAGCGGAATGTGGCTACCTGGAATGCCATGGTCTCGGGCATGATTCAATTCGAGTTGGATGAGGAGGGGTTACGTCTCCTTTTCCAGATGCATCAATTAGGAATTTCACCTGATCAGTTTGCATTAGGCAGTGTGCTTAGAGGGTGTGCAGGGTTGCAAGCACTGATCGGTGGACGACAGGTTCATTCTTATGCAATCAAAACTGGACTAGAGCTCAATTTGGTTGTTGGGAGTGCATTGGCCCACATGTACATGAGGTGCAGGAGTTTGGAAGATGGAGAAAGGCTTATCAAAGAAATGCCTGTTCATAATGTGATTGCTTGCAATACTCTAATTGCTGGTAGAGCTCAGAATGGACGCTCAGAGGGGGCTCTTGAACAATATAACATAATGAAGAAGGCAGGCTTTCGACCTGACCAGATTACTTTCGTTAGCGTGATCAGTTCATGCTCAGAACTAGCAACCCTTGGGCAAGGCCAACAAATCCATGCTGAGTTAATCAAAGCCGGGGCTGAATCTGTTATTTCTGTAGTCAGTTCCTTGATCAGCATGTATTCTAGATGTGGGTGCTTAGATGATTCCGTAAAAGTCTTCATTGAGCGTAAAATCGCAGATGTTGTCCTTTGGAGCTCATTGATAACAGCTTATGGGTTTCATGGGCAAGGGGAGAAGGCTATCGAGTCATTCAAGAGAATGGAGGAGGAAGGGTTCAAGGCAAATGAGGTTACATTTCTAAACTTGTTGTATGCATGTAGCCATTCTGGTTTGAAGGATAAAGGAATGGAATACTTTGATATGATGAAAAAAGATTATGGCTTGAAGCGTAGGTTAGAGCACTACAATTGCATGGTGGATCTTCTTGGTCGATCAGGCTGTCTAGTGCAAGCAGAAGATATGATTAGAACGATGCCGGTTCAAGCTGATGCTATCATATGGAAGACTTTATTATCAGCTTGTAAAATCCACAGGAATGTAGAAATGGCTAGAAGAATTGAGGAAGAAGTTCTGCAGACCAATCCTCAGGAACCTGCTGCATATGTTCTGCTTGCCAATATCTATGCTTCTGATAAGAGATGGGAACAAGTTTCAAACATCCGAAAAACAATGAGGGACAGAATGGTGAAGAAGGAACCAGGCATCAGCTGGTTTGAACTGAAGAATGAGATTCACCAGTTCATTGTTGGTGATAAGTCCCATCCGAAATGGAAGGAGATTGATTTGTACCTCAAGGAACTTCTTCTTAAATTGAAAGAAGAAGGCTACGTGCCGGATACTGGGTCTGTTTTGCATGACATGGACTTGGAAGACAAAGAGTATAACCTGATCCACCATAGTGAGAAGTTGGCAGTTGCATTTGCACTAATGAGCACTCCCCCTGGCATTCCCATTAGGGTGATGAAGAACTTGCGAGTTTGCAGTGACTGTCATGTGGCTATTAAGCTTATATCCAAGATCAAGAACAGAGAGATTGTTGTTCGTGATACTAGCAGATTCCACCATTTCAAGAATGGTGCATGTTCTTGTGGAGACTACTGGTAGAAGAAGGCTTTTTGATAAGTTATTGTTCCATTCATGAATTTGGAATTTTGCTAAATTCGCTGAAAAGAGTAACAAAATTGTTTTTGAACCAGAGAAAAGAGTTCAGTAATGAGTTTTTTCTTCTTTTTATGATTTCCATTACTTGCTCCAATGCTTAGCTCTGTGATCTTTGTATGATGTTTATTAATGGTGTTCGTCATCCAACTAGATAGCATAAACAGTATGATGCAGAGGAACTGTAGTCATCCATATTGTTAGCTTAATGCAGAGTAACCGGTTGATGAGATTTCAGATCTTACTGCCATAAATGCTTCAATTCGTCTTAGTGGTGAAAGGGTAAGAAAGGTCTAGAAAAGATGTATACAAATACAGTAGGATTTTGTAACTTGGATCGGAACAAGCATTCAAGACGGTTTTTTGTTTCTTTCAAATGTTGTTGTTGCCAGTTTTCTTTGATAAACATTCTCACGAAGATTATAAATTTCTTAACAATACATGTACCACTAAGATATTTTCTGCTTCCATTGGTTTGCTTTTGTATAGCAAAGCTACAAATGTTTTGCTGCTTCCTGGAGAAATTGGCCGCTTATGCATCCACTCTAACAGTGTCTTTTCGCTGTCAACTTCATCCATCATCTGTTCTCGGAGATTCTTCAAGTTGCCCATTGTCTGAGTAAGCGATTTTATATGTAGAATGGTGGTACTTCCATATTTGAATGCTAGGCTTCTTTTCTCTCTCTTTCTCCTTGTTATGTGTTGGAATTTGTATAACTAATTTAAAATTCTGTGGCCATATTTAGCTTTCTACTTCTACATTTCATTGTTTTTTAGCTTGATGAGTGATTTATTTCGCCGAATCAATGATGACAACATTAATCATAATCCCTATGAAAATTAATCAAATGTCTAATTTGTAGTCAGTAGTCATCTAGAAAATTATTACTATATTTTTGGTATATGAGATAGTTTATTTGCAACCGTCTAATGCCTTCTTCTTCTTTTCCTGTTTTAGTGAAAAACAAGAGATGGTAATCTCTAGGAGAACAGCATTGTGCTAGAAGTTGATATTCTTTTCCAAAGCAATATTAAATGTTATGTCTCCTAACTCATAAGTGGTAGTTTACCTGAAGTTTTCTATGATCAGTTCAGACATTTTTGCTTTCTTCTTTTCTCAATTATTATTCAAAGTGGTTTATTTTCTGAAGCTTTCTTGGATTGAACGCAATGCAAGTTTGGATTGTCACCTATAATTTATTTTGAGAGAAGTAGTTTTGTTCTATTATATTATTAGTAATCAATATCTTTAATACTCAAGAAATTTTATCTAATTTTACAGTTTATATTGCTTGAGATTGTAGTTTAATCTTTTTTGTATTAAGTGATTGTAAACATCGATTTACTCCATTTGCTTCTTAGTGGTGAAATCATTCTCAATTTTCATATCTTTGTGCTTTGAAAGTTTGTCGCCAAGACGTCCTGTTGACAGATGTTATAAGCTAAAATTTGTGGCTGAAATTTGATCATATTTGCTGCTACAAATTAATGTCTCGTATTTGGCTGTTGATTAAGTCGTGCAGAAGAAGCTCCATTTACAGAGGTAATACTAGGTATTATATCACTTCAGCTCCCTCTTCATTTTGTGTAAATACATCAATTATTTGAGTTTCTTTTATCTAAAGAATTAATCAAGTTTGTTAAGACTCTTTTTTGTTATATGTGTATGTGGGTTGGATTTAGGAGCAACATCAAAGTTGAATCTTCAACTTATGAACATGAAAGGATTACTCATGTTATGAGCCACCTGCAGGTTATATTTATCATCCTAACTCCGGAAGTATATGAGTTACAAGTTTTCGAATTAATAATTTTTTATCATAACTAATTTAGTGATTCTTACACTTGGTTAATGAACTATACGTGTGTTTAATTCTTTTCAATGTACTGGAGCAAGAGTATGATTCTAATGAACCATGACATGGTCTATATGGCAACTCAACTAGATATCCAATTGCAGATTCAAGAGACTCAGTATGTTTGTTGGTTAATGTGCACATATTTAAGAGAACTACAGATTCAAGAACTTGCGAGTTTGCAGTGACTGTCATGTGGCTGTTAAGCTTATATTAAAGATTAAGAACCGAGAGGTTGTTGTTGTTGTTCGTGATACTGGCAGATTCCGCCATTTCAAGAATGGTACATGTTCTCGTGGAGACCATTGGTAGAAGATGGCTTTTTGTTAGGAAACTTACTTTTCAAGGATTTGGAAATTTGCTAAACTGCCCTATAAAGAGTAATCACATTGTTTTTGAACCACAGAAAAGAAATCAGTAATGACTTTTTTTTTCTTCTTTTCTTGTATGATTTCCATTACATGCTCCAATTCTTAGCTCTCTGATCATTGTATGATTTCCATCAATGGTGTTCGTCATTCAGATAGATATCATAAACTATATGATGCAGAGAAATTGTACTAATTCAGATTGTTAATTTAATGCAGAGTCACCAGTTGATGAGATTTCAGATCTTACATCCATCAATGCCCCAAAGCTTATGAATTTGATTGATTTCATATCACTGCAGAATTGTTGAAGATATGGTTTAATTGGCAGCAATCAAGGGACAGCAACCAACAAGAAGCCTCAGATTTTTCAAATGAAGAACTACATTCAGAAATTGTGAGGTTTTGATGTGAAGGAGGAGCAAAGGATTGATGGGGAGCAAGAAATCAAGATTGGCTGCTCCGGCCTGCTAGGATGAAACAGCTAACATTTGCAATGATAACTCATATACAACACTTCCTTTAGTGTAATTGTTGGAAAAATTCAAAGACGTATATAAAATACAGTAGCATTTATTATTCATCCATATACATAAATCGAATAAAGAATCAAAGAATTTGATAACAATTTGCATAATAGTACATTGAATCATAAATGAAATGATTGAATCAAGCAAAACTGCATTCCTTGGGAATGCCCTGAGGGAAGCGCTTTGAATCAGTACAGTAGTTGTAGATCATGTAATTCTTCTTCACCCAATTCATCCTCTGTTGGCTTGTTGAATCCAACTGCTGATTCAACCACCCACTCGATGCACCTGAACTGCCGGAGTTGATGCTCAATCCCTTATAGGAAGCCGTAAAGGGAGCCTTGCTCCAATCAGTCTTTACCCTTCCACCCTGAGTAGCCCAGTCATCGGCATTCCAGAGGCTCGAATACATCTTCATCGGCTGGCTCTTCGGGAAAGGAACGCCAATTGATTCCATGTTCTTGAACTCTCTGATCGCAGTACCATCCACTAGAAAACTGCACATAACCAAATCCTGTAAGTACTTCTGAATTTGGCTTTCAATGGGAAATACAACAAAAACAAAATTGAATTGAATTGCTTACACGATCCTTCTAGGGTTCCAGAGAATGGAGTAAGTGTGGAAATCAGCAGTGGGATCAAACCAGAGACGAAATTGCTGTTCACGGTTACCTTGTCCTTGACAAAACACGTTAGTGTGAAGTGTATAAGGCTGACCGGTTTCGTTACCCAGGAATTCAAAGTCTATCTCGTCGTGTTTGTTGCCTTGTGAAGATAGCTGCAAAATAAACCAACAAAATTTAAGCCCAGTGAATTGGGAAATCGGAAATGTGGGCTAGTACAGAGAAGAAAGGTGTTTGGTATTGTATGGAGATTCTTTTTTTAGATTGTTGGGGATGGAGATTGTTGAGATTGTTGGGGATTGTTGGAGATGGAGATTCATGTGGTTTGTTAAATTTTATAAATTTACAGTGTTTGTTATTAGATTGTTGGGATAGATTGTTTAATAACAAATTACAATATTGTCCTTAAATAAATACCAGTGATTTGAATGGTAGCCGCGTAGTTCACAGAAACAATAACAGTAATTTATACATAGATAATGCAGTTCAACTCAGGTTCAAGAATCACTTGTGCTGCATTGTACTCATTAAACAACAATTCAGTTCAACTCAATTCATGATAACTTCATTGTAAACAATGTTAACAGTAGTGTGGTGATTCCTATCAATTTTATCAAATAAACATTTAGATCAATTAACTTAAGAGCTAGTAGATCTCAACTTTCAGTCACCACACAAGAACTAGTAATTAAAATAATTTATAACTGGTCAATTTTTTTTCAAATAGCATAAAATCTAGTTACAGCAAACAAAACCATAAACAAGATAAATTCATCATATAGGGAAGAGCATCACCACTTTTCAAGTAGGCATATCAATAGAATGAAGAAAGAGAGTTGTCGGGGTTTAATTACAATAAGAAATGAAATAATCCACCACTTCCCTGCACACACTCCAACAACGAATAACCAAAGCAAAAAGACATGTCAATTTGAAATTCTAATGAGCGCACAGATCAATACAATCAAATTGAGGCAAAATTCCTACGATGAAGCATCCAGAGAGGGAGAAAAGGGGATAATCAGAGCCGCAAAGGTAGTGAGACGAACATTTGAGAGAGAGGGAGAGAAGAACCTTGACAATTCGGCGAAGGTAGTGAGGCAAGGCGGAATTTGGAGACCGAGAGGATGAAGAGGAGGAGGTTCAGTCTTCCTACTGTTGTCCTTGTAGTTGGACCTCGAGATCAGATCGCCGGGAACCAACGGAGGTCTTGCCACTCTGCAAACGTTTGGTGGTCAGTTGCAGACGACGACCAGCGGCGTTGAGAAGTCAGGAGAACGAAAGAAGAATAGAGAATGAGAGGAGGGTAGGCTTGGAAATGTAAAGAATCTATCTCCAAGAATCCCTAAGAAGCTTGGGTGGGCAAGCTTCTTTTTACGGGATTCTTTTGCCAAAAGAATCTCGTAAAAGAATACAATACCAAAGCTCCAACTCATACCAAATGGAACAAATTTCACCATCCCTAAGAATCCCGTAAAAAAGAATCTAAATGAATCCCCAAGAAGCTAATACCAAACAGGCCCTAAAAGTTAGCATACATAATAGGTGGTGACGGTGCCGGCGGAGTTACCGGGAACGAGCTCCAACTGCATATCGAATTTGGCGAAGAGGTAATCACGTTTGGACTGGAAACCGGCGCCGGAGTACTTGTCGAGGGAGAGGGTGAGGAGACGGCCGGTGTTGAGGATTTTTCCACGGCCGTCGCCCCATGTGACGTCGACGTCACGGTGGAAGTTAGCTGAAGCCGGCGAGTAGAGGAGAGAAGCAAGGAGAGCGAACATTATGAGCAGTGAATATGTGGGAGGAGCCATTGGTGTGTAAAAGAAGTTGGATACAGTCGTTTAGTGGTAATGGGTGATGGATGAGCAGAAAGGGTTCCATGGATGTGGAATTTATAGTATTGTGGTAAACTGGTAATGGGAAAGTGGAAGCAGCGAGGAGTGTATAAAGAGAGATGATTGAAGATGAAGAGAGGTGGAATCAAAGGCGAACGCGGTTTGTATTTGTTTTTGTTAAAGATGGGAGAAAAATGACGATTTGTTTAACATTTGTTGATCATAATTTTGTTCGTGTATATAGCTGCATGCATCATTGGATTGGACATTCAATAATAGTTTTTTGCTGATGCAAGTAGAGTGGGTCATAGGTGTTCCCTACGCCCAATTTGTGTAAGAAACTAATGATTTGAATCATACACATGAAGGAAACTGCCCCGAAAAGATAACAAATAAGGTCAATGAGATTTGATCTCAAAATAACTTATAGTAATAATTTGAACCGAAGCCTTATCAGCACAAATAAATGTCACAGAATCTCGTTCGAGTTCAGGACCCGGAATCAAGTCGGGTGAACCAACATAAAGGTGTCGTCTTTTTATCTGTTACACTTCTATCCTTCTAGATTTTCGCACAATTAGGGTATGTTTACTTGTAGCTTATATGTCAGTTATTTACTTAAGAATTGATTTATTTCTCTAGGGATTTATATGAGTTTATAAACCACTCAAAATTAAAATTTTCAGACCAAGGTTATTTTTGCTTCCATTAGTTTATTTTTGTTTAAAATCCGATTTTGGCCGTGGTTTTCCATTGTTCGGTTTTGTTAGGGGCATGGGAGTCTTTTGAAGTAAAATAAACCAAAAAAATAAACTTCAGGTAAACAACCTTATCTAATTTATTTATATAAACCCATCAAGAAATAAAACCGAAAATAACCTATAAACCCATATAAACTCATTTAGTTTATCTGCAAGTACACAGGCCTCCGGCTAGCATGATAGGTCAGTTAGATACCATGTAAAATTGTAGAAATACACAACTTACATCGTATACAGGAAAATAATATATATAATAGCTAGCTTTGCACTAGAAGAGCAGAACCTCAACAGCAAAGGGGACAAGATTTAGAACGAGGATCAGTGAATTTTACATAGGCCTCACCATCGTAGGAGGAGCTTCATGGATTTAGTGTCAGGTTGTTTCCTTTTTGGCGTGGGCAAAGAAGACGATGGACATATATCAAAGGAGCAAAAGTGAATTATTTTAACGCCAAAAAAAACACATGTTGCAAAAATGTGTGGTTACATTACTTCATTCAACCATGCTTTGAGCAAATACTAATAGTAATAACTACATGCTCATGGCTAGACTCAAACCCGGGGGATTCATATGTCTAAGTCATCATCTGGATCCTCATCCGAATCAGGCATCTCATCATCTGAATCCCGCACATACAGTATTTCTCCTCGGCCACCATCTTCACTACTAAGTGCTAATGAATTTACTCTGTCATCTTCTGCTTCAAGAGAGGGTTGCCGTCCATCATATATTTGCTTTGCTTTGTGATCCTCTGAACCAATAAAAACAGAAGATTAGTAGAGATTGTTTTATAACATCTCAGAAACCATATACAGAAGATGAGAGATATAGACTTGTTTAACATTGAGGTTTGCAACAAACTTGTCTACAGTAATGGGGACAATTTCATGTATCACTTCACTACCTTGGTGCTCAAAAGGAAGTACAACTTTTGAACGATCAGCCTGCTCTTTATCTGACAATTGTAGATTGAATTGAACCTGCATAATATATTAATTCCAACATAAATCCATAAAAAAACAAGGAAATATTTTCTTATGCATCTGCCTCCTTCTTCAAGACTTCTGCCTGAGGATGGGATGTGTTCTTAGACAACTTATTATAGATTTGACGCACCTTGGGCAAAAGGGCCTGCACTACTGATTCATCTTTAGAAGACATAGGTGCAAAGGTAATGTCCGGTTGTTCAATAAGGATCTCTTCAGACTGCAGAGCAAGTTTATGATGATGTCATTGTCAAGTAAATGATGCTCTACATAATTTTGAAAGAACATCACATATTACAATAGTAATATAAAAAATTAGGGAACCATCACCCTTAGTTTAACCCTTCCATTTCGGCGCTTTGAACGCACATGAAGTTCTGCTTTCTGGGTAACTGGATTATTTCTTTGTCCATCTACGGATTGTGATGACTCTTCCACAGTGGCCACAATAGTAGACATATACTCAATTGCAGCATTTTCTTTAGCATCATGAAGATCTGAATGCAACAACCAGAATAAACTGGAAACTTGTTCTGCAGTAGCAAATAATAAGTAGCACTTAAATAACCTAAACTTGTATATACCTAAATAGAGCTATCAAATACCCCATTTAAATCCTTTACATAGGTTAGGAATATCACTTACGGTGGCTGCGAAGACCACTAAGAAGCCTTGCAGCAGATAATACGCAAGCATGCCTTAACATTTCACTTACCTGCCCAAGTGGAGAAGATAAACATGCCTTAGCATTTCACTTACCTGCCTATTTAATATTCTAAACCCAACCATGGAAAAATAAACGGAGAACTTCTATGAAGCAATTGCAAATAATCAAATGCACAGATGTGCTCATTAGTAATTAGCCAAGCTTCATAATGTTTAGTGAATCATGTATGAGACCTTAGAGCAACATCTACACTGATTAGCACAATCTTTTAGTCTTGTGATTTGGCAGTCTACGATTCATCTTCCTTTTGACAGCCTAACTTCATGGTTGAAAAACCTGATAATTATAAGTCAGTTGTCCACACAAAAAAAGAAAAAGTATAGAGAGAGTACCGAGTCTATAGCAACAGAAAACCGATCTTTTCCTTGCCCAACAAGCCCTGAAAGTTAGAATTGGAGTCTAAGAAAACAGGACCACACGTTGCAACAAATATCCAAGCCATAGATGCAAATATATCTAGTCAAACCACTTATGTCCCCAGTTATTTAATGTTGCTCCAATAGAAAGAAAGCACAAAACAATACCTGTGCCAAGTTTAATAATCCCAGATAAAACATTATCCAAATTCCTTACGTCTCTGCACACAATATTTGCATCCACCTTCAAAGCATGATTTCTAATTACTCCACTCTCCATCAGCTTATACTTCCAACTGAGTGGGTCGGTATAACAATCTAAAATACGAATACTACAGAAATTGTCATATTTCCACCAAGACAGCAAAAAAAAAAATCAACTCATAGACTAAAATTAATTTTAGCCAAAGAAGAAAAAACTCAACACTATGAGAGAAAAGCTCACTGTTTATCCATGGAGCTATTGTCGATTCCTCTACGATTCAGTAATTCAACGTAAAATGATGGACTCCGACAAAATGTCACTAGTACCAGACCTCTACATTGAAATTCCAATACAAAATTAAAAAAACCAATGCTGAGAGATGGGTGCGAATTCATACGGAAATAATTTACTTATTGAGGCAATACCTGGATTGGGATTTTCCCGCCAAAATAAATGATGTTAACTGCGACAGAACGTGATCAAAAACATCGAAGCTGAAGGGGGTGTCTATGGAATCTCTGATTGTTAGAGCCGGCGCATGTTCTCCTTCAAGTGCTCCATCGCGCAGCGCTCTACAGATTGACTCCGCCATTGTTTACAAGCTTAAAACCTCTTACCACCAAAATCCTAAATTTCCAAGAGGATGGATAATCAGCTTCTACCCGTTTCCGCAAAGGAGGTCAGCTAGTTGATGAGCTATGTATGTAACTTAAAAACTATCAAAACAACAAAATTTACCAAATCAACTATAAGCAACATTAAGGCAGATTGCTAACAGGCATCATGAATAGAACAAGTTGAATGTTGTGCCTAGGCTCATTGACCCCCCATTGTCTCATTGCACAATGTACCTTTTAACACACTATTGGATATCTTATAGTTTGGCATAACTCAAATCAGCCAGACAATCCCGCGGTCTCAACTCTTCAAGAAGTCAGAAGATCCATCCTTACAGGTTCAGTGTTCCAAAATATGTCCCAGTTTTTTTGTTGTTTATTTACTTGTATTTAACCCCTAAGTTTTGCACAAATTTCATATAATCAACAACAAATTTAAAATATGAAGCAAAACAAAAATTCACAGTATATAGCAAAAAACTGAAGCATAAAAACTGCAGAAATCAGGTGCACATTGCCATACAAAGTAAAGCAAAAATCTACAGAAATTGAGCAAATTGAAGGGAAAAAAAATGCAACACACAAAACTGAAAAACAAAAACTACAAAAGTCGAGTGCGGGTCTGCAGAACCGGCATTGAAGTATTCAACACATTCATGCAATCAACAAAATTTACAAAACCGAACTGCTGGAACAGAGAACCGAGAGACAGAGAATCAGAGAAATGGAATATCAGCGGTGAAATCGGGATACTAGGTAACTAGAGCAGAGAATCCATAAGTCGGGATATCAGTATTCCTAGTGAAATAAATCTCGGAGACATGGAGACGAAGTGAAGAAGTGAAAGAAAACGGGGAGAGCTTACTTGAGGCCGACGCCGAATGAGTCGCCGGACGGAGGTTTGGAAGAGAGAGACACCGGAGGAGGAGGGAGATTGCCGGAGGAGATACGCATTGCGAAGATTGTGGAGAGACGAGAGAGCGGTCTACTAAACCCTAAATCTCGAATTAGGAAAAAAATAAATGTGAAATTTCAGTTGGTACCTTTGGTTTGGGATAATTTGGATTTTACCCGTCACTTTTTTAAAGTTTAGTTGTTGTCCTCTTAACTTTTTTTTCCGGATTTGGCCCGGTACGTTAATAATCCGTGTTAACATCAAGCCGTTGCCCATAAAAAATAAAAATAACTAGGGTATTACCCGCACTTTGTGCGGGTTGAGTTTTAATAAATATTTAATACTTAGAATTTATTTGTATATTTGTAAAATAAAAATTCGGAGAATAAAATTATAATTATTACTATGATTTTTAATTCTCTTTTAAGTATTTATCTCTTATAATTAATTATATTTTTAAATTGATTTGTTAAGATATGCTTGTTGGTAAAAAATTCGTAAAAGTTTAAAAACTATTTTTATAAAAATATTTATTTAAATACTTAAAAAAATTTAGAAATCAATTTCCAATTTATAATAACACTTAGAAATCACTTATTAAAATAATTTTTTTTGCTTCAAGAAACATGGCGTTGACATGTGGTAATAGAGGCTTCTACTTTAATAGATATAAGATTTGAATATCAAACAAAAGTGACGGGCAACAAATGGTGCTTTTTTGTTTGACTCGCCTTCGATTTCTTAATCTCATCGAGAATATACTCTTCAAGCAACAAAGAGATCCCAAACCTCCTGATGTTAAAGGGTTAGAAGTGTTTGATTTGTTTGGAAATTTCTTTCAAGGCGATTTTCTTGTCTTTGTTGAAAACTTGACTTCATTGGTTTCGCTTCGAGATGGTTACAACGATTTCAAGAAAAATAAGATTCCAGAGAATATTGCTAATTTGAAGAATCTAACCCGACTTTACCTTCGTAGTATCAGTTTGATAAGGGAATTATCATATTGAGTTTTTAATCTCAGTTATTTGGTAGAGTTGGATGTTTCGGTGAATTAGCTTTCCGGAAAAATCCATAGTTCAATTTTCCAGTTGAGTAAAATAATCTTTCTCGAATTGTTCGGGAAAAATTTCACCGACGAATTGTCACCGGAGATTGCAAATCTTACGGCTCTACGAGATTTGAGATATCTAGAAATCAGTTTCATGGAAATTGGCCTACGAAGATGGGAGACATGAAAAATCTAGTTTTACTTTCAGTTGTACTATAATTACTTCTCCCTCGAACTTCCTCTCGAATTTGCATACTTGCCATTCCTCTCCGATTTCTCAATCTACCGAAACAGTTTTTCAAGACCCTTTCCGACAGAGTTTGACATGTTCTCGACATTGAAATTGATCGACATATCTGAGAATGAGTTTATTGGGAGTTTCCAAAATACCTTTGTTAAAAGATGAAGTTGGTGTTCATGCTTGCATTGAATAACTCATTTTACGGTGAGTTTTTGGTATCGTACTCCAATTGCAAGTCCTTGCTAAGATTAAGGATCAAGAATAATCATGTATATGGCGGCATTCCTGATGAGTTGCGGTGTTGCCTCATTTGAATATGATCTAAACATAAATCACAAATATTAACAAATGTCTAGCATGTAGGAGAACAATGAGTACCGTGTTTTTTTTTAAAAAAATTGTCTTCGTCGAGAGGTTCAATCTATGACGGAGATGTTGTTCCAAAGCACAATGAGACCGGTTTACATTGTGTTGCTCCATCAATGGACCCCACCGCCCAACACTTCAATTGAAGCCAATAATGAAGATGTGAACCCGATTGATTGAGATAATTTGAACGTAGCAACCGATCTTAACAATTATCAAGAAACAAATAATATGCCTATTCTTGAAAAATAAAATCAATTAGCTCCATGTCCTAACTGGTCCCGTGGAAAAGGAAAAAAAACGTATGGTACATGTTCACAAGGAGTAAACAAGCGTAACATTAGGAGGAAGAGCGGTGGGAAATCTGAATATCTCAAACATTTAGCTTTATCAATTGAAGCTAATAGGAAGATGATTGATTTATGTGATGCTGAGACGTAGAGGTCCACCACAGAAGAAACATCAAACAATGCCCGCTCTACATCAAGTGACTCAATGAGTGTGCTTTGTAAGATGGTCAATGAGGGATTGTATGATGTTCATGTTGATTCTCTTTGTTGATGTTTTGATGTCTCTTTGTTGATGTCTGAAGTTGCTTGTATGGTGTTCATGTTGATTCTTAGAAACATGGAGAGAGTTAAATGGCTTGAATGGGAGTACAATAAAGAGGAGAGAATTTGCCTGATGTGTAACTTTATTGTCCTCTATGCATGTTATGTTATTAGCTTTGTCTGACCTTGTTTGAAGTGAACTTTGTCCGTTTGTTGTGTTGTGTAATAACTTGATGGCTCATCTATATGGAATTTAATGAACTTATATATGTTTGATTGTCATTCAATTACTGAAATTTTAGTAGTTATTTATTCAGTTACACCGCTTGTGTTCTAGGAGAATGTCTTCACATAGAAGACTATGCCGTGTTCAACTTTTTTAATCATTGAGTAATTTACAGTTGGAAAATGATTTGATAGCAAGATATTATTATATACATGCTTTCAAGGTTCATGCGTATGATACCTAGTTCGACAATTCTCGGTGGATGGCCGAAGTCTTTAATTCTAGTACCGATACAAGATATTTCAATGCATTTCGAATGGAGAAGCAAGTACTTCATGATCTATGCAACCTTTTGATCAACAAGTATGGGTTTTGCGGTTCCAAAAATATGCATCATGTGGAGAAAATTGGCATATTTGTGTACATAATGACTCAAACCTTAACTATCGAACCGTTTTTGGAGATTTCAACGATCAACATCGACTATATCGAGTATTGTTCACGGGGTAATAGAGGCCATAGTCGGTCGCCGTAGAGGATCCAGGGTATGGCTAGAGTTCTAATAAAACCAACTAACTATTTGTTTTCAGAAGTCCCGAATCACATTTAAAATGACTCTCGATATTCTCAATACTTCAAAAGAGCTATTGGTTGTATAGACGGTACACATATCAATGCATGTATACTAGAAGCTGATCAAATACCATACCGAGGTCAGAAATGGATTTCACATTCAATGTTATGACGGTTTGTGACTTTGACACGTGTTTCACATTTGTGTTCTTCAGTTAGGAGGGCTCTACTCATGATGCTAAGGTTTTTGAACAAGTAGTCAATACAACGTCTTTGGCTTTTCCACATCATCTACCAAATACTATTTGATTAAGTCAATACACCGTCTTGTATGATAACACTAGTTTAAGTCAATCTTACTTGAGTACCTTGTGCTTAAGCCGTTATTATTTTGTAGACAAGAGTTACCCAGAAAAGTAAGGTTACATGGTTCCCTATCCAAATACACGGTACCATCTATCACAGTCTGAGAATGTACCAACAAGCAATGCAAAAGAGACATTCAACAAATGACACTCATCAATACATAGTTGTACTGAGAGGTTATTTGGCGTTTTCAAGGCATGTTGGAAGATACTAAAAGTAATGTCAAGTTACAGTGTAGACACACAAGTTGATATTATTTTGACATGTTTTGTCTTGCACAACTTTATAAGAAAATCTCGTAGCACAATACGTGGTACAAAGGACGATATCTTCACGAGGGTGCATGATAAAGATGATTTGGAGGAAGATAGTGATGACAACGATGTAGAACATGACAATGATTGTAATGGATTTGAAAGTAACACAAATGATCCAATTAATGGTGGAGAGACAAGAAAGATACGAGATGCATATTGTGGGCTGAAGTTTGAGGATTTCTACTTAAGTTTTCAATTTTTTGTACAATAAACATTGTGGGGCGGTGGAAACTTTTTTTTGTTTAATTCAGGATGTAAACAGATGAAAGGCATCCTTGTAATGACATGGTTGGTGGTGCTTGGAGCATACATGTTGCTATGTTTTATTGAAAACTGATTAATATCCGTAGATGGATATCAAATTTCCTATTTCTTGTTTTCATATTTATCTAAAAGCCCATATGTTGTGCGTTACTATATTTTCAATGAGTCTACTGTCTTTTCTTGGTGTAACTAGTTGTAGTATTAGCAGGTTGACAAGACATTTTTTGTCGTTATGCTTATCTATATAGTATTCAAATTAAAATTTACTAAAAACGATTATAGTAAATAAGTAAGGTGCGAACCCAAGAGATACTTGAGCATAAAAATACTATGTAATTAAAATTTTCAAATAGAATGTAACCAAAAGAGGGGGAGGAATTTGTGTTGGATAAGTGGAAATAAGAAAACTGTAAAAAGATAATCAAAAATGAAAGTTGTTTGGAACGATTAGACAAAACACTACACATCACCATTTTCACTCTCAAAAGAGATGGTTGATCCTAGTTTCTCTAAAGTTTTCTCATTTGTTTGTTCTTATCCTGATCATATATAGATGTTGGTTATACTAGCCCCAATATCACTTATCGTTAAAGTTAATCTATAAACCTACAACATTCATAAAACGATTGCATGCAAATAAGGATTTAGAGACACATATAAAAGAAACAAATTGTTATTTATAGTAGGTGGTTAATTTTCCTTCATGAAAGACACTTGCAACCTGCTTGTGTTTAATGTGTTTGCTAATATAATAGATACATGAACCCGAAACTATCAATTTCTAGCAGTTTGTAAAAGACCAATCTAGTTAGGTGATCAAGCTAAAGTAAAAGGTGAAACATAAAACAAATATTAGACGGGAGGAAAGTAACACAAATATTCATGAGATTAAACTTCTAGAAAATAGAAACTTACAACCAAACTCTTTGTAGGTAAGCGTAGCTATGAAACTTCAACTCTACTAAAGAGTTTTAAACAAAATAACAAAAGAAAGAAGAGAAGTTTTGGGTGTGTGATGAGATGATCTAACACAAGTCTAACTCCTCTATTTATACGACTCTAGGCGTTAAAGATAGGAAATTAAAATTTTTTTATTCCTCATACTAAAAGCTCATCAAATGTAGATATGAAATCGTTGGTTTTATTGTAGCCCACAGGGCGCGGGAAGTGGTGGCCGCGGGTACGGGTCGTGAAATCCAAAGGATCATTTCATCTTCAAAGGGGTTGCAACAACAGTGGTGAATGGCCGCGGGCGCGGAAAACACACAATTCTGAAACGGTTGCAAAATCTTCATATTTTATTTTTAGGGGCGGCTACTTGATGGTTGATACTGCGGTCAGCGGTATCAGTTGAAAGGTTGTGATGTGGTGTGAATGACCGCGGGTGCTTCTGAATTTGGCTTTCAATGGGAAAACGAACAAAGGCCGAAGATGGTGACTTCAAAGGCTTTTTATGAGGTGCGGTCGTGAGGAAACAGGTGAGAGAGTAGGCAGAGGTGGTGAAGCGGTATGGAGGAGCAGCGGGCCGGGGGTGAGGCGTGGCGGTCGCTGGTGCGTTGGAGATGTAGGTAGGGTGCGGGAGGAGGTGAGATACAAAGGTGCAGGAGTGAGAATGGAAGAAGGGTGTGAATATTTGTGATTTAGGGTTTAAATTTTTGGGAAATTCCGGTTGGTACCCCTGTGGTATGGGAATTCATTTTGCCCATGACTTTTTCATAGTTCGGTTGGTACCCCTCAGTTTTTACATGTTTCCCGAATTTACCCATCCGTTTAAAAATCTGTTATCTTTAGCGTTTTCTATTAAAAGAAAATTGAAAAGAAAAAATAAAACCAAATGAAATTTAAAAGAAACTAAAAAAAAGTGAAACATATGTCCCTATTGCTCGAAACCTCTCTCTCGAACGATAGTTTCAGCCGGTTGTTCTTCTCTTCTCCTCACTCAGATCTCCTCTCTTAACGAAGACAGTTGCAAGACGATTCCTCTTCTCCATATCCCGGTTTGACAATTATCTGTTACTTTGTACTTTCGAAAATTTGCTTTGTATTTGTGATAAGGGTTTCTAGTTTGATGTATGTTTGCTCTTTGTCACTCGAAACCTCTATTTTCCTCTCTCGGCATGAATGTTGTTGGCAGCCTTTGATTTTGAGTTTATCATTCAATGAGTTTTGGGTCTTGTTTACATGGGGACTGTAGTTTTCTTAACTATAGAGGGATGGAAATGTGAGTGTCTTGTGTTTGTTTCCCAAGGATGACATGGTTATTGTTACCGACTTCAACACTGAGTTTATGCAGAGACCAATTCTCCAAAGGCACTAATGCAGCTAAGTTGTGCTTTATCCTATTCATATCCCCACTCCTTTTGGTTGCTTCGTTTCTCTGTATAACTTATGTTTGTATAGCTTTTGTCAACAAAGAGGTAAAGATAGTTCGTGATATATTGTCTTTTTCTGGGATCAATTTTGCTGGTCATCTTTGCCTTTCAAAATAAAAAAACCCTTGAATTGATGTGACTGATGTTTTCTTGAATATTATTGTCTCCCTTTTAATGAATTAGTCAATTAATTGAGTGTAAAACAAGCCGTTCATTCTAGTGTGTTGTTTATAGTTTGGTTATTCCAAATTTCAGTTTGGTTGATTTTAGTTTTAGTTTTAGGTTCTAGTTCTAGTTTTTTTTATTTACTTTCCAAAGTTTTATAAATGTAAAACATGAATTGATAGACTAATATTCATGTTATCATTTTCAGGATGAGAGATAAAAAAAAGTGTTGTGTTTACGTCGCAATTTGGATGTGGTAATTCAAATAGAGGTGGATGATACCGATTTGTGCAATCTTTTGGATATCTATATTCAGTTATTAGAAGAAGCAGTGAAAAAGGGATTAAATCTTCCCAAAAATCCAAGTTTGTGGTACGTGCACAGCTCTAGAAGCCATAAATTAGAGAGTGACAATGATCTGTTGGAGCTATTTAGGTTATTTCATGATAAATCATTGATCAAAATTTTCATTGGTTTTGCTGACACCCCGTGCGAGAATCTATAGTTGGCGATAAGTTTGCTTGAGTCAAGAATGTCATCAGGTGATACCGTTCGTCCATCATCCCAACATACGATCCCATCCACATGTTATATGGATGAAACCAATCATACTCCAACCCCACTAACAAATCAACCAACTAATGCAACAAACCTAAATGTATCAAGTGAAAATATTTTGCAGCTGAACCATGTGCCTTTAAGCTTGCAAACAAGAAGGATCCCAAAAACAAATGCAAGAAGAAAAGGTATTTATTTTCCTGCTGAAAAGAGAAATGCATTTGATACTTAGCCGACTTTTGGTAGGTTGAGTAGAACACAAAAAGTTTTGACAATCACAAACGACAATATTGTGGGTGATGTTGACAATGCTGATAATGATGATGAAGAGTATCAACGGTCTGATAGTTCTGAAGAGGATCTAGTTGTTAACGAAGATGATCCTCCTTTGGCCTTTGTAGTTGATGGATATAATCCTGAAAAATCCAACGAATGGGAGATAGATAAAGATGCATACTTTGACAGGTTGTATGAGAATGGTGAGTTTCATACTGATAATCTTTTCGGTTTGATCAAGATTAAGTTGTGGATGATTTTCTTTGACAAGGAACATTTATATCGTGTTTTGAGATATTTTGTATCCAACAAGGGGTCTCCATAGTAACTCAAAAATCTGATTCTAGAAGATTGGCAGCTGTTGGTATTGACCCGAGGTGTGAATGGAGACTACATGCTTCTAAACTTCCATATGAATATACTTGGGCCATCAAAAAGCTAACAGAAGAGCATACGTGTACCAGATTATCTGAGTTCAATCCCATGGCAACTATGCGTTGGGCGGCAGACAAGATAATGGGTGATGTAAAGGCGAATCCGGATATTTCAAGGAAGGCGATAAATGACCTTCTTAAGTTGAGATACGGTGTTCGGCTAAAGAAAACAAAGGTATACGAAACAAGGAAATTTTGTTTAGAGCAACTCCAAGAAACCATGATACTGCGTATGGAAAGCTGGCAGCTTATTGTGAAGTTTTAAAAAGTACAAATCCTGATTCTAAGGCTCATTGTGCTTGGAAAGTTGCTGATGAACTTCCGGAAAAGCCACTCCAATTCAAGAACATTTTAATATCCTTGAAGCCGATGATTGAGGGTTTTAGAGGATGTAGAAGAGTGATTGGAGTTGATCGTTGTCATTTGAAAGGAAAGTTTGGTGGAGTTGTTTTATCTGCAATAGTTGTAGACGGAAATGCTCAGATTTTCCCACTAGCATATGGTGTATATGAAAATGAAAGTAAGAGCACTTGGTCACAATTCTTTTGGCATCTGAAGGATAGTTTGAAGGACATTGTGAGGGAAGACTTGACTATTATATCAAACCGACAAAAGGTATTAATCTTAAGTTTTAAGGCAAACATCTCTAATTACATATTGATCATTTGAACATTAATTAATTTGTAAGTCAAATTTGTAGGGAATTGAACCGGCACTAGATGATATTTGACCCAGTGTATCTAGGCGCCTTTGTTGTAGACACTTATGTGCCAATTTCAAAAAACAATATCCCGGTTGTCAGATGCATTACTTATTTTGGGCATGTTGTGAAGCATATTCTGAGTTTAGCATAATAAGGCAGTGGAGATGATGCAAAAGGAAGCTGGATTTGGTGCTGTAAAGTGGTTACATGTGGCGGGAGAAAAAGAACAATGGGCTAGACACAGATTTGATCCATCATTGTGTAATGAGAAAAATACGAGCAGCTTTGTCGAGAGTTTCAATTCTACTATTGGAGTGGATAGACTAAACCCGGTCTTGTCTTTACTCGAAGGTTCAATTTTTGTCTTCTTGCTTTGATTTAATGTGTGTGTGTGTGTGTGTGTATGCTTACATATTAAATGGCGTGAATTATACTATAGGGATTCGAAGAACAAATATGGTTAGATATGTGAAACGTCAAGAAGAGGCAAAGACTTGGCCTTCGAATGGGATAACGCCAAAGATCGCAAAAAATTACATAAGAACCTTTTAGCATCTCGTGAGCTTCAAGTGAGCTCACATTGTTTTAATTTTTTTATTTAGTTGTGTACTATACGTTGCTAATTTGTAAATTTGTTTTTAATATTTGATAGGTTTTTCAAGCATCATGTATAGAATGTGAAGTCAAGCAGGGCCGGTCTTGTTTTCAAGTGAACCTCAATAACCGGACTTGTGCTTGTGGAGAATGGAAAATTAGTGGGATCTCTTGCAAACATGCGGTTAGAGCAATTCAAGAGATAAGAACTTGAGTACCTTTAAAATCTTATGTATCAAGTTGGCTCTCTATGCAAATGTATCATATGACATATTCGGTAAACTTCCATCTTGTACCCGACGAAGAACAATGGCCAACTAATGATCTTCCAAACATATTTCCCCCAACGATGAAGAGAGGAGTAGGTAGGCCACCAAGAAACAGAACGCGAAGACGGTGAAAAACAAAAGGGAAAGAGGGCAAGTATTGTTCGTTGTAGCAAGTGTCAGGTATGTATATCACTTGTTGACATATTTTATATATTTTAACTACTTTGATTTGAGATTTATATGTTTCCTTATTCAATTTCTATATGATACAAGACATTTGGACATAATGCTAAGACATGTAAAGGTGGGTTGACTACGAGAGAGTTTCGAGAGCAACAAGTTCAAGGGCAACAAGGAGTCCGAGTTGAACAAAGGAAGAGAACTTATCGTAAAAGGAAAGCACAACCACCCGACGAAGCCACATCTGACGTGTTGGGATTGGCTCCATGGAACGTTGGAAGTCAACATGACCCTTATAAGCTAGAGCAATTCAATAGATAAGATTGTCTATTTAGGAAAACTTTCTGTTTTGGCAAAATTTATGTTGTTAAAAAACATCTGTTTAGGAAAACTTTCTGTTGTTTTGGAAAACTGGTCTATTTTGTTGTTGAATATGGGAAGTATGGTTGTTAACTAATAGAGAAAGCATAAAACTACTGTTTTTTATGACTAAAGAAAATTCTGCTAAGAAAATCATGTCCTTAGTTCACATTATCAATGAAAAAGTGTGATTACCAGAAAATTCTGCAAGATGAATGGTACTTGAAGAATGCTAAAGAGAGAGTTGAGTTTGTGGCTAGAATGTTGTTATGAAGTTTGGTGAGATGATCTTTACTCCTCACTCGGATTGTCAGCCTATAACAATACAACAATTCTGCTGTGAGTGCGACGTCTCTATAGATCAAATGGGACTTCAAACAAGTTGGGTATTCATGAGGTAGAATGCCAGAGGTTGACCACCCCCTCATTCAAGTCCGCACAACTCATTTGCTCATCACTTCCGTGGCTCTACAATCTGCAACATGCTTATCATAACTTTATTCATTTTCATCTTCAGTTAACGTTAGATAACCAAAATAGGTAGAAACTATTGGCTCCATACTCAGATGAACAAAAAGACATGGGATAATAAAATTATAGGCAACAAACAAACACGGAAGAAAGCCTAGATCATGTTTATCAGGTCAGCAAGTGCACTCACATCTGTTTTGGAGTCCACTATATTGCCAAGGATGTGAACCTTGATAGAAGGGACATACTGCACAAAACAGATAACCAGTAAATCAATGGGATTTATCTGTAAATAGAGTTTGTAGACCATCTTTGAGTCATTGGATCTCAATGCTTAGCTGCTAGCTTATACTACAAGCAGATGAGTCTCTAGCATTTTACTTACCCATTTCTGGGAGCTTTCAATAATTATTACAACTTTCAAAATAAAAGTATAGGGACATAATTTGGTGGAATAGCTCCTTTTAATTAAGTAGGAAGATAAAATCCATAATTTATCTCCTAATTTGGTGGAATATCTAATGCAACAACTTTGCTTATCAATTCTATAAATTGTCTATGAAAATTGCCCTAAAAATAACAGTCTATGAAAACTATTTATAAAAATCAAAACCAAGAAATAAAAACTAGCATTTTGCAATATCTAATGTAGCAACCTTGCTTATATGAATTGTCTATGAAACCTGCCCCAAAATTAACAGTCAAACTGGAACAGAGAAGAGAATACATAAGATTTGAGTAACACACATAATACACAAACCATCTTGATTTATATTAACCAAATTCATTGTACATAATACATAAAGTTTCTAAATAAGAACTAACATTTTGCAATATCTAATGTGCTACTCAATTTTTTAGCACAATCACTAATATAATCATGTACAAAATAAGAACTAATTTAACTACGGATTGAAAATATTTCTTCAAATCCATCACTTCTTTCTTCAAGTCTTGAAGGTCGTTTTTGGATGTTGTCGGTGAATCATATCCTGCATCATTTCTTGCTTTATGATCGCCATGAACATTAGTCATCTTCGATGCATCCGCCCATTGAAAGAAACTACAAGCATCACTTTTGTAATACGGCCGATTTGGATTTTTGTCAGATCCGGAAATCCTAATGTGAGTTCTTTTTGGAGGTTGACACCTACAATATGAGTTCGTCAATATCAATGTTGAAGAAGAAGAAGATGTAGTTGAATCCATTAAATCTCAAGAAACCTAACCAACAAAAAAATCAAACAAACATTGCTATTGAGGTTCAACATTCTCATTAGCATACAATAATATATATTCATAGAAACAATCAGTGATAACAAATGTGCAGAGACAATTATGACTAAGAAAACAACAGGCACTTCAGTTCAAATTGTACACAAACTAAAATGAATATAATTCAACTACCTTAATCGCAAAAAAACAGGCGGCACTTTAATTAAAACGTACAAGTGTGTAAAGACAAACTAATCTAATGTACACAAACTAATGAGTCTAATTCAACTACCATAGTCGCAAAAAAAAAACAGCAGTAGACTAATTCAATGTACACAGACAACAAACTATAATGAAAAATAGACAACAACTATACAACCAAAATCTCATCTTCAACAAACTAGAATGAAGCAGACAACAAACTATTCAACACAGACAACAAGCTAGAATGAAACTAAGAAGCCTTGTTGTGTAGAAAAAAGTCAAATTATCATCACCATCACTCGTTATTTCAGCTTCGCCTTCACCAAGGATCTGATCTTTTACTTGCAAAGGCTGATAAAGGGAATCAAGTAAAATTTTGTTTTGGAAGGCAGAGTTGAGATCCGAGTAAAACTAGAATGAAATAAACAGGAAATTATTCAACCAAACTCAATTGAATGATAAACTCAAAATCAAAGGCCGCCAACAACATTCACGCCAAGAGAGGAAAATAGAGGTTTTGAGCAATAGAGAACAAACAGACAGCAAACTAGAAGTCATAATCGCATTTACAAAGAAAATTTTCGAAATAACAAAGAAACAGATAATTAGGGTTCAACAAACTTGGATACGGATAAGATGAATGGTGCGTCTTCGTTAGCTACCCTCTTCGTTAGGAGAGGAGAGGAGATCTGAGTGAGGAGAAGAGAAGAACAACCGGCCGAAAACTATCGTTCGAGAGAGAGAGGATTCGAGCGACAAGGAGATATGTTTCACTTTTTTTAGTTTCTTTTCAATTTCATTTTGTTTTATTTTTTTTCTTTTCAATTTTATTTTATTTTTAGTAGAAAACGTTAAAGATAACAGATTTTTAAACGGATGGGCAAATTCCGGAAACATGTAAAAATTGAGGGTACCAACCGAACTATGAAAAAGTCATTCTTGAACACTCCATACCACAGGGGTACCAACCGGAATTTCCCAAAAAAATTTTTCTTCAGCGCTTGACTTGTCACAGGTGGCCCATCTTGGCAACTGGTGTGGTTTGACGTATTAAGCATATATGATTCTCTATGATTCTGATTGAGATCATATATTCTATTTCTAGATAGTATGTCATTAGTATGTTATTTACTTGACTATGATAGAACTAGCTATGTATATATATTCTCTTCTTCACTCATGAACAAAATCATCTTTCACATTATACAATCTCTACATGGTATCAACTTATTCGATCCTCTAAACACAAAACCCTACTCATCATGTATGCCGACTCAAGCACACAACTAGCCAATCCCCATGAACCCAACAAGCCCCTCACCATTGTCACCTTGACAAACATCATTAAGCTTGAAGCCAACAACTTCTTCACTTCAAAAGTTCAAATCCAGGCCACACTCGATGGCTATGACTTGTTCAAGTTCCTTGATGGATCTGAACAAACTCCGGCAACAACCACTGCAGACAACACTACCCCAAACCAACCTACCTCACCTACAAACGTCAAGATCGTATCCTGTATGGAGCAATCTTAGGGACCCTATCACCATCAATCGCAACAGTGGTGGCCACGACCAACACCTCGAGCGCAATCTGGGAAATACTCCACACCACTTTTGGCAAGCCATCCCGTGGTCATATCAAACAAATCAAAGAACACCTTCACTCAACGACCAAAGGAACCCTTACTATTGTTGAATACATGCAACAAATCAAGGTGTCGACTGATCTCTTAGCATCACTCAAAGCTCCAGTATCCTAAGAAAATCTCACCGACTACGTGCTGAGGGGTCTTGACAAAACATATAAACCCGTGGTACATGTTGTCACGTTAGAATAGTACGACACAAATCCAAGGCAAGAGTGTCAAGAACTTGTTCGCCCAAAACATGCACACACAAGTCTTACAATTTATAACTCGATCTAAAATCCTAAACTACCTAGCAAAACCCGCAGTGTACGGATCATTTCGTAGAAAGGAAAGTATTCCGAGGTCGAACATAAGTATTGATGTGAAATTAAGTCACTCAATGATCATGTATAGTTCAAATCTAAATTAAGAGATGAGAAAAGAATAAAGAAATGCAAAACGCAATATTTTTGGTTGGTTTTGGGTGATCAAACAAGGATCACAAAATATGCTGATAACACGATTTATAACATAGTTTTAGGTGTACATTTAGATAGAATTCTCGCTCAATCATGCATGATCTAGCATTAGTCCAAGACGTTTTGCACTCAAAACACGTATTTTGTCAAAGATAGACGTCTACACGGATTTGTGTGCGTTTTGTAGGTATTTCGGGAAGATTAGAGCTAAAACGATGCGTTTAAGGATCGTTCATTTAGATGACACGACCTCTGACTCATTAGGACATAAGCCAAGGGCTAAGGAGGACTCATAGAACCTTACCAACACAAGCCATGCACCAAACCACAGCTTAATGATCCAAGGCAAAGTTTCTGCACAGAATCACGGTTCTCTGAAGAACCACGGCCGTGGAAATGACCGTGGATTTTGCCAGATTCTCGTGACAGCTGTGCC
Source organism: Fagopyrum esculentum (assembly GCA_033239045.1). Classification (NCBI taxonomy): domain Eukaryota; kingdom Viridiplantae; phylum Streptophyta; class Magnoliopsida; order Caryophyllales; family Polygonaceae; genus Fagopyrum; species Fagopyrum esculentum. The sequence continues at coordinate 121,864,301 of BSUD01000008.1, read as the reverse complement.
ACGACTCTCATGGCCAGCTCATGAAAGATTTGTTATAAAAGTGGTCCTTCATGGGTTGTTTGAGGCAGCTGGGGTAGTTTGGGAGCATCTCATCCATTATCCATTTTCTCTAACAAATATATTCTCAAAAGAAGAAGATTTTTCTAGGAAGGAAAGTGTCAAAGAGAAGAAGAAGGATTCCATTGAAGAGAAGAGAAGAACACACACCATAGGTTTCTTGTATTTCGGATTCTATTTCTAGAGATTTGTGAACCTTTGAACCTTCTTTTGGAAGGGATGTAAGTTGTTCTAATTCCATTTTCAGATTGGTTTGCTTTTGAAGTTCACTTGTTCATCTCTTTTCTTTCATTATCTTGCAATGGATGTTATGATTTTATGCTTGTTTGCTTTGATTTTCATTATGAATGTTGTAGGCTAAATTGATGTGGTTCTAGGGTAAGGAAAGGATGGTTATGGCTAGAACTATGATAGGACAAACTTAGATTTACCTTTGGATGACTTTTGCTTATAAACGTAGTTGCTGTTAGAAATCACGGGTAGTTCTTGAAGAACCACGGCCGTGGTTTCGGAAGAACAAACCGTGATTTTCACTGGTTCGAAGGATCTTGCCTTAGACTTATAAAATGTTGAAACCCTAAGTGTTTGTTGAGTTTAACCTACCCTAGGGTGACTTAGTGTAGTGGCTAAGAGTTAGGAAAGACTTACCCGGTAATCCTTGCCCTTAGAATCTAAAATAGCAAACCTTAGGTAATGGTGAGCCTAATAAGCCGCCATTGGATTAGATGTGCTAGGATAGTTGATTAGGACTTCCCTTTCCAAGACTTACCCGGTAAGGATAGGTTAGATCCCTAATTAACAATCCGGTTTGTGTAGAATTCCTATCCTTAAGATCTTAGAGACTTACCCGGTAATGAGATCTTAGGAGTGGACTAGTTGGATCATGAGACTTACCCGGTAATTGATCCCAAATTAGAAACACTTAATCCCAACATGTCATAGTGAAATCCAAAGAATGAATAGATAACTTGAGTTCTATGCCATAACCGGAATTTCCGACCCCTAGAATCCGTCTTTCTTTCCTTGATCATTATCTTGTTTGGATTGTTCATTTGTGCTGATTTTTAGTCTAGTTTGATCGTTTACTTTGCATGAATTGTGATCTTTGATTTATCACCAAAAACCAATCAAAAACAATTGAGGTTTTCATTTCTTTGTTTCCCTCTTTTCTAACCTTAGACCTTCACTAAACCTAATCACAAAACCGAATCAATTTCACCTTAGTCTTTGTGTTCGACCTCGGAATACTATCCATACTACAAACGTCCCGTACACTGCGGGTGCGCTAGAAGTTAGGATAAATATAACGAGTATAAATTTAACGCTTATTGCGTGCACACTTTTTAGCGTAACAAGTTTTTGGCGCCGTTGCCGGGGACTAGGTCTAGATTGAGTCTATTTTGTGATTGTTTCTAGTGTAGATCTTTCTTGTTGCTTTTGATCTCTCTTTGGTTTGTGTCTTTGCTTTTCAGGACATCTATTACTCTTTAGGTGTATGCGAAGATCTCGTGGCGAGGATTTAGCTCCATTCGATCCCGAACCGGAGAAAACCCTTCGATCTAGATCCAAGAACATCTGAAAAGAGAAAGAGATGGCCGGTAGAAATCTTCAAGCTGAGTTGGATGAAGCCTTAGAGCAAATAAGGCTAAGAGATGAGCTCTTGGAGGAAGAAAGGAGACTTGCCAATGAGAGGCAAGAGGAAACGAGGAGGGAGATTGAGGAGATTAGGCAAGCCCTTGTTCAAGGAGAGCTTAATCGCCGACAACCTCCACCTCCTCCACCACAACCGTAGCCGGCGGCCAATGTTAGGGTTGTTCCCATTGCTATTGAGGAGCCACAAACCCTAGGGAGGTGTATGGATCCGGCACAAAGAGCACACCGACCGGGTGTGAATCTAGGAGATCCCGTAACCCACAACTATGAGCTCCGCCCTCAAGTTCTACAAATGATCCGGCATAATCAATTTGGAGGGATGAAAAGAGAGTCTCCTCACCAACATTTGATGAACTACGAGATTTTGATGGAGACTCTTAGGCCGCCAAGATTGGAGAGCAACAACCATAAGCTTAGGGCTTTTTCCTTCTCTCTTAAGGTAAAGCCTTGACTTGGTATCAATCTATTCCACAAGGGCGAGTTGGTACTTGGGAGGAGATGACAACTGAGTTCTTGACCAAGTTCTTCCCACCTTCCAAGACCACCGAATTAAGAGGGAAGATCAATGCCTTCGTGATGAGGGATAGAGAAAGTTTGTTCAAGTCTTGGGAGAGATTTAAAGACCTTCTCCTAGATTGTCCACACCATGGCATACCGAAGATTGAGCTATTGGAGATCTATTTCAAGGGGCTTGATGAAGATAGCCAATTCAAGCTTCAATCTCTTTCCGGTGGGACATTTATGGAGAAACATGTAGATGATGCTTGGGAGTTTGTGGAGAAGCAAGCTCTAGTGATTGAGAAGTACTCTCATAGGAAGAGTGAAGGGAGAAAGGCGGGAGCATATGAGGTGAGCGAAGTCACCATGAGCAATTTCAAGCTTGACGCCATCAACAACGAGTTGAAGTCCTTGAGAGAGTTGTGTACTACAACCTTGAAGAGCCAAGCAACTCCTCAAGTGCTTCCACAAGCTAACTTGTCTTCCAAGGAGGAGGATGTGAATTACATGGGAAGAGGCAACTTCAACAATTACCAAGGCCCAAGGAATTTCAACAACGTACAACCGGCAATTCAACAATTACCGGCCAAACCACAACCATCCCGCATTTTCTTACTCTAACCCGGATGGAGCCTTGAACCCTCCCGCCTCCACAAGCACAACTCCACCACAAAGAGCTTCACAAGAACCTCCACCCGGTTTTACTCAACCTTCAAAGGATAGGACCGAAGTCATGTTTGAACAATTGCTAGGAAGATTGAGTGGACTTGAGAGCACCGTGACTTCAATCTCTAAGGCTCAAAAGGTCTTGGAAGCACAAGTTTTTCAAAAGGCGGGTGAAGCACATAGAGATCCGGGGAAGCTTCCCGGAAGAACCGAAGACAACCCAAGGGGCCAAGTGTTGGCTATCACAACAAGGAGTGGGTTGAGTATGAAGGATCCTTTGCCCAAGGACCAAGCTAAGGGGAAGCAAGTAGTGGTAGAAGAGGGAAGGAAGCAAGAAGATGAAGGCAAGAGCAAGGATGTAGAGCCAACCTATGTGGCACCGCCTCCATACAAGCCACCACTACCGTTCCCACAATCAAGAGCAAGAGCTCGTTTGGACAACCATTTTGGTAAGTTCCTTGAACTAATGTCCAAGTTACATATTAACATTCCGTTCATGGATGTCATCTTAGGAATGCCGGCATATGGGAAGTTTTTGAAGGAAATACTCTCCAACAAAAGGAAGTTGGAGGAGTATGGGGAGATAAGGATGACCAAGAGATCCTCGGAGTTGATCCAAACAATGAAGGAGGAAATGCCTCCCAAGCTAAGGGATCCGGGCTCTTTTTGCGTTCCAATTGGAGTAGGAGATGTGAAGTACGAGGCCCTTTGTGATCTTGGGGCAAGTGTAAGCATCATACCGCTTGCACTTAGCAACAAAGTCGGGGTGGGAGAGCCAAAGCCGGTCAAGATGACCCTCTATATGGCGGACCGCTCTATTACTCATCCGGTTGGGATTCTAGAGGACATTCCGGTGCAGCTAGGAGGATTTTACGTGCCTATTGATTTTGTAGTGTTGGACATTCCGGCGGACTATCCGGTTCCTATCATCTTAGGAAGACCTTTCCTAGCCACTTCCGGATGCTTAGTGGATTGCAAGAACGGGACTCTCTCCTTCAACATCGGGGAAGAGAACATCAAGTTCAAGCTGTCCACAATGATGAAAGGGCCAACCCTTGATGAGGATATCTTCAACATAGTCGAGCAAGAAGAATCTAGAGAAATTGTGAGCTCGATCTTGATCAAGGATCCTTTGGAAAAGGTTCTCACCTTAAGCATGATGGAGGAAGGTGTTGAAGAGGCCTGCAATGAAGAGATCAAGGCCTTGGAGGCCTTGGATGAGGAGCCAAGAGTTGGATTTGAAAGCCACGAAGAAGTGTTGAACAACTGCAAGTTCCACGGTCGAGATTCACAAACCACGGTCGTCAAACTTTCTGGACAACTCCGAGAAGCAAACTTGGCAAAAACCACGGTCGTGGAAAATGAGCAACCCGTGTTTCCAACCGTGGTTTTCCCTGAATCAGCTCTTAATGACGATCAAGCTTCTAGGAGCCATGGGGAGTCTTCATTTGCTTTGGATTCATCTCATCCAACCTTATTTGGATCATCTTCAACCGATAAAGGTCCTCCCTCACTTGAACTTAAACCCCTTCCATCTCATTTAAAGTATGCATTCCTTGGTGATAATTCTACATATCATGTGATTGTTAATGCATGCTTGAGTGATGATGAACTTGCTAAATTGCTACATGAACTAAGATTGCATAGGAAAGCCATTGGTTACACTATTGATGATTTGGTTGGCATTAAGCCATCTTTGTGCATGCATAAGATAATGATGGAAGATAACCACAAACCCTCTATTGAACATCAAAGGAGATTGAACCCTATAATGAAAGAGGTGGTCAAAAAGGAAATCATTAAGTTGCTAGATGCGGGAATTATCTACCCTATCTCGGATAGTAAGTGGGTTAGCCCCGTTCATGTAGTGCCTAAGAAGGGTGGAATGACGGTAGTAACTAATGAGAACAATGAACTAATACCGACTAGGACGGTTACGGGGTGGAGGATGTGCATTGATTATAGGAAATTGAACATGGCCTCTAGGAAAGATCACTTCCCCCTCCCCTTCATTGACCAAATGCTAGAAAGGTTAGCTCAACACTCTCATTTTTGCTATTTAGATGGGTATAGTGGATTCTTCCAAATCCCTATCCACCCCGATGACCAAGAGAAAACAACTTTTACATGTCCATGGGGTACTTTTGCATATAGGAGAATGCCATTTGGGTTGTGTAATGCACCCGCCACCTTCCAAAGGTGTATGATGGCTATCTTTTCGGAATACATAGAAAATATCATGGAAGTGTTCATGGATGATTTCTCTGTTTATGGTTCTTCTTTCGATGATTGCTTGGCTAACTTGTCATTAGTGTTGCAAAGATGTGAGGAGACAAATCTTGTCTTAAATTGGGAAAAATGCCACTTCATGGTAAGTGAAGGGATTGTGTTAGGACACTTGGTGTCTAACCGTGGCATTGAGGTTGATAGGGCTAAGATTGAAACGATAGAGAAGTTGCCACCACCTACCTCGGTGAAGGGGGTAAGGAGTTTCTTAGGGCATGCCGGTTTTTACCGGAGGTTTATTCAAGACTTCTCTAAAATTTCTAAGCCTCTCACTAACCTACTAATGAAGGATGTTGATTTTGTCTTTTCCAAGGATTGTCTTGAAGCGTTTTGTAGGTTGAAGAACGCCTTGATTTCCGCACCTATCATGCAACCTCCGGATTGGAATCTACCATTTGAGATCATGTGCGATGCAAGTGATGTGACCGTCGGGGCCGTTTTAGGGCAAAGGAAAGAGGGGCGCACTCACGCCATTTACTATGCTTGCAAGACGCTAGATGATGCCCAACTCAATTATGCTACCACCGAGAAGGAGTTGTTAGCGGTGGTGTACGCATTCGAAAAGTTCCGCTCATACCTTGTTGGAGCGAAGGTCATAGTTTATACGGATCATGCGGCGATCCGTTATCTACTTACAAAGAAGGATGCCAAACCAAGGTTGATTCGGTGGATCCTTCTTCTTCAAGAGTTTGATTTGGAGATACGAGATAAGAAGGGATCCGAGAACTCCGTGGCGGATCACCTTAGTAGACTCCCACCATTGGAGCTTGGGAAAGACAACATCCCGATAGATGATTCATTCCGGGATGAACAATTGCAAATGGTGGAGGAATGCTTGTTCCAAGTGGCTAGAGGAAGTGAGCCATGGTACGCCGACATCGTGAACTACTTGGTGTGTGAGAAAGTGCCTCCCGGATTTACATATGCACAAAGGAAAAAGTTCTTCAACGATGTAAGGCATTACTATTGGAGTGAGCCACTTCTATTCAAGAGAGGCCCGGATGGGGTGCTTAGAAGATGCATACCGGAAGATGAAATGGAGAGTGTGATCCGGCATTGTCACTCCTTACCATGTGGAGGACATGCTAGCTCACATAAAACGTGTGCAAAGGTATTGCAATCCGGTTTTTATTGGCCTAACTTGTTTAGAGATGTGCAGGGTTTTGTAGCGGCATGTGATGCTTGCCAAAGGACGGGCAACATCTCAAGAAGGAATGAAATGCCCTTGAATAACATCCAAGAAGTTGAGATTTTTGATGTGTGGGGTGTAGACTTCATGGGACCATTCCCTTCTTCATGTGGCAATCTCTACATCCTATTGGCGGTGGACTATGTGTCAAGATGGGTAGAGGCAATCGCCTCTCCTACGAATGATGCCAAGGTGGTAGTGCGATTCTTCAACCGGGTGATCTTCCCTAGGTTTGGAACACCAAGGGTAATCATTAGTGATGGAGGGAAGCACTTCACAAATAGGAACTTTGGAGCACTTTTGGCCAAGTATGGGGTGACTCATAAGGTGGCAACACCTTACCATCCCCAAACTAGTGGTCAAGTGGAGATCTCCAACCGAGAGATCAAGGCCATCCTCGAGAAGACGGTGTCTAGGACAAGGAAGGATTGGGCTATGAAGCTCGATGACGCACTATGGGCATATAGAACCGCCTTCAAGACACCAATTGGAACCACTCCCTACAAGTTGGTCTATGGCAAGTCTTGCCATCTTCCGGTGGAAATGGAGCATAGAGCTTATTGGGCCATTAAGTGGCTAAATTTTGACCTCAAGGAAGCGGGAGAGAAGAGGTTGCTCGATATCAATGCCCTTGAGGAGCTCCGGTTGGAAGCTTATGAGAATGCCCGGATCTACAAGGAGAGAACCAAAAGGTGGCATGACAAGAGGATCATTCCAAAAGAGTTGAGTGAAGGAGATCTTGTCCTTCTCTTCAACTCAAGGCTAAGGCTCTTTCCCGGAAAGCTCAAATCAAGATGGACCGGGCCATATGTGGTGAAGAAGATCTTTCCCCATGGAGCCATTGAAATAGGAGGAGAGCATTGTGGAAATTTCAAAGTGAATGGGCATCGTTTGAAGAAGTATATTCCGGGAGCCCCGGTAGACATGATTGCCCCGCTTCACCTCGAATAGACGCTCCCGAGTTTGGTCAAGCTAATGACCTTAAAGAAGCGCTTGGTGGGAGGCAACCCATTGGTAACATTTTTCTTTTTCTTTTCCATTTTTGCTTAGATTTTTCTGTTTTTGTGTGCTTTGTGTGTGTGTTGTCTACTTTCGTGTGTGTGCTAGCGCATTAGTGGCATTGGAAGCTTTCCTTGGCAATAAAAATGATGATGATGAAACCCTCACCAATTATGGGTGGAGCGGACGCGGAACTTGGACGGCTAGCGGTGCCTAGCGCGGGTTCCGAAGCTTTGAAGGATACTTAAGAGCTCTCTACCATGGTTGAAAGGATCATCCAACATCAATTCACTTGAGAATTCCCGAATACCATAGCAAACACTTTTACATTGTGAGAACCTTCTTTCACTCTCTCTACTTCATTTACACATTGGGGACAATGTGTTTCTAAGTATGGGGTGGGGTTTGCATGATCCTTTGCATGATGAGCATCTAGGATAGGTTAATATTTGCACATGTCTTGCATTGCACATACTTAAAACAAAAATCCCATAAAAAATCAGAAAATTTAAAAATTTTTGTGCTTTCTAGGCTTGGATATGATCCTAATGATGAAACTTGTCTTGTGATTGGCTATGGATGGCCTTATGTGTTGAATTGATAAATGCATATGTGGAATTGAACTACTTCTCTTAAATTCTATGAATGACTTGTGATCATGATGATTGCCTAGAATGGATTGAGTATTGAAAGTCGAAATTACATGATAGTTCTTGCATACCATCTAGGAATGAATGAGGCATTTCATCTTTCTCTACTTCTCATCTTGATCATGATTGCTTGAGCACCTCAATTGATAAAAAAATCGACCTCCTTTAAACCCATCCGGGAATAGGAGCATGCTAGTGTGTTGGAATGTGTGAAAAGCAAGTGTGGGGTGAAGATGTAATGAAAAGAATGTCGTGAATGAAATGCTGAAATTATTGTGGAAGTGTAGCCAAAATATAGGTTTGGGGGCGTTGGTTTAAATGACAAGTAACTCGGTACACTTCACATAATCGGGTGTTGGTGCCTTGCCAAAGTCAAAAGAACCAATAGCCCTAACGAGCTTTGGTATGTGTGCCCGGTGTGGATGCACCTCGAAAAAGAGAAAAAGCCCGAGGATGGCTAATCACCGAGGTTTCGGCTATTGTACACCAATGCCATTGTCTCGAAAATGGGTTAAAGAAAAAAGAAAAGAAAGCAAGATAGGGAAAAATATACATTTGGGGGAAGTTGATTGAGGACAAGGATGTGGAGTTAGTTCCATTCCCGGATTAGCACCACATAACCTAGAGAATCCCCCGCCCAATTGCAACGTTTCTTGGCCTTTTATGTCACAAGTCCTTATGACCTACTTGCATGTTTGTAAGGTTTAGTAATCTAGATTGGATAGACTCTTGATCTTCTTGACCTCTTCATCCTCACATCTCATGCATGCTTTTGAGTTAAGTACAATTGTCTTTCCATGCCCTTATTGTTTGATACATAATTGCTTATCCAATTGCCATTGATCATGACTATGAAGGTGATCCAATAGTAGAAGCACAAAACCCAAAAAGATTTTGCCATTTTTCTGCATACATAAATCATGTCATCTCTTAGTCTATAGTTGGGAATTTGCTCGGGGACGAGCAAACCTTAAGTATGGGGTATTTTGATAACACGATTTATAACATAGTTTTAGGTGTACATTTAGATAGAATTCTCGCTCAATCATGCATGATCTAGCATTAGTCCAAGACGTTTTGCACTCAAAACACGTATTTTGTCAAAGATAGACGTCTACACGGATTTGTGTGCGTTTTGTAGGTATTTCGGGAAGATTAGAGCTAAAACGATGCGTTTAAGGATCGTTCATTTAGATGACACGACCTCTGACTCATTAGGACATAAGCCAAGGGCTAAGGAGGACTCATAGAACCTTACCAACACAAGCCATGCACCAAACCACAGCTTAATGATCCAAGGCGAAGTTTCTGCACAGAATCACGGTTCTCTGAAGAACCACGGCCGTGGAAATGACCGTGGATTTTGCCAGATTCTCGTGACAGCTGTGCCACGACTCTCATGGCCAGCTCATGAAAGATTTGTTATAAAAGTGGTCCTTCATGGGTTGTTTGAGGCAGCTGGGGTAGTTTGGGAGCATCTCATCCATTATCCATTTTCTCTAACAAATATATTCTCAAAAGAAGAAGATTTTTCTAGGAAGGAAAGTGTCAAAGAGAAGAAGAAGGATTCCATTGAAGAGAAGAGAAGAACACACATCATAGGTTTCTTGTATTTCGGATTCTATTTCTAGAGATTTGTGAACCTTTGAACCTTCTTTTGGAAGGGATGTAAGTTGTTCTAATTCCATTTTCAGATTGGTTTGCTTTTGAAGTTCACTTGTTCATCTCTTTTCTTTCATTATCTTGCAATGGATGTTATGATTTTATGCTTGTTTGCTTTGATTTTCATTATGAATGTTGTAGGCTAAATTGATGTGGTTCTAGGGTAAGGAAAGGATGGTTATGGCTAGAACTATGATAGGACAAACTTAGATTTACCTTTGGATGACTTTTGCTTATAAACGTAGTTGCTGTTAGAAATCACGGGTAGTTCTTGAAGAACCACGGCCGTGGTTTCGGAAGAACAAACCGTGATTTTCACTGGTTCGAAGGATCTTGCCTTAGACTTATAAAATGTTGAAACCCTAAGTGTTTGTTGAGTTTAACCTACCCTAGGGTGACTTAGTGTAGTGGCTAAGAGTTAGGAAAGACTTACCCGGTAATCCTTGCCCTTAGAATCTAAAATAGCAAACCTTAGGTAATGGTGAGCCTAATAAGCCGCCATTGGATTAGATGTGCTAGGATAGTTGATTAGGACTTCCCTTTCCAAGACTTACCCGGTAAGGATAGGTTAGATCCCTAATTAACAATCCGGTTTGTGTAGAATTCCTATCCTTAAGATCTTAGAGACTTACCCGGTAATGAGATCTTAGGAGTGGACTAGTTGGATCATGAGACTTACCCGGTAATTGATCCCAAATTAGAAACACTTAATCCCAACATGTCATAGTGAAATCCAAAGAATGAATAGATAACTTGAGTTATATGCCATAACCGGAATTTCCGACCCCTAGAATCCGTATTTCTTTCCTTGATCATTATCTTGTTTGGATTGTTCATTTGTGCTGATTTTTAGTCTAGTTTGATCGTTTACTTTGCATGAATTGTGATCTTTGATTTATCACCAAAAACCGATCAAAAACAATTGAGGTTTTCATTTCTTTGTTTCCCTCTTTTCTAACATTAGACCTTCACTAAACCTAATCACAAAACCGAATCAATTTCACCTTAGTCTTTGTGTTCGACCTCGGAATACTATCCATACTACAAACGTCCCGTACACTGCGGGTGCGCTAGAAGTTAGGATAAATATAACGAGTATAAATTTAAGGCATATTGCGTGCACACTTTTTAGCGTAACAAGTTTTTGGCGCCGTTGCCGGGGACTAGGTCTAGATTGAGTCTATTTTGTGATTGTTTCTAGTGTAGATCTTTCTTGTTGCTTTTGATCTCTCTTTGGTTTGTGTCTTTGCTTTTCAGGACATCTATTACTCTTTAGGTGTATGCGAAGATCTCGTGGCGAGGATTTAGCTCCATTCGATCCCGAACCGGAGAAAACCCTTCGATCTAGATCCAAGAACATCTGAAAAGAGAAAGAGATGGCCGGTAGAAATCTTCAAGCTGAGTTGGATGAAGCCTTAGAGCAAATAAGGCTAAGAGATGAGCTCTTGGAGGAAGAAAGGAGACTTGCCAATGAGAGGCAAGAGGAAACGAGGAGGGAGATTGAGGAGTTTTCGGTGTCCGGTTTTAGACCAAAGGGCCGTAGTCTCACTTATGTGAGTAGACGGTTCTCCCAATTGCCAAACAAATTAATATAATTATCTTGAACTAAAAACTAGTTATTAACCAAGGGTTTGTAATCTCCACGAAGGAGTAGACAAAACCCAACCAAGAGTTTGTAATCTCCGCAAAGGAGTAGACAAAACCCAATCAAGAGTTTGTAGTCTCCAAAGGAGTAGACAAAACTCAACCAAGAGTTTGTAATCTCCAAAAAGGAGTAGACAAAACTCAATCAAGAGTTTGTAGTCTCCAAAGGAGTAGACAAAACTCAAGCAAGAGTTTGTAATCTCCAAAAAGGAGTAGACAAAACTCTAATAGAAGTTAATATCAATTACACGTCTTATAAACCGGTTGTTATATGTTAAAAACCATTGACTTGGATAATGTAATGAGTCATTCATAAATGAATTTTCCTTCTAAGTGTATTCTCCCCTACACCGGGAATATCCAAATACCTTAGTGGGATAAAACGTTACACGTTACAAAGACTAAGTAAGATACTTACTTGTCTTACTTTGTAGAAGGGTATTCCTAGGTTTTGTCAATATAAAACCAAACTAAGATGGATGCCTATCCTTTGTCAATACAAAGGAACTATACTGGTCTTTCGAGTTTTGCAAACAAGCTTATAAGAAGGCCTATCCAATGTCAATACAATGGAACTAGAAGCTTTATTGTTGCAAAAACGAATGTCCAATCAAGTGCAAATGGCTCTCCCTTTTATAAGCATAGGGGGCCACGGTTTTGGGGAGAATAACCGCCACTAAAGCGGTTGAGAGCGGTTACAAACGGTTATTGGCGGTTGAGAGAAGTTAGGGTTACATAAACACTTTTTGGCCCAAGCCCAAGGCCCAAGCCCAACTCAATTGGGCCATCAAAAAGCCCAAATTTCAGCTAGCTTTTTCGGCCCGATTTTTTTCTCATCAATGAGCTTTGACTAACTCATTATAGCTAGGTGAAGCTCCAAGGTCAACTAATACACATGAGCTTAGCTCAAACTAGCTTAGCTCATCGAGCAGCTCACTAGCTAGCTTCTAGCTAGCTTCTTGGAGCTCAATGGACATTTATGCTTGGATATCTCTCAAACTTTATAACAACTTTCTTGAGCTAATATAATGAGGAATGCCCGAAAGAACGCTCCATAATGTGTCCCAAAAACACAAAGCGTCGGGCTCTCAATTTCTGCCGCAAAATGGCCTAGACGTTGGCAAGGCCAATAACGCTCTTGCCAAGTAATGGCATTGTCATGACTGAGTCAAGACAATGTCCCATGATAGTCATGAGGCTCAACTAAACTAACTTTCAACATAGCCGTGATAGCCATGTCCTTTTGTTTAGTTTAATTTAATTAGCTTCCATACTTTTACCCCGTAATCACTAGTTACTCTAAGTGCCGGTCACTTGGCTTGCCTCCCGCAACCCATACCATCGTGACACACATGTGAGTAACTTATTGCACCTTGTCTCGACAACAAGCTCAATGGTTCCGTTGAGACTTAGCTCAAATCTCCAACAATGGATTTGTCAATTCAGTTGTAGATGATTTCCTCTTCATCTACAAAAAAACAAATCATACATCTCTATCTTCTTGTGTATGTAGATGATTTTATCATCACAGGAACACCAACCATTGTAGTAAAGGAGCTTGTTCATCAACTTGGCAAGAAATTCTCACTCAAAGATCTAGGTGTACTGCCCTACTTTCTGGGTGTTGAAGTCTTAAACGTCCCATCTGGTCTTCTTCTAACCCAACGCAAAAGCAGGCATGGATGATTGCAAGGCAAGTCACACTCCCATTTCCACAGACCCACTAGTCCGCCAACATGAGAATCTACTCCCCTCACCCACTAACTATAGAACCCTCGTTGGCAGCCTTTAATATCTCGGTCTCACACGCCCTGATATAGGCTTCACGGTCAGAAAGCTCTCCTAGTTTATGCACAATCCCTCACTTACTCACTAGCATGCTCTCAAGAGACTCCTTAGGTATCTCTCTAGAACTATGGACCTAAGTATCACCATCTCATCTGGCTCCAATCTACGGCTTCATGCATACTCCGACGTTGGCTGGGCAGGTGACAAGAATGATTTCATCTCCACCATTGGCTACATTATTTACCTTGGCAGCTCACCCATATCTTGGAGCTCACGCAAGCAAAAGTATGTTGCTAGATCCCCCATTGAAGAGGAGTACAAAGCAGTTGTTGACACAACCTTTGAACTTATCTGGGTTTGTCAACTACTCAGCAAACTTGTCATCTCCTTGACAACCACACCTACCATATAATTGTGACTACCTGAGTGCCACCTCGCTAAGTGCTAACCCAATATTTCACTCGCGTATGAAACACATTCCTCTAGCGTATCATTTTGTCCGTGAACAAGTCAATCACTAAGCTCTGTGGGTCATTCATGTCTCGACCAAAGACCAGCTTGCCGACATCCTCACTAAACCACTTCATCACCCTAGATTCACTGAACTGGTCTCCAAGCTACAACCCACCCGAAGGTCATGGTTTGACGTCTGTATTCCATGTACATATATCCTATATATACATTTAGTTACAAAATCTGTTATAAGAAAACGATGGATCTTATTGTCCCACATCACTGTCTACAAATTGGGCCACGGCCGTCGCCCCATTTCGACGTCACGGTGGAAGTTAGCGGAAGCCGGCGAATAGAGGAGAGAAGCATCGAGAAGATGGAGAGCGAACATTATGAGCAGTGAAGATGTGGGAGTAGCCATTGATGTATTGATGAAGTTGGATAGAGTTGGTTAGTGTTAAAAGGTTCCATAGATGAGGAATTTATAGTATGGTAATGGACTAATGGGTAAGTGGAAGCAAGTTGAGTAAAAGCTAGCAGGGATTCTGAGAAAGTGTACTGAGGGAGGCTGCTTTGTTGTGGGTGGGTACTACTAGATAGGTTGGATCTTCCTTTTTTTGAAAATGGGTTAACCCGAACGCGGTTTCGTTAAAGCCGGTGGCCCGGTGGGACAAGAATGGCGGGTTCTCGACCGCAATGATAGTGTTTTTTTTGATTTGGTCTAGTGGGTCATTGGTATTCCCTAATCAGTAAGTTGTATACATTCGAATGAACATGTATCGGAAAGGTAGGAAATTGACTTGTCATATCTCATCCTAATCTAAATCGGTATAATATGTAAACTACAATAACCACATACTATATTTTTTTTATTCTTATATTTGATATACAATGTTTGTACTTGTCGTTTGACCATCCATGAGATGAGAATAATAAATATGACAAACTTATATTCCAATATTATATATTAACAATCGATTATGGGTCCGTTTGGGGATCCTAGTTTATTAGGAAATTAAGTTGAAGTTGAAGTTGAATATGAAGATGAAGTTGAAAAATGAGGATGAAAATTAAGGAGATGAAATAAAATAAAAGTTGTTGGTGTTTGGTAAGGAGAGTATTATTATGGGTATGAAGTATATTAATATGGGTGAAATTACGAAAATGGGTATCGATTAAAAAATAAAAATCAGGCATGTGGCAGATCACGTGAGAAGGAAACAAACTGTCAAATATCGTTCGTCAACCAAAAAAATTCAGCAGACAATCATTTGTTCATCTGTTCGTCAACCAAAAAAATTCAGCAGACAATCATTTGTTCATCTGTCAACAAATTTGAGGTTCTCGCTTCATTCAGAGAAGAACAAACACCCCTAAAAAACACAAATCAGGCATAATATGTCCAAGGAATCACTTGAGATATTTGTGATATCAAATTTACTGAGCTGATTGCCAGAGCAATTTACAGGGAGGAGACTAGTTTCAACCCTAAAATCGAATTTCATTGGTCACATACAGCACACACAAATATACAAACTCTCATTGGTCACATAAGCAATTTACAGCACACATCAGCAACTTCCCACAAAAGCAATTTACAGCACACATCAGCAAAGAAAGAACCTGAAGCTTGATGCAAAAATGCAAACTTTCATTGGTCACATACAGCACACACAAATGTACATAAAGACAAGAATCCAAAATGGCAAATAATTTGCTTGAATTTATGCTAAAGGAAAACCACATTGCTGCAGCAAGCCGTGTCTGAATTGATAAACTTATGATGCATAGTAAAATTAAGCCTTTGATGACACCATAAGACTAAGGAAAACAACTAGTCAGCCCTCTTCATTAGGAGAAACAATTTCTGGTCCAAGTCGAATTTAGATGTAGTCTTGTCAACCCTCAACAACATCAGAAGCCCACCATATGAAACATATAACATCACCTGAGAAACAAGACAGTTTTGAAACAATAGCTTCATGTAAAATTACCCCTTCACTCTATCTCCAGACCAGAACTCTAAGATCCGATACAGCCTCCCATGCATTACATAGTCATAACCGAGAGTTCGGTCTATTTTACAACGAATTCTCAAACTCCCCGCAAAATTTCCACAACCGAGAGCTGCATTCGCAAGATTAAACGAGATTTCCCTTAAGCTATCCAAAATAGACCGAAGACTCGTTTCTAGAGTTTCAATCCTAAAATCCAAGGTTGATCGTTTGAGTAATCGTTTGAGTAATTGGTGAGTGTTTATAGGGATAAACTAGTTCAATCTCATCTTCAACTGGTGAAGAACACTCAGCAATTACTCAAACGATCAATCAGAGAAGAATCAACGAGAGGAGGAGAAGAAGACCGAGGGCATACCTGAGTTTAGGGTTGAAAGATTGAGGGTAGAAATGAGATTGAAATCGTTCAACTACGATAACCTGGGGTCCGTTGGTTGAAGATTTGGGGGAATTTCAATCAGCTTCAACTAGTTTAATCTCATCTTCAACTTTCCTAAAAATCCTCACCGAACATGATAAAGCACTTTTGCAATATAATCTTCAACTTCAACTAGGTTTTTTTTGCAGCCGAACGGACCCATAGGGTCCGTTCGGCTGTTCATAAGCTAGCCAGCTGTACCAATCTTCCCGCCTGCTGTACCAATCTTCCCGCCTGCTTCCTCTCCTAGCTTCCCCATTATACTATAAATTCGTCTTCCATGGAAGCATCTCTCCTCATCACTTTTCTTCAACACTCAAAACACTCACCCACCCTTCACCAATTACTTCTTTCTTCTACCAATGGCTTCTTCAACCTCTTCACTCCTCATATTGCTGGCGTTTCCGCTTCTAGTAGCTTCCTTGGCTTCCGCCAACTTCCACCGAGATATCGACGTCACTTGGGGCGATGGCCGTGGAAAAGTCCTCGACTCCGGTCGTCTTCTCACCCTCTCCCTCGACAAGTACTCCGGCTCCGGCTTCCAGTCCAAACGTGATTACCTCTTCGCCAAAATTGATATGCAGATCAAACTCGTCCCCGGCAACTCCGCCGGCACTGTCACCACCTATTATGTATGCTCATTTTCATCTCAACTAACTACCTATACATAAATATATTCCGATTCCCCCAATTTCTTCAACCTAATTTTGTGGTTTGATTTTGCAGCTATCTTCACAAGGCAACAAACACGACGAGATAGACTTTGAATTCCTGGGTAACGAAACCGGTCAGCCTTATACACTTCACACTAACGTGTTTTGCCAAGGCCAAGGTAACCGAGAACAGCAATTTCGTCTCTGGTTTGATCCCACTGCTGATTTCCACACTTATTCCATTCTCTGGAACCCTCAAAGAATCATGTAAGTAATTCACTTCAATATTGTTTTTCCCATTGCAAACCAAGTTCAGAAGCATTTACATAATTTGGTTATGTGCAGTTTTCTAGTGGATGGAACTGCAATCAGAGAGTTCAAGAACATGGAATCAATTGGAGTTCCTTTCCCGAAGAGCCAGCCGATGAAGATGTATTCGAGCCTCTGGAATGCCGATGACTGGGCTACTCAGGGTGGAAGGGTGAAGACCGATTGGAGCAAGGCTCCCTTTACGGCTTCATACAAGGGTTTGAGCATCAATTCCGAGAGTTCGGGTGCATCGAGCGGGTGGTTGAATCAGCAGTTGGATTCAACAAGCCAACAGAGGATGAATTGGGTGAAGAAGAATTACATGATCTACAACTACTGTACTGATTCAAAGCGCTTCCCTCAGGGCATTCCCAAGGAATGCAGTTTTGCATGATTCCACCATTTCGTTTATGATCAATGTACTATTAGGCAAATTGTTATGAAATTCTTTGATTATTTATTCCATTTATGAAAAGTCTAATAATGTTGTATATGGATGTGAATGAACTTATAAACGATATTTTCTGAACATATTTGCGAGACCTAAGCCTCCTGATTTATGGAATCTATTTGGAGAAGATTAACTGCTCGTTTCTTTCGAAATAACTTAATGCAAATTAAATTAAGTAGATATTAAAGTCTATAGGCACTATAATATGTTTGTAGAAAAAATAATTAAATTTAGGACCCGGAGACAGGCCCGAGTTGGATGGATATGAACAAGTCTTAATGCCCGAATCCAAAGCTCGGTACGGAAAAACGAACCAAAAAAAAAAGTGAAAGTCGTTGTCACGTTTGCCCCCACCGACATAAGTACACTTCTCATAATTGGTCGTAAGTTGAAACTACGGATAAGTCAATTATTGTATTTAAAAAACGAAAAAAGCGGAGTAATTGAAAGAACTTTCCAAAGAAACGTAAGTTTTTGATAAGTTTGAACTGATCAAGGGTCAAGAAGAAGAGAATTTATAAGAGCCCAAAATATACAAGGAACTAAACGGAGCACTTAGTAAGATGACAAGAACCATGGATAAAATCAAATCACAGGGGAGAAAAGAGGTGTCACAAGATAGGAAGACACCCAAAAGCGTATAATAAAATATAGTAGTACGTTGTGGTGTACATATGTTACATTATGAGTGCATTTGACAACACTTATTTTTTTTGTATATATTCTTCATTTTTTCTTATTAAAATGGGGTGGGCTGTAGCAAACCTCAACCCACCCCTACCCACCCCTATATCCGTGCCCGGTTCCAAATTTTCTAGAAGAAGAGATTACATCTTTTGCTTATAGCTATGAGAAGAACAAATTGAAGATATAAGAATAGGGGTTGATTTTTAAGTAACAATTGATTCCAACATTCTTATAAGTCGGGCGTGAGATGATCTTGGCAGTATATCATAAACTTAGCCGTTAAAGATAAGCGAAGTTATTTGTAATATGAACCAAGGCAGAATCGTACGTATATTGCTGGTTTTACAACTTCATACATATACAATGGTATGTCAAACTTTTCACAAATTGAATGAAGAATGAAAGAATGAGGTAAAACAGATTGCGTGAATCATCGATCCAACAATAGAATAGAATCAAGCAAAAGTGCATTCCTTGGGAAGGCCCTGAGGGAAGCGATTTGAATCAGCACAGTAGTTGTAAATCATGTAATTCTTCTGCACCCAATTCATCCTCTCTTGACTTGTTGAATCCAACTCCTGGTTCAACCACCCGCTCGATGCACCCGAACTCTCGGAATTGATGCTCAAACCCTTGTATGAAGCCGTGAAAGGCGCTTTTGTCCAATCAGTCTTCACTCTACCGCCTTGTGTAGCCCAATCATCGGCATTCCACAGGCTAGAGTACATCTTCATCGGCTGGCTCTTCGGGAAAGGAACCCCGATTGATTCCATGTTCTTGAACTCTCTGATTGCAGTTCCGTCAACTACGAAACTGGACATAACCAAATAATGTAAATACTTCTGAACTTGGTTTTCAATTGGGGGAAAAAAAAGGCAAAATTGAAGTGAATTACTTACATGATTCTTTGAGGGTTCCAGAGAATGGAGTAGGTGTGGAAATCAGCGGTTGGATCAAACCAGAGACGAAATTGCTGTTCTCGGTTACCTTGTCCATTGCTGAACACATTGGTGTGAAGAGTGTAAGGCTGACCGGTTTCGTTTCCGAGGAATTCGAAGTCAATCTCGTCGTGTTTATCGCCTTGTGAAGATAGCTGCAGGAAATCAAGGTCAGAAGCAAATCGGGAAATTGGACTCAAATTTGGAAAATGGAAGATGAGCTTACGTAATAGGTGGTGACGGTGCCGGCGGAGTTGCCGGGGACGAGCTTGAGCTGGATGTCGAATTTGGCGAAGAGGTAATCACGCTTGGATTGGAAGCCAGAGCCGGAGTACTTATCGAGGGAGAGGGTTAGGAGGCCGCCGGAGTCGAGGATTTTGCCACGGCCGTCGCCCCAAGTGACGTCGACGTCTTGGTAGAAGTTGGCGGAAGCCATGGAAGCTAATAGAAGAGGAAGCGCAAGCAGAAGGAGTGAAGAGGTAGGAGCCGCCATTGGTAATCAGTGAAGAATGTGCGAGTAGTGAAGAAAGAAGAAGTGGAAAGTGATGAGGAGGAAGGGTTCCATGGGAAGATGAATTTATAGTATAATGAAGGTTGAAGAGGAAGGAGGGAGGAAGATTGCAGAGGTCGCTGGATGGAATTCCAGATACCTCTTGGGAAAGGGTTTTTCATCATAAGCAAACGCGGTTTGTATTTGGTTTCGGTGGGAGCATAATGGCGGTGCTTTGTATTTGATTATTTTTGTATAATTAATTAGTTAATATGAATGATTAACTGATTATAAAATTTGCATTCAAATAATCATTCATCTTTTTTCTTCTGTAATGTTTTTGGTTTTATAAATTTACTGCAACATTTTGTATTTTATAGAGTAACGATTAGGATAGATGTTATTAAATTCCAGCTTATTTAAAATTCATCATTGCTAATCATTCGTATGCTAATTTCATTTTTACTTCAACTAAAACTATTAATAAATACCCTTTTACTCTTTGGACCTTTGGTTATTACTTATACATTTAGGTGTTAATAGACGTACCGGCGAAAATCTATAATTGTCAACCCAACTACGATATTCGCATACGTCCAAAAAAAATTTAAAATTTTTTTTAGGGAATTCCAACCACGCTCCCCAAAGGAGTAGTTGATAATTTTAATTTTTTTGAAACTTCAACTACGCTTACTAAAAGCGTAGTTGTGGACCTTATCAACTACGCACTTTGCGTGCGTAGTTATAGTCACTAATAAAGATTTTTACCGGTACATTTAAAAATCACGTACATTTAAAGCTTTGTTTTTAAGGAGGTTCATCCTATAATATTCCTATGGGGTAGGAATGTAGGATGGTTTATTTATGTAACTAAAAATAAAGCTATTGTCAGTATAAATTTTTATTGGCAAATATCAATGAATTTTGTGGTTTTTTTTTAAAAAAAAAATGTAGTTTAGCTTTTGTAGAAAGTTTGACTTTAAATAGAATAATCAGTGATTTTGTGAAATCAATATTTTATATAATTGTAAAATTTGAATTATAATTAGTTATAAGCTAATAGCTGTATTATTTTATCATCATTAAATTTTGATTATTTATACATATCAAGCTACTCAGGTGTCAAATGACTCGTACATATCAAATATTAAAACTATAATAAATAACATTATATTTGATCTTAGCTCAAAATCGATAAATATATGATTTGTCTAACTTTTAAACCTTATTGTAATAAAACAGTTGTCAAATGACATGGCCTTGTTGAGATGTAAGGGAAAGAATCTCACATCGATAATACGCAATCTAGTGAACCTATCATATAAGCATTCGGGCTACTCCTATTGCCAATTGGTTTTAAGATGGAACCCGTGTGCTTGTATGTGTGGTTCACCGGACGTGTGCCCTCCGCGTCATTTGGTCCCGGAACGGATATAAGAAAAAGTAACAGGCCTCTCCCGGCTATTCCACATGTTTTTAGTCCTATTTGATAAATGACGTGGATAATTTAATTATGTCTTATGATTTTTAAAAATATGTGTAGATGGCTTTATATTTATTTATAATAATTTTCTTTGAAATTAAAGTTTGTAAACACAATGTCTATGTAATTAGGAATGTATATGCGTCGGTCGGTTGATGGATGATTGTACCATTTTCACAAGCTGCTCACTTTATTAGACCCTACTATATCCAACACCCACCTAACATTTCACTCGTCGGTTGATAGATGGAAAATATTTAGGTGTGTAGTACTTTTTTTTTTACTTTTAAAAGTATAAAATAAATTTATATTTAAATTAACAAGGATCTAAATCTACTAAATCACAAATACAATTCATCGTTACAAAACAACGTCGAAATGAATTCTAATGAATATAAAATGATGCAAAAAACACAATATCTTTTGCATACGACACACGTGAATCAACAAAAACTAGAAGGGAGCGATCAGAGAAGGGAGCAAGCGATGAAAGGATTGAATTGACACATGAACGGTTGAATGTGGTCGGCGCCGGATTGAGGTGTCGAAGACTCGAAGTTTTGGTGATTATATTTAAAAAATCTAGGGAAGGGGATGTCGGGTCATGCGACTTCAACTCTTTGGCTAAGCGAAGGGTAAATGTTAAAAAGTAGTATAGATTTAGAGTTTTAATGATTTTTTAATTAATTTATGTTAAAACTAGTATTGATTTTAGAATTTTAGTGATTTTTTAAATATATTTACACGAGAAACAAGACGGGTGGGTGACGGTTCGAGTTGTGAGTGGTTGTACCTCCACCCACACCCACACCATCACTTTTACCCGCCGTTCGTCCACCATCCGAAATTCTTCGAGTTTTCATGTATATTTGATTCGCTTGATTGGTTGAATAAGGTGGTTATGCACTCATTTCCATCCTTATATGCAATAGTGCTGCATCCCCATTAGACCTCACATATCAAGCATTAAAGTAATAAGAACAAATAGGACTCATAATGTTAGCCAACGGATGTATTCAAGCACCATCAATTTTAGGTGATAAAGGATGTGGGATATAAAGTCGTTTTTATGTGAAACTATAATATTTTTTTTCCTTCATATATTTTTTTTTATTCTACATTTCGTTTATTTTTATTTTATGTTTTCGGATTTATTCTCAAATCGATTTATTTTCTTCAATATTATCAATGAACTTCGACTTAGTTAAAAATTCAACTCTAATCGTGTTATATTGTTATTTAATATAATCTTTAAAATTGTGAGTAGATGAACCACATACTAGTATGTCAACGACCTACATATCAAATATTAATCCGATGAATAAATACTATATTTGATCTTAACCAAAAAACCAAGAACTGTATGATTCGTCTAATCATCAAATATTCTATTTATACAAGTTCTCAAATTGTTACCTTTGTCGATGTGGGATAATCTAGTATAATCCATGAAAATATTTTGGGAGAATTTGGCCTACTAGGCTCTTTTTGGTTTTTTTAAAAGAAACTATACCCCATATTTTTTTACCACTTTCATTTAATAGTAGGTAACAATTCATTCTATTTAGAAAGAAAGAATAAATAATGTTTGTTATTTGTTATATAAGTATAAGTTTTAATTTTTAATTACTAATTTTGTTTTCTTTTATTATTTTTCATGCCTTTTTTTATTTTATTTTAATTTTAATTTTTATTTTTGGACTGAGTTTCTCACACCGGAATTCTATACCAGAATTTTCATACCAGAATTTTCATGCCAGAATTTTCATATCAAAATTTTTCATACCAGAAATTTCATACCAGAAATTATCATACGAAAACTAGATACCAGAAATTAGATACCAGAAATTATCATACGAAAACTAGATACCAGAAATTAGATACTAGAAATTAAATACCATAAATTATATACCAGAAATTAAATACATAAATTTGATACCAGAAATTTTACAAGTTGAGTAAAACATAGCTAAGGCAAATGTACCTGTACTGAATTTGGTTTTATTTATTTTCTTTAGTTTTTTTTGCCTTTTTATTTTATTTTTTATTTTCTTGTATAAATTTCTGGTATGAAAATCATACCAGAATTTCATACCCGAATTTACATATAAAATCATACCAAAATATTGTATAAAATTATACCAAAATTTTTGTACTTCAAAACTTTCACTACGCTGTCACAAGCTTACAAAATAATATTGGGCAACCCATATGAACAGAAGGTTCAACATGAAGCACTAGACTAGATACAAACAGGAAGCACTAGATACAAACAAGTATACTACAAAAGTCAGGTAGGAGTGACGCTTGGAAAGAAACCTGTAGAACATTGATCATTCACATCATGTCAAGATCATCTTCATAGTCAAAATCCTGATCAGATTGTCTAATTCTCTTCCCTTCCCTAGCTCATGCTCTTCCTTTCTTCGGTTTTCCCCTGTTTTGTTGAGTTGATGAATAGGCAGTGTTACAATATAAATGCATATCTTAGTTACAAAAGTTGTTCAAAGTTTTGCAGTTTTCTTACAGCATCCATATGTTATATGTTGCTACAGATGAGTTTTACGACAATAAGAGAGAAAGGAGAGCATACAGTCCGAAAGTAAGAGCTCCACCCTTGTAGAGGTCGGACCCGACTCCAATCTTCCATCTATAATTATCAAATGATCATAAAGAATGATTTAAGAAGAAGATAGATATATGAACGGACAGCAAAAGGGGTATTGTCCAAATACCTTCTCTTCCAAGTGCCTGTTCTTCGGCCTAAATAACGGAATGTGTGGTGTATTAACCAAATAAACGAACTAATGTTACTCAAACAATGGTGAGACAAACAATTTGTACATATACCTTCTCTTCCAAGTGCCTGATCTTCAGCAAAAGGGGTATTGTCTAGATCTAGATTTGGATGTAGATCCGGACTTGATTCGATATCCTAAGCATACACTCCCTCCGTGGCGTCTGATAGAGCAAGCGGCCTTCCAGCCTGAGCAAGCAGCTTGGTGGCAATGAAGGCAGATTCTGAGTTGTGACCGTAGGGGAAGTCGCCATTCTTTAGGGAGAAAGCAAGCGAAGAGAAAGACAGAAAGAAGAGAACGGCTGCTGCGTGAAGTAGGGTTTGACGGTAAAAACAAATTTGAGGTATATTTACTTAAACGAAAAACTAAAAAGGCTATTTACTAAAGTTAAAATGAAAAAAAGCCTATTAACCAAATTAGCCCAAATATTTTTTACATAAAATGAAAAAAGACTATTACGTAGTTAAAATATCTTTTTCTACATTTATGATTAATCATAGTTACAAAATTGATATGACGTGTTGACTATTTATAAATTCTAATAGAAATGTTATTATAAAACAATTAGCGAAAAGTATTTATATGTAATGTGGAAAAAATGTAAATAAGTAGAAAATATATATATATATATATATATATATATATATATATATATATATATATATATATATATATATATATATATATATATATATATATATATATATATATATATATATATATATATGTGACATTCCTTAAGATGCTGCACATGAGCAAAATGCGACCTCTTTTATAATAAATCTAAAGTACACCAACTATCAATATTGACCTTAGGATAATACCAGTTATGAAGATCACTCGCAACGATACAAATTATTAACATATTACCAAAAATAATGCGGCTTGTTTTTCCAACAAAATGTTTCGGACAATAACGTGATAACTATTTTGTTACAAGTCATTAAAATTTGTTTTTCAATAATCTGGGAACGATTTGAGCACTAACCGTACTATATTCATCCAACAGAAAATGGAGGTTGAAAGATGAAGGTGTAGAGCACCACACTATTTACCATAAATCGTCACACACATATACAACAAAACATAAACGAACAATTATGTCTTACACAAATTCACAATGTACAAACAGTCTGTCAATCAATGTTGAGAGGGTCGGAGATGTGAAGATCCAATAGGAGGTTGATGTCTAACCGCTTCGTTAATGAAACTCAATATCTTCATATGGATCTCCTCTACAGTGTTGGGCTCGCCACTGTGTACCATATCTCGAAGACGTCCAACAAGTATGTGTAGACGCTGCCACAAAACACAATTTCATTTGCCAAAACAAATTAATGTTAGAGACAAGATTGGTTGCATAAAAGAAATACTAACCTCCTCAAGAAGGTTACATCGTCCTTGTCCAGCTTCAACAGTTGCTAAAACCTTTTCATGCCATCCATGTTGAACGATCCAACTAATATGGTCTTCAACATCCCTAACAACTTTCATATATTAATTCATCACTTACAATTAGGACTCAGCATTTGCCTGGTTCAGTTCGGTTTTTGAACCCAACCAGACCAAAACCAACAGGTCCTGTCTTTGGTTTAAAATTCGGTCCACAATTGGTTCGGTCCGGACCTATTTTTTTATTTAAAAATACAAGGCAGACCGGAAATGTTTGGCATAGGTATTGTTCCGGTCCAGATCCACACCTATGATTTTGTAAATATCACAACTTTTACGGTCCATCCGGTCCTGGACCGATTTTGAACTGGATCTGGACCGAATAATTCGGTCCATTTTCGGTTTGCATTGTTCCGGTCCGGTCCGGTCTACGTCTGGAACTATGAACAACCCTACTTGCAACAACTTCCAAAAAACCAAGATCAATACCATATAAAATAAGACGAACCTAGGTTTAGCGATGATCATGTCTTTTGGACACAGAACATAGTACATGTACTCATCACCTGAGAAAGGAATATGAGCAAGTGAGTAGTCCTTAGCTTTATAATGTTCAAATCCATAAACAGGTAAAGCATCGGTTGCAAGCTCGTCGTTGTTTCGTGAAACTACACGAACCTCAGGTCTTTCTGCATTACCCTGCACATATCACAAGTACCGTTCTAGCTGCTGCTAAGCTCAGACAAAAGATAAAGAACAAAGTAAATCACACAGCAAAGAAAAATGGTTTAACCTAGTTACCTGTCTCGAAGAAGCAATGCTACTGAATTCATTTTCACTTTCTTCCTCCCTAAGAATATAGCCTAGAAGAACCAAAGAATCACCGAAAGGAGCAATTCCAGAAATAAAGTAGCTGGTCTCGAAAGATACCACAATATCCACCTGCTTCGTACCGTTAATTCTCCTATTTTGGTTGCTCCTAATTGAAGCAATCCTAACTGATGTACCCCATCCAATGACCACGTGATTGTCATCCTGGATATAACAAAATCTTGGTAAGTAGGGGTGTAATTGGAGTAAGAGCATTGACATGCTCAAGTTTGGCTAGTTTGTAAACGAGTTGAATCTAAGTTTTGTATGTGATTTTAATTGTGTTCCTATTCGACTCCTTTAGAAAGTGAATGAGTTCGATCTTTTGACGAGTCGATCTCAAGATTTTAGATGTGGTCCTATTCGATTTTTTAGGAAGTGAACGAGCTCGAGTCAAGCTCCTACTGAACTGATCTGATCAGAGTCCGAGTAGCTCGACCAAAATAATATTTCTATGTGATATTTTAGCCGAGCATTATACAAGGACAAGCCGAACTCGAGTAACTTTTCTCATTATACAAACAACGTTACCTGCCAAACCAAGTGAGGAAGCAACAAATGACGATGTGGGATTCCTTGTGGTCTTTCAATCAATGTTAATCTATGATTATTTGCAACATCATAAACTTTGACACCAACGTCATTAGCCCAAGCAATCAGACTATTCCTCCATGTAATTGCATGAATCGGACCCTCGCCGGAGTGCAAAACTTGATTTTTATAGCCAAACCAGGTTTTGGTATAGAAAATCAATTGACCGGCCAAACCACCGGTTACAA
The DNA here is from genome assembly GCA_033239045.1 of Fagopyrum esculentum. Lineage (NCBI taxonomy): Eukaryota > Viridiplantae > Streptophyta > Magnoliopsida > Caryophyllales > Polygonaceae > Fagopyrum > Fagopyrum esculentum. The sequence continues at coordinate 121,837,473 of BSUD01000008.1, read as the reverse complement.
ATCTTCTTGATGATTTTCCGGTATAATCAGGATCAAGAGCAATAGCCTTCATCGGTTTGTGAAATTCAAACTTCCGTTCTTCATCAGTAACAAGATTGTTTATCAGTACTGTTCCATCATCTGAACAACTTCCTATATACTCTCCGGCAATGTCAAAACTAAGCTTATTAACGACACTTTGATGAGCATGAAACTCCTTTACCTGTAAAAATCCACACAATATGTTATAGTTTGATCTAACGACAACAACTAATCAATGTTTAGTAGTTACATCATCCTATAAATACCCCGTGGATTGAATTGAAAGCATAGCAGAGGTTAAGATCTTCTTCTATTGTCGATTAATTTTAGAATGAAAAATAATCGAGTTTATGTGTTGGACTTGTGTCTTTAGCGCATGCGCACTCATATGCACACAACTCCACTCTACTGGTACGAATATTATTTTAACAGGTTCTCATAATATCCTTATATGTATAGTCTAATTATATGAGATCGATCAATTTTCCAAGAAAAAACTATTATGGTTATCATAATTATAATTATTAATGTTGTGTCTTTAAGACTATCTTATATAGATCGGTCAATTTTCCAAAAAACAAAAACATATTATAGCTATCATAATTATAATTATTTATATTAGTGAAAAAGTATCTTTAAGACTTTAACATATCTTTTATATCTATTATACTTACTAAAACAGAGCACGGGTTGATGACGTGGCGCGCTGTGGACGCAGGATTTTTGAAATTGAGCTCCCACAATTAAAGCCAATAAATTTTTATTTTTTACACTATTTATAAACCATAAAATCTTTTATTATTAAAATAATAATTTTATAGAAACCAAATCTATTATCTATTATACTTACTAAAACAGAGCACAAGTTGATGACGTGGTGCGCTGTGGACGCAATATTTTTTAAATTGACTCCCACAATTAAAGCCAATAAATCTTTATTTTTTACACTATTTTTTAAACCATAAAATCTTTTATTATTAAAATAATAATTTTATAGAAACCAAATCACCTTAACAACCAAATCACCTTAACAACCAAATCAGTTTATTATTAAATAAATATTTATAAAATGGTATTAAAAGATATAAAAACGTTCGAAATTTAATACGACTACTATTATTATCTAATCAATAAAGTAGATAATCTTTCTATTTGTCAGTTAATTTAATGATTAAATCACCACATAAACCAAACGTGGATTTTGGGATCTATAATTTTATTTTTATTCATTATTTTTAATTCAAATAACTTTCATGTGTATCCAATGTTGCTCTACCCATATAATTTAAGTTGATCGATATACAAATACGTATATTCATCCTGATATTTCCGTTTAACAAAAAAATAGAAATTAGTTTGACCTCGATATAAAACGATTATTTTACAAATTTTTATAAAAATCTTTCTCTTACGAAAATTTTTATAAAAATTTTCGTAAGAGTTCGCTTAGAACTCTTACGTTTTACAAATTTGTCGAACAAAATTTATTTTTTTGGAACTACAACTTTACGTTATGTGCGAGTTTTAATTAAATTGATTTCGAATTGAATTTTATTTTCGAAACGTTCCATCATATTTTAAGCGAACAATTATTTTTTTGATAAAAATCCATCAAAATTTACGTTGTTTTTTTTTTTGAAAAATACCTATAAATATACAATAAATTTTACATGATTCCATTGGATTTTTTGATAGTTTTTTAAATAAAAAACTTCCATATAATCAACAAAATTGATTTTCATTTTGACGGTAAATTGATTTCCATTGTTGTTATATCTTTTTATTATGGCTTTTAATTTAATTGTTTTCGATTTCATTTCCATTTTAGTTATATTTTTTGTTAGGATTTTTATTCGAACGGATTTTTTTTTCGAACGTTCCATGTGATTTTTTTCATGGTTCCCTTAGAACTTTTTACTTTTTACAAATTTGTCGAACAAATTTTATTTTTTTGGAACTAAAAATTTTACGTTATGGGCGAGTCTATATATCTACTACTAGAGCAGTATACATGACAATTTACGTGTTACGTTGTGAGAGTAGTATTTCGAAATGGAGCTCCCACAATTTTTTTTTGAAATTGTATAATTAACAATCGTTTTTCTATTGTTTCATAAGGGATTTGATTTTTAACCGTAACCCCGTGTATCTGATCTATTTTCAAGTTATTAAAATAAAAATTGACGTGTACACCTTTTTTTTTATGTTAATTTTATTTATTTATTGATTTTCTTCCACTCATCAGCAATAAGTTATTTTTAGATAATAGTTATCAGACTTTGAAATTAATTTTGAATTAAATTAAATTTTTGTTAATTTTTTTATCTTGTAGATATAGACCACGTTATATTAATTAAATTTTTGTTTAATTATGTTAAGTTTATTAGCTTGTAGATCACATAAATCTTTTGTAATTTTAATAATTAAAAATAAAATTAACTAATTAACTAATAGATTTATATACCAAAAATAAGTAATTAAAATAAAATTTTTAATACACCAATAAGCATTATAATACCAAAAAAA
>BSUD01000008.1:121811232-121833229 GCA_033239045.1 Fagopyrum esculentum | reverse complement strand
CACGTGTATAAAGAGAAAATAAATGAAACCTTCATGACGCTAAAAGTAAATTTTAAAAATTAGTGGATACAAAGAGAAAAAATTTAAACATTAATAACACCAAAAAAAAAAAATTCAAACCTTAATAACACCAAAAGAAAAAATTAAATCATTAATCTGCCTAGAAATTTTACCATGTAATATTTTTATGCTTCAACTATACATATTAATACAAATTACAATAAGAAGCTTGTTTTCTTTTAAAAAATGGAGACATTAAAAAGGTAGGGTTCGTTTAGTGAACTTGGATATTGTATGGAACTTATAATACTACAATAAACAACAATTCAAGTATATGGTTTAAAAAAATCAGCAACTTTAACGGATGAAATAGGTTATCTAGATATCTTCAAATAGCCAGATATATCATTATCCTCTGCCGAACGTGCCCTAGATCGATCAAAAAGGTATACAGAAATAGACAAATATCCATATTTAAATATGGATATCCATATACAAGAAAGAACCTAAGAACAATAGCCAGATAGCAATCAATTATCATTAGTAGACTCAAATCAACATAAATGCTAACTCAGTAAAAACGCGGGAAGATTAATTGATGAAATGTAAACCTTATTCCCGAGGAAATCCAGAATGTAGAGTTTGCCGGCGTGAGTTCCAAGAGCGATCATCCGCTCGGTGACGGAGATACACGTGGCAGCATCGTTGGTCAATATAGCTTGCACGCTACCTTCCATCCTCTGGTATTTAAGACGCGGCTCCTCCTTTTCTTCTTCTTCCTCCTCGTCATTGGCGTCAACACCACCGTTCTCCGCCGGGATAGGAACCATCGTAATTACGATCGCAGAGGATTAAAAAGGTTGAGGGGAGAGAGAGATCTGAGTTTGTGATTGTCTCATTTTCTGATTCAAAGGGGCGAGGTCTTCTAGCGTGTAGCACCCCTTTGTGTTGGTGACTGCGTCGTGTCTGGACCGGTTCACATTTGTGTTTATTTTTCATTTTAGGGAATGTTTCTCTTTCCTCTGTTTTTGATGAGATTGCACAAAATACCTACAAAGTAACGATATTTTCACAAAACTACCAGTAAAGATGAAATTCACATAATTTGGACATTCTTAGGAAAATGATATCAAAGAGAGACAGTAAGGTGTACTTCCTGAGATTATCATATTTCATGGTTGAGTGCTTAACCTCTAGTTTCAGGGGTGATTTAAAGGCTGTAGAAATTCTTGTACACTCAGGGTTGAATGTGTTTGACCACTCATTTATGTATATATGTGTATATCAGTATATGATTCAGGATTCCCACCCAAAAGAGTATATGATTCAGGAAGCAGAGAAGCCTGAAGAAATTTATCATAAAACAGAGCATATTTTGGTCAATGCAGCAGCTTGACTTCTTATTCATAATTTTGGTAAATTGATAACCAAACAGAGCTTATTTTGACCGTAAAAGCACAGATACATATTCAGATATACAATGGTATGACAAACTTTGCACAAATTGAATAAAGAATCAAAGAATGGGATAAGAAATTGCGTGAATCATGGATCAAACGATAGAATAGAATTAAGCGCGAGTGCATTCTTTGGGAAGGCCCTGAGGGAAGCGTTTGGAGTCGGCACAGTAGTTATAGATCATGTAGTTCTTCTGCACCCACCGCATCCTCTGTTGGCTTGTTGAATCCAACTGTTGGTTCAACCACCCACTCGATGCACCCGAACCACCGCTATTGATGCTCAAACCTTTGTATGAAGCAGTGAACGGCGCTTTGGTCCAATCGGTCTTCACCCTTCCGCCCTGAGTGGCCCAGTCATCGGCATTCCAGAGGCTTGAGTACATCTTCATCCGCTGGCTCTTCGGAAAGGGAACTCCAATTGATTCCATGTTCTTGAACTCTCTGATTGCAGTTCCGTCAACTAGAAATCTGCACATCATGATTGTCAAATAATGTAAATGCTTCTGATTTCCGAAGGGGAAAAACTTAACAAAAATTGGGGATTTTGAATTGAATTTCTTACACGATCCTCCTAGGGTTCCAGAGAATGGAGTAAGTGTGGAAATCAGCGGTGGGGTCGAACCAGAGACGAAATTGCTGTTCTCGGTTACCTTGGCCTTGGCAAAACACATTAGTGTGGAGTGTATAAGGCTGACCAGTTTCATTACCCAGGAATTCGAAGTCGATCTCGTCGTGTTTGTTACCTTGTGAAGATAGCTGCAAGAAATCAAGGTCAGAATCAAACCGGGAAATTGAAGATGAGAAAGATATGAAGTATAAATGAGCTTACGTAATAGGTGGTAACGGTGCCGGCGGAGTTCCCAGGGACGAGTTTGATCTGCATATCGAATTTGGCGAAGAGGTAATCACGCTTGGATTGGAAGCCGGAGCCGGAGTACTTGTCGAGGGAGAGGGTTAGGAGGCGGCCAGAGTTGAGGATTTTGCCTCGGCCGTCGCCCCAAGTGACATCGATATCTCTGTGGAAGGTGGCGGAAGCGAAGGAAGCTAGTAGAAGCGGAAAGGCGAGGAATAGTAGGAGTGAAGAGGTAGGAGGAGCCATTGGAGGAAGAAAGAGAGAGTTGCTTGTTGAAAGAGGGTCATGGAAGATGAATATATAGTTGAGTGGGTAAGTATTAGGGGAAGGTTGGAGAGGAAGCTGCCATGAACAGCTAGAAGGAAAGTGGACAGTGGGCGCCTGGTTGGCGCAATGTCAAAATTATGGTAAACGCGGTTTCCAAAAGGCGGGAACCGGGGATTACAGTTGCGGCCGTGTCTTATTATTCTCCTAACTTCTATTTTGTACTAATATAGATGTTTATCTTATTGCAGTAATTATTTATGTACTATTTTTCTAAATATATCGAGATGTTTTATTTCTGGATGTTATACCTAAAATAAATTTATCGGTTGTTCAACTGCAAAAAAATATAATAAAACAGTTATTTTTACTATTTTTGTAAGTATGTCTAAAGGGTTTTTATTTTAATTATATTTGATCTCAACAAATCAATCAACTATTCAAATAAGAAAAATATAATATAAGCTCGAATAGTTATTTATATAAATACTATTATAACTTAATTGTCACAGTATTATTTCATCATTATAATCATCATCATCATTATTATTATTATTATTATTTAAACTCATAATTCTTTTACTAAACTTTTTTTATGATTGGATTAAACAACTAGATTCATAAAAAATTAATCATAAATGATATTTTTCATATAGGTATGAAATGATTTTATATTTGGAGATTTTATGACAATATATTGTAACTATCTTTATCTTTATTTTTATATCATTAACTAGTATTTTTTTTTATCAATAGATTGTATTTATTTCATACTATATACAAAAATTTTGACACGATATTGTAATTTTATTTTAAAGACATTGAATTTTATATATATAAAACTTATTATAACCAGTAAACTTTATAAGATTATTAAACATGTGTTTAATTATATTACTTATTAGACAAATTTTGTGGATGACTATGATTCAGTTCATGTTTCACAAAATTAAAATTTCCCAAAATTTTAAATCACAAGCTATAATTCAAATAGTTGCATGGGATCAATCTAAGAAGAACAATAACAACACAGTTAATAAAAAGAAAAAAAAGAAAAATTTAAAGTGAAAACGTCATGAGGTAGGAAACCAAAAACTTAACTTCGATGCCTCACAAAATTATGCAAATCAATTTTCGTTTGGATTTATCATCATAGACCACTCTAATGTTCCTATTGCTATAGAAAGCGGTATATGAAACACTAAATCTGTGTGGGAAGTATAGGCTCTTGCATTGCGATTAGGCCTACAAAAAACAAAGAAGAGTGGTATTTCATCCAGAGATTGAAGGAGATAACTTGGGGTTTATCAATTTGGTTAATCGAATTTGGAATCCTCCATGGGAGTTGGATATGATTATCAACGATATATCAAATAATCTTACGATTCTCTTAGTTCATCGTACAACATGTCTATAGGGAAATCAACACGGTTGCGGACAAAATTGCAATGAATGGACACAAGCTCAAGCTGGAAGTCAATGCGATTCTTGAAGATGTTCAAACCTCATCCGTAAGTATGCCTTACGCCGATTGATTTCTAAAAACTAATCCGCATAAATTTTTTTACTATGTATAAAAAAACAAAAAAGAGTTGCAATATCATTTCTTTTTTGTTGCACGAACCAGCTCCGGAGTAGGCGTTTCTTATTGCTCCTTTCCCTCCCAGACGACGTCGCTGCATTCGTTTTACAGACCAAATAGAATTTGTTGCAGCAAAAGCTCAGAAACTCTTCAATTGAGAGCCATCGTTGTCCGTTTGTGAAATTCAAGACATGGATTTAATTCTTTTTGCGAAACCCTTAAACGACTGATATTGATATCTACGTAAGTCTTCTTCTTTGAGATATAAAGACATAAAGAGCAACCAAGGTCTAGCAAATATGTATAAAGGATAACATATATAACTTTTCATAATACATTCGTATACAAACACATCAAACTTACACAAATGGAATAAAGAATCAAAGAATTTCATAACAATACACCTATAGCTAAACTGTAGAATAGAATCACTTCACCAAAAAAAATTGTAGAATAGCATCAAGCAAAACTGCATTCCTTGGGAATGCCCTGAGGGAAGCGCTTTGAATCAGTACAGTAGTTGTAGATCATGTAATTCTTCTTCACCCAATTCATCCTCTGTTGGCTTGTTGAATCCAACTGCTGATTCAACCACCCACTCGATGCACCTGAACCGCCGGCGTTGATGCTCAATCCCTTATAGGAAGCCGTAAAGGGAGCCTTGCTCCAATCGGTCTTCACCCTTCCACCCTGAGTGGCCCAGTCATCGGCATTCCAGAGGCTCGAGTACATCTTCATCGGCTGGCTCTTCGGGAAAGGAACTCCAATTGATTCCATGTTCTTGAACTCTCTGATCGCAGTTCCATCCACTAGAAAACTGCACATAACAAAATTATATAAATGCTTCTGAACTTGGTTTTCAATGTGAAAAACAACAAAAACAATATTGAAGTTAATTGCTTACATGATTCTTTGAGGGTTCCAGAGAATGGAGTAAGTGTGGAAATCAGCAGTGGGGTCGAACCAGAGACGAAATTGCTGTTCTCGGTTACCTTGGCCTTGGCAAAACACGTTAGTGTGGAGTGTATAAGGCTGACCGGTTTCGTTACCCAGGAATTCAAAGTCTATCTCGTCGTGTTTGTTGCCTTGCGAAGATAGCTGCAAAATCAAACCACAAAATTAGGTATAAGAAATTGGGGATTTGGATGTATAGAGAGTTAGTTGAGATGAAAATGAGCATACATAATAGGTGGTGACAGTGCCGGCGGAGTTGCCGGGGACGAGTTTGATCTGCATATCAATTTTGGCGAAGAGGTAATCACGTTTGGACTGGAAGCCGGAGCCGGAGTACTTGTCAAGGGAGAGGGTGAGAAGACTACCGGAGTCGAGGACTTTTCCACGGCCATCGCCCCAAGTGACGTCGATATCTCGGTGGAAGTTGGCGGAAGCCAAGGAAGCTACTAGAAGCGGAAACGCCAGCAATATAAGGACTGAAGAGGTTGAAGAAGCCATTGGTCGAAAGAGAGGTAATTAAGTGATGAATAAAGAAGACGTGAAAGGTGATGAGGAAGTGTTCCATGGAAGACGAATTTATAGTAGTGTATTTTGATGAGTAAATGGAGTGGAAGCAACCAGGAAGATTAGATGGAATGCAAAGAAGCAAGCTCAGCAACAGCTGGCACTGAGCCGTATGCAGCAGAGGAAACCCCCAAGACAGTGTAAAAAAAGCTGATCTCCTACTTTTTGTAAAGAGTAATCAAATTTGAACCCAAGTTGTATTTAATAAAGTAAATTAAATAAAAAATTGATATATATAATAAACATTTAACCCATATTTCAGAAATATTTTAGATAATTGGTAAAGTATGGAGTAGTATAGTATTTATTATTATTAGGTGGGACAGTTGATAGGACTATAAATTTACCATGACTACTCAAAAGCGTTGCTAGCTGGCGCCCGTTGGATTCCCAATTGGACCCTTGGCTGTCAAGGGTTGCCAACTGGTGAAGGGCAAAACCCTAAACCCCTCTTTCTCAGAATATCTACTTCTCTAATGGGCCTGTGGTTTTAGCCCATACTGTTTTGGGCCTCGAACATTGACGAAGAAGATTGAAATCATTTATGCTTTATTATCTGCAATTCTATTCCTTCTCGTATACATAGAAAACACAAATTTTAGTATATTAAAAAAAAAAAAAGACTTTTTAAGATACCGTGAAAAAAAGAAAATTAATTTTAACAAATAACATGCCTCCCAACCCAAAATGAAAGAAAAGGAAAAATTCCACTTATAAACTCTCTATCCAGTGGTCCCACATAGTGATGCTGCAGCAGCCGGCCTTAAGGTACACGTGGAGGTGCCACGTCGGGTCCTGAAGACAGCAGAGCACTCAGGCAGCTCATCCAAGTCAGCAAACAAAGACACATCCTCTTCTCTCATGTTTACTGTAGTAGTACTCGTCATGGATAACCCCGAGACGTCAGCATCGTCATCATCCCAGCTGGGCCCCACAAATGACGGGGCTTCTTTTACCACGTCAGACAACCAGCTAAAGTCCATTATGACGGCTCCGCCCAACCCTAGCTCAGCTGCACAGGCTAACAACTCCTTGCGCTCTTCAGAAGGAAACTCCTCCGTACAAGTAGCGGCGTCTGTATCGACGTCATCACTGGGTGGTGTTGGGGTCGCTGGAGAGACGGGGGTGGCAGGTACCGCGGCAGATGACTGATGGTGGTTGTGGTGATGGTGGTGCTTGGTGGCGGGGGCGGGGTGGTTGTGTTCGGAGGCGTAGGTGATGATTAGCGTAGTGGGGTCCACACGGCTCCTCTCGACTTGTTTTCTAGCGGGACAACCTTTGGAGCTGCTGCATCGATAATATCCCCTGCTCGTGTTGCAAAATTTAAAGCCACGGACAAATTAGAAAGAGACGATCAAGAAATTATAAAATGTTAAAAAAATAAATTAAAACATTTTTCCTATTGGCTACTTTTCCAACTCCCCCAATTGTCACGTAATACAATGCGGATAAACTTCTTGGGAAAAGTGAATTCCTAGGCTATATACTTTACTAGCAAACGTCTAGGCGCGTGCACTACACCATCATCCTCTCTAAAAAAATCAAACACTCTTATGTGTTATGGTACGTACCAAAAAGTATATCACCACATTAACAATTTATCACTAGTGCTAATGAATATTGATTGAACATAAAGTTTTAATTGGTAATACGATTATTGTAAGACTACATGTAAATCTTAATTACCTAATTAATATATGTTGACTTTCTAGGGTTGACAACACATAGATCGATCTTTATTACTTTTTTTATTTCCTTATATATACAACAGTTATCCTTAACATTATTAATGATTATCTCAAATTACTTGTTAACTTATATTGGAAATAAATTCAACTTTTGTTGTTATTCGAAACAAGTACATGCACTTTGTACTTAATAGTTCTAATGTAAGGTATTTTATTAAAAAGACTTAAGTTTGTTTGGGAGATAGACTATGAAAATCTGCGGAAGTTTATCGAGCTGACGAAAATGGGGATAGGGTATTTGGAAAATCTAAGATTTTATGATAGTTCAAGCAAGCTTAATATTATCAGATTTTATAATATATATATAAAAAAACTCGTTAATATTAGTAGTTTATTGAATGATATATTACAACTATAAGAAGTAATTTGGTGAGAATGGGTGAGAGGTGAAAAATAATAATGATTATGAACTGTTAATTTAAGGCAAATTTTAAATTCATGGATTGTGTTGGACATGTGCGCTTCATAAGGCGTACATATACGGCTTATGTGACGCACATATGTCTTCTCTCTACATTCGTTGTTGGATTTAAGTCATCTGACAATTGAGTAGATATATGTTCTTTTTTCTCAGCCTAAATTTCGTTCTAATTTGATTGTTTTTACCCCTATAAAAATAATATCAAATTAAAAAAAACCCTATTTTCTAACTCACCACACGGGTTACGCATTCTAGTGAATGTTGTGGATATTGGAGGCAAAAGTCTAAACAAAGTGTTTAGCTCATAGTTAAAAAAAACACCGTGATTAAAATATGAGTTAAATAAAATTTGCTCATAAAATACTAATATTCGTAGGATTATTGGAAAACGGTTTGTTTTACAAAATTTCATTTCAAAAACCGACCGTTACCAAATCTGTTCAAACAAAAAAAATTGCTTAGCTAATAAAAACAAAATGTTATACTTTGTTTTTCCAATATAAAGAAAGTACATTCGAGTCGATCCATCAATATATGATGGGTCATTTTTATAAAACTGGGACATTGCTTACCAATATTGAAAAATGAAGTTGTAGGTGGAAGCTTAGAATCATTGATGCAAAACAATTTTGTACTTGATCAATCGTGGATAACATATGAAAACACGTACAAGACTTGACCATTTTAAAAAATGCTGAAAAAGTCGGATCAAATATGTTATATCTATTTGATCAAATATTATAATAATGATTAATATTTTTATTAAATCAAACACCTACCCGGCCTAGAGGATTAGCGGAACTCGACCGCAACGCCCGACATATAAGATTGCAACCTTAATTCATGTTCGTATCCAAACTTCTGGTAATACTATGTACTGACAAATGAGGTTTGATTGTTTGTTTGCCCTAAAGAATGGGTTAGATTGTTTGACCACTTGGTGAGTGATGATGACTAGAGCGTGCTAGCCACGCACATGTATCGTGCGTGCCACGTTCGGCGATTGCCGATTTCAGCCTTCAACTACTCCTACACCTGGCGCACACTAGCGCAGCCGCGCCAGCACACTAAAATGCGCACCCAGTTGCGGTGGCGTAGAGGGCGGCGCAGCTAGATCAAATTTGCAGAGAATAAAATGAAATTAAATTGAGCATGCACCTGGGATAAGGGGATCCTTTGATAGGCTTCTGGCCATACTTCCTCCAAGCCCACGAATCGGACGGTGGATATGCTTCTCCTTTCCCGCTTCGAGATCCGTCCACGTCACCAAACGGAATTGTCACCACCCTTTTCTGTATGCTCCGCCTCCTACCAAATCAAACCCCATCAATTTCGCTGAATTCTCCCCGTCCGATCAGTCACAGTTAAATTTCGGAAAAATATAATCAGAAACTAACCCTTTCTTAGGAGATAGAGCTGTGGTGGTTGCGGTGGTGGCCGTGGCACGGGTATCATCTCCGGAGAGAGGAGAGTCATCACCGCCGGTCTCTGATGAGCTCTGTGGCTCATCATGATCACGACTGGCGGCAAATGTGCTCCGTCGAAACCTCTGATCCATAAAAATCCCTTTCGAGAGAGAAGATTTATGAAAAGTGGAAGAGAAGTGAGGAGATTATAGAGTGCAGCAATATCTGATTACAGAAAAAGGAGACGATGAGAGGGTCATTAAGTATTAATTGTATTAATTTAAAAATGTAATTATAAATGCATAATTAAGAAAATTAAAAAAAACGAGAGAGAGAGGTGGAGGATCACGTAGGCAGATGGTAAGTTGTAAATATTTAATTATTATTGGGGGGTCGTGCAAACAAATACCGAAAGCTAAATATATTATAAATAAAATTAATAATACGTAGCCCGTAGGTAATTAGCTGGTCATCAACGATGTATAATTGGTGAATGGTCTTATGTTAACTTGTATTAGATTTTTATAACCTTTTTTGAGAGGCAGGGGCATTTCAGTAATTGTACTGTGAAGAGGGTTTTGCTTTCATCGTGAAGAGATCACCCTCGGCCTCACATGATCACTCATGAATTATATGCTCTCTAATCATTTATCATTGTTTGGCTTCGATTTTCTTATTTCCAAGAAAATAATCGTGTTTTATTTTATTATAATCAAATGGAATTTGTATGGATAATCTTTTAGGTAATTTTATTTATTAATACATTTAGACAAGATAAAAAATATCTAAATATTTTATGGTACATTAACTATGCAATACTAGCGTAGTGTAACTAATCTACCTAATTACGTCACTCCATGAATATTTTTCAATATCTTGAAAGCTTCAAAATTTGTATATATATAAGTTTATTGGACTAGTTCATATGCACTTATATACAAGTATATACAATATATCATATCAAGATATACTTAGCATAGAAGTTTGTCGAACCAAAAATATGCTCCAAGAATTAGTCGTTAAGTTATGTTCTTATTTACAATAACACACATTAAAAATAAAGATCAACAAACCAGATTGCTATTCATACCACCCGTTTCATGCTATGCGTACCACATTTACGCCTACACATCGTGTACGCGTAGCGTTAAAACCAATCTGAGCTACGCGTTTAGCATGCGTAGGCGTAAACGCTTTTTTTTTTTATAAAAAATATTATTTATTTGAGCGCCGGCTCCTGCGTCTGCGCTCAAATCGTAAATCTTGTTAAAATTCCGGTGTTTTTCGATGTAAAGTGTGAAAACTGCGTTGAAAAAATAGGGTTTGAGCATCAGCGCCTTGCGCCGGCGCTCTTTTTTTTAAAAAAGAAAAAAAACGCTAACTACGGCTATGCAACGCGTAGTCGTACAACTAGTACAAGCAGTATGAATAGAATGTTCAGTGTGTGGCACGAATAATCAACAAATCATCTTTCAATATTTGTAAACATAAAATCATCTAGTGCAGTCTATTTTACTAAATTAAACCACTGATAATCATTTCATAAATAAAATGTTATACTAATTGATTATAATATCCTTATTTAGTTTATTTATTTAAATTGTTTGTTTAAAAAATACATTTTCATTGTAAGAAAAAACTAAAATAGACTTCTATACGAAGGTTTTATAATTATAATGGCAAGCATCTTTACACTAAAAAATAAATAGTTTTTTTTTATAATAGTTTATAGTTGTACATAAAATACATATTGTAATAGGTATCTGATAACGTGTATAAACATCGTCTATAATTAACAAAAAAAAAATCAGATCAAGAAAAACTGGTAATTTTAAATATCTAAACGAAATATTTTCCTAAATTATAATAATAAATAATTTAAAATATAAGAAATAATGTTTTTTGTGCAACGAATAAAATTTTGAAAGTTTGTTTGATTAATTTTTATCAGATAAAGGTAATTTGAAATTTTCTGAAAGATTAGGTATATAAAATTAAGTATTGATTTTTGAATAATTATAATGGTTATTTTAAAAAGGTTATGAAGTGATTCTAAAAACAAAACTTAAACGTGATCTCAAAATACAGAGGTTGGTAGAAACTCAAACCTGATTTCCCCTTGTTTGCACTACAAATTGATTAAGTATGTGATTCAAATATGTGATATCAAAATAAAAAAGATTCAGAATCGCGTTTGGAAGATTTATAGAAAGCAACTGCGATGTGCAAAAGTGTTGATTAACTCAAATCTCCTGTTAACATCTCATTTGTGTCTGCCAGCACCACCAACTATTATTTTATTTCTATCTTATAAATTACATTTTTGCACATCGTTACTAGGAAATTGCATAAATCACCCTTAATTAATAGCCCTTTACAGTAAGCCATTTATAATGAAAAATTCTTACAGCTTTGTACTTATTGAAAGCTAGTGCAGTGTTTGGTAAATAAAGTTTGGTGGATAATTAAAATGTTCTTTTTCATTTCAATTATTTCCCGATCAATCTTTGTTTGGTTCCCGCTATTCGTATCACATTAACCATGCTATATATACCCCTTATACAGGTATACGTCTACGCATGGCGTAGGCATAATAAGTTTTCTTAATTTTCCGAACCAAATGTATGTTATCAATTGTACTACGACTACACCTGATATACTCGTAGTATGACTACGCATCATCTATGCGTAATCGTAGCCATTTTCCTTTATTTTTTAAAGAAATGAGCTTGTTGTTACGGCTACGCATTACGTACGCGTAGTCAGAATATGAATAACATGTTTCATGTGGTATAAATAACAATCTCGCTTTGTTTTCTTCTGAATTGGATTAAATCGAGTAATTTGAGCTTTTTTTCTTGAACGGCATTTTGCTACAAGACATACAACCGGATAAAGATGTGACTCAACATATTAGCCTAGAGTTTTAGGCCCATGATACCCAAGCTCGTTTACCGCTCCAAATCCAACACCAATGACCCTTCCTTAAGTTTTGGGCCCATCCTTTTTCCTTGTTTCTACTGGACCCTTCTAAGTTTTATGATTATGGTATGAGGTGATTACAATGGAGAAATTTCAACTTTTGGACAAATTGCTACGACAAGGGTGGGGTATTTAGCCCAAGATGCGGTAAAAATTAATTTTAAATTTGCAACAAAATTGAAGGTTATGCTCTTAAGTTGTATCTCTATAAGAATTATCATATAAATTTTAAAAATATCGAAACTGAGGGTGATAATCTTGGTGTTAT
This sequence comes from Fagopyrum esculentum, assembly GCA_033239045.1. Lineage (NCBI taxonomy): Eukaryota > Viridiplantae > Streptophyta > Magnoliopsida > Caryophyllales > Polygonaceae > Fagopyrum > Fagopyrum esculentum. Next base: position 121,820,727 of record BSUD01000008.1, on the reverse strand, counting down.
CAAGACACTCCTAAATTTATGAAATTGTCCGTGAGAAGTTGAGATGATTATTTCCGACTCTAAATTAAATCTCCAATTTTTTTACGAAGTTAAAGATCAGACATGTTTATAGAGAAATCAACCGTGTTGCTGACCGACTGGCCGATATGGGAATATCGAACCCAACACTATTTTTTTTAAAAAATTTCAAACTTCGTAATCTCATCCATAAGGATGATTTAGGGCCCGTTTGGTTTGAACTCCGGAATCGGAAACGGAATGAAAACGAATCTAGTCAATACTTATATCATTGTTCATGAAAGTTTTTGAAATCATTCCTTGTGGTTTGAAGGAATTGGAGTAGAGTTTGATTACTTTTAATACCCTCTAGGGAATAAAATGTGGGGGAAACAAGTGCATTTTGCATTAATTCACAAGGAAACATTCCACAAAATTTCATGAATAATGATATACATATGGACTAAATTCATTTCCATTCCGTTTCCGTTTTCGTTTTCGGAGTTGGAACCAAACGGGCCCTTAGAAAAGACTATAGATAAATTTCATACTACCAGAACCTTGTAAGTTTAAATCCAACGGATTCTTTTTGCTACTAATTTGTAAGTTTTTTTTGGTAGAATATTAATTTGTAACGTTACGCATACCTAACTTCACTAATGCCCACTGTTCCACGTGACAATCAAAACCGCGATGGTCATGATTACTAATCTGCCCTCTCAAATATACAATGGCGATGTCTTTCTTCCTAGGGTAATTTTGTAAACGTATTAGCCTCAACTTATTCGTCTCCTTTGTCGCTTACTTTTTTTTTTTGGTGGGAAGGAGAGTCAGTGGTCTCCGGCGCATCTAACGCGCTTCTTATAAATGAAAATAGGCTAAGTAGTCAGCACACGGGGGATAGCCAGACCCCTTACATCGGAACGTAACAGGTCAATTACACCCACGGGAGGGTCAAACAATACATTAAGCCCAACAGGAAAATTAAACGCGATGCTAGCTAGATAGTCCGCCACTTTATTCGCCTCGCGGTAGGCATGCCGGAACTGGATTTCCCAGTCCCTTTTGATGAAGTCTTGGCTTTTACGCACCAGACTAGAAAGAGGGTGGCAGCATGGAATCGGCTTACCCAGGAGCGAGATGGCAAGCTGGGAATCCGATTCGATGATCACCTTGCGATATCCACACTCCCAGGCGAGCTTTAGACCATGGTAAATACCCCACAACTCGGCCATTGGTACAGTGCAAATACCCAGGTTAACGACATAACCATGCTGCCACTCCCCAACATTGTTTCTAATAATACCCGCCGCAGAGGCGTGGCCATCACGTCTAACCGAGCCATCCGAGTTAATTTTCATCACATTAGGGGAGGGGGGGCACCATCTAATGTATTCAATTCTCATCGTAGGTAAGTGTGAGGGGGTAACGTTGATTTTCCAAGCTTTGATGTATTCCGTAGCCTTCTCAATAATGAATGACGTCTTTTCTTCCAAATCCGGAGTCGTTCCAAACACCTTGCTATTGCGCCACTTCCAGATCCACCACAACCCTACAGCAAATATAGAATTCCAACCACAAATGCTATTAAAATTAATAGAGGAAGAGAAGTTACCTCGTATCCACGACGCAAACGGGGTTTCAAAGAAACCTTCAGTACGCATGTGAGCGTTAAGTCCTCGCCAAACCCTTCTGCTGTGCATGCAATCACGAAAAAGGTGGGATAGAGATTCCTCTTCCATGGAGCACATAGGACACATAGCGCAGTCGGTAAGATGCCGTCTCCTTCTTTCCTTGTTACCCAATACTCCACCTTGTAGCATTTTCCAAGCAAACATGCGAACCCTTTCCTGGACCTTTAGACTCCAGATCTGCTTGAACAAGTTTCCATCAACTCTAGGCCTGCCTTCCTCCCCTCGTAAGAATTTGTAAGCCGAGCTAACCGTGTAGTTCCCATCGGGACTGAGAGTCCAGGAGAGCTCGTCTCTTACACTAGTGACGCTGCTCGCCCCTCCCTCAAGTCCCACCTCCTGTCCCGGTGCCAGCGCTGCAAGCATCAACAAAGTCCTGTTCGGAAGGTACTCGCTGAAAACTGTCCATCTCCATCCCTCACCTTCGTCCCAGAAATCCCGAACGCATCTACGGAGCAGCTCATCTCCCACAGGTTTGATAGCAACCGCCAGCAGTGGTGTGCTACCAGCCCAAGAATCCTCCCAGAAGGCAATCGAATTGCCATCCCCAAGATTCCATTTGTGAGCTGGGAACACCACATCTTTTATGCCTTTTTGTAAACTTCTCCAGACATGAGATGGAGCAGTGGGAATCCAGTCCCTAGGTCTTACATACTTGCTTCGGATAGTCCTGGCCCATAGGCTAGAATCCTCCCTTAAAAAACGCCACCCTAATTTGCCAACGAGGGCAAGATTAAGTTCCTTCAAAGATTTGATTCCAAGCCCACCGCAATCTTTGGGAAGACAGATGGTGTTCCAGTCGACAGTGTGCATCGGTCGACTTCCATCTTTATGTCCCCAGACAAACTTCCTGCATACTTTGTCAATGTCATCGCAAACACTTACCGGTAGAATCATGGAAGCCATGGTGTAAACAGGTAAGGCGGTAAGAACAGATTTAGTTAAGGTGACCCTTCCCGCAAAGCTAAGGGCTCTCCCTTTCCATCCCGAGAGTTTACCATTAATCTTGTCGATGAGGTACCCAAAATTGCTCTTCTTGATCCGTCCCTGAATTAATGGCATTCCAAGATAATTCCCAAGGTCTTTCGTTACTTCGATACCACTTAAGCCATGAAACCTATCCAGGACCTCTTGGGCGACATTGGGAGAAACGTAAATTTTAGATTTCTGAGTGTTAATTTTTTGCCCAGATGCATTACAGAAAGTATCCAAGCACTTCATGATGACTTTCAACTGATCAGTAGAGGCTTCCGCAAAGAGTGTAAGATCATCAGCGAAAAACAAATGGGAGAGTTTCGGACCATCTCTCGAGAGCCTAATGGGTTTCCAACTTCCTTGCTCAACACACTCCAGTATGAGATGACTGAGTCTCTCAACACACAAAACGAAGAGGTAGGGGGAGAGCGGGTCGCCTTGCCGAACACCTCTTTCAGGATTGAACTGCTTCGTAAGATCTCCATTCCAGAGCACTTGCATTCTCGATGTTGAGATGCATTCCTTAACCATACATTTCCACTCAAACCTTTGTCGCTTACTATACACTCTTAACGGAACCAGAACCAAATTGAAGCACCCAATATTCCATTTCCTTCACCTCTAACTTAGTTTTCAGCGCAATGGTGGGGAGGCTCATGCAAGCAGTTCAGTATTCTGGCTATGGCGAGGGTGTCGCCGGTTTAAAGGTTCTACGCTGCCGTTTCCTATCCGAAAAGCCTTGTTCCTTTTATGTTTGGATTTTCCTTTCTAATTTTCAACATTGAAAGTTGTTTAAGATATGGATCTGGATTGAATTGGTAATTTTGTTGTGTATCAATGAGCGTGTGAGTCTTCGGAAGATTGTTAGGGTTTTGCGTGCACTTCGTTGCCGTTGTGGAAAATGATTTTTGAAATGCAAAATTGAAGTTCTGAGATGATCTTAAGAGCAGTTGCAAGCGCCATCTCTCGAACTTAGATTCGATGCATGAGTGCATGATTTACTTGGTGAGCTTGGATTTGATGCACAACTGCTCAATTTACTTGGTGCTCTTACTGGAGATTCTCAGTTCTCATCCATTATATCACATTATCATCTATTTTGCTCGATGCATGTGTGCTTAGTTTTGCATTCTGTTGTATTTTTGGTGCTGCTCTTCATGTCTGATCCAAGCTTCAACTTCTTTTAGCATGTTGAAGTTCCAGTTCCTCAAGCAAAGGTTGATGAGGTATTGCTGAAAATCGAGGCAACAAGTTTAAATCCAATTGATTGGAAGATTCAGAAAGGCATGCTACGTCCGCTTATTCCCCGTACATTCCCTACCATTCCAGGTTGGTACTGTACTCTATCCCTTTGGCATCTTTATAGTTTCAGGTTGTCCGAAGACTTCATCAACCTTCATGCTCAAGGTTGGAGTAAACCAATACATTAGATCTTTAGTCTGCTATTATTGGCTTTTAACTTCATATAAGAGTAAGTTTCCAGAAAAGTAACACAGCACTTGCTTCCTAATCCCCTTCTGTTATAAGAATCTGTCTATTCTGTTGGAGCTTGTGTAACCACCGGATTGCATTTTCATAAATGGCTGTCATCATCATCATTGTACAATCAATTTTCTAAACCCTTACATAATCTTGCATGCCTCAATCTGATGTTGCTTGAGCTATCTCGAGCTGATTTGATGTTTCCCCCTAATGTTTTAGGAACTGATGTGTCCGGAGAAGTAGTCGACGTTGGATCTGGAGTTAGCAAGTTTAAAGTCGGCGACAAAGTTGTAGCTTTGCTCAGCCATTCTGTAATTTCCTTCCTCTGTCTTAACTGATTACACTCCTGGAGCTTTCTGGATGATTATGTGTTGATATTAAGTTTCTGTCATGATATCATAGCAGATTTCCTGTTCTAGGATCTTAGAGTTCATGCTTTGCTTCATTCTAAATTGACTGTTTTCATGTTAACTGCAGACTGGAGGTGGACTAGCAGAGTATGCAGTGGCCAAAGAAAGCCTGACAGTAACAAGGCCACCAGAAGTCTCTGCAGCTGAAGCTGCAAGCTTACCTGTTGCAGCACTAACGGCTCACCAAACCCTCACCCAAGGTTTTGGTATCAAACTAGACGGGAGTGGCGAGAAGAAGAACATCCTGATCACAGCCGGGTCAGGCGGTGTAGGACACTACGCCATCCAGCTGGCAAAGCTAGGAAACAGCCACGTCACAGCCACCTGTGGGGCTCGGAACATAGAATTCGTGAAAAGCTTGGGTGCTGACGAGGTCATAGATTACAAGACTCCTGAAGGTGCTGCCCTGAAGAGCCCATCTGGTAAGAAATACGACTACGTTGTCCATGGAACAACTAACATTCCCTGGTCGACCTTTGAGCCCAACTTAACTGAAAATGGTAGGGTCTTTGACCTGTCGCCTGCGCCGGCTACATTTTGGACATATGCTGTGAAGAAGCTAACCTTCTCGAAGAAGCAGTTGGTTCCATTGTTCTTGAAGCCAAAGGCTGAGAACTTGGAGTATCTAGTGAATCTGATTAAGGAAAAGAAGCTGAGAACCGTGGTGGATTCGAAATATCTTCTAAGCAATGCTGAAAATGCTTGGGATAAGATTATGAGTGGCCACGCTACTGGAAAGATAATAGTGGAGCCTTAAGTAGTTTACTGATATTGTGTATGGATTATTATGTATTGTTGTATTTTGGTTGTAGGGCATGTGTTATGCTTTGCAGTGAAAGAATGAGTTGCTTAGATGCTTAATTAAAAAAAAACATGCTTTAGAAGTGATTATTGCTGTGCTGGCAGCTTAGGTGGTGAATTTTGTGATTGATATTGGTGTTTAATGTGTGAATGGTTTGATAGTTATCCCTTTAATTGCTGATGAGGATCCCAGCTTTGAAAAGGATTGAAGTAGAAGAAATTGACCTCAGAGTCTACCCAAACAACTGTAAGATGTCATCTAGTGACAATTTGGGATTTTTCATACAGTATTAGTTCGTACAGATTCTATAACTTGCATGTGTACCTTTCCCCGCCTCATCCGTCACTAATTCGATTTCGAATCTTCGATTACGAGACGGACTGACTTGCTAAGGGCACGACCAAAATTTACCAATGGTCTAGTTTAAACGCTTTTTGGCGGTATTTAATTTTTTTTTAAAAAGAAAGTGCGTCCTGATGTCATCCAATGTACATTTTTATAATTTTTCCTCTTGGTTAAATTTGATTTGAACTAATATCGTCACAATGCGTTGAAACTGACTCATTTTTATGACGCTTAAATTTTGAATTTATGCAACAAGAAAACATGCACTTGGGGCGTGTTTGATATTAGATGTTTTTTTTATATATTGTGGTAGATGGAGATTATGAGGATTGTGTTAGATGGAGATTGTTGGGGATTGTAAAAGAATATAAAATTAGGTGTATGGTAAGGGTTTATGTGAGGAGATTACTTATTTACAGTTTACCAAAATACCTTATACAAGTCATGTGTTTTCCACTTGATTGTTCAATTTTGTGAACCCTAAATATCTGCGATATTGCTGAGCAAATAGAAAAAAAAAATCTGGTGATAACTGATTTGATGGGGGTAGTAGGTGGAAGGCCTTCCACAATTGCCCCTAACAATTCGAAATAGTTAGGACCACTGCGTTGATCTTCAGATTTTATGCAAGGAAAACGACTAATGGTGCACTCAAGCATCACCATGCCCAAACTCCATAGTAGTTGTAGTCATACGCACTTCCATTAATCCTTATGGAAAAATAAATTAACGATCATGTCATGCACAACTTGAGTAAAGAACAAAAGGATACAAATGGAGCCCAAAACACTAAAAAAAAGAAAGAAAAGAATCGTGTCACAAGCCACATGGAGAGAGCACCTATTTACAAACAACTACATGGTAAGGCTCAAGGATTGTATTCAGTTGTGTGATTAAATCTGCTTGAGAGCCACGGTCCATGCATTCCAAAATAGAGAAATGACTTCATTGTGATAAAAAGAAAGAAAGAAAGAAAGAAAGAAAGAAAAGAATGGTAGCACACGACAACATGTGGGCATTGAGATGCTTGGTTTATTTTTAGATCTTGCACAATCTGGTTACGGATTTTGTGTAAGAGCCTTAGTCTTTGAGAGATCCCGCACCTGCGCCTCAACTGAGATGCAACTGTTGTGAGCCTTTGGAGCTGCAGTGGACCGCCCCTGCGCCCTGGCTGGCCGCCCTTGCGGGCATGTGAGCCGCCCCTGCGGCCAGGCCAACCGCCCCTGCAGTTTATGGCGGGATGCAACCGTCTTCTTTGACCCGAGCCCTTGCTTTTTGACCCTTCATCTCTTTATAATCTCTTCTTCTCCTTCAGGTGAAGATTACCCCATTCTCTCTCCTGCTCCATCTCTCTCATGATCTTCTTTTCCTCTCATCTCCCCTTGGAACATCTTTGATCTTTCTTGTGTTCTTGGAGCTTTGGATGAGCTTCCTTATGAGTATGGTTGTTGATTGATGATGGTTGTTGTTGTTGTGCTTATGCTTGTGCTTGTGCTTGAGCCAGCCTTGAGGTGTTGAGGGTGTTCTGCTCTGATTTAGGTTCAACTTGGTGAGTTGTATCCCATCTCCTCCTATCTTTCTTCTTTCTTTCATCTTTTCTTCTCTTCCCTTAGTCTAACTTAGATTCCCTTAGGTTTGGATTTTGTTCAACCATGATTGACATATGTTGATGTATATATACGTGTGTTTCTGTATGTAGGTACGTTGAATGAAGGAGTGAAGGAATCGAAGGAAGGAGTGAAGAAGGGGCTGCATCGGGATCCTCTGTTGTCCAGCCGCCCCAGCGCCACTTGCAGTCGCCCCTGCGTCATCCAGAGTCCGTCCCTGCGCCACCTGCAGCTGCCCCTGCGGCCACCTGCAGTCCAGCCTTGTGTTAGCTTTGCTTTGCAGGTGTGTGATGCTTCTAGGCTTGCTTTAGGATGCCTTTGTTCCCTCCCTTCCTAGTGTGAGTGTATAGGTTCATGCTAGATGTGTGAGGATGTGTTTTGATAAGGTTATGATCGATATGCCATGTATGGCCTTTGAGATTTATTAGGTTGTGAGGTTAGGTTGAGGATGATCCTATGGATCCCTTGGGTCTAGGTGTGACCCCTTTGATGAATAGAGGTTGATATCTTTCTATGCCTTGTTATTAGGCAGTGCCCTTCTCAGAGGAGGTTGATCGTGGTTGAGGTTATACGAGGTTGAGGTAAGTCCGTAGGACTTACTTAGCTACCATCCCTATATTGGGTGTTTGCATGAGTGGTGTGTGCGTTATATGTTGCTATGATAGCATGAGATGTCGTTTATACCGACCTATGTTTTATTGACTGCCCCGTTGCGTGGCTGTGATAACCTTTCCCCTTCATCCCTCCGTGGAGTCTGGGAGGTTCTTTGACGTTAGGCCAGATTGACTTTACAGGAAGGTGCAATCCACTCCCATAGGGTACACGGATTGTGTGACCGATACTTGTGCAGCTGGTTGTCAGGCTCAAAGGCGAGGATGTATCGGTCCTTGTGTCACATACTTTCATCTATCTATATATATACGATTTGAGTGAATGACTATATATAAAGATGATAAATGGGTAAATGTGTGATAGCATGCTGATGTGTTTATCTTTCGTGATTGTGTTTGTGCTTATGCATTACTCTATATATGCATGGTTAGCTAATGGTTTCATATCATGTTGTAGATGCCTTGCAGGATAGGCGTGTTGCTGAGTGATCTGACAAGGTAACAGGTCGAGGACTCTCGTATATTAGGTGGTTGGTTTTGGGATTGTTTATATTTCCCTCTTGCGTGAGGATGATGTCTTGTTTACCTCCCGTGTGAGGATGTTGTTTTATACTCGACTATGTTGTTGTTTACCTTTAGTTGTACAGTTTATACAGTTTTATGTATTTGTTTTATATCTGTTAGTGCCATGTTGTAAGGTCCAGTGAAATTGTTGTCAGGCTAGGGTCAGGATCCATTGTGAGATCCTAGCCCAATGTAACAGGTCGAGGACTCTCGTACATTAGGTGGTTGGTTTTGGGATTGTTTATATTTCCCTCCTACGTGAGGATGATGTCTTGTTTACCTCCCGTGTGAGGATTGTTCGCTCCAAACGGTGTGTGCAAGCTTTAAATTTATAACCCTAGACTTAAGCTTAAAACAAGGATGCGAACCCGCAGTGTACGGGTCAATCGTAGTAAAAGCAAGAAAATTCCAGGGGTCGATCACAGGGACTTAGTGAAACAAAGTCCAATACGGTATGCTAGTGTTGATGCTAACCACAAGAGCAAGTATACAATCAAAGATGAATAAGATGTCAAATAAGCAAACATGCAATTCTAGGGATTAAAGCATCTAGTTGTGGTTCCAACTCAAGATCTATAGATAAGCGGACAAAGCTGAGATTTTTGCATGGGGAAGGTGTTTCTAAAGTGGAGTAGATCACCGGGTAAGTCTCACTACACACTAATCCCAAACCGTAACTCCTATTACCGGGTAAGTCTCAAGGAATTAGGATAAAGAACTATTGCCTCAAACTAACACACCATCTAAGGGAATAGAATCAACCTTTACCGGGTAAGTCTCAGGCTAACTCACAAAGATGGGATGGAAGCACACTCAAACCCCAATAAAGGACAAGCCTTTATTACCTAAACTTATGATCGTTGGTATACAAACTAAGGAATTACCGGGTAAGTCTCATCCTAAGCTTGCTTTGAACCAGAAAGGTATAATAAGAATAGGATTTGGCAAACTCTAACACATTAACTCTCAGTTAAGGATCGGATAAGCCACCTCGGTCAGCCAGTTTCCACC
>BSUD01000008.1:121785654-121805077 GCA_033239045.1 Fagopyrum esculentum | reverse complement strand
CTTTCCTGAAAAATTCAGAAATTTTAATAGGAAATTCAAATGGAGTAAGAGAAATTACCTTGTAAAGTTTTCCAAAGTTCGAGACAAGTTTCGTGTTGGGTTGATAATCCACCCACGAAATCTCTCTCAGTTCTGCTAGTCTTCTTTCCACCTTGACCACATTCTCAGTAAATTGGTCAAAGTCTTCTGCATCCGCTTCTTCTGGTTCTGCAGGTTCTTCTTTCATCTCGACCGAGGTCACTTCCACCTCGACCGAGGTCTCAACAGTCAGATCGAGATCTTCCACATCTCCTACCTCAAAAGCTTCAGGAGAAACTTCTGGTTTGACTGGAGGTATGCTCGAAACGTGCAACACTTCCTTATGCTCCTCTTCTGGCTTAGCATAGGATAGGGTGCTTTCCTTGAGCTCCGTCACCTTCTTCATCAACTTCTCCAACCTAGATTCGAGAGAGTCTTCAAGAGGTTGCTCATAAGTCTTTCTAGGGACATTCTTCTCATCCCATATCGCAAGTTCACGCTGAATGGCTTCTTCTCTTTCCCATTCATTGTTGAACCAATAGAAGGAGTACTTTTCCTCCAAGTATTCATAATAATCCGCCCTAGCACTTTGTCTTGCTATCCAGGCTGGATCAAACATAGCCATCAGAAATCCTGAAAACTACAAAACTCATAGAAAGAGTAGTTAGTAGCAATAGGGGCAAGCGCCCCGAAAGCAAACCGTACCGGCTCGGTCTAGACCAAGTCCCCGGCAACGGCGCCAAAAACTTGTTCGCTCCAAACGGTGTGTGCAAGCTTTAAATTTATAACCCTAGACTTAAGCTTAAAACAAGGATGCGAACCCGCAGTGTACGGGTCAATCGTAGTAAAAGCAAGAAAATTCCAGGGGTCGATCACAGGGACTTAGTGAAACAAAGTCCAATACGGTATGCTAGTGTTGATGCTAACCACAAGAGCAAGTATACAATCAAAGATGAATAAGATGTCAAATAAGCAAACATGCAATTCTAGGGATTAAAGCATCTAGTTGTGGTTCCAACTCAAGATCTATAGATAAGCGGACAAAGCTGAGATTTTTGCATGGGGAAGGCGTTTCTAAAGTGGAGTAGATCACCGGGTAAGTCTCACTACACACTAATCCTAAACCGCAACTCCTATTACCGGGTAAGTCTCAAGGAATTAAGATAAAGAACTATTGTCGCAAACTAACACACCATCTAAGGGAATAGAATCAACCTTTACCGGGTAAGTCTCAGGCTAACTCACAAAGATGGGATGGAAGCACACTCAAACCCCAATAAAGGACAAGCCTTTATTACCTAAACTTATGATCGTTGGTATACAAACTAAGGAATTACCGGGTAAGTCTCATCCTAAGCTTGCTTTGAACCAGAAAGGTATAATAAGAATAGGATTTGGCAAACTCTAACACATTAACTCTCAGTTAAGGATCGGATAAGCCACCTCGGTCAGCCAGTTTCCACCCCGGCCGAGATGTTCATCGACTGAACGAGATGCTTAGGGTTAGGGTTAAAGACTCGAACTTTCAGGATCCTACTGTGATTAAGATCATTCTATCATTGTTTTTCCCACAACCTTCAGCCAATCACCCTAGAATCACACAAGAAAATTAGCCACTCATCATCATAATGAAAGTATTAAATATATGGGAAGAAGGTGAATATTTGAACAAAGAAGAATTTAATGAAAACACTTCAATAACTGAATCAAATAACACACAAAATCGTTCCTTGGATAATGATCCAACTAGACAAGACAACAAGGAAAGGAATTGAAGACAATCTTACAAAACCCTCCAAAAAGCTATAAAGCTATAGTCTTCAATCTTCCTTCAACCTTCAAAAAAGGTTCTTCGAATCTCCCAAATTGGAGTAGGATGCGGCTGCTGCGCTGATAGCTGATTGTATGCGGTGTATGCAGCCTCTAAGCATCTAAGCATCTAAGCATGATCGGATTTGTGGAAAATCCAATCCTTTTTATAGGAAAAATAAACCTCCAAAGATAATAAATCTTAAGAAGATATATTCCCATAAAAATAGGTAAAATATATGATTCTGCATATCTCCTTCCTTCTAGAAGCTCAGCCCAAAAATATAAGATCACTTTCCAACTTTAAAAGATCTCAGCCAAGAATAAAATATTCTCGCCGCGTCCTAGGTGTTCGCCTCGGTCGAGTCGGCGTCTCTGGATCGCCTCGGTCGAGATGAATCTCTGGTCAACCGAGGTGACTCATAACTGAATGTAGAATCTCTCAAAACTGGTCCAAAGTAAATCTTTAATCCATGGTTGTGCTTCCTGAATGTAGCTCCAAATGACTCTTGACTCCTTTTGCTCCTTTTTGATGCAAAACGTACCATATTACCTGCAATTACAACGAAACTAGGTGTAGACCTCGATTCTCGCAAAGGTAGATGAAATGGTAGTAAAATCACATAATGTACATACAAACATGCAGATTATGAAAGATAAAACGTCCAAACAAACCCCAAAATATAGACTATAATTCATGCTATCAAAATACCCCATACTTAGCCCTTGCTTGTCCCTAAGCAAGTTCCTCATATAGAAATCAAGATAGAATGGATTATAAGTCATGAAAATCAATGAAAAGTCTTTCAAAAACATATTTTTATGGTGTGCAACTATCATAGATCACTCTAAGAGAGTACTTCCTGGAAATTAAAAACTCAATATGATCAAAACATTTTATAAATATAGGAAAGTTGTTCATCTTTGCATGAAATCATAGAATGCATAATAAATCATAATTATCAAAATTAATCATGTATAATCCGATTTAAACCGCTAAGTCAATCAACAAGCTCAAGGTCTCAAGGGCTTCCCAAAAGAAAGGTCAAGAAACGTGTATGGTAGGGATGCATGTAAGGTAATGTGGTGCTAGAATCCGGGAAAAGGATGAACTTCACTTTCACTTTGACTTGCAACATCTTCCACCAATAAGCTTTGCTTATCTCACACTTTTTCTTTTACTTTACTTTTTGGGATGCATGGACAGAGGTGCACAATAACCGAAGCCTAGGAAATCCGCAATCATCAATTTCTTGAGATGCATCAAACCCTTGATGCACATACCATGACCCGTTAGGAATATCGCTCAATCCGACTTTGGCAAGACACAAACACCCGGCTATGTGAATGGTGCCGAGTTACTCATCTTCATGATTGACTTCCCCAAACCTATTATTGCTTTCTAACACTTTCACTTTCAGCCACTTCTCAACTTTTGACTTGCTTTCACCACTTCGCTTGCTTCCAAATTCCCGGATAGGTAAAGGGAGGCAATATGTATATGAGGGGCTAAGCATGATCAAGAAGAAGAAGAAGAAGAAGAATGAATTGCCTTGGTCTTTCCAAGAAGAACGTGAGAGAACTTATGCTGCGGTGTCAACCTTCAAATTCAACATAATTTGGATAAAAATAAGGTATTAAACATGCCAATAATTTCAAACAAAGCATTTAGCAACTTAAACATATCATAAAACATTTCAAACATATAAAGAATTTAAATCCAGTCGGTAAACAAGATCTTCACTGAGATCATATCCAGATAAGTAACACAAAAATCGTTTTCGAAAACTCTCTGTTAACCCACCTCGGTCGAGATGTTCTTGATTCAACCGAGGTGAAACACCTCGTTTTGCCAGAACTGTCCCGGTCGAGGTCAAAAAATTTTTTAAAACCAATTTTTTTTCGGTTTCGACGTTTTTCTCAATCAAATAACCTGTAAGTATGCATGCAATCTCAGATAAACATATAAATGCAGAATGAAGCATAAATATGAAAATATCTGGTAAATAATACATCAAAGGTCACATAATACATCATGAGTCGAATAAGTCAGATAATACATCAACTACCCCATACTTGAGACACACTGTCCTAGTGGGTCAGAATAAGTCTAAGGACAGGATACTCACCGATCATAGCTAAACTGCATGAAGAAGTAAGAAACAGCTCCCAGATAAGACCATCTCGGTTGGCGAAGCACATATCGGTCGAGGTGTTCTGACAGTACCCGAGATGTATCTCAGTAAAGCTTGTTTCCTCAACTTCTCGAAATTTTGTTCTTCCAGTGTAGCTCCTGAACTGTGATCCTTCCTTTTGGAATACCTGGTTGTTGTCTAGAGGAAAACAAAAACAAAGCAACTATCTAAACTAAACTAGAAAAAGGAGAAGAAAGCAATACCTTGGGTTGCCTCCCAAGAAGCGCTTGGTTTAAGGTCGCTAGCTGGACCATACGGCATGGGATTACTCAATGCACTTCGAATGTCGTGGGGTGCTCATCACATCCGTAAAAATCTTCCAAGAAGGTTCCGGTTCCTAACTTCACCGGCAAATGGTAAGATCTCCCACGTACAAGCTTGTACGGTTTGATTCTCACCGGATTCCTTCTAGCCTTCCTGCACTCCAATGGGACATAATCTAGCCTTGCGTCCCATCCTTTCCTTGATCGAGAAAACAGTTTCTCGAGAATCATAGCAGCTTCCCCATCTATAGCTTGGGGATGGTACAAGGTCCTTAGCATGCGAGGGACCCCATACTTGAACAAGAGACTCTTCATCGCCTTAGCGGTGTAGTGCTTGCCAACTCCACTCCTCATGTTCCAAGGAGCATCTTCTTCCAAAAATTTCAAGGAAGACTTCATCTTGATCTTTGGAGGTTCTTTCGGAAGAGACCTCCAACTCTCCGGTGCTTTCCTGAAAAATTCAGAAATTTTAATAGGAAATTCAAATGGAGTAAGAGAAATTACCTTGTAAAGTTTTCCAAAGTTCGAGACAAGTTTCGTGTTGGGTTGATAATCCACCCACGAAATCTCTCTCAGTTCTGCTAGTCTTCTTTCCACCTTGACCACATTCTCAGTAAATTGGTCAAAGTCTTCTGCATCCGCTTCTTCTGGTTCTGCAGGTTCTTCTTTCATCTCGACCGAGGTCACTTCCACCTCGACCGAGGTCTCAACAGTCAGATCGAGATCTTCCACATCTCCTACCTCAAAAGCTTCAGGAGAAACTTCTGGTTTGACTGGAGGTATGCTCGAAACGTGCAACACTTCCTTATGCTCCTCTTCTGGCTTAGCATAGGATAGGGTGCTTTCCTTGAGCTCCGTCACCTTCTTCATCAACTTCTCCAACCTAGATTCGAGAGAGTCTTCAAGAGGTTGCTCATAAGTCTTTCTAGGGACATTCTTCTCATCCCATATCGCAAGTTCACGCTGAATGGCTTCTTCTCTTTCCCATTCATTGTTGAACCAATAGAAGGAGTACTTTTCCTCCAAGTATTCATAATAATCCGCCCTAGCACTTTGTCTTGCTATCCAGGCTGGATCAAACATAGCCATCAGAAATCCTGAAAACTACAAAACTCATAGAAAGAGTAGTTAGTAGCAATAGGGGCAAGCGCCCCGAAAGCAAACCGTACCGGCTCGGTCTAGACCAAGTCCCCGGCAACGGCGCCAAAAACTTGTTCGCTCCAAACGGTGTGTGCAAGCTTTAAATTTATAACCCTAGACTTAAGCTTAAAACAAGGATGCGAACCCGCAGTGTACGGGTCAATCGTAGTAAAAGCAAGAAAATTCCAGGGGTCGATCACAGGGACTTAGTGAAACAAAGTCCAATACGGTATGCTAGTGTTGATGCTAACCACAAGAGCAAGTATACAATCAAAGATGAATAAGATGTCAAATAAGCAAACATGCAATTCTAGGGATTAAAGCATCTAGTTGTGGTTCCAACTCAAGATCTATAGATAAGCGGACAAAGCTGAGATTTTTGCATGGGGAAGGTGTTTCTAAAGTGGAGTAGATCACCGGGTAAGTCTCACTACACACTAATCCCAAACCGTAACTCCTATTACCGGGTAAGTCTCAAGGAATTAGGATAAAGAACTATTGCCTCAAACTAACACACCATCTAAGGGAATAGAATCAACCTTTACCGGGTAAGTCTCAGGCTAACTCACAAAGATGGGATGGAAGCACACTCAAACCCCAATAAAGGACAAGCCTTTATTACCTAAACTTATGATCGTTGGTATACAAACTAAGGAATTACCGGGTAAGTCTCATCCTAAGCTTGCTTTGAACCAGAAAGGTATAATAAGAATAGGATTTGGCAAACTCTAACACATTAACTCTCAGTTAAGGATCGGATAAGCCACCTCGGTCAGCCAGTTTCCACCCCGGCCGAGATGTTCATCGACTGAACGAGATGCTTAGGGTTAGGGTTAAAGACTCGAACTTTCAGGATCCTACTGTGATTAAGATCATTCTATCATTGTTTTTCCCACAACCTTCAGCCAATCACCCTAGAATCACACAAGAAAATTAGCCACTCATCATCATAATGAAAGTATTAAATATATGGGAAGAAGGTGAATATTTGAACAAAGAAGAATTTAATGAAAACACTTCAATAACTGAATCAAATATCACACAAAATCGTTCCTTGGATAATGATCCAACTAGACAAGACAACAAGGAAAGGAATTGAAGACAATCTTACAAAACCCTCCAAAAAGCTATAAAGCTATAGTCTTCAATCTTCCTTCAACCTTCAAAAAGGTTCTTCAACTCTCTCCCAAATTGGAGTAGGATGCGGCTGCTGCGCTGATAGCGGGTGTATGCAGCCTGTATTTCGGTGTAAGCGGCTTATCGAATTGTGGAAAATCCAATCCTTTTTATAGGAAAAATAAACCTCCAAAGATAATAAATCTTAAGAAGATATATTCCCATAAAAATAGGTAAAATATATGATTCTGCATATCTCCTTCCTTCTAGAAGCTCAGCCCAAAAATATAAGATCACTTTCCAACTTTAAAAGATCTCAGCCAAGAATAAAATATTCTCGCCGCGTCCTAGGTGTTCGCCTCGGTCGAGTCGGCGTCTCTGGATCGCCTCGGTCGAGATGAATCTCTGGTCAACCGAGGTGACTCATAACTGAATGTAGAATCTCTCAAAACTGGTCCAAAGTAAATCTTTAATCCATGGTTGTGCTTCCTGAATGTAGCTCCAAATGACTCTTGACTCCTTTTGCTCCTTTTTGATGCAAAACGTACCATATTACCTGCAATTACAACGAAACTAGGTGTAGACCTCGATTCTCGCAAAGGTAGATGAAATGGTAGTAAAATCACATAATGTACATACAAACATGCAGATTATGAAAGATAAAACGTCCAAACAAACCCCAAAATATAGACTATAATTCATGCTATCAAAATACCCCATACTTAGCCCTTGCTTGTCCCTAAGCAAGTTCCTCATATAGAAATCAAGATAGAATGGATTATAAGTCAAGAAAATCAATGAAAAAGTCTTTCAAAAACATTTTATGGTGTGCAACTATCATAGATCACTCTAAGAGAGTACTTCATGGAATTAAAAACTCAATATGATCAAAACATTTTATAAATATAGGAAAGTTGTTCATCTTTGCATAAAATCATAGAATGCATAATAAATCATAATTATCAAAATTAATCATGTATAATCCGATTTAAACCGCTAAGTCAATCAACAAGCTCAAGGTCTCAAGGGCTTCCCAAAAGAAAAGGTCAAGAAACGTGTAGGGTAGGGATGAATGTAAGGTAATGTGGTGCTAGAATCCGGGAAAAGGATGAACTTCACTTTCACTTTGACTTGCAACATCTTCCACCAATAAGCTTTGCTTATTTCACACTTTTTTCTCTTTTACTTTACTTTTTGGGATGCATGGACAGAGGTGCACAATAACCGAAGCCTAGGAAATCCGCAATCATCAATTTCTCGAGATGCGTCAAACCCTTGATGCACATACCATGACCCGTTAGGAATATCGCTCAATCCGACTTTGGCAAGACACAAACACCCGGCTATGTGAATGGTGCCGAGTTACTCATCTTCATGATTGACTTCCCCAAACCTATTATTGCTTTCTAACACTTTCACTTTCAGCCACTTCTCAACTTTTGACTTGCTTTCACCACTTCGCTTGCTTCCAAATTCCCGGATAGGTAAAGGGAGGCAATATGTATATGAGGGGCTAAGCATGATCAAGAAGAAGAAGAAGAAGAAGAATGAATTGCCTTGGTCTTTCCAAGAAGAACGTGAGAGAACTTATGCTGCGGTGTCAACCTTCAAATTCAACATAATTTGGATAAAAATAAGGTATTAAACATGCCAATAATTTCAAACAAAGCATTTAGCAACTTAAACATATCATAAAACATTTCAAACATATAAAGAATTTAAATCCAGTCGGTAAACAAGATCTTCACTGAGATCATATCCAGATAAGTAACACAAAAATCGTTTTCGAAAACTCTCTGTTAACCCACCTCGGTCGAGATGTTCTTGATTCAACCGAGGTGAAACACCTCGTTTTGCCAGAACTGTCCCGGTCGAGGTCAAAAAATTTTTTAAAACCAATTTTTTTTCGGTTTCGACGTTTTTCTCAATCAAATAACCTGTAAGTATGCATGCAATCTCAGATAAACATATAAATGCAGAATGAAGCATAAATATGAAAATATCCGATAAGATAGAGTCATCCATCACATAAGTGTCAGATAATACATCAACTACCCCATACTTGAGACACACTGTCCTAGTGGGTCAGAATAAGTCTAAGGACAGGATACTCACCGATCATAGCTAAACTGCATGAAGAAGTAAGAAACAGCTCCCAGATAAGACCATCTCGGTTGGCGAAGCACATATCGGTCGAGGTGTTCTGACAGTACCCGAGATGTATCTCAGTAAAGCTTGTTTCCTCAACTTCTCGAAATTTTGTTCTTCCAGTGTAGCTCCTGAACTGTGATCCTTCCTTTTGGAATACCTGGTTGTTGTCTAGAGGAAAACAAAAACAAAGCAACTATCTAAACTAAACTAGAAAAAGGAGAAGAAAGCAATACCTTGGGTTGCCTCCCAAGAAGCGCTTGGTTTAAGGTCGCTAGCTGGACCATACGGCATGGGATTACTCAATGCACTTCGAATGTCGTGGGGTGCTCATCACATCCGTAAAAATCTTCCAAGAAGGTTCCGGTTCCTAACTTCACCGGCAAATGGTAAGATCTCCCACGTACAAGCTTGTACGGTTTGATTCTCACCGGATTCCTTCTAGCCTTCCTGCACTCCAATGGGACATAATCTAGCCTTGCGTCCCATCCTTTCCTTGATCGAGAAAACAGTTTCTCGAGAATCATAGCAGCTTCCCCATCTATAGCTTGGGGATGGTACAAGGTCCTTAGCATGCGAGGGACCCCATACTTGAACAAGAGACTCTTCATCGCCTTAGCGGTGTAGTGCTTGCCAACTCCACTCCTCATGTTCCAAGGAGCATCTTCTTCCAAAAATTTCAAGGAAGACTTCATCTTGATCTTTGGAGGTTCTTTCGGAAGAGACCTCCAACTCTCCGGTGCTTTCCTGAAAAATTCAGAAATTTTAATAGGAAATTCAAATGGAGTAAGAGAAATTACCTTGTAAAGTTTTCCAAAGTTCGAGACAAGTTTCGTGTTGGGTTGATAATCCACCCACGAAATCTCTCTCAGTTCTGCTAGTCTTCTTTCCACCTTGACCACATTCTCAGTAAATTGGTCAAAGTCTTCTGCATCTTCCACTTCTGGTTCTGCAGGTTCTTCTTTCATCTCGACCGAGGTCACTTCCACCTCGACCGAGGTCTCAACAGTCAGATCGAGATCTTCCACATCTCCTACCTCAAAAGCTTCAGGAGAAACTTCTGGTTTGACTGGAGGTATGCTCGAAACGTGCAACACTTCCTTATGCTCCTCTTCTGGCTTAGCATAGGATAGGGTGCTTTCCTTGAGCTCCGTCACCTTCTTCATCAACTTCTCCAACCTAGATTCGAGAGAGTCTTCAAGAGGTTGCTCATAAGTCTTTCTAGGGACATTCTTCTCATCCCATATCGCAAGTTCACGCTGAATGGCTTCTTCTCTTTCCCATTCATTGTTGAACCAATAGAAGGAGTACTTTTCCTCCAAGTATTCATAATAATCCGCCCTAGCACTTTGTCTTGCTATCCAGGCTGGATCAAACATAGCCATCAGAAATCCTGAAAACTACAAAACTCATAGAAAGAGTAGTTAGTAGCAATAGGGGCAAGCGCCCCGAAAGCAAACCGTACCGGCTCGGTCTAGACCAAGTCCCCGGCAACGGCGCCAAAAACTTGTTCTTTGGCGAAACTCTGTTCCGTTGCCGGAACAAGAACTTCGCGTGTACCTAAGAACACAAATCTGCAAGAACACTCAAGTAGAATGATTAGTAGAAAAAGCAAGAACAATCCCCGGCAACGGCGCCAAAAACTTGTTCGCTCCAAACGGTGTGTGCAAGCTTTAAATTTATAACCCTAGACTTAAGCTTAAAACAAGGATGCGAACCCGCAGTGTACGGGTCAATCGTAGTAAAAGCAAGAAAATTCCAGGGGTCGATCACAGGGACTTAGTGAAACAAAGTCCAATACGGTATGCTAGTGTTGATGCTAACCACAAGAGCAAGTATACAATCAAAGATGAATAAGATGTCAAATAAGCAAACATGCAATTCTAGGGATTAAAGCATCTAGTTGTGGTTCCAACTCAAGATCTATAGATAAGCGGACAAAGCTGAGATTTTTGCATGGGGAAGGTGTTTCTAAAGTGGAGTAGATCACCGGGTAAGTCTCACTACACACTAATCCCAAACCGTAACTCCTATTACCGGGTAAGTCTCAAGGAATTAGGATAAAGAACTATTGCCTCAAACTAACACACCATCTAAGGGAATAGAATCAACCTTTACCGGGTAAGTCTCAGGCTAACTCACAAAGATGGGATGGAAGCACACTCAAACCCCAATAAAGGACAAGCCTTTATTACCTAAACTTATGATCGTTGGTATACAAACTAAGGAATTACCGGGTAAGTCTCATCCTAAGCTTGCTTTGAACCAGAAAGGTATAATAAGAATAGGATTTGGCAAACTCTAACACATTAACTCTCAGTTAAGGATCGGATAAGCCACCTCGGTCAGCCAGTTTCCACCCCGGCCGAGATGTTCATCGACTGAACGAGATGCTTAGGGTTAGGGTTAAAGACTCGAACTTTCAGGATCCTACTGTGATTAAGATCATTCTATCATTGTTTTTCCCACAACCTTCAGCCAATCACCCTAGAATCACACAAGAAAATTAGCCACTCATCATCATAATGAAAGTATTAAATATATGGGAAGAAGGTGAATATTTGAACAAAGAAGAATTTAATGAAAACACTTCAATAACTGAATCAAATAACACACAAAATCGTTCCTTGGATAATGATCCAACTAGACAAGACAACAAGGAAAGGAATTGAAGACAATCTTACAAAACCCTCCAAAAAGCTATAAAGCTATAGTCTTCAATCTTCCTTCAACCTTCAAAAAAGGTTCTTCGAATCTCCCAAATTGGAGTAGGATGCGGCTGCTGCGCTGATAGCTGATTGTATGCGGTGTATGCAGCCTCTAAGCATCTAAGCATCTAAGCATGATCGGATTTGTGGAAAATCCAATCCTTTTTATAGGAAAAATAAACCTCCAAAGATAATAAATCTTAAGAAGATATATTCCCATAAAAATAGGTAAAATATATGATTCTGCATATCTCCTTCCTTCTAGAAGCTCAGCCCAAAAATATAAGATCACTTTCCAACTTTAAAAGATCTCAGCCAAGAATAAAATATTCTCGCCGCGTCCTAGGTGTTCGCCTCGGTCGAGTCGGCGTCTCTGGATCGCCTCGGTCGAGATGAATCTCTGGTCAACCGAGGTGACTCATAACTGAATGTAGAATCTCTCAAAACTGGTCCAAAGTAAATCTTTAATCCATGGCTATGCTTCCTGAAGGATTCCTTTTTGCTCCTCAATGTAGCTCCAAATGACTCTTGACTCCTTTTGCTCCTTTTTGATGCAAAACGTACCATATTACCTGCAATTACAACGAAACTAGGTGTAGACCTCGATTCTCGCAAAGGTAGATGAAATGGTAGTAAAATCACATAATGTACATACAAACATGCAGATTATGAAAGATAAAACGTCCAAACAAACCCCAAAATATAGACTATAATTCATGCTATCAAGGATGTTGTTTTATACTCGACTATGTTGTTGTTTACCTTTAGTTGTACAGTTTATACAGTTTTATGTATTTGTTTTATATTTGTTAGTGCCATGTTGTAAGGTCCAGTGAAATTGTTGTCAGGCTAGGGTCAGGATCCATTGTGAGATCCTAGCCCAATGTGACAATCCGAGTCCCGCGGATTCGGGGTGTTACATTTTGATACGCCCCCGGATGGCAATGCCATCCGTGTTTCCAGCTCGAAGGACCCGACACCATTATGAAGACATTTATATATTTCGGCTATTAAATAATTGACTTTTTATATTTGGAACTTTAATTTCGGAACTTAAGTTCGGGCTTAAATTCCGACCTTTCTTTAGTCTTTTCATTTTCGGAACTTTAATTTCGGCTTTAATTTCCGTCATTTATGTTCCAAATCTTTGTATGGCCTCCATCCACTATATAAGGGGATGCTTGACTCATTGTAAAATATATCTAAGTTGAATCCAAGTATTGTGAAGGGAAAATCCTCTTACTTTGTTTAGGCATCACTTCTTCTTCAATCCTCTTAAAGTTCTATCTTGGATCTAGTCTTTGATCCAAACATTCATACTCGAGGATCCTTTTGGAATGATCAACTCTATCTACTCCACTTCGTGGATGATTTGATCTAACTAGATCGGATCGCACGTATGCCTTTGCATCCATTTCTAAGCTTCCGCCGCTCAAGTTCTACGTTCGATCCAACTAGAACGATCAAGAAGAAGTAGTTGAAGTTTCTCCTCGATCTAGATCACTCTTATTTCTACCAGATTTCCTCTTGTATTTACAACAAAGCAATACTCATTCCCTTAAACATCCGTAAATCTAAAATAAAAATATAACTAAGAATGCTTCTAATCCCCTTCTAATTCATCGACAATCACCATCCTGAAATGTACCGTTAGCAGTCCTAAAAAAAGGGGGAGAAATCATACGTAATTCAGAAGATGACGATCAACACTAGATGAAGATGACTGATTCACAATTGGGCAAGAGGGCGGATAATATGAAGGGAATCACAAGAAGTTGGTAAGGGGGTTTGTTCCGGTGGAACGGAGAGCTTGAGAGGCTTCAATGTCGTCTTGCTCTTCATCTTCGACATGACAATGCTCCGATTGTTCTGCTTCTTCTTCTTGTTTGGTATGGTCTTGTTTTTTCTAGTCGGGACTTGTTTCTTCCTTCTTCCAACGGGTTTTGCATCAATCATAGGAGGAGGATCATTTATTCTTCAAGCTCGTCCAGGAGAAAGTGGGAGAGAGGAGAGGAGATGAGAGGAAAAACAAGAAGAGAAGTTTGTAGAGAGGAGAGGAAAAGCGAGAGGAGATGATGGGAGAAGTGAGAGATACGAGATGTGATAGTGAGAAATCGTGATTGGAGACAAGAGATACACAAGGGTATCAAGTGCAACTATAAAGCACAATATTCTACAATCTTGTCCCCACAAGATTATTTTCGGGGGTTTATTTCTCAAATATAAGCTCCAAATATAATACAATCCTAAATCCCACTTGATACAAAACAACTACCAAAATATAATCCCCACATAAACAATCTAAATGAAAATTCTATAATCTAATACCAAATAGGCCCTTAAAATTATAATGAAAATGATTTCATGAAATGACTCATTGAAACTCTAGGAATGGATATCTTAGAAATTTTTTAAGGAATGGATATTTTAGTAAGTAGGCTTAGGAAGAGAAGGCGATTCGATGGCTGCGTTGATTCTCGGGTCTCGGCCTCGATCTCAACTCGGAATGGCTTTGTGGTTGTCGTTGCAAAACGAATTTCTTGTGTGGGCTATTCGGGTTTGCCGAGATCTCCCTTTCGCAATATGTTTTTGCTTCAAACATTTGTATGATTTTCACATCTGGTTATTCCGCCTCTTTCTAAATCCACCTCTTTCTTAGATCCGTGTATTAACAATAATATTCATTCATGGACTCTTCTCTTAGGTGTTAAATCGTACGTGCATCATTGTACGTCTGGAGGCAAAAATGGCTATTGGTTGTCACTTGACCCAATACACCAACAATACCCTCGGGCTAAACCCTAATCTTATCAGCACAACAAACATGTATGGAGGCCGAAATGGTTCCGGTCATTTCTCGACCAAATACATAAATAATTTTCTCGGGCTATAACTCAATCAACTCAACACAAAAAACACGTTACCAACAAGTCTCATTCTAAAAATCATTCTATTTATGGGATTTTTTGTGCAGAAATTTACAATTCTTGCTTTACAAGCACTTTTGTCTATTCAAAATGTCTACTCCACCTTTGATTATGGAAAAAAAAAATCAACTTATCACGATTTTATGTGTTAAAAAACCTCCAATATTCAAAAATAAAACCCACACGATTGATTTACTCAATCAATGTACTTTCAGTTGGTTTGAGTTTCCTTGATTTCCACCAAATCATGTTGATGATCCGATCTGAATTGATATTATGTCCTGATAATGAATATCTTTTTCTTTCAAAAAAGTTTACAAAGTTCATATGGGTTTACAACCTACTATATCAAACTTGGGGTGTTATGGGATTTTATTCGCTCCAAACGGTGTGTGCAAGCTTTAAATTTATAACCCAAGAAGTGTGCTTAAACAAGGATGCGAACCCGCAGTGTACGGATCAATTGTAATAAAATCTAGAATTTCAGGGGTCGATCACAGGGACTTAGGTGAAACAAAGCAAGAATAGGTTGTCAAGTAACTAATAACCACAAAAGCAATTAAAGCAATCAAAAATGATAATAAGGTCAAATAAGGGGAAATGCGGATTCTAGGGATTAAAGCATCTAGTTGTGGTTCCAACTCAAGATCTCTAAAGATAACGCGGACAAAGCTGATGTTTTGCAAAGGGAAGGTGTTTCTAAGGTGGGAATAGATCACCGGGTAAGTCTCACTACTCACTATCCCAAACCAAAGCTCCTATCACCGGGTAAGTCTCAAGGTACTAAGGAAAGGGACTATAATCTCAAACCAACACACCACCTAAGGGAATAGAATCAACCTTTACCGGGTAAGTCTCAGGATAACTCACAAAGATGGGATGAAAGCACACTCAAACCCCAATAAAGGATAAACCTTTATTACATACACTTATGATCATAGGTAAACAAACTAAGGAATCACCGGGTAAGTCTCATCCTAGGCTTGCATTGAACCAAGAAAAGTGTAATAAGGATAGGATTTGGCAAACTAGAACACTTAACTCTCAGTTTCGGATCTGAAAAGGTCACCTCGTTCAGTCAAGTTCCACCCCGGCCGAGATGTTCATCGACTGAGCGAGGTACTCTAGGGTTAAGGTTAAAGACTCGAGCTTTCAGGGTCCTGCTGGGATTAAGATCATTCTATCATCGTCTTTCCCACAACTTTCAGCCAATCACCCTAGAATTGCATAAAAAACTTAGCCAACAATCATCATGATAGCAATAATCAATTTAATGAAAAGGAAATCAATATTCGAACAAGAAAACCTTAAGAAAAAGGTCTTAATAACTGAATAAAATATCAAACAAACAAACGTTCCTCAATCACAACTCAACAAAGATAATAAACCAAAAGACAATCTAAGAAAGTCTTACAAACTCCTTCAAAAGCTATCTCCAACTATGACTCCTTCCTTCCTTGAACTTCAATCTTCAATACTTCCTTCAAACCTTCCAGAAAAATACTCCAAAAATCCCTTTGATCCGCAGAAATCTGGATGGTTGAATTGTGGAAAATCCAACCCTTTATATAGGAGAATTATCTTCCAAAGATAAAATATCTTATAAAGATAATTTCCTAGAAAAATATATCCATATCTCTAAAATAGATCTCCCAAAAATAATATCTTCCTTCCAGAAATCCAGCCCAAAAATATAAGATATCTTCTTTCCAAAATTAAAAGATCTCAGCAAAAAATATGGATCTCGCGGCGGCAGGGTATTCACCTCGGTCGGGACGCTCCTCAAGATCACCTCAGTCGAGGTGATACTGTAGCTAACCGAGGTGAATCTCAACTGAATGTGAAATCTCTCGAATCTGGTCTAAAGTAAATCTTCTCAATCATTTTCTTGCATCCTGAGTTCTTCTTTAAGCTCTAGAATGTAGCTTGACTCCTTAGCTTCTTAGCTCCATTTTGCTGAGATCGTGTGTTGGTCCATTACCAACACACGATCTGGTCTAAAGTAAATCTTCTCAATCATTTCCTTGTGTATTAATAGATGGATTTTCTTCAAGACTCCTTGCAACCTAGCTAGAGGATGTCCAAACTGCTGGTAATTTCTTTACTTGGAGAAAAAAAACACGATGGTCCGAATAACATTCTTGAGAAACTTGATCGTGTGTTGGTCCATTACCAAATTCTCCAATGATACCTAAATTAAAAACACAAAACCACGCTTTTACTATATATGATCATTGTCAAATCTCCCTGGAAGTTTTGGCAACGGAGTGTTACACTCTAGTACTCCACAACCGTTTAAATTCGAAATGATGTGGACTAAATGTAAATCTTTTGAGAATATTGTAAAACAAACATGTCGGTCCAATTTTATTGAAACTAAAATGTATAATCTCACAAAAAACCCAATTACAAAACAAAGGCAAAATAATAGAGTAAAACAAGTTTGGGTAACATTTTCAAGCAACTTAAAGATGTTGAAGTGCAACTCCAGAAAATTTAAGGCACACG
This sequence comes from Fagopyrum esculentum, assembly GCA_033239045.1. Classification (NCBI taxonomy): domain Eukaryota; kingdom Viridiplantae; phylum Streptophyta; class Magnoliopsida; order Caryophyllales; family Polygonaceae; genus Fagopyrum; species Fagopyrum esculentum. Next base: position 121,788,245 of record BSUD01000008.1, on the reverse strand, counting down.
GACCAATATCTTAAACCAAAGAGATGAAGTCATCCGAAGGAATCTCCTTACTAAACAAAACCGCTTATTATCTTTTTACCAAAGATATTGGAGACAAAGAACTAAAATAAACACTTGAAAAACATGAACTCAAATACTAAATAATTTCATCGCATTGCTACTGGAAGAAGAAATCGCAAACACTTAAAGCAATTATTAATGAGAAATGGAACTACTCTCTCTTTTGAAACCTAGATCCGTTTGGAAGTTAGAACGAAATTCGTGAGGAAATTTCCTAAAAGTCCACTAGAGCAATCTCTATTGGAAGAAAAACTCCAACTTATTAGTAACAAAGTTAGTAAAGATCAAAATGTGAACCTAACAAAGCCCCAGCCAATGAAGAGATTAAAAATGTCTTTTTTTCTATTGGGTGCGATATATCTTGATGATATGAATTGTATACCATTATAATCATGCATATTGTAGAGGTTTACCTCGATTTACCTTGCATTTAGAGAGAACTTGTGTACCTTTTAGACTTTATTCATTTATATTCCGGAAATAGAGGTCTACACGAGTTTTGGTTGAATTGTAGGTAAATTCAGTGGATTTGAAAGCAAAAGTGGAGCAAGGAGCATCTAAGGCCATTAGGGAAGCTAAAGGAGTCTTAGAGGAATCACAAAGAGCAAAGGAGTGCGTAAACGAGTCACAAAAGGGAGGAAGGAAACAAGCCAAAAGACGAGCATTCTCTGTTGAAGAAAATAGTGCCATTTAACATATAAATCGGATGGTTTTCTTTACTAAAAATCGAGCGGTTTTCCATGTAAATCGGCTGGCACGATTTTTCTATCTTTCGGCCCAAGGATAAAGACGACTCAAAGTCCATCACTTCTAGGCTAGAGAAGTGTTTTGCCAAGCGGCCCATTAGCAAGGAACTATAGATTGGAACCCTAGGAACGGAAACGGGGGTTCAACAGCGGGAAATCTTTACACGTTTGAGAGAGATTGAAGATTCTTGGAAGAGGATTGAAGGGAAATAGCCGGGAAGTCAATCTTGTTCATATTTGTGAGAATCTTTGTTTCCTTTGCGATTCTTGTGGTTTGTGAACACATTTCTGAGTATATATTGAGAGATACTTTGATTAGGTTTGAATTTGGTTTACAGACTTGGAGATTATTAAGTTTTTATTCAAGATTCGGGTTTATTTGATTTATTCACTCAATCTTAATTTTGATTTGATTTTGAAAATGGTTGGCTAAAACCTTTGTGATTTCGGGGAGAATAGTTGATGAATGAGGCTTAGATGATGATAGACTGAACTCATTCAAACATTTGGACCCTGAGAGTTTAGATTTTAACTTTACGACAACAGGAAAATCGCCCTGTTCTTGAGAAAATCGGACGATTTATTTATGAAAGGTCGATTTATTCCCCTGACGATCTTTAATTGAATTGTTCTTTAACCAAAGTTAATCCTTGCCTAAATCCCAACTTGCTTAACCTTTTTAACCTCTATTTGAGTGTATGAAGAGACTTCATCATTGATTCTACATTTAATAGATTAAGATTTCAAGATTTGGGTAATAGAGAGACTCAACATCCTTTATTAAGGTTTTAAGTGTGCTTTCTATCTTTACCTTAGAGAGTCACATCCTGGGGTTTTGGGTAGTTAGTTTGAGTGTAATTCTTGTTCTTAGATCTTTCTATTTTGCAGCTTCAACAACCCTTATAGAGAGAACCTCTGGATTAGACAAATAGGTTTCGGAACTTCACCGTACGATACCTACATTCGGAACACATAACCTTGACAATATAAACTCTGTCCTTTTATCTTTAGAAGTTTCTTGAATCGAAAGCCGCAGTCGGATACTTGAATCCTTGGAATCATTTCCCCTTTTATTAATCACAAAAGCTTTTGCACTTTGTTAGATAATTGAATTCGATTTTATTCTCACCAAATCCCTGAGTTCGACTCTGGAATTTCTTGATTTACTACAGTTGATTCGTACACTGCGGGTTCGCTTTGCTTTGAGTTCTAGATATAAATTTAAGACTTTGACGCACACACTTTTGAGAGAACAAGTTTTTGGTAGGGCCAACCAAATGGTACGCCATCTGGTTTTTACCAGAAATACTAGCATAATATTATAGGAAGTGACATTTTCAAAGTTTTGAAAGGAATTTTCCAAATCAGAAAAATACTTTAACAAATAAACCATACTTTTATCACCCTAATCCCGAAAATGGACAACCCCACAATAATTAACCATTTCACCCCTATAAGCCTTTGCTCAACAATTAACAAAATTATTGTAAAAATAATCACGAATAGAATGGAAACCATAATGCCTAAACTTATTCACCCTCTTCAAAGCACTTTTGTAGCAAACAGATCAATTCACGATAGTATTCTTATTTCAAACAAAAAATTTCACTCCTGTTGACCGAAGGTATTTCTATGGTCGTCTATACCCAATCAAAAGTAAATCCCGACTTAGCACTAAGAACAAGTATAGTGATTAAGTAAGGGTCGAACCCAAGAGAGTTGAGGTGTTTTAGATGCAATTATCGATTATAATGACAAGTGACACAAAGGGGGGGGGGGGGGGGG